>OY992503.1:26796526-28016713 GCA_963921215.1 Scoparia ambigualis
TCGCGAGTCGCTGACTGCGACGAGAATCGTTATAAATCTTTCGCCATTACTCTAACAAGGCTGAAAATATTTCGGGCCGGCTACGCTGGGAGGGCGGCTTGTGCAAATTTGAACGGATGTTAACTTTGACACTTCAGCTAGTTGCTTAACTGGACTGAAAGGGCTAAGGGGTTTAAAGAAAAATTGGTAATTACGCTGTCGAACTGTCTATCACTGTTGAAACAGAACTGGCTGTGTTGGGTTTAACTGTTAAAATTTTAAAGTATATTTTGTCAGAAATTTAAAATAATGTTATGTAGTGCAGTGTGTCACAAGTGCAGTGTGTTACGGCATCATAACTCATAAGAATCATCTGTTTTATTATACGTGATGGAATGTAACTAATTTAGGACTTTGTACCGATTTCCCAGAACTGGCAGTCAATACTTTCCTTTGTTCTGTAGCACTATATAAACACTGTTTTTCCCTAAATAAATAAGAGTTAAGAACCAACCTTCGTCGTATCATTTCGTCTCCCGACTTCCGACTTCACAGTACCTCTGCCGGCGCTGCCTTTCGTCAGCGCTGAGCATCCCACATCACAGTTAAGAGAGTAAGTAAATGAACCGAAAAAAGTACCTATAGATTGAAATAAGATCATACACGATCCTGAAACACTTTACTGTAGCTGATAAATACGCAATAAATGGTATTTACTTTTCATCAATTTTCATCATAAATTTCATCGTCATAAATCGTTATAAATTTTCATCAACTATTAAATACATAGGTCAAACCAAAAGTTTCCGGAACTGGCCACTTACATAAACAATATTTGAAAATTAATAACAACATTTGAAAATGGAACTCTTTGACTGTAGAAGGCTGTTTGTTTCATCTGACTGTCAATTGCTTTTACACTGTGGCGCCATTTTAAAAACTGCGTAAAAATTTTCGTAGTATGATTTTCTACGATTTTAAGTGTAATTTGACAGCTCAACAGAGCATCGCTCGGCTTCAATCTGCTTTTGGCGATGAAGCACCATGCAAGACGACTATTTATAGCTGGTTTGCAGAATTCAAGCTCGGTCGTGTCAATCTCAGTGACGAATCTCGCGATGGTTGCCCTTCCACCGCTGTGAACAACAATAACATCGATGCTGTGCGCCGTATGATTGAAACAGACGGGCATGTGATCTACCATGAGATTCGCGCATCCTTAGACATACGCATGAATCAAATACAATCAATCCTACACAAACATTTGGGTGTGAGAAAGCTGTGCTCTCGGTGGATCTCACACAATTTGACCGAGACTCAAAAACAAAAGCATGGCACTGCACTTTGTGCAGTGCCATGCTTACCAGATTCAACGAAGGTGCGTCAAATTTGATGTGGGACATAGTAACAGGTGACGAAATATGGATTTATTGCTACGATCCCAAAACAAAGCAGCAATCGAGCGTAGGTATGGGTCTTTCAAGATGAGTCGAAACCAACTAAAGCGGCGCTCGTGAAAAGTGCATCTAAGCGGATGATTGCTTTTTTTTTAATAAAACTGGACACGTGGCTACTGTTGCTTTACAGAATCGTCGTACCATGAATAGTGACTGGTACACGACCATATGTTTGCCGGAAATTATTGACGAACTCCGTAAAAATAACCGTAAACGCCGTGTCATCTTGCACCACGACAATGCTAGTTCCCACACGGCCAGGCAGACAAACGAATTTTTGAAGGTGAAAAACGTAGAACTTATGAGCTTCCTGCATACAGTCCCGACCTGGCACCTTGTGGCTTTTTTCTGTTCCCAAAAATTAAGAACCAATCACGCGGTCAACGATTTTCATCACCAGAAGAGGCTGTCGAAGAGTATGATAAACACGTTTCTGAGGTCACCACGGAGAAGTGGCACAAAAGTTTTCAAAATTGGTTTAATTGAATGAAAAAGTGCATTTACGCAAAGGGAGAATATTTTGAGAAACAATAAATTAATTTTTGGCCTTTAATAGTAATTTTTTGTTATTCATTCCGGAAACTTTTAGTGCGCCCCACGTATAACGTCCAAAGTTCTAGTTTAAATATATTCTATTATGCAATGTGGCTCCGTAACGATCTCTGTGTGTATTTAAAATAATAAATTAAACGGTTAACTCCTCCGTAACGATAAAAAAAAAACAGACAATCAAATACAATCGTATTAATTATTTCATCTAGAATAAAATAATAAAAACCTGCAACGAATATTCAAATAGCCAGAGATAAAGGCAGGGAATACCTGGCTAAGAGAAACCAAAGACAAGTAATTTTCATTAAATATTAAATATTACGTCCAAAGTTTCAGTCTAAAAATATTCTATTATGCAATGTGGCCCCGTAACAATCTCTGTGTGTATTTAAAAATGATAAATTAAACGTTAAACTCATCCGTAACGATAAAAAATAGACAATCAAACACAATCGCATTCATTATTTCATCTAGATTAAAATAGTAAAAACCTGCAATGAATATTCAAATAGTCAGAGATAAATACTAGAAATACCTGGCTGAGAGCAACCAAAAAAAAGTAATTATGGGGAAGAAAACTTCGCCGTTTCTTATCTTAACATGTGCAAATAAAGTGCATCAATTAGAATTACTCATTTTATGTTTTTTTTAAACACGCTTTATATTTTTACAATGGAATTGCGTTCACCCGCGTTGATAATTTCTATCTATTATATCTTAGCAATAACCTGATTTGTACCCTGTCTCTGAATTTTTTTTCTGTCATAATTTCTTGTGTGCAATAAAAGTATATAATAATATCTATTTAAATATATGTATAAAAATAAACAGCTGTGCGTCTGTCTAACTGTGAATAACTGATGTCTTTTGTCTTTTTAAAAATAAAAAATTATCACTTGGTTGTCAAATATTTATAGGTGCGTTCAGAAATTTGTTCATAACAGGCTGTAGTATGAGATCACATCTTATTGGTCTGTTTTGTTGAAATATAAAACAGTTCTGTTTCAGAAATAAAAAAATCTAAAAGTGACAGTTGGTTGTCGAAAAAAGAAAATAAATAAATAAATTTCAAGACGAATAATAAAATCTATTTATTAACAGTTTGTCAGTGCGCGAGGTCACATGGTTGTCAATTATTTAAAGGAGCGTTCAGAAATTTGTCTTTCTCATAGCTGTAGTATGAGGTCCGATCTCTTTGGTCTGTTTTGTTTTGTTGGAATACAAAACAGTTCTGTTTCAGAAATAAAAAAGTGTAAAAGTTGACTTCTTGGCGAGAAAGTTAAGCGTCATGTCTGCAGTTTTGTTTTATTTTCTTTAATTTGTGTTTCGTCGAATATTAATGGTAATAATGGCAGATTATGAGTTTTGGCAAATAAAACAAAACCGTGCAACATCACTTTTCAGATTCTATCAAGAAGTCCGTGTGAGATCTCAAATAAGTCCCACAGCTTTATTGAGTCTCAAGGGGTTTGGGGGGATATCATTTACCATTAATCGTTATCTTAAATTATCTCTACTTCTACTTTAAACAATTAGGTACTTATTAACTTGACACTGGCTAAATTTGCTGACCAAAAAATTTTGTACTAATTAAGTTTTGACCATATTTTTCACAAATATAATGTAGGTGATACGAAGTTCACTAGGTCATCTAGTTATAAATAAAAATAATTGCTGTTCTCGCAACATTTTAAAAGTTGTTTAACAGTCATGATCGCAACCCAACGAGCTAACCGCTACGCCATCGAGCACTCTTATTACATGACTAATGAAACGGAACAGAGACAAAGCTTCATACAACGCGCCGTCGCGAGTCTCTCCGTTTGTCCACTGGCAGAGCGAGCGTAAATACTGTGGTAAACCGGTTTTATCCAGTGGCGGCACATACGCGACGCAGCGGCTAGTGGACGGACACGCACACATGCGCCGTATGCTTGTAATAGTTGACTAGCGACGGCGCGGTAGTATGAAGCTTTGTCTCTGTTCCGTTTCTTTATTCATGTTCTCTTACTACGGATGCATTACGTACGAACAGGCCATTATTATACCCAAATATTTAAAACAATACGTAGAACGCGGAATTATTTGCATAGAAGGCGAACGATAGCATTCCCACTCGAAGATCTTGCTTCGGGATCATTAATGCAGGAATTCCATCAAACAAAGAACTTTAAAATCTTCGCCAACTCTTCCATTTCAAACTTCAGAATCACATTCAGAACCAACAACGATCGAGTGTTATCTACGAATCAGAAGTTTGTTAATTTAAATTGTTGAAATTTATGTTTTTGTAACCATATTTTAGTACCTACTTCAAACGTTCAAACTTTTACATTTGCTCCGTGGTTCAAACAAACATTGACATGCAATTGCTTTTTAATCATTACATTTTGAATACTTCGAATGTAATTACATTCATAATATTATATCATCACGACTATTAATATCCCCGAAGGGTTAGTCAGAGACTAGGCTATGAGGGTAGTAAAAGCAGTTGTCTGCTATACCTAGTCCACTTTTCACCAAATAGCGACTACACATGTGCTCAGCGTAACAGGTGGTGAACCCATCGCCGCTCTATGCTGTTGGATGTATGTGCAGTCTTTAGTCCGTTAGTCGCCTTCCACGACACCCAAGGGAAGAGAGGGGGTGGTAGTATTCTTTCACCGCTACGCGACACCGTTGCGCACGGTAACGCGACAATGTAATTAGTTACTAATAATATAAACGTTGCAGACCCATCAACGTGATTTAAGCTGAAGTATCATCGGCAGAATCTTACCTGTGAACAAAAATAAAACAAAATTTATAAAACTTACTATTCTGGTCAGTATATAAGGTGACTGCTAGAAACTGCAAGAAACTTCAAGGGCTGGTCAGGTCAAGTGTTTTAAACATGAAAAAATGGCAAAAATGATTGCAGACTAACAAGGTAGGTACTTATCGCCCAGCTGACGCGGTCAACAGACGGGTGGGTCAACGGCCGGCCGCTGCCCGCGCGTTGTAAATAATTGTTATTTAATAGTTAATTTAATATTTTTCTTATGTCTCTTGCTTTAGAATAAATTAGCTACTCAAATTAAAATTCATAAAATGAATATTAATTGAAAAATAAAAAAGTGCAAATTTCTTTTTTGTCATTTTTGTCATAACTAAAACACTTGACCTGACCAGCCCTTAAACTTTCTTGCGGTTTCTAGCAGTCGCCTTATATTCTAATTATTTTTATACAACATCGGGAAAACAAACTATTTTTTTTTTCATTTCAACTAAGTACTAAAGATGTAGAGAAAACACAAACATGTACGCATTCCTAAGACATGTATAGCTATAAAGTTGTTTTATATAAAAATACAGAACAAACGGAATCGTAAATATACGGAAAGCGGCAATCAGCTTTGCAAGGCAACCATTGGTTTACCTCCCGCGCGAATACCAGAAATGGGTAGTCGTTCACTTTGTTTTTCGACGCGCTACTGTGCAAAACAAAACCATACTATCTTCCCCGATCACATACAGCGGGATTATTCGCTTTGCGCAATTCTGCAAGTTTGTAAATAAATATAGCCATACAGTTTTAGGGTTACGACCGTACTGTAGTGAATTTAGTTCAATGGTTTCACTAAGGTTACGTGCTGCGAAGTGGGTTGGAATAGCCCGCTTTATATCGTAGTTATTTTATTTTAATGAAAACTGTTTTCTAGTAGCCGATGCGATCGTACATGTTTAACGTCTTTTTAAATGCGGGTTTCGGCGGATTGTCGAAGTAATATTTGACATTTTTGCCTTAGTAAAAATATAAGTAGTTTAAGATATTGAAACGTTAGAAAAAGTTCAGTAGGTACTACTAAAGGACGACGACGACTAAACATTTCCACTTAAGGCGAGGTATTCCTCGCTCTCTCGACGGTACAACGGTAAGGGATGGGTATAACAGCGAAGCGGCGCGAATAGGAGTGTTTTATATGTTTTTTGCCTATAAAGGAGAAAACTAGTGAAATAAAATAAATGTGTCTTTTGCATTCACTAGATAATAAAAAGTTTCTTCTAATGGTAAAAAAATTAAGTCATTTATTAATGTATTATCTGACTTACAGCTCTTTTAAATGTTGAACAGAGCTAGCTATCTTTGAGTTTTTTTTCTATCTAGTGAAGTATTACCAATCGTGTTTCTGTCTTTAACAGTCACTAGATAATATGTTCAACTAGAACTGTATGTTTTATATTGGTGGCTGTACCGTACCATCAATCGAAATTGTTAAAAATGGGAAAAGAGCGCCTTATGGTAAGAAGTCAACTTTTTTCAACGATTCAATTTCTATGATAATAAACGCATCTTAAACTTATTCATGCTTCGGAAGGTACATTAACCGGGTGGTTGTTGTCGTAAGATAATACTTAGTCATCAACAACCCACTTTGGGCAAGATATTATTAATCATATTATGTTAAGGTCCAATACCGTCGCACATGCATATAGTGTTTATTCAAAAGTACAAGTCAATTAGTCTACGTAAAAAAAATCAGATATGAATTGTTTGATTTTGATTATTCTTGTGGGACGGCATGAGCCGTGCATATAATGTCTTCAGATGCAATTATTTGCAAGTATACAAAAAAAAATAGATAAAACTAATGAACATCAGAAAACTACACGTTTGAAGGGGCATAAAAGGCAAGCTTCCTAGTTGTGTAATCAAAAATTACAGAAAACTATTTCGCAAAATTAATATTAGAATTTAAAAAATAATTATTATTATTTAAAAAAAATATTTATTTCAGACCGAGATCCATATAAAAGTGTTTTTTTTTAAAACTATGTTAGTGTACAAACATGGTGTTAGTATACAATCTTAGGTGTAAGTATTACTTAGCAGAGTTATTTATTTAAAAATTAGTTGGGGCGGTGATCACCAATAACTGTCCGTACTAACGTACGTAATTAGTTTCGTTTAAAATTACTAACTTATTTGACGTAAGCAAATCTAGTTCATTAGTGAACGTAGCCCTACGCTTTCAATGTTTATTAGAATACAAGTTTGTCAACATTTAACGAATGGATAATTTCCAAATTGACACCGCAATGGCGACCAATTACAATTTGGCGGCAGTGCTTCATAACTTGTATTTAATTAGAGTTTTATATCTTTGAACATTGTTGAGCTATTATATGTCAATTCTAAAGAAATGGCAAATCGTATTTACAGTTTTTGCCCGGAACTTGATGTTCGCCATAGAGTTTAATTTCTATTGCGCAACGGGGAAGCTTAGCCTTCGTCTCACTTGGCGGCAAATGGTGAAAGAAACGCACTTTATCCGTAGCTCTTGGCAGCTAAATGTAAACAATGTTAAAATCAAAAAGTCAAAACTAACAAACTTTATTCGAGGAAACTTAAGAAATAAGTGCCTACTTTCGAATCGTCCAAAAACATTTTTTTAGATACAACCTTCGATCATATTGATCAAAGCACCAATACAACATAGAAAAACACAACTATCAGTTATTAGGCGGAAAGTGTACTCTTCTAGTGCTTTTACTTTACATTGCTTCTAGTAACTACTAGCATTTCTAAGTAATTGAAACACAACAAACAGAGATTAAATGATTTGCTCAGATTTTATTTACTTGTTTTAGTAATTATTGTTCTTAGAAGGAACTGCTTGTATTTTTTTGCATTTCTGTTGATATCTTAAAAGTTAATCGCCATTTAAAAAAATTAACAAAGACGGGTTAACTTATAGGTTATCTTATTTAAAATACTTTGAGCTACTCCATGCTTTGGAATGCACCGTTTGTACCGCTTGTTTCATTTTAACTTATGACCTTGTCGTCGTTTTAGGTGATATTAAGGTCAACCGTTCGCTAGTTTTGTTAAAAAAGCTTTAAGAGAAACACAGACCAGTTAAACGAGTCAAATCGTCTAAATTTTACACAGACGTCAGGACACTTTTAATGTTGGTGGAGACAGTTCCTTCGAACAGGTGCCCTACTGTCATTTCTTAGAGCAAGCTTTCTATGCAAAATACGTATGGGAATTTCCATATTAAGATTTGATTAAAATTTGATTTGAATTCATTTTAAGATTTTGTTTCTTTTTTTTACAAATGGCTTGGTTTGCATTGCAAATGTCTAATTTAGAAAAAGATACTGTACAATAAAGTGTCAATGGTTTTATGAGTGTTTGAATCGGTGTTAAAGAATAATTTCCCCAATCTTTGAGTTCAAGAAGTCATGGTGCCAAAAGAGGTCCCTCTTTTTTCTGGAGGATAGCTATCTGGTGACATTTGTGATGTACGTCAGCCCTAGCCCCTTTAAAGGGTCAGCAGCTCAATTATATCGAACCATATCGCTCCGACAACTAGTTCACCTCCTTGGTCAAGACAAGATACTTTCAATTTCGCAGCCAGTTGACCTCGCCGCCACGCCTAGCCACTCACATACCTCATTTAGTCGTGACCTAAACTTGTTTGCCAACCGTCGTTTTTTATTAGAAATTTCTGTACAAGTAAACAAACGCTTTAAAAATAATATCGTATTTGGTTGACTTTATAACACCTCTTAAATATAATCTTAACCCTACCATTGTTTTGTTATGTTTTGTTTACTTCCGAATTAGATTCTAATATGTTTTTGTTTTTTTTTTTTTATAGCAGAAGAAGGCAAACGAGCAAGCGGGTCACCTGATGGAAAGTAATCACCGCCGCCCATGGACACCCGCAAAACCAGAGGAATCGCAGGCGCGTTGCCGGCCTTTAAGGAACGAATAGGCTCGTTTCTTGAAGATCCCTAAGTCGTAACGGTCCGGAAATACCGCCGCCATGATCTGGTTCCACAACACTGTAGTTCGAGGCAAGAAATTTCTTGAAAATCGCACAGTAGTAGACCGCCATCCATCCGTAAATTCTAGAACCAATAAATACAGTAAATTAGCTCTTGGCCTGGTACCCGGAATCCTCAACCGTTGAGGAACTGCATCTTTTCCTCACTGACGGAATACAGCAATGCAGTTAATATTATTTTTATGGCGACAGACTTAGATAACATGGTGGTGGCTAGCCGCGTGGACTTAAAGAGAGGCCTACCAATCAAACCGAGCACAGTATGTAGCTTCGGAGGAAATTTAACCCATGGATATGAACTTCTCCGAAGCAGTACTTGTGTCTTCACAAGCCACCAAAAATACCAGTCTGAACGATCAGGAGATTATATTTTAGGCCGGTTACACCAGTAGAGGTAATGACCAGACTTTTTATTAAATGCTGCTAAGCTTGAATAGTCAGTGGTTTCTAAACATATTTACTTTCTACTTTCGTTTGTGATAAAAGCCGTTAGGAATGGTAGTCGGTAAAGATGAAATGTTAGAAACGCAACCTTTTCTAAAGCTCAAAAATGCTAGTCATTGTCGGGAAAAATCATGAGCACGCTCAAAAAATGAAACAGAGAGAGATTTTGGTCAAGAGAAAATTGTAGAACTACATATAACTTTTAACCAATTGGTAGTCGAGTTTAAATGTTGAAATAAATTTTATTAAAGCACTGATCTGCTTTATTTCCTAAACAAAAAGGTTGAATGTCGCTCAGCATTTGTAGATGAAGTAGCCGACGGTTGCACACGTAAGGGTTACCATTAACCGACTTGCGTCGTAAAACAAGGGAAACCGAGTGCGTGTTTTTCTCAGATATAGAGATCCCGCAAATAGACAGGAAGGGTAAAAATACTGGCAATTGCGTGTCATGTCCTTCGCGGCAAGTCGATTACGGGTCCACTGTAAGAACTTCGACTTTATCCCTTCAAAATAAGTTGCATATTTGCATTGCACTTTCTGCACTTGGTGTCAGTGTTAGCCAAAACTTGAATTTGAAGCTGTCGTTCTACGTGTTGTGTGTTTATTTAAAGGTACTCTAGAAAGTTTTATTGGGTGAGGTGAAAACTTGTTACTGCGAGCAACGTTGTAAAATATGAAAAATAAAATTTGCGCGCTGAAATGGAAGGGACATGTCGGGTTCTAGTTCAAAAGTTGAATTTTACAATCGTCGATAGCTGTCATCCACAGACACGACGTTGTTACAATGTACATTTTCCATCGAAAAATATAAGTGAAATGGTCTGTTATCCGTTCTAAATAGAACAAGTTTTTCCAAATCTTTAAATAAATAATAATAATAATAAGTAAATAAATAAACTTTCCCACACTCACACCAATTACCTAGCCCAAGAGAAGCTTCGTTATGAAACTCGTTAAATGGTTACTAGACAACGGATAAACATACTTAAAATACTTAAATACATAATTATTATACATAGAAAACACCCAGACCCGAGACAATTTAGAAAAACTATACATCCTAATTTGTCCCGACCGGGGATCTAACCCTGGACCTCAGAGATGGTGACACCATGAAAACCAAAGCAACTAATAAAGAAATAATTGTAGGACATAACAATAGACCCTCAAAGAATATATTGTATTTAGCGTTAAAGTAAATAAATTAAAATTTAAAAGTACTTATAGACAGATATTCAGAAAAATAAACAAATTATTTAGCATGTGATATTATTATTTTGTTTTATTGAAACTTATCAGATGTTAATCGCAATATGCATTTTATTCGTCACTTTTCACTTCTTTTGTTTCAAGCAGCAACAGACTGCTGCCAACATGTTTTAGTGAAACTTTTTGCGATCAGCCAGCGGCAATCCATCACAAGGCATCGACAACTTTTGCTACAGTTTATTTATGTACCGCAGGAAATGAGCTCGTCGTCCATGACGTTCTAGGAAATCAAAGTAGCGAGCGGACATGCCTTTTTTAAATACATTACAAAACTGAGGTCAGAATCGAATGGCATCTTGGAGGACGCGATGCATTATCCAATTTCATAGTATACGTAAAAGTATATAGTGCTCGTAAAAGATTGTAGTTTTAGATTGTACCGTTTGTAAGTTTATTTTTATTTTACTTATTCATTTAGCATTTTAATATCTTTTACAAAACTATAAATCACCATAGCATTTAGAAACCACTAAGGTTTATATTTAGTGAGTGATACTGTTTGAGTTAAGACAAAAAAGTAATATCTTTTATGGGAAACTGGTTTTGGATTAGGTAACAGTAAAATTGATCTTTTTCTTTTACGTTTAATTATACCAATAAAATTAAACGATTTTACAGATAAAACATTACAGCTTACAGCAAAACAGCTCAATCAAAAATCTTTTAACATTTTGCAATTTTGCAAACTCGCATTACGACCACGGTGAGTGTGATTACTCAAAACACGTATTACGTAGGCCCATTAAAATATTTGAGATGATTCTGTGGTTACTAATTCAGTATAAAAGTAAAAGAAATCTATTTAATGACAAACATAATTTCACAGAAAAAAATAATGAAATTGGCGAGAATTGACAGTTCGCCAAAACGGAATTTTGCAACGTAAGCGTTTTTAAAAATATCGAAATACTCTTCTACTCACCGTATTTCCTAAATAAGTGCACATCAAAACAATCGCATACTAATTATCGTTAAGGATTATTATGGTTTGTTTACATTTGTAGACAGTGACATTCCAATATATTTTTTTTTCCGACCAAGCGCCATAAACACGGCAACGTTCTTTTTTAAGGTTGTTGCTCACTACACCTAGTTCGTAGTTCCGCAAGAAAATTTGAGGTGGCTCTATGAATATCAATTGATCCGTAGAGCAATTGAAACTATGGCATAGTGTACGAGTACCTTTAGTAAAAAAATGAAATTGTTGACAATTTTGACGGTTCGCCATTTTTTTTGCTTATGATTTTTTTGTGCTAATGTGTTAATTACTCTTCGTAATCATCGTTCTTCCTAATAATGTGCACATCAAAACAATCGTTATCGTTTTAACTATCGAAAATGATATGATTCTTTATAGTTTGAAACAGTGACTTCCAAGTAATAACGACTTCTAAATGTCGATATAAAAAAATATTTTTGTTTTTTGTCTTGGAATCTTCATTTTTGTCATTTTTGTTATAGCTTTTCGTAATTAACTTTAAACTTATTAAAATACTAAGTTTTCTAAGCATTTGGTACGTAGTTTAGGTTTTGATATAGCTTTAGCAATGGGTTAGTTCTAAGCTTTTTTGTCAGCTCGGGTAGTCTCGGTCAGCGTCGGCCAACTTTCGGACAGCTGTCAGATTGACTGGACGGTAGGAGCCATATTGTATATACGGTCGTGGACGGCTATGTGGTTACAAAAGTTACCGTGGACGGGTGAGTGGATGAAGTTGACAGATTATCATCTGCATCATCATTATTAAGCTTTGATTAATAAGTTTATACAACATAATTATACGGTCTACTATAGCGACTTATGTTAAAGAAACGTCAAGCGATTGCATTATTATGGCTTTACGTACTCGAGTAACCTTTCTGACAGGACAGGAGGACATGACAAGGTACTTTTCCTCAAAACAAAAAAATCAACAATCAGCTTGTGTAGAGGGAATGTGGAAAGAAAACGGAGTCAATTCACTTATATGTGGGGCCTATATCCGAAACCAAAACACTTAAGGCACTCCGCAGTCAATGACATCGCCAAACTTATTTCAGTATTTTTTATAAGGAAGTAGTGTAAAAGAATGTGGTTGCACAGAAGATCCCGATATGTCTTATAGTGCGTGTAATGGAAAACCTTCGCAGGCCCCTCCAGCATAAGATAATTTACAGGGGCCTTACCACCACCCACTCTTAGAGCAGTATTACTTTAATCTGGGCAATTACGCAAACCAAGCCATTTGATTAAAAAAATCCACAGATCTCGTGCTCTACACGACTTGAAAGGGCATTGTAAATGAACGCGTAATTTTTCTTTCGAAAATTTTAATTTTTTTTCAAAACCAAAAAATAAAATTTTTCAAAACCAACTTTGCAAAAATATTTTTAGATCATCTTAAACCCCTTCTAATTCCGGGTCTTTTGAGCCCTCATACGTCCTCGTGGCCTTAAACCTCAGGGTATCACGGGCGAGTCGCACTTTCAGCGAAAATGGTGGCCCTCTGGAGCGAACGAAAAAACAATTTTCAATGTTAAAAAGGAAACTAAAACTTTCAACGGAATTCCAAATTCAACACGTTCCACTGACAAAAGACTGTGAACTCTGACCATCATGCAATGACGCACCACGAAGCCTTACAATCAACTCTTAGAGCAGTAGTACTTTAATCATACTATGTAAATTCCCATATGAATTTTGCATAGTAAGATTATAGTAATTCTGCTCTAAGGGGTGACAGTAGGGCCCCAGGTATACACGCCATTATGTCCTTAGCAATAGAGGCGTGAAGCGTTACATTACTTTGTTTCGCTTAATGGGAAGTCTGACAATGACAGGGAAATTCCGGTGAGCTTATGCTGCTGTCCAATTATTTTCGCGAATCATTTAGCCGCTCCACAGTCAATTTGCGGCTTTTGTTACTTTGAGCATCTCTTTTTTCTGTTGCCTATAATTAAAATCATCTCTCGCTCATATCAAAGAGCGCTGACTTAATTGTTGTCCTTGTCCTTTGATCATAGAGTATGATTGGTACTTTTGATTAGGAAGTCGGAAAGAAAATCTTTTTGCATTTCAGGCGACTGTCCTTTTTGCTAATTGAGCGACCGAGGTTAAATAGAAAAACTGTGAGGAAGAGTACTACTTAACTGACGCGTTCTTGGTTATTTCTGACATTTTTTTTTATAGCAGAAGGAGGCAAACGAGCAAGCGGGTCACCTGATGGAAAAAATCACCGCCCCGCCCATGGACACCCCCAAAACCAGATCAATCGCAGACGCGTTGCCGGCCTATTGACATGAATATTCACACTTTCAAGAGTAAAGCTACCATGATTTAGATTTCTAACAACCACTCGGAAACGGCTAATACGTAAAATACACATGCATCGCGTCATGTTTAGCCTATAGGTCTCACGGTCTTCCCACATGGACAACAGCACATGGAATCACACTTAAAATACGCATTCATTGCGTCATTTTCAGGCTATATAAAGGTCCCACGTCCTTTCCACATGTACAACAGCACATGGGATCATACGTAAAATACGCATGCATCGCGTCATTTTCAGACTATGTAAAGGTCCCACGGCCTTCCTACGTGGACAACAGCACATGGGTTCATACGTAAAATACGCATGCATCGCGTCATTTTCAGCATTATGTAAAGGTCCCACGGCCTTCCTACATGGACAACAGCGCATGGGATCATACGTAAAATACGCATGCATCGCGTCATTTTCAGCATATGTAAAGGTCCCACGGCCTTCCCCCGTGGACAACATCACATGGGATCATACGTAAAATACGCATGCATCGCGTCATTTTCAGCCTATGTAAAGGTCCCACGGCCTTCCCACATGGACAACAGCGCATGGGATCATACGTAAAATACGCAGGCATCGCGTCATTTTCAGCCTATGTAAAGGTCCCACGGCCTTCTCACGTGGACAACAGCACATGGGATCATACGTAAAATACGCATGCATCTCGTCATTTTCAGCCTATGTAAAGGTCCCACGGCCTTCCCACGTGGACAGCTGCACATGGGATCATACGTAAAATACGCATGCATCGCTTCATTTTCAGCCTATGTAAAGGTCCCACGGCCTTCTCACGTGGACAACAGCACATGGGATCATACGTAAAATACGCATGCATTGCGTCATTTTCAGCCTATGTAAAGATCCCACGGCCTTTCCACATGGACAACAGCACATGGAAAGAATGTTCCATAATCCAGCGTGCTGGCCTAATGCGGATTGATGATAATCATACATACATACATACACACATCACGTCCGTTTCCCGGAGGGGTAGGCAGAGACCACAGCTTTCTTTGTGCTACGATCATACATACATACATACATACACACATCACGCCCGCTTCGCGGAGGGGTTGGCAAAGATCACAGCTTTCCATTTATTACGTTCCTGACAAACATCCTTTACTTCACTTTCTCTTAATCGTTCTTTATAAAAGCTCGACTCATTGATGGGTTCAATATGTGATATATTAACAAAAACATAATAATTGTATTGACAAATTGCCAATTGAATAACCTTTGGCATAGGGAAAAAGCGATGGAACCATAGGCCAACCCCACCCTACCAGCCAATTACTTGCAATTGAAGAGTTCGTTTCATTAAAACAAACAATTAATTACTTAATACTCGAACAAGTTATTCGTGCCGGATTGAATTTCATTTCAGCAGCGGAGAAAGGGGCAGAGACGTCATGTCGCCGGGAAAATTGCTTAATTCTCTTTGAATGCGTTACACAGAATGCCTTCGACGTGATCTCATTTTAGTGCGGCCCTGGTAAAAATGTATATGACCGAGCGTGAGTATTCGTACGTTCAATCTGCGTAAGATGTTAAGTACTAATTACTTACTAATTCAAATTCTTTCGTCTTCTACTTATAATCAGTACACATCCTAGTATTTTCGCATTTAAAACTAAGACAACCAGTTTGTATTTAACCCACTATCTTTTACAGACAAATAATTCCACGGCAAGCTTCCACTCTCAGCTTCGATCTCATTGTCACTTACTAAGTATTAAGTAAGATGAAGGCTAAGTGATAAAAAAAACGGTTACTGCAAGCATTTTTCCAATCGCTTTCCCACGCTACACAATATCTCTGTTCATTGACACAAAAACAATCACGTTCTACGGAACGCTTTCTCGAATATCAATACGGAATACTTGACAGCCGAAACGGTACTGTTTAATTAAAAGTAAAGTAAACCCAAAGCTTTTCTTTGAATTGATTAAGAACTCTTTACTAACTTTCGTTATAGTCGACTTGGTACAAACCAAAAAAAAACAAACATTAAATAAAATAGCCACTTTTCTTAGTCAATATTTTTTTCTTATTTACATTACATACATAAGTACATAAATATCACGACTATTATCCCCTAAAGGTTAGTCAGAGACTAAGGAATGAAGACAGCAGAAGCAGTCCTCTACCATAGTCCACTTTTAACCAAATAGCGACTGCACATGTGCTCAGCGTGACAGGTGGTGCGCCCATCATCGCCGCTCTATGCTGTTGGGTGTATGTGCAGTCTTTAGTCCTTTTACAGTGTTTCACCGCTACGAGACCAGCGATTTATACGTTACACTAGATAGACCGTTCCGAAAACGCACTATGTGCCACTCATCTGCGGAGTCGACTCGGCACCTTGCTTTAGCGTGGCTTCGACATTCACAGGGCTTAGGCGCGTGCGGAGCGGCGACAATAAGTGAAATTAATTGTTATTCAAGGCATTATTACGCAGTAATATCGTATTATTAGAATAGAAAAGATTTAAGATAGAAATCTACAACTATACTAACAACTACCAACCTATTGTCATAATAGGTTGGTAGTTGTTCTTTGCACTAGATAGGATGACCCAGTTGCGGGGTTATACATATACCTATTACCCAAACAACCAGTTAAGCATTTTTTTATTTTTTTTATAGCAGAAGGAGGGAAACGAGCAAGCGGGTTACCTGATGGAAAGTAATCACCGCCGCCCATGGACACCCGCAAAACCAGAGGAATCGCAGGCGCGTTGCCGGCCTTTAAGGAAGGAATAGGCTCGTTTCTTGAAGATCCCTAAGTCATAACGGTCCGGAAATACCGCCGCCGAGAGCTGGTTCCACAACACTGTAGTTCGAGGCAAGAAATTTCTTGAAAAACGCACAGTAGTAGACCGCCATCCATCAAGGTGATGTGGATGGAATGACAGTCGATTGCGTGTAGTGCGATGAAGGAAATCAGCGGCAGGGATCAAGCCGAACAATTCCTCAGAACACTCCCCATGATATATACGGTACAATATACAGAGAGACGCAACGTCTCTCCGAAGAGCCAGTGGATCGAGCCGTCCTGAAATAACCACGTCGTCGACAATTCGAGCAGCTCTGCGTTGAATGCGGTCAAATGGAAGGAGTTGGTTTTTTTTTTTTTTTTTTTTTTTTTTTTTTTTTTTTTTTTTTTAATTGACTTGACTTATTGTTCTTTTGGGATATGTATCCTTAATGTTTTATTTGTAGCGTTTAGGTACTTCCCTCACATAATGAAGGCTACTAGGGAGAAAGGGGAAATTAGGTCTAAAGTGGATTTTAAGGAACGGTTGGATAGGGGTTTATTTAGGATATTGGGGGAGTTGGGGAGGTTAGGGATGACGATTTTAAAATGACTCTACTATTTTAACATTTTTTGCTTCGACTTAAGGTCTCTGCCTATTTCAAATTAATTGCGGGTCGAATTTGGGTGGAAAGAAAATAGAAAGAAATGAAGAGGAAGAGAAAAGGAGAAGGAAGAGAAAATAATTAGGGACACTGGGTGAAGTTTTTATTATAAAAACTGCAGTGGTTCACATCTCTTAAGGTGTGGTTTATTTATATTTATTTAGATTTTTCCAGTTTCTTAATAATTTTTTGTTTTTAAGCTATTTATTTTATTTTAAGGTTTACTTTATGTTTTAATTTTTAATATTGGTTTAAGAATTGTTTGAATTTTTTAATTTGGTTTTATGTTTTAGTATTAGTTTTTAAAATATTATTTAAGTTTTAGTTTTTCATTAATTGTTTAATTTTTGATTTAGTTCTATGATTAGCATAAGTTTTAAAATATTATTTAAGTTTTAGTTTTATATTGGGTATTGTTTATATTAATGTTTTTTATTTTAGGTTAATTTTCAATTTATAGAGTTTGCATATTTGGTTTTTATTAGTTTATTTATTTTATTTATTTGTCTAGGTTATTTAAGTTTTTAGATAAGTTTAGTTTTAATTTAGTTTAGTTTAGGCTAAATAATACTATTAGTTTATTTATTTTATTTATTTGTCTAAGTTATTTAATTTTATAAGGTAAGTTTTTAGATAAATTAAGTTTTAATTTAGTTTAGTTTAAATTTAGTTTTAATTTAGTTTAGTTTAAGTTTAGGCTATATAATATTGGTTTATTTGTTTTATTTATTTATCTTAAGTTGTTTAATTTTATAAGGTGAGTTTTTAGTTTTGATTTAATTAATGTTTAGGCTAAATTGTTTAGTTCCCGTAGTCAGTCTGGCTCTGCAGGCGCAGAACCATTGACTTAATACGGGGGCACTCACGGGCATTGGTGGCGTTGTGGCCGGTGTCGATCCTTGTGCCCATGCGTTGATTATGAGCCGAGCAGTTATAGCATTTAGGCCCCTGGGTCTTGTTGGGGCATTCTGTCAACTGATGGCCCGGACTGGCGCAATGGGCACAAGGTCGCTTTTCAGCCGTACACTTCGCCTTAGTATGGCCGTATTGGAGGCATTGGTGGCATTGTACGAAACGGGAGAAGTCCTCCACGTGGACCCTACTATGGTCCACGCAGAGCCTCCCGAGAGCGAGGATGACTTTTCGCATCTCGGGAGTGACCTCAATCACCGCATTGTACAATGCCGGGTTGCGATTTGAGGTCAGGAAACAGATGCGGGAAACCTCTACGTCATTTTGGGCGACAAGGACCTCCGCTAACTCCTCGCGGGCAATATCTTTCGATATGCCCTTTAGGATAATTAGCGGTGGTCTCTGCTTCGCCTGTTCTGCGGCGAAATTAGCGCTCGATGCGTGACGGGCTATTGTTTCCTCGCACTGTTTCCTGGTCTCAAATTCAACCCGTAGTTTGGAGTTAGGTAAGGGCAATATTTTGACCGGGGCGTATTTGAGCCTCCGGAAGCTGATCTCCTTCTTCCACTGAGACATCACCTCCGGAGGCTTGCGCGAGCAGTCATATGGTGAAACCAGGACTGCGGGGTAGGTTTTGGGTGTTTGGGGTTGGGGCCTCGCAACTACGCTGGCATATGAGGGAGCACTCGGGAGTTCGGCCTCTTGGACATCTCGTGCAGTGTGAGCGCCGGTCGGCGGACCCTGGGCAAGAGGAGCCTCCTTCAGTGCGGCTGTGACCATGTTGGCGGTCAGCCGCACAAGGTCTTCGAGACGCGCCTGCTGCGCCAGCATCTCGTCGACCTTTTGGGTCACCTCCTGCCGGATCTCTGCCGCTGCCTCGCTCTGCATCGCGACTACGGCGCTAACACTGTTGTCCAGCTTGTGGCCTAGCTCCCTTATGCTTTCGTCGCTAACGTGCTCCTGGGTGGAGGAGAACTCCGGTTCGGTCTCGGGCTCCGGGCGGGATATGGGTGTCTCTTTCGCATCGAGGACATCAATGCAGTATCTGATTCTCGCTGTGGAGTCCAAAATTACTGCCTTGTTGCCCTTCGTCACCGATTTGCCCTCCGTGACCGCCCTATTTATACGACCGATGTATTCAAGGAGCGCTTCTTTAAAAGACGTCTTGTGCTCATGGACCGATCTTTCAAACGGCGGGCTAGGAACTTCCGCCATTCTAACTTAGATCAGAGTTAGGTTAGAGTTAGGTTAGGGTTAGGTTAGTAATTTAAAAGTTAATTATTTAAGAATTTTTATATAAAAATTTTTTCTGAAAATATGTTTTTTGGGTGTTTTTGGGTCTAAATAATGTTTGTGGAAAGATTTGGAAATTTTGAATTTTTGAAATTTTGGCCGAAAACTTTCTAAGTCTTTTTGGACTTTTTTGTTTTTGGGTGAAAATTAAAAATTTTTCCGGAATAGTGCTTTATAATTTTAAAAAAGCTTATATTAACGATTTGGTGTATTTAAGGTATTTCCTTAGAGGAAATTTAAGAGTTGAAGGAGTTGGTATTGGGGTGCTCCAGCCCAGAGATGGGAGCAGTATTCCATATGCGGCCTGACCTGTGCTTTATACAGTTGTAAACGGTGGGCCGGCGTGAAATACTGACCCGCTCTATTAAGCACACCCAGCTTTTTAGAAGCTAATTTAGCTTTACCTTCCAAATGACCACGAAACTGAACGTCACTCGAAATATCGACGCCAAGGATTCCAATAGTCCGATTGGTATCAAGGGGAGCTCCGACGATGCAGAGGTACGACGAAGGGATGTTTTTTCGCGGTAAATGCGCAAACTTGTGTTTTGGAGGGGTTAAAGCGGACTAGGTTATGTCGGCCCCAATCCGAGACATGACTTAACATGTTCTCGTTGTCAGTTACAAGTTTATTCCGGCTCTCGATGACGCTTTCCAGAGAAATATTAGCTCGCCCGGTGTAGAGCGTATCCCCAGTACTGTCGTCTGCATAGCAATGAATGCTGTTGTTATGCAGCATGTCATTGATATGCAGAAGAAATAGAGTAGGGGACAACACACACCCCTGCGGGACTCCAGCATTCACGGGCTTCATGTCGGCGCACGAACCGTCGACTGCGACTCTGATGCTACGCCCAGTGAGAAAGCTGGCAATCCATGAACACAATTTCTCAGGAAGCCCGTATGATGGAAGTTTAGAGAGAAGAGCCCTGTGCCATACCCTGTCGAAGGCTTTTGCTACGTCGAAGCTAACTGCCAGTGCCTCCCCTCTACTCTCGACTGCCTCCGCCCATCGGTGAGTAAGATACACTAAAAGATCACCAGCCGAACGACCGCGACGTAAACCATACTGGCGATCACTTAGTAGCTGGTTCTCTTCTAGGTACCTTAAGAGCTGGCGGTTTGTAATGGACTCCATTACTTTGGAGAGTAAAGAGGTAATAGCTATTGGCCTGTAGTTGGACGGATCTGAGCGATCGCCTTTTTTTGGAATCGGGTGGACAAGGGCTGACTTCCAAAAGCTCGGGACGACGCCAGTAGTGTAAGAGAGCCGGAAAAGGCGCGTTAGAACTGGTGCCAATTCAGGAGCACTCGTCCGAAGCACAATGGGTGGAACTGCATCAGGCCCACTCGCCTTGTGGATATCAAGGGAAAAAAGAGCCTTACGAACTGACCTTTGCAGGAACTGAACGTTTGGCATTGTACAAGCGCAATGCGGTATGGTTGGTGGAGAGTTTTCCCCATCGTCCATGGTCGAGTTTGAAGCGAAAAAAGAGCCCAAGAGGTCGGCTTTCTCCTTTGCAGTATAGGCCAGGCAGTCATCGGTCTTGTGCAATGGTGGTAGGGACGGCTGACAAAAATTCCCTAAGGTAGCTTTGGCGAGAGACCAGAACGCACGCGTCCCCGAAGGAAGGCGCACTAGTCTCTCGCCAATTCTACCTATGAATGATGACTTCGCCTTGGCAATGTCCTTCTTAAAGGATCTGGCGGCAAAGTTGTACTTCCTTCTGAGCGCACTGGTGTTTTGATCCTTTGATGACACCGCATTAGCCCAGGCTTGGTAATGTTGTCGCTTTTGGCGAGACGCCATTTTGCAGCAACGACCAAACCATGGTTGGGACTTGCCGCCAATGGGAACCACAGAGTTTGGAATGAAAAGTTCCATTCCCTGCAGTATCACATCAACAACAGAGTCAGCGGCGACATCAGGATCATCCAGCGAGAAGCAAACTCGCCACCACGGGTAGGACGCAAAGAAGCTTCGCATCCCATCCCAGTCCGCTGACCTATAATGCCAGACTCGACGGCTAGCCGCTGGTTGCGGTTTTGATGTCTCTGCGAGAGGCACAGTGCTGCGAATCAGACAGTGGTCTGATGAGTCTAGTGGTGCATCAACAGAAACTCGATAGCCGTCTGGGTGCGAGGTCAGCAGAAGGTCCAATAAAGAAGGTGCATGGCCCTCCACACCTGGAACCCGTGTTGGCTCTGTTACCAATTGGGACAGACTGTAGGCTAAAGCGAAGTCATGAACGGCTCTACCCGCGTGGTCAGTTGTGCGTGAACCAAGCCATTCGACGTGATGGGCATTGAAGTCTCCCAATACCACAATCTCGGCCGAGGGGATCCGTTGGAGAAGGGAGTCCGTCGCCGCCTGGACGGTCTCAATAAGTTGGTTAGTTCCGATATTACCGCTGTGGGACCTATACAGGCACGCGTAGATGCGAGGATGGCGCCCGCAGTCGACGTGTAGCCATAAGATGGAAAGGTCCCTATCTTCAAGATTGCCAAGGCGACGGACGCACATATCCTCCCTGACATAGGCACAAACACCGGCTTGTGGTACAAATGCATGTTCCAGGTTGTATCCCGGGTAGCGCAAGTAGGAGATGTCAGGAGTGGGGGATATCTGCGTCTCGGTGAGGAAGAGCAAGGCCGGTTTCGCCGTCTCGAGGTGGTAATGAACGGCGCTCAAGTTAGAGTGGATTCCCCTGATGTTGCAGAAGTCCACACGAAGCGTAGGAGGGGGTGCCAATTGTCTTGCCTTTCTCCTGCCTGCAGCATGCCTTGGCACGAGCGAACTTTTGCCCTCCCCAGAATACGTAGGGCAGCCTGAGCGAGAACGCTCAGGGGGGGATTCTCCGACACTGGGTGTGTCGGTACCCCCCTGGGGTAAATCTAAATTAGAGTTCGCTGCCATATCAATTGTGAGGGGGGGGGGAAGGGTCTCCAGAACCCTCACTCGCCGGACGAAACACAACAGCACAGAGTGCCATTGTTTCACGCCGAAAATTCGTGAGGGGGTGGTATTACGCTGGGCGAGCCGACCCAATGCGTGCTGCAACGCAGCGTAGCTCTACCACTCAGTTAGTGTCACTCATTTAGCACCACCCAGGGGTCACGTGTAGGGTCTCAACGGTAAACCTACGGACTCAAGTAACTTAACCCCCCAGACCCCCCAGATATTTTTAATCTAAGAGATAAATAATAAAACTATGCAGTTTCTTGCGCCCAATATTTTCCACAGATAAAACACGTCCTGAATACTACTATAATGTTTGGACAATCCTAAAGTATATTTTATCTATAGAACGCTAAATAGCCGAATTATTCTGTAACATGGAGGTCTATTTCGACCATGGACGTAATATTACGTCCATGGTTTCGACATTACATTGACAACTTCAGCAAACCGCTCCCGCCCGCAGAAGTTCATTTTTTATCGTAACATATATTTTATGCTGGCAAAAGTGAGATATTTCTCGAGTAAGAAGCGACGAGTAAGATATTTCGAATATTGAGGAGAATGGACGTTGGAATAAAGAACTAATATATTGCTGAAAATGCGCCTTTCATTTTTCTCTTACAGACGGTTGACTCACGGAAATTCACAGACGTAATTTATGTTTAAAAAGAAACATGAATATCTAATAAATCGCGTACGTGGTAGACAAGGGTAGTGAATATAGTCCATAGCGTATAGTCTTCTGTATATTATGTATACAATCTAATATACCATCATGTTATTATTATAAAAGTAGAAACATAATGTCCCATAATTATCTTACTTAATTAATAAAAACTTCCAAATTGAGATGACACTTGTGGTTTTTTTCCTGAAAGGGTCTCTCACTACGTCTATCATAATACTAGGAACCTTTTAAGTATGAACTTTGTAAATATTGTATCTGTTCTCCTTTGTAATCTTGCATTATCTATATTAAATTAGAGTTAGGTACTTTGCTTTGTAAATATTGAAACAGCACTTTGAAAAGTTGCATAAAAAATATTTAAATTAAAGTGTTGCTTTGCATAGTAAATATTATTTATCATGTTGTAAAGGTATGTTGATACCTACTCGTATAAGTTTTATAAAGATGATTGTTACAAATATGTTAATAGAGTTCTTAACACAAAAAAAGAAGCTGTAAAAATGCTTAAATCACTCTTCTTTAAATGGTCATAAATCTATCTGAATGTATATTTTGTAACATGTTCGTCAATAAAACCTTTTTTCTCATGCTTGTTACCGTTATTAAAGTTTCCAAACTGACTGGCCGACGTCAGCAACGGTTGTGCTGTTAAGAAATTTGTTCGCAAATGTCTATCGGTGTTGAAATGCACATGTATGGGAAACGAAGCGTGAACGCGAAGTTATTTCATATGTTGGTAACACTAGTACCATGTCTTACTAACCACTGCGTTCATACATTGGTTGCACAAGCGCGATTGTTCTGAACGAGTTGGTGTGACATAGTACTAAAATGTTAAGCTACCTCTAAGGCCGACTGTACCTTTATAAAATAGAGCTATGTGCGAAATGCTTGTAAAAAAACTCTAATATTGTTATTGTATTATTCGTCATTGTTTTATTTGCATGTCAAGAAAGGCGGTACTAAATTAAGAAATGCAATTCTTATCATATAATTTTCTGTTACATTACCATCATCATTTCCAGCCCTTTTCAACTCACTGTTACATACCTATCAACAAAATATTCGCTAAATAACGATAATCCCGTGACCAAATTAAATCATTACTTCATGCATCCAGAAACATTGTATATGGCCGAGGGATAAAATAATACTAGCCTACGTCACTCTTGGTACTGCAAATATATCTGAGTAAATGCTCACGTGAAACGTCACATCAAGAAAGGATCACGTCGATTAAACATGAACACATGACAAACGAGCACATTACAATATAAGTCAGGATAAATTGACTGATTGCAAAAAAAGAAGCAAATACACACAAATAAAGGAGATCGCGCGTTCCATTCGAACAATAAGCTCTAATTCCTGTCACTGGCAGCATTGATGGCGTCTCAAGGCGGGGCGCTATCTCGATCGCGCGGTGAAATTTATTGGTAAGCAAGAATCTATCTGTGCATGCGTGAATGATTCACGACTCGTCCGCTGGGTGCAGTGAGTCGGCAAAGCGTGGGTTGCGCCATATCGGCGCGCTGGGCGTTCAGGGCTGCTGCTTACTAGTTTTCTTTATATTTTCAGTTTTATATTTATTATGGGGCGTTCTACTTCCTTGTCCTTGTCTTGCCTGTTTTCAAACGAGACTATCTGGCCCAGATGTATATACTCGTCAACATATTGCACTTCCTGTCCGTCGATCACTTTGGTTTTCGGCCTATTCATCATAAGTCCAACTTCAAGGCTTGCCGCACTCAGTTGTTCGAGCATTGTTTTTAGTTCAGCAGATATATTGGCGAACAAGACAATATCGTCAGCTAAACGCAAATTAGTAAGCCTTTTGTCACCGACGACCACTCCGTTCGATATTCAGGAACTAGCCAGGCCTTTGAATATTTCTTCCAGCGTACTCGTGAAGAGTTTGGGAGAAAGCGGATATTTGACTCCCTTAGAAATTTTAAGAGATGGTCCGGTACTATGCAATTTTATAATATCGGCCGTGCTTTGCTGACAGATAATTTGAAGCAGGTCCTGGAAGAGTTTCTGGTCCATGAAAGCGTATATGAAGACAGACCTTCCCATTTCACTGTAGCGAAAACTGACGTTTGCATCCTGCCTATATCCTAAGTTATGGTGCACAGACATGGGGTCTATCGGCTAAAAAATATGGATATGGACTTAGGCTTCATTTGACATTTGAAGCCCATATTTTGTCCTTATATGGGCATATTATGGGCTTCAAATGTCAAATAAAGCCCATGTCCATATTCATATTTTTTAGCCGATAGGGTAGCTGGCACTTACTGAACATCAGAATTCCAAACTCAAGGTTTGCCAAAGGGCGATGGAGCGAAGTATTTTCAGAAACAAACTGGTCGATAAAGTCAGAAATACGGTTATTCGCTCCAGGACCGGAATAGCAGATATGGATGAGAAAGCTGCCAAGCTGAAGTGGGAGTGGGCAGGGCACTTATGCAAGATGCACCCTAACGAAAGGGCTCAAATTGTAACTCGGTGGATACCCACGGACGGGTGCCGTCAGAGAGGAAGACCCAAAAGAGATGGTGCGACGACCGTGTAAACCAACCACACAAGGGATTGGCAGTCTTTGGCTCTGGATCGGGATCTGCAGAAGAGTTTGGGGGAGACCTTTGCCCAGCAGTGGGACACAATAGGTTGAAAAGAAGAAGAATATTTATTATAAATTAAATAAAAGAACGTGCATGTAAAGGTTGATGGATGTAAGAGAAGCAAGCAGGGTTGGAAAAAATCATTTGTTTTTAAATCGATGTTTTTGATTTATTTAAAAAAATATATGATTTTTTTTTATTTAATTTATTTTGATTTTTTTATGTGACAAAACCAAATACACAATTACTAGTACTTACTGACAATTGAATAAGCTGTATGACACAAATACTTTTAAAAATTATTAAAATAAAATTAATATTTTTAAAATTTGTTGATTATTTTCAATTACTTTTAAAATTAATATAGATAAATCTTGACCAATTATTGTTAGTATCCAACTTTACAAGACTGATTTCTGATTTGTTTTGCTACAGTTGAAGACAAATTTCGAATAGGATGCATGCAAGTCTTTTTTTTAATTTTATTTTTGAGACTTCTAATTTTGTGTAATCCCTTTTACAGTATTTTATTATTAGTAACTACTTTACTTAGTATACTTATTTATTGTTATTTTCATTAAAAATAATATAACATTTTAAATTGCTTTATATTAATGATTTTTATTTAAAAAAAACACCTGATTTAAACTGGAAGCGAGCGAGGTGTGTTAGGACCAGGCAAGGTGGAGATCCATCGTCTCGGCCTAGCCCTGTAGGGACTAAGGCGTGAGCAATACGTATGCATATTTATTACTAGCCGCCCGCCCTCGCCTCCGTCTACGCTAACTTAATAACACCGTCATACCTCAGCTATTTTGTACAAAGTATCTTCAAATTATAAACAAAACTATTCTTAGTAATTGCTCTTTCTGTTAGTGAAAACCGCATAAAAATCAATTGCGTTATGGCTAGGTGTTAGTGTAAAATTAAAATAACACGTTCTTAGAATTAGTTTTTGAAGTAGTAAACAGTAAAATTAAAATCTGCGAAAATTATGAAATATTGTTGAGGCTTTATTCTGTGAAATAAACCTTATGGAAACACGATTTGATAAAGTTGGCTCCATAGAATAAATTCACAAATTTACATATTTTTGTGTCATTTTATCTTCTTTTCTAGGTTTTATTCTTAAAATAAGTGATTTGATATTATGAGTAATTTACCAAAATGACCTTTATAGATAACTTGAGGTATAATAATAATATAACCGATCGTTTTTTTATAACATCTATCAATTTTTTTAAATATGAAACGCGCCTTTTCGTGCCGCTTCGCTGTTATGCCCTTCCCTTACCGTCGTACCGTCAAGAGAGCGAGAGAGAAGCGCTCGAAATACTTCCCCTTAGCAGGAAGCTTGTTTTAACAAGAAGAAGAAAGCCACAGACGCATGAAAACGGTGACTTTACTTTATAATATTAATGTGTCGATACACTTGTTGTGTGGTGGTGCCTCATTATTAAATGAACACTACCAACCCTATCTTGGCTATCGTAAAAGGTGATTAACGGACTGAAAACTGCACTTAGGTACATTTACCTATAAAGAGTGTAAAATTTCAGTATCAAAATGGGTTCTAGAATTAACCTATGATGAAACAGAAAAGTTGCTTGATTGATAAAAATTACTATATTAAATAAATAATAAAACATATATATATGTTAGTAAAAACAAGTTGCTTGATTAGTCTCTTATCATGCTTAACACAACACACACACACACATACACACACACACACACACACACACACACATACGCACACACACCCTTTCTATATAATTTTATAAAAAATGTATACCATAGATAGATAGACCTCTGTTATCTAAAGTAGGGATCTGCTGTTATAGTGTACCGAAGCCTCCTCAGTCTTGGAGGTGGGCGTTGGCAACTGCGACACAGTCATCCGACGAATGCGGTTGTTATCGTTCACATTTAAGTTTATAAATTGAAATGGTGCCAAATAGTTTTTTTTTTTTTATTATTTTATTTTATTATTCAACAGCATAAAGCGGCGATGAGCTCAACACCCATCACGCTTAGCACATGTGCAGTTGTTATTTGGTGAAACGTGGACTGTGGTAGCGCACTGCTTTTGAGGTCCTCATTGTCTAGTCGTAAAGAATTACAAAGAAGGTGCACGAGGCGAGAGAGAATGGGATAGTTGGAAGGGAAGACCTCGAGGAACGTACAATACTCTACCAGCATGATCAGTTTTGAAGAAGCCCAACCATGTTTTATTGTGGGCGTTAAACTCCCCCAAAACCACCACCTCGTCTTTTGGGAATTGCTCTTGCGCAACATCAGTCACTCGGCCAAGGTGGTCAAAAAGGTTGCTTGTATCCCGAGCATCTCGTGTGGGACCGATATAGGCAGGCATAGACACACGGCAACAGAGCCGAATTCAATGCGCACCCAAAGAATGTGAAAGGAGGGGTCTTCCAAGCAGTGCAGACGACGACTACAAATGTCAGCCCTCACGTACAGACACACTCCGGCTTTCGCGAGGAATTGCTCCTCAAGCTGATAGCCGGGATACTTTAAGTAAGACGTGTTAGCAGGGCGACGAGTTTGAGTCTCTGTGAGAAAAAGCAATGCATGCCGCGCCGTCTCGAGGTGTTGGTGGACGGCGTTGAGGTTAGAATGTAGCCCAAGGATGTTAGTGAACTCCACCTCAAACAACGAATTGGTGGTAGGAGAGGAGGAAGCCGCTGTATTAAATGCATTCTTTCTAGGCATTGTCATTGGGAAAGGGGAAGGAAGAGACGTGTACAAGGAGCCACTACTGTTGCAAAGAAATGGACAAAGTGAGAGTCTTCCGCTTCAGCATTGGAAGAGCGTTTCAACCACAGCCGACACGCCGAACGGAAGGGCCCCCATACCCAACCGGAAGTGGTCGCCGGGTCCCACCATTTCCGTTCACCAACCGGCACGACGATCTACTCTGGAGATTATGCGTGACCTGGTGAGGCAGCCTCCCTAGGTGGTTAGCCCCGGTCGGGCCCCTCTATGCCGCGGGCGGCCAGCGGCACCAACGTTTCTACGGGTCTCCCTGGCCGGCGTGTCGAGTCTCGTCTCCAGCTCAATGGTTCCACGGCAGAACTGTTTGGTCTACTGTTTGCAACAATAGCCGCTCCCCTGGCTCCGGTAGTGCGGCGGTGTTCCCGGAACGCGACCTGCGACGAGCATAGATCACTTGGCGGGCGTACACTGCCGCACGGTGGTCGATATCCGGGCGAGCTGGGCTCTACCACCAAATGCTCAATTAGCACCACCCAGGGGTCACATGTAGGGTCACGAGGCTACATACCTACGGATGCGAGCATTATTAACCCCCAAAAAGCCCAAGCCCTCAACCCCCCAAAAAATGTCGAAATACTCTTCTACTCACTGTTTCTTACTAACCATTTAGGGATTATAATCGTGACTGTATGTATGTTTTATTCACATAAGTTACGGTGAACATTCTTTTATGTCGTTGTTGGATCTCTTTGTGTTCGTGCTGCGATTGTTTCGCAATAAAGGGCCACCAGATCAACGGCTTACTGGGTCACCATGTAATCGGAACCCACTAGATCACAGTGACCAGATTCGACCAGATTCGACCAGAGCGTGGTGGAAACCTATCCGGAATGAAGTCACTCTATCTTAGCTTGATGGTGACTCTTTCTGTCAGTATGACAACAAGCGGGACCAATGGCATAACGCGCCTTCCAAAGCATATCCGATATCCGAAATATCCGATATTCATTCGGCGACCCAGCACTAGGTACTAAAATCGCTTAACTTGCAAGTCCGCAAACCACATCGATTACTACATTTTATACATACACTAGCGGCCGCTCGCGGTTTCACCCGCGTGGTTCCCGTTCCCGTGAGAATATCGGAATAAAAAGCATCCTATGTGTTAGTCCAGGTTATAAACTATCTGTATGCCGAATTTCATCCAAATCCTTTTAGTAGTTTTTACGTGAAAGGGTAACAAACAAACACACTCACAAACTTTCGCCTTTTTAATATTAGAGTGATGATAGTGTGATTAGTGTTGGTCAAAGATTATTGATGAACAAACCAGTTTCAAATGTATTGGTATGTACAACAATGTCTAATGCTTTCTACTGGTCTAATTAGATACTGCTAATTGAAATAAACTATGTGAACACCGGACTTGACGCGCTCGCAGCGTACTAATGAAGTGAAAACTACACTCAACGAATTAGGGAATTGTTGTGTAATTCTGTTGTTACAACATTGGTAATTAAGACGTCTTAATTATCTGTATTGTTAATATTCTAAACAACTAAACCTTAGGATAAGCTACGTACATCTTATATAGATATAGTTAAAGGCGTCAATGACCTACAGTTATTGCTTACTAGACAGATCGTACCTACGTTTGTTTGTAGTATCTAATAACAAAAACAACCTAATCAGTGAAATAAAAAAAAAATTAGTTACACTTTGTTTTTATTGTATAAGCGCGAACGTTCTCAAACATTCTAGATGAAGCAATCTGAACATTTGAACAAGCACCCCAACATGTTTGGGTTGTCCCTCTCGTAAAATGCGTGTTGAATCCATGTGTGGCAACCCTACCGTCGCCGCCACGCCGCCGTCTAGTACACACGCACACACACTATTCGATATTGACCCTTATATCCAAAGAATAAAGTTCAAAATGTATTAAAGAAATATGATATTTTGTGGTACGTCAGCTTGCTGCTATCTGTACGTTATGTGCGCACCGCGGCATTCCGGCGCGGTCGCATTCCAACCATTGAGGTATTAAAACTAGAGACGACGTCGCAAAGTGATATCTTGCGCACTAACTTGCGGCCCAAGGGGTACAAACGCACCGCAATCGCTTGTGTGACTAAACGTAGTGATTAACCGTCTTTGTGTATGACTAGGCGTTTGCATCCCATGGGCCGCAATTAGTGAGCAAAAATTGCTTTAAAGAGTAGTCTCTAGTTATAATACCTCAATGACTCAAACAGACGATTCGACCGCCATTTTGTTGAAATTCGCACTATTCTCTTAATTGCTCCATACTTTCATTAGCATACGACTGTGTTTCTTTTTCTTGTTTTCTTTTATTACGGTGATTTAACGACGTTTGAATTTATTTTATTAGCTTACTTATACTTTTTGTTAGAAATGCTGGTATGTACGATTAAGTTTTTTTTATTTGCTCGTTTATTCCGCTTTGTGTAAGCACAGACAAAAGTGCACTTACGTAAAAGTTTAAGAAGGACGTGAAAAAGTTTTTTGAATGTACTGTCAGATCCGGAAAGAATAGTTTTGATTTGACGAGGTTTTGACGCTTTTATAATCTAAAGTAATATGTTTTTGCAGACAAGATGTAACGAGTGGGTAATAAAAGTCTCTACTTAAATAAATAAGATATAAAAATGCTGGAAATAAGAATTTTAAACGAATTCTATTTTTTTTCTAATATTTTTAAGTCTTTCAAAACCTCGTTATATTTTGTATTTTTTAATTATTACATCCGAGTAATATGTAGTTAAATTACAAAACATAAATATTTGGAACGTCTCATGTGACTAAGCGGAAGCATTCGAATAAACCTTTTTGGAAGGTAGCTTATTTTCCAAAGGGTTATTTATATTTTAAGAATGCTTGACCCAAAACTCAAATTTTAATACCAATTTTTTTAACTAAAGTTTCATGCATTAGTATATTAATTATTATATACTAATGCACGTAGGGGAAATTTAAAATAAATATCTTTAAAAAAGTAGCTGTTTAATTTTTTTTTAAAAGACAAAAGACAATGTAATTAGTTTTAAAATAAAACAACTATTTACTTTCTTAATAATTTAAAAGGCAATGTGATTGTAATTAAGTGCCGCAACAGTTTTAAGTGCTTATTTAAATTATTTTTAAATTATAAATAATGAAAATCAAAAATAAGTTACATAAGGCGCAGTCGCGATAATAACCAATAAAATCATTGTTCACTAATATCAATTAAGGATACGCAGGATTTCGGCCAGTCATAAACATTGAAAGTGATCTGACGGGTTAGAAAGTGAAACAGTAGGCCACTATTGATATTCGCGTTAGAAATTTATGAAACAAACAATACTTTCTCACGGACGTTGGTCGATCTTCGCAGTACGCAATGACTCTCGGAGACAGTGTACTTACGACTCACGATACGAACTACACTAAAAAATTTGTATAGATCTAAAAAACAAATGACAAAACAGCATTGGCTGTCAATTGAAGAAAGTGTTATTCAATAACTATTTTTAAGTATATTTATCATTATTATCAATTTATAATATTTTATTTTATTAGGTATATTATTTCTTATATAATTTATATTTATAATAAATACATCTTCAACGATTGTTTAATATTTGTAAAAAAGCCTCGGTTGGTGTAACTTGGTCGAAACGTTGAATATTTCAAAAGGTGTGTCTAGGATACAGCTAAGTTTATGCAAAAATATTTGTGGAAAAATCTTTTTTAAAAATGCTATTTTCTGAAACTAAAAAAATCCAACCAACTGTGTCGCGTAGCGGTGAAAGATAGATATTCCCACCCTCCCTCCTCTCTTGGGTGTCGTAAAAAGCGACTAACGGACTAAATACAGCACGTATACATCCAGCAGCATAGCACAGCGATGGGCTCACCACCCGTCACACTGAGCACATGTGCAGTCGCTATTTGGTGAAAAGTGGACTATGGTAGAGGACTGCTTTTGCTATCCTCATTGCCTTGTCTCTGACTAACCCTTCGGGGGTAATCGTCGTGATTTTAAGAGGAAACACTACGTCGACGTGGCGTGCTAAATTCTCATACAAAACACAGAAAAACGAAGTTTCGTACTCCCCTGTTTCCTCTTTCAGAACTGGACCAATTTTTATTACTTTTTCAGCATCGGTTAAAAAAAGAGATTCGCTATGTCTGTCTTTTTGATTTTTTTGCATTAAGTCATTTATTTAATAACCAGGAGCCTTCAAAGTTTAGCGAAATCACTCCGTTTTAAGGCGTCTTCAGAAACATTAAGTGGCTGGTTTAAAAAAATATCAAACGTACAAACATAGAAAATCTCTTTCTTTAACCGATGCTGAAAAAGTAATAAAAATTGGTCCAGTTCTGAAGGAGGAAACAGGGGACTACGAAACGTCGTTTTTCTATGTTTTGTATAAGATTTTTTCATGCCACTTCGACGTAGTGTTTCTTCTTAAGTATGTAAACAAATAACTGTTGAAAAAATTAAGGTTTTAAATCTAACAAATTTACACTATGAAAATCATAAATAAGTGCTTAAATTATTGTTATATAATATTTGTGCTTTAAAATCTGCAAGGCAAGTACTTAATTATGATACAGCGAATGAATCTCCCTCATTTGTCTTCGCCCGAAATGGTTAGAATCGAACGCCAATTTCAGCATTTCCTTTCCAAATTCTTTAGCATAATTATCGAGATCTATTAAGCTGATAGCCGCGAAAACGTCTTTGCGACGCTGCCCGAATCGCATGCGACACGCGACGCTGCCGCGCCGAGAAAATAAATTAAGACAACTGTGTCAAAATATTTAAATGTCTCTTTCGTGCAGTCTTTTGTTTCCCTTTTCTCGTTCCAATGAGTTTTTATTAACAATGTTGCCGGTCAGTTTGATTTCGTTTAAACGACTGAATTTCTTGACAATTAATCCAGGGCTTGTTTTGGCGTCGTTCAGTTTAATCGTGTCTGATAGAGTGACCCTCCTAACACCACAAAGGACCTGGTTTGATGCCCGAAGCATGTGTGATGAACATTTACTTGTAATGCACATGAGCAGGACGGACGGAAACGGAATGCAGGTGGTGGGTTATAACTTATAACGACTGCCATCTTAACAAGAACAAACGCAACAAAGCTCGCCTCTATTGACATAATCACTCACTACAAATAAAATCAAATGGATGTTACAATTTGCAACATAGACACAGTTAGAACAATACGAAGCTCTAAATTAAAAGCAAATACGAACTAAAACTAACGCTCGAACGCTCCTCCGCCAATTTATATTTACTGCGGGTTAACTTTGGCCAAGATTGATGTCCTTTGGGGTTCCCTTTGTCACGCAAACAAAAGCACAGAGACACTTCGTAGGGAAGTGTCCCTAAGAGCAATATGCTTTTGAATTTTTACTAACACTCTTTGTTTTCCGCTCTGTCGAGGAGCCCTTTGTAATATTCGCTTCAGTGAAATTGATGGTGTTTACGAAACATTGAATCCCCATCCGATTTGATTTATAAAAACAAAACTGGATCCCTTGCGGCGGCTCTGTTAAATCATTCGATATGTTCATTAAGGAGATGCTTAGTTGTATATGTTTGATGTCGGTCTTTTCATGATCGCCAGTGTATGTAGTACTTACAAAATTAATATAACGACATATTATGTCTCACAGATGAGTTTAGGCCTTACCAACCAGATGGACTGTGTATGGCACTAAATTAATAGTACGTAGAAAGATCGGGTTTTAAACAAAGCTGGCTCAATAAAACTTTAATATTAAACTATCAGTTTAGCAATTGGCAATTATATCAATCAACATATGTGATGGAAGCAATCAATACGTTTTTTTACAAAATAATTGGACACGCCTATCCTAGGTTAATATCATAAACTTTGATCACTTACTTTATATTAATAAGCTGAAGTGAAAAACTTTCATAAAACATAATGGGAAACTATCTTTATTTCCAAGAAAGCCCCACGCATACACAATTCATATGGGACCCGACCCGACACAGTATATACCACTCTAAAGTAATAGGATTCGAGAAAATCTTAGAGGGGAAATTAAATATAGTTGGTAGTACTGCAGTCGCTTCCGCAACTAAATGAGCTTCTTTTTCAAGTGGCGTTTATTGCCTTATCTCAAGGAGAATGATAGCATTATATCCCGGGACTGAGCAAAAAAACTTATCCTCTATGTCTTTGAACTTTGGCGGGAAATCTTGGACGGCCGCCAATGTCATTGCTCGAGGCATTGCAAAGGCAAAAACGCAGAATGGGTTTTAAAGATTTTTTCGTCTATCAACTTGTAGGTTAAAGAAATACTTGATTCTGGATACTAAATAATTTATTTGTTTTGTACAAAAAGGTTTTTACGCTATTATTAAAAAGAAGTACATAACTATTTTTATTATTGAAATTTTGCATATAGGATCAAAAAAACGTAGCTTAGCCGTTAGAGCAGTGGACCGGCAATTTAAAGATCATGAGTTCGAATCCCATTTGAGCTTTCCTAAGACTGTTTTTTTAGTAAATATTTTATCCTAGAAGTACTTAGGCAGGCAGATAAAGTTTGAAAGTAAAGTTTATAAGTTTGGATGTAGGAGATAATCTCCGAAACTACTCCTAATTTAAAAAAGGCGATCATCAATATTTAGAATTCTGCAGAGGTAGCGGTTCATTTAACCAATCTCATTCCTTGGAACTCGTAAAAGGCGACTAACGGACTAAATACTACTTAAACATCCAACAGCATAAATCGCCGATGAGCTCAACACCTCTGACGCTGAGCACATGTGCATTTGTTTTTGCCGAAAGGTGGAATATGGCAGTTCACTGCTTTTGCAGTCCTCATTGCCTAGTCCCTGACTAACCTTTTGGGGATAATAGTCGTGAGTAGGTATACGAGTATGTACGGCCGGGGTCACCGTCGCTTTACCACTTTGCAGCGATTTTCGTATGAAGCGCACCGACCGCCCGGGTACGTGCCCGTACCAAATAGACGACGCCGTGTGCAAGGAATTTTTAACCTCTACTGGTAAAGCGTCAGAGTCCGCGATAGTACCTATGTATTTAATTTGATTTGGTATTGAAAGCGTGATGGGCATTGACTTAATGTCAATGCCCATCACAATTGATGTTACAATTAACGATGACTTTATTTTAGCGATGGAGGAGGGAGTGCATGTACGAGCACAAGTTATTAGTAACTAGCGGCCGCTCGCGGTTACACCCGCGTGGTTCCCGTTCCCCTGGGAATATCAGGATAAAAAGTATTCTGTGTGTTAATACAGGTTATAAACTATCTGTATGCCGAATTTCATCCAAATCCATTAGTAGTTTATCCAGTAGTTTTTACGTGAAAGAGTAACAAACATTCATCTATACTTACAAACTTTCGCGTTTATAATATTAGTAGGAATAGGATAGGATTTGTTTCACCGCTACCTGACACGGCCGTTGTGTCATCCAGCATGATATAGTAACACTATAAGCCGCTTTGGAACAATCTTCCAACGGGCATACAGAATAGTTCAACAATTGTATCGTTTAAAAGAAGGGTCAAGTACCACTTTCTGACACTCATTTCATCGCAATCATAGACAACATATAGACACATATGTTTATTTTATTTATATTATATATGTATTATTGTATTATTTACTTAATGTATTTTTTTTATTACACGTAGTAGTAAGTATGTAGTATTATTTTATATATTTTATTTACCTATATTTCTTGCCAATATTTTGTTTTATTGTTATTAATTAATTAGCACTTTTGTTATTCCCACTAATGCACCACGCTCCCATTCCACCTTAGGTTGGCTGGAAGAGATCTCTTTTAGAGATAAGTCCACATTTGCTCACTATTGTTTGTATTTTTTTTCTGTATGTGTGTTTATGTGCAATAAAGAGTATATAGTATAAACAGATATGAATCTTTTTAATGTATTTTATATGAGTTGGTGACGTATTGTAATTTGGTTAGAGGGAGAAGTGGAATAGCGGAAAAAAGAAGAGGCCTTTACCTAGCAGTGAGTGTAACCGGCTGATTAGACAGGTAGATGATAGAGTGTTACTTAGAGGGAGAAAAAAGGAAGACCTCCTGAGTTTCTTGCCAGCTTCTTCTTAGTCGAAGGCTCTCCCAAAATCGAACTGGCGGTAGATTAGTTAGGTAGGTAGATTAAGTACGTAGGTAGTTAAGTTAGTTGATTGGATTTAAGTATAGTTAAATTTTTTTTACATATATTTTGACGTCAATAAATAAGTGTAAAGGTTAATATTGAATAAAGCATTTGACTTTGACTTTGAGGTCTCTACCCTGCAGTAAAGGTAGTAATGCAAATTTTAATATAATACTAAAAAGTATTAAATATATGAGGTGTCTACTTTAAAATCCCCAAAACAAAAATTGGTCAAAATTTAACTAATACCAGAAAAAAAAATACAATGAATTCCTTCCATGATCTACTAATGATTCCGTAACAAATCCCACTAAAACTAGTTTAAAAGCCATTATGAAAAGTGACATTTGTATCAAAACCCACTAAAACACCAGTCTGTCACTATCAAATTCCACTAAGTAGAGTTGGCCAATAGCAGAGCTTTATTATGACACGTAACATTAGAACAGTATGTCGCTATGGGGGTATTAGGCGTTATTGTTGTCGTCGCGAACAATGCTATAAGCGGTTTTGTATTAAAATTTAACCCCTCCAGCCCCAAGCGGGCATATTTGGCCGCACCTAAAAAACTCGCTATTCCGTCAGACCCCAAGCGGCCATATATGGCCGCGCTGGCCGCGCTCTCCACTTGACTTTGTACCGTGTTTTGATACACTTAGAGACTACTTTAGTATGAACAAGGTCGATTATTTCGGTTCTGTGGTAAATTTTATGCATAGTTAATGCAAAATTTAAAATGATCTACGTTCGATTTTTTTTAAAAATTTTTTTTCCATTTTCTCAAATTTAAATTCCTGCCAAATCGCACCTGCTGTCAAATTTTTTTGACATTTCGTTGCCAAGACTGAGAGGTTTAACATTAATTATCTTCGTTTGTGAAAAAATGCCTTTGGGGGTTGAAAGTAGACCCCTCATATCTACTACCAATAGGATGATATACTATCTTCGTTTGTGAAAAAGTGTCTTTAGGGGTTGAAAGTAGACCCCTCATATCTATATCTACTGCCAAACAGCCTGTATATCTCACAGTTTATTCACGAAAGAGGTTTTAATGCCGGTGTCCCATGACACGGAAGGTTGAGTGTCAATATTATCGAAACAATGAACAGCGACCGTTAGGGGCAAGAAACGACCCATTCGGAAGCAGTAAACAGAACACTTTTAACACAGACAAAGGGCGTTACGAATCTTCGAAACAAAAAGATGAAACTCGAACTAGAAAATACTTCGAGGGTTGTTTAATCATTTGTCAATATTCTAATTAAATTAATCTTTTAAATTACCTACAGCTTGTTCAATGTATTTTTTTTTAAATTTCCGATTTACATTAGAGACCAGCGCTGAAATCATCTGCTGAAAATCTATTAAAATCATAAGCAGATTACCGTTAATGAAGTAAAATTGTTTCATTCATCCCGTTTAATTGAAACGTCAGTCGTTTCAGAAAGGTTCATTACGATTTTTTGTTGAAATGGAATTACACATTTAGTTCGCTTGTTATCAAAAATACAATACATGTCTTTTATATCATACTAGGTATACATTCAATCATTAAAAAAAAAAATATGTAGACAAAAGTCACTCGTGCATAGATCGCTGTGAGTTAAAAACGTCAAATTACTTCGTATCAAAACATCAGACCATATCTTATGTAGATCAAATTACGTAATCTTGAATTCGTATTACCATATATCCCATAGGATACATTCTTACTTTGCAAATTTAGCTATAGTTTACTTTTGCAACACATCCTGGATGGTTTCATACGTAAAACTGGCTTTAAAAAAATGTTTTCTTTGCCTTCTGGAAGCTTCCATCACAATTAAATCTTGTGTATGTTATGCCAGCGACCCTCCTCCAAACTTAATAATAACGTTGTGGATTAGTCCTGCGAGGCTTACAACTTTTCCCTTTTTCTCGAAACCTCAAAGACCGCTCTAGGGAATATCATTTTGGTCTCTGTCTTCACAACAGCTTAGCGGAATAGCAGAGGTTACGCAACCAAGCAGTGTAACGCTAATACGGACACGAATTGTTATCTTTGTTGTTATTTCTGTACATTTAATTTCATACACCAGTTACTATTCGGGCAAGAATTTTCATTAACATAAAAATGTTGAAATTCACGATTCCATTGTACGATGCTGGCTCCACCTTGAATTTAATAAACGTAGCAATTAAATTGCTAAATTAATGTAATCAGTGCCTACTAGTAAACAAAATTCTTATCTTTTGTCTTTGAAATCTGTTACTTGTTCATAGTAAGGTTGAGATCCAATTAATAACTTCTTTGATTAGTTTAAAAGCAAATAGAAAAGTTGCTTTATTGAGTTAGCAACAAGTTAGTCAATAGAGCAAGTCCTTAGACTACCGAAAAGAAGACCTTTCATAGAAATTGTATGAAAATAGCGAGCTATAACGTGGTTTTATCATTGAATTGGATTTATCAACTGTAGGTACCAATATTTTCAGGTTCCAGAAATTAATGTTTAGTTCAATTAATAAGTTAATGTTTTAAAGATATATCTCGAATGATGGCATTGGTTTTAATAACTAGTTTTTTATTCAATTAGCATAGCCAACAAATTGTTATTGTGTCAACCGATTGAACATTAACAAGTAGGTCTCGCAATCGAGGTTGCATTGCATTCGCATATCATATTCGTGCGCCGGATATAATTAATGGTATTCAACTCACATTGGAGTCCTTCGACTCTATTCACTCACAGAAAGTGGCTCACGTAACAACGGTACGGTAACCTCATACGTGAGGGGAATTATGATGTATTGTATTAGTAGAGTCATAGCCCGTTGCGGCGGACCCGTGTGCCGACTAATTGGTTCTGGCATGAACTGGTGGCGTGACGCCGGAGTCGCGGGGAAGTCATCGCGCATCCAATCTGTCACAATTTCATGTTAGATTGATGTGCCTGTTAGGGCTGAAACTACTTTGAGCGGATACTCGCGCGGGACCATATAAAGGTGCTCCACTCGTTCGTTCCCTCGCGCGTCGCCTCTTAAAGCGACTGTTTAATTGGAATTAGCAAGACAGGCGCTAGTTAATATAAGCTAAGCAATATCCGCTTCGAGGTGCTCCATGGCACAGCGATTAAGGAGCTCTGGATGGGTGACCAAATTAATAAACATCTCGAGCTCCTTTGTGCTTCGGAAGGCATGTTGCGGTGCGGGGTCCGCGGTAATTCGTAAGCGCCATTCACATTTTTATCGAAAAGTTAATAAAAATGTTTAGTTTTTTAGAAATCCAAAACAGTCAATAAATTGAAAAGGCCAATATACCAATGTGTTTATGTTTTTATAGGAATTATTATTGTAAAATTCGGTCGTAATGTGCATTTATATGAAATTTTAGAGGTAACTTCAGGATTTTTTTCTTTTGAGCTAAATGCTTCCAATTGTGTTTTGGGATCAGTCATGCCCCCCTCACACCTATGTTCTGTATTACATATTGAAAATTTCAGTGGGAAATATCTAAAATATTTTGAATAACAGCTAACCAGAGCAGACATGCTACTTTTTAGGAGCGGCGATCGGCGATTTAGACGCTTTTTGAAACTGCAGGCACTGTATCACTAAAACGCGCGAATCCGATACTGCAATCGAACGCAGAGAGTCGCCAACACGCGATGCCAGTTGCAAAATTTCCGATCGCCGATTCTAAAATATCATGTGTGCGGTGGCTTTAACAGCTAATAGAAAACAGCCAATTTTTCACCGCCTAAACCCCCTCCCCTCAGGCCCCAAGCGGTCGCATGAGACCGCACCTACAAAAACACACTTGACTTTGTACCGTGTTTTCATAGACTTACAGACTACTTTAGTATGAACAAGTTTGGTTATTTCGGTTCTGTGGTACATCTTATGTATTGTTATCGCAAAATATCGCATAGTCTATGCTCGATTCTGTCAAATTTGACGTTGACAGTTGCGCCAATTTTTGTGTCAGAAAATTTTCACGAGTGAGTGGTTAAGCCATATAGTCCCGGATATTATCGTAAGATGACGTCATTATAACACACCAACTCCCATTCGGCCAGCGTGGTGGGTTACGGCTCTATTTACCCACGGCCACGTACTGTTGTGCATTTGGGAGGTTTGTGCCTATAAACTTCCCAGTACTGGGACGTTTATAGGCTGATGATGATTATGAAGCAATATCCGCAATGCTGAGTCCGTGATTCGGGAAAGATGAAGGCGCTGGTTACATAATATCCCCTGATCTGTCGGCGGCCATTTTGCAATATGGCGCTTAATGTCGATCTACTTCCGTATTACTTTCTGTTTATGTCCGGTCTAGGTATAATGACGATTTCCATGAAATTTTGTATGGAGACTTTATAAAAAACTTATTGCACTGGAATTATTATTTAAATAAGCTATCTGGCTATGTATAATAAAGTATAGTTTGATGCTTTGATGAAAGTAGGATTGAAGTACTTTTTTTTCCTATTTAAAAAAAATAATATTTTTAAACAAAAGCTTAAAAGATGCACCTAATAGTTAATGCAAAATTATGTTGGTTGGCGATGGATCGATCCATTGTATCGGAAATTATATTATCTTAACGGTCACAACATACTTCTATTATCTGTGTCACAGTCATCGACCTGCACTGCTTACATTCAATCTCGAACATAATAAAATGTCAATTCGATGTCGTTAACAATCAGACGGCACCCTCGGCAAAAGGAAAGTTATACCAAGATGACAGTTCCCTTGCAACTATATAATCAAGCAATAACAAATGGCAGCGAGTTTCGAAACTAATTTGCAACTACTACGACGCTGGTCGCGGTCTTTGTTGGAACTACAAACGTTAATTAATGGAACAAAGATCTCGACGCTGATATTTTATTGTTACGTAAAAACATGTTAATGTGAATTATTGTGAAGGTCGCAATGGAGTCATTTTGGACATCATTATTGTGGTAACTTAATTAAAACATTTATTAGAAAGTTGTGAAATATTTGCAAAAACAAAACCACACATATACAGATCTTTAATTAAGATATTTTTTAAAATATTTAAGTTTATCTGTTATAATAATAATAACTAGTATTTACTATAAACTGCAACATAGGGATTAAGTTATGCTACTAATATCAAGCACAAACTGTACTTAATGTGGTGGCATAATGATTACACAAATTAAATTGATGTTTTGACCAATCTTAGATTACCTCATAACTATTAATAGTTGTACTTAAACTTAAACTTTCGCTTAAAACAATAAACTGACGTATTTCGACTTAAACGATTATTTTAATTTCTACTTCATCCACAGTTGACAAAATAACATCTAAGATCTTCAAAATGTACAGAAAATTCTAAATTCCTTAGATATTTTTTTGTAAACATAGTTGATTTAAGAAGAGAATTTTATCGTATCGTAAAAGGACAGATTATAATACTTCACTGAGGCTCGTAAATAAAAACTGCTAGAGAAAAAGTTTCAGTCGAATAACAAGCTACATTTCAAAGGAGTAAGAAAATTATATTAATTCATGATGTCAATTTCTTTGATGGAAGGTGGCCTTTACACAAATTTTATGTTAAATAAAAATGTTGATCGTCTGAAAGATTATCCTAAACTTTTTGGATAAGCCAATGTTTAAAGAATTTTATTCTTTCAACATGGCCGCTACGTGACGTTGTTCCTGATAAGAATGACGATCTGATCAATGCCGGTATTACAAGTAATCCAAATAATGTAGGGACTATTATTATGGGCTTATGTTCTAGGTACTTGGTTTCTAAAATATAACTCGGCTGTGTCGTGGCAAAATCTATCTTTATTTATTTACCACTTAACCATGAGACACGCGTGTGGCCTGCCTAAAAAAAGCGTTTTAAATAAATCTTTAAACATTCGTCTCTACATAAGAACCCACAAGATTTCTACTTAGATAGGATTACTTAACTGTCTTGTAACGTGGTCAATAAATAAAAAAATAAAACTTTCCTACACTCACACCAATTATCAAGCCCAAGAGAAGCTTCGATGAAACTCGTTAAATGGTTACTATACAACGGATAAACATACTTAAAATACTTAAATACATACTTATTATACATAGAAAACACCCAGACCCGAGACAATTTAGAAAAACAATAATTTCTAAATTGACCCGACCGGGGATCGAACCCGGGACCTCAGAGATGGCGACACCATGAAAACCGGTGTACAAACCACTCAACCAAGGAGGTCGTCATGAATTTTAATATAACACTCATTCGTTTTTATTGTACTACTGTTTGTTTATAAATTCAAAATTCAATTTTAAATATTACTAATTAGATTTGTCCGAAGTCAGAGTGGGCGGTCTCTAAAGTATTTAGGAGTAAACACGTGCTTTATGAACGTGTTTTTGAGGGTTTTCTTTTTTTTGAACGGATCACGTGATTACCTCAAAAGTGCCTCCTTTGTAACATAGCAAAAGTTTTCATAACGTAAAAACAACGTCTAAAGGTCACACCGATATACTGCGTGAAATGTTTATGGTGTTCACAAATGAAATGCCAAAGGTTCTCAAACAACGAGGTATGGTTGGACAAAAACAAGTCTATATAACAAGCGATCGATCACTATGACAAGCGTGAGACGGTTCAATCAGCGCGATTGTCGGTCTCATCAGTATTCCGTTTAACAGATTTTTTTATTTACGTCATCGAACTAACTAGTCGAATTAAAAAACAAGTCTATTATTTTTAAATGTTTGTTACGTTCGTAGTCACACTGGCGCTTGTGTCAGATATAATATTAAAAGGCTTAGGAAACAACGAAAAATCTTTACGTTACGTTGTGAATCCTATTATTATTATTGATTTTTCAATGCGTTCACAGGTAAGTATTATTATTGATTATACATATTAAAAATAATAATAATAAAATTCATTGATATCTCACGTTTACAGCTTAATGTCTCTTATTTACCTAATGAAATTATCAGGATGAAAAAAACTTTCTGTAATTCTTATTACTTCTTGAGTACGTTGATATTTAGAATCAAATACATTCATTCTTTGCTAAAGAGCAGCAAAATCAATCAAAATCATTTAATCAACATAAACCTTTTACAGGCAATTATTGACTTTAGTTTCATTTAAATCCATACAGAAATCTGAACGAGTGAACATTTGTATGACTATGACAAATTATACAAGGCCAACACAATATATCAGTAATCAAGCAGCCTACAATTATTTAGTAATCGAATGGTGTTTATCACCTTGCGCGTCGACTAACACGTTCACATTTCGAATCCGTGGGTGCCATCTTGGTTGCGCAAGCGCAGCGCCTAAAGCCGTCAGGACGAGCATCTGAGAGCCGGATACGTTTCGTTTACAGTATAGATATCGACAGTATGTTAGATCAGATTAGAATTAAGTTTGAATCTATTGTAATATTGATTACAGCTCTTAAGGGCCTACTCTCTAAGCGCATTCGAAACTTCGTTGGCCCGTAATTCGACGTGCAATGCGCGTGTACTGTTGTTTTTTCCACTATCGAGTAGCGCAGTACAGTCACGAGCACCAATATGTATACACTTTGACTCTTATTTCATTGAATTTAAGAGTTACAATTGTTTACATATTTTTGCTCGTGACGTACATGAACACACAGCCACATCGGTCCGTCTCGGATAAGGTTATAGAAAGTTGGGCTTCTGTTCTTTAACGTGGTTTTCTTTAAACTTACGGTATGGTACTGGAAGTATAGTAAGTCTAAGTACATGTCGCAGTGATATGATAAAAACAGAGATTTGATCAATTCCCTCAGTGATTAGATTAAATCACGGAGGATGTTAAAATAACAACAAGATTTTATCATTTTCCTGATTTGGTTCCGTGAAATGACAAAAAAGTTTTTCTATGGTATTTTAAACGGCGTTTATTTGTAATTACATGCATAATTAAAATATTTAATAAGTGTAGTAAAATTGATCTCAAAAATCATCACTAGAACATAAATTGTCCTACTCCTGTAGGTCACGTGATAGGTTAGAAATTTAAGACAATCGCTACGCTGCGCTTCGCGATTGTCTTAAATTTCTAACTTTGAAAACTTGAAACTTGAATTTCGGGGTTATTTTTTTTAATTAGACAATAGAAATACTAGCTGCCCTGCTCCTGTTTGTAGGTCACATGTTTTTTTTGTCATTTCACAGAACCAGTTCTGGTATTTGTTCAAATCCCTAGATTTGTTTAGGGAAATGATATAAAATCGTGTTGTTTTTTTAACATTCTCCGTGGTTTGATCAAATCACTTAGGGTTCTCTGTCTCTGTTTTTATCATCTCTGTTTTTATCATATCCCTGCGACATATACATGCTTAAACATTGGTCATTAATATTAGCAGCTACGTATCTATAGCTACGATTAATGCTACACTCGATTCAAAAGTAGCCCTGTTGCATGGTACTACTGCAAAATTATGAAAAGCTATGAAAAATACACTTCAGCCGACTCAGGAATTAAACCCGATACCTATATTGGATATTGGGCCGTATATTCTGTCAATAACTTAATTAATAATAGATATTTTGGAAGTAATTATAAAGTATTTACTGCACGCTTGTATTTATTACTAGCGGCCGCTCGCGGTTTCACCCGCGTGGTTCTCGTTCCCGTGGGAATATCTGGATAAAAAGTATCCTATATGTTAATCCAGTTTATAAACTATCTGTATGCCGAATTTCATCCAAATCCATTTAGTAATTTTTACGTAAAAGAGTAACAAACATCCATCCATATTTACAAACTTTCGCATTTATAATATTAGTAGGACTAGTACAATAGTTTCATACGGTCTCTAATGTCGACTGTGGGAAATGACCTCCAAGTTTCCAAACGTGACTAATCACTAGAGATCCCCAAACGAGGCCCATCCCACATTTAGATGTTAGTCTCAATGTCGATGTATCGACCTTTGATTAGTAAAGTGTTCATCACTATTCATACAAGACGATCGTGACTCACACAGCTGATTATACGTTTTTATACAATATCACACTTGACGTAAGCCATCCAAATTGCCAGACGAGATTATTTCATTTTATACAAAGAATTACGAAATACTTCTTAATCAAGTGCCGACCCCACCGTTTGTGACTCTTATTACAAAGTGGATGAGTATAAAATATTATTAGACGTGACTGTACCTATATATTTTTAACACTGGTTCTTAACAATACGTTTTACACAATTTTGGCAGAGCGTTCGTCTCGATCGTGCTAGATTGGTATACCAAACCGGATTACATCAACAGTTTAAAATAACGTACATAAAGCAAAATATAAACAAAGCAAATTCAAGTAGACAGTCTGCGCATTGTCGAGCAGTCGGATTAATCTTTTTTATACGAAATTCCGAAGTGACAAGTGATTGTTAACCGAGGCGGATCTAGAAAACACGTAGGCATTGTAGTGGATCGCTTGTTATGTGCCTCTCGAGCGAGCAAACTCGACTTGGCATACTTGATGTAGCAAATGTAGCATAATCAACATAATTTGTTGTGATAGATGTAGATAATACAGACAGAATAATAAGTAAATTTTTGGTCAAAATCTAAATTTAAATCAAAATTAATTGCAACGAATGCATTGCAATTAATTTCGCATCACTTTAGAACCGCGCACCGCTTTGGCTAATTATTTTTATTGTGTGTTGCTAATTGTCAGAACAAGGTAAGTATGAAAGAATATTTTATGGAAATTCGTCATCGGACACGAGGTTTTTTTAAAAAAATTTTTTAATCCTCAATTTGTAAGCGCCTGGCCTTCATCTCACCTGATGGTAAGTGACGATAAGGCTGAAGGTGGAAGCGCGCATCACCCGGAATCCTCAACCACTGAAGAACTGGCTATCTTATCTCAAACTGTCGGAACACAACAATGCTATACACATCGTTGTTATGGCGACAGACTTAGATAAGATGGTGGTAGCTAGCCAGGTGGACTTAACAGCCCTACAACCAACCAAAACGAGCACACAAAGATGTACCCCCCGCTGGGAATCGAACCCTGGACCTCTGGGTCTAAAACCGGTGGCTTAGCCACTAGACCACAGAGGCAGTGTTTACGCGGACGAAGTCGCGGGCGGGCTGTTAGTATATCGACGGTCCGAAGAATAACGAACCACTATCGCGCCGATATGACGTTATTCTTCGGATCTGTCGATATAATAAAGTTAACGTTGTAATTTTAATTGACCATCACTAAATACAGTGCATACCGTTTATCTTTTCGTAAAAACTTTTTAACTACTAGTAAGTAGTTTTATTATAGTACAAACAACATGTTAATGCTAGTTTGAATTTAATAGCGTATATAGCGATCTTGCAGTAGGTATAGCGTTAGAACTTCGATTAATAATCTGTATGTGATAATTTCCCACGCAGGTGGCAAACGTGAAGTTGCGCAAACTTTAGAAAACAATTAAGCTAGATAATTCTGATTACCACAAGAATAAGGAGAAAGCTGCGTTGCTCTATTTTCTCCCATGCACAAAAATAGGTTTATCAAAGTAGTGGCTTGCATTTATAAAGCTTTTCTGTACACAACCTAATAAATCTCCATTGGAAACGTTTTACGGAGCGGCAGGGAAAATGCTTTTTGGTACAATTTAATGAAATATTGCTTTGAGCCAACGCTATGACCACTCCCAAGGCACTCATCAAATGTTACTTGTTCGTAAAGTTTTCTGATTATTTCGCACTTATTACACTTTAATAAGCGATACGGAGGCTTATGTAAATGACTGTATCGACGAGATTGAAAATTTAATCTAACACAAAAACGGTTATTTCTTTCATATTTAAAACAGGGTTTAACGCAAAACTGCTTAGTAAAGGCATCACGCATACCTTTTTATACCCGACGATTTGTCCGGGTTGCACCGGCGGCCGTAGCTACGGGCTGACTCTGAAAAAAATAAGTCAGCCCGTAATCACGACCGGTGTAACTCAGGCCTTCCCACTCGCACAACAACTATCATGAAAAGATTAGTTAGGCCAGCACCTCTTCTGTTCTGTGGTCAAAACCCACGACGCGTTTGTGTAAAAGGATAATCTAAAATATATACGTTTTAATAAAACAAGTTATATGCAATGCGGCACATCAAAATAGTACTGAAGACTTAAATTGAATTCTGAAGGCGAGTGATTTTTCTCTCTGCGGAAAAAACATGAACTTATTTGATTTGAAATCGTAAGACCTGGATTTAATATTATCGGCTAGTTTCATTTTCATTATTTGTCGGTACAAAAATCACGATTGGTACTATAAAGTACGTTGTAACCTTTTTTTAAATTCGATCCTTGGCCTTGAAAGCAAAAACCAATACATTATGAGGATAAGTTTAATTTTATAGGTATACTTATTAAAATTGCACCCAAAGGATTTCAATGAAATCCTACTAATATTATAAACGCGAAACTTTGTATGTATGGATATTTGTTACTCTTTCACGTAAAAACTACTGAATGAATTTGGATGAAATTTGGCATTCAGATAGTTTATAACCTGGAATAACACATAGGATACTTTTTATCCTGATATTCCCACGGGAACATATGGATGAATGTTTGTTACTCTTTCACGTAAAAACTACTGAATGCATTTGGATGAAATTCGGCATACTCTCTCTCGTAGTTCAGGGCCGCATGGAGTGCAAGAGATCCCGTGCTCGCTCTCCAACCAGATGGGTAGACCTCATTAGATCCCTCACTCAATCTACCATGACCGCTCACACAATGCCACTAACAGAGACGAATGGAAACGAATAACGAAAGCCTTCATTCACCAAGACCCACCATAACCACGGCCACGTTGTCAAGAGTGTCCGACTACGAAGAAGAAGACGTCGGTGCCCGATACCGGAGGACCATAGGGTCCGATTCCCAGGTCAGGCAAATTGTGTTTGTATTTTCGATAACAATAATAATAACTCGGAACCGTGATCACCAACACGCATTTGACAAGCGTGAATGTGGGTACTGACCGGTGTTACGGGGTGTAATGTAACATGTTACAAAGCGAGCGTTCATGCAGTCAGTACGGGAAAGCGCTCGCAGCGACTGCTCCACTCCGCTGTCGATTTTTAGCGAATCCTTTAAGTGTTACGCTCAGTCAGTACGTCGTCAAAGCGAATCGTCACGATCGCACGTGGCACAAGCGTCGTTTCAAATGCTTCGGGACTTTAGTTTTGATTATAATCCGTTCAATATTGCTTGATAACTGTGACAGGTGTTATCAAAAACGATGACGTGACTTTGTAAAAGCATATGAATTTATTTGACTTCATTATTTTTATAATAAGAATGGCTTGTGATGTGGGGCACAGACGAGCAAAGAGTTCGAAACGAGCATATTACACGGATTTTAGCACACGGTGTAACGTAACATGATCGCTGCGAATGGAACATTACACCCCGTAACACCGATCAGTACTCACCTTTATGATTAAGCCAGTACCCATCAATTGCAGCAAAGACTTGATTTTAATGATGGAGGCCTTTGTCCAGCAGTGGGACACATCAGCTCTACATTATTTTTACTTTAAAAATTTTCTTCAATAACATAAACAAGCGAATTATTACGAGTTGTATTCACGAACGGTGTAGTTGTATTGCGATCTTGTCCGTTAAGCAACTTTCGCAATGCCGGGTCGCTGGATGGGTGACCAAATGAAAAACATTTCGAGTTCCTCCGTGCTTCGGAAGGCACGTTAAGCCGTTGGCCCCGGTTGTTGTCGTAAGATGACAGTCGTTAAACCCACCAACCCGCATGGGGCCAGCGTGGTGGGTTATGGCCCAATATCCCCACGTGCTATTGTCCACGTGGGAGGCCTGTGCACAGCAGTGGGACGTTTATAGGCTGATGATGATGATTCACGAACGGGTAGCGGTGAAATTATACTACCACCCACCCTCTTCCCTTGGGTGTCGTAAAAGGCGACTAACGGAATAAAGACTGCACATACAGCCAACAGCAAAGAACGGCGATGGGCTCACCACCTCTCTTGCTTATTTATTTATTAGATTTACCAACATTTGTTTACAATGTTTCTTTACAAACAAACAGTTTAAAAAAATAGCTTAATGTAACAAACATTTACAGGTAAATACCTCATGCACTAATAAATACAATATTAATTAAACTACATAAACTAAAAACTATTTAGTAAAGGCATCCTACGCATACCTTTTATATATGTGTATGTCTTTTATAAATCCCGTTTATATATGTGTGCATAATGGAACGCGAAAGTTTAAAAGTGTATACATAAACTAACTTAGGTAAGTACTTATAAAATAGGTTTTTGGTTACTCTACATGAGTTGTTTCATGATTTTGAAACGGAACTTGCTAGGCGAGTCAGCGTGAATGTCAATAACATTACTGCATTCATTTACCACCCTACTTAGTCTAGAAATGGGGGAGTTGGAGCCTAGAACAGTTTTACGAAATGGTCGTATGAAAGGAGTTAATTTATTGCGAGGATATCTTATTGGAATACGGAAGTTAAATTTACTAAGTAATGCTTATGAAGTCGCTAATTGGTGAAAAGTGGACTACGGCAGAGGACCGCTTTTGCTGTCCTCATTGCCCAGTCTCTAACTAACCCTTCGGGGATAATAGTCGTGATTATATGTTGTGTATAATGTAATGTATTCACAAAACGCACGCATTCCAACGAGTTCCCAAAACCAGAAGTTGTACCTGGAAGCGCACACTTCGTAACATGTTATAGTTAATAGAGCGTTTGTAGATCGTGACGGCGGTTACGAAAGGCTGATGTTACTATAATGACTACTTGTAAAATTGTGAGCCGACAAAGTGAATGATAGAGATTCGGTGATTAGGCAACGCCTCTGCACCGAGATGTTGTTGCGAAAGAAACGGTGCGGTTGTGAAGTTACAGAGGTTAGAGAGAATTCTACTTTTTTATATTAAAAAAAGTAATGCACTTACAGCCTAATCAAAATGGAACTGGACTGGGAATCGTTCATATAAACTGCAGATATACGATTGCTGCTTGAAAATCTGCACCACGAAACAAGACATAAATCAAAAATGTGCCTTGTTTTTCTATCAAAATTTTGAATTTACAACTTTGTTCCAACTCACTTGAATCTAGCGAGCCTAGTTCCAAAGTGATATAACTCCAATAATAATTTTAAGAATTTTTACTTTAGTGACCGAAGTTTAAGGTTTATTTTACAATTAAAAATCTCGTTTCATTTCTGATGTTGATCTATGGATAATTATTTGAGTTTGATTTTGTGTAAGACCGTGCATCTATTGTTTATATGATCAAAGGGGCTGGGGTATGATTTCTCTAACGCTCGATCGTACACTCGCGCACACTTCGACTCTCACGTTTCGATCAAGAGTGACCTTTCTGACGTTAATATAGAGTCAAATTATGAAAAAGCGATTTTTTTTATTCGGCAACGGGTAAGCGCTTGGCCTTCATCTCACCTGATGGCAAGTGACGATAAGGCCGAAGGTGGAAGTGCGCGAATCCGGAATCCTCAACCTTTTGATTTGATGACGACCTGCTTCATGTCAGCTTGACGCTGCGATTTGTAAAATCCGCATCTCTAATTTCGACTCTATGAGTATATGCTGAGCAGGCCACGTCTATAGTATGCCAAATGAGCTCTGAGCCAAAGTTATCTTAGAGTGAGCTCTAAGATAACTTTGGCTCAGAGCTCATTTGGCATACTATAGACGTGGCCTGCTCAGCATCCACGGGACTCATCCCGAACAACAGGAACTGGCGACAAAGGAGATGGTGGTATACGCTGGTTGCAAAATTTTATGGCAAGATCAAATAAGATAATAATGCCATGGACTTAATACTATATTAATACTATATTAAGTCCATGGCATTATCATCTTAAACATGCTAAGTTTAAAAACTTTAGCAATGGAGTCTTCAGTCCACCAGCCTCTGGCTTAAAGGGAACAAAAGCCATCGCAGATCCTATATCATAAGCAGACAACATATTTTTTACGCGAACCCCCACCAACTTGACCGAAGCGCACAATGCCTCCGCGTCGCCATATTTATTTGGCAAAGTAGTTTTGTCAATTTTATGGCAACCCTGTTATTGGGTTAAATCTTCTGAAAGCGACATCAAGGAAAGTTATTCTATTGCCATAGGAACGGCTTTTTTTTACTTGGCTCTCACTATATTAATACTATATTAAGTCCATGGCATTATCATCTTATTTGATCTTGCCATAAAATTTTGCAACCAGCGTATACCACCATCTCCTTTGTCGCCAGTTCCTGTTGTTCGGGACTCACTCTAAGATAACTTTGGCTCAGAGCTCATTTGGCATACTATAGACGTGGCCTGCTCAGCATATACCCATAGAGTCGAATTTAGAGAATGCGGATTTAATATAGTATTAAGTTCATGGATAATCCTGATTTCTATTCGCAGAAAAAGAAAAAGGCTACGTCTAAAACAAATGAACATCTGTTATCTTTCATCTTCGCTGTATTTTCATTAAGAATATTGCAATAAATAAACAGTGTTTTGCCATCTCGTAACAAGTGACATTCAATTTAACAAATGAATTCTAGCGAAACCAATTTTACCGTTAGAACAAACAATTGGTATCCCAATTAGAAATTAGCAAATAATTAAGGGCCCGTCTCCTAACGGCATTAATTAATGTGCGCACGTTAAGTCAACATTAAATAATGATACTTGTCGAGAAGGTTTTGGGGAACGCAAATAACTTTACCTGCGTCATTCGAACTAAATATTTTGTTTGTTTTGCACAAATTAATTATTCGATAGACCTAGCTGGTTGTGTTTGTGTGTCTACTAATCAAATACAATCATTGTTACGATAGTTAAGAAAATGTATAAGATTTTGTACAACCTTAGTTATATATACCGTTTTGCGTAGCGGTGAAAGAATACTACCACCCCCTCTCATCCCTTGGGTGTGGTATAAGGCGACTAACGGACTAAAGACTGCACATACATCCAACAGCATAGAGCGGCGATAGGCTCACCACCTGTCAGGCTGAGCACATGTGCAGTCGCTATTTGGTGAAAAGTGGACTATGGGAGAGGACTGCTTTTGCGGTCCTCATTGTCTAGTCTCTGACTAACCCTTCGGGGATATTAGTCGTGATTATATGTATGTATGACTACGTATTTATGTATGACTGTTGTGTGTCTATGTGGGAAGGCCTGTGTCAAGCAATGGGACGTTTAAATGTTGATGTACAATTGTACATACATTTTTTTAAATTATGAACTGCTTTGTACCTTCGCTTTTCTTCCAGGATCTGCCTCCAATAGTTTATCTACTATGCGACTAATTTTAAATTGTCCGTTAGCTACGAAATTGTCCGATCTTAGCCTTTATTCACAAATAACAAGGATCAAATGATAAAGTTATTGACACTTGCACTGTTCATATTCGCAATTTAATTGCGAATATCAACAGTGTGTATCATTAACTATTTCAAAACTTTTCTTTTTGATTATGTACTTTACACTGCTGATTTAACTTCATAACCGAAGAAATAAATAACCAACCTTTACCAAAACGTATCATTGTCTGTATATGAATAAAACATTTACCAATATTAATCAGTGTCTGTATCTGAATAGGCTTTATTCCACAAAGGTAAAGTAACATAAAACAAAAACGATTTGGAGATAGAGTTCGAAATGTAATTTAAGTTCCGTGCAAATTATGTCAATTTTCTTACTACAGTAAGAAGTAGTAGTCTATTAAGCAAAACAACAAAATATATTTACCATTAGATTCGGCCGTCAATCAATAAATAATCGTATGGATTAATACAGTATAATAAGAAAAAAATATGTGTGTTCTCCGTGCTTTGAAAAGCGTTAGTCTGGTAGTCTATGTAGCTGTCGTAAGACAAAGTCAAAGTTAAATGTTTTTTAAATTGAGCCGCCTTGGTGGATATGGTCGGATCTCCCAGTGTACCTTTTCATGTGAGAAGATTCGACCCCAGCAGCGGAACTCTATGAAAACAAGACTATCTCGATTAAGACTCAAACCGGATGACTCGGTCTAGGTAGCTCAATTGGAAGAGAGAATTTTTTTTTTTTTTTAGAGAGAGAATTTATTTATTTATTTAAATTAGGTACGCAGACAGATAACAGTCAATTACACAGCCATGAGAATTTAACAATATAGTAAGACTAGACTGTAATCCATAAATTGCATACACAGCATGATTCGAGTACTACCAATTATGCTACGTTAAAGTAAAACAATTACAAAAAAAAGCAATTACAAACAATAGAACAGAATAAATCAATTAAAATAATAAAATTCAATAAATTAACATTCAAAATAAATACCAAAAATAATCAATCAAAACAATTAAATAATTAACATTCAAAACAAATATCAAAATTACTAAATTAGAACAACAGAAGAATTGATGCAGTCGGTTACGGTTTGCAAAAAATCGTAGGTTTGAGTCTCAATTGATGCACATGCTTTAATCAACTGTTACATAATATATTATATAGCGTTGAGAATACGAAAGAACTTACCTTCCCGAATAAGTGATCGCTAATTATAATTACTTGCACCGAAGACCCGCAAAAAATATAAGTAGGTATATAAAATGATTAACAACCGCATAAACCGTGTGTGTAAAGGTATTTACATAAATTGGTCATTATGTGCAGCCATTGTTATGTGCGTTTAATTATTGACATAATAATACTACTTACTAATGTAATAAAAACAAATTAACAAACACAACAACAAACGAATTCCATGTTACTACTCACATTATTAGCTGTAATTTTTTTACAGATTATGCCCGATGCCCATACATAATAGCTCTCTTTATTATTATATAAGACTGGATAAGACCTACATATATGTCAAAAAACTTCTTTGTTATGTTATTAGATATATGTACTTACTTACATTTATATGTTAAAATGTAATGCAACATAATTCTAACTATGTAGAAAAATTTCCTATTCAATATTTAGGACCATAGTAAAACTCTGATACTCCTAGAGACACGATCCAGTGTCTTTATTTATTTACTTTATTAGATCTTACATTAAAGAACTAAATGCTGCTGCAATGACGTGCATTGAATGTACGAAATAGAAAAAAAAACGAAAAAAAACTCATAATAAATAAACAAGCATACGTAAAACGTAGATCTTAAGATCTGTACCAAAAAATCTCTGAGATGAAGTAGTCCAAATTGTTATATACCCGAAATGGATACCTTGAATTCGTATTGTTTAATAATTAGTAGATAAAAGCTTTAACACAAAGTCATATTTTACTGTTGGCTTTAGAATAAAACAAATGCAAACGGAACTGGATGCTGGCCACGATTTTCTTCTTTTTTAGTTACGCGATTGTAGAAATCAACAAAAGCAGAAACGTGATTCAAGCTTTTTTAAACCATTTTGGGTCAGTCACGAACACGTTATATGAGTACTAATTTGTAATGCAAATAAAACAACAGAAAAAATATGCAGGACAATTATAAAAACAATAAAAAAACGCAGTCGAAACTTACCAAAAATAAGTGACAATCCAATCAGAAATAAATCACAACAAAACACAGGGGCGGACTATTGAGTGAACACCACGGAACGGGCTTAGGAGACGATAAAATAAAATAAAATCACTAGGGTCAAACAGGATCGCACAATTTAAACCGAGATTATGTTGCTCACTACTTACACAAAAGTCGGTTGTGTAGTTGCTAACCTGTATGGAATCAGTGCTGCAGTTAAACAGTTACAGGCGTTTCATAATCAATGCGTGAGTGTTGTACTATTTACGTAATTTTTTTCAGGCTGTCATGTGGTCGCGGCGTTTTGGAAACGGCCGAGAGTACCTATCCCGACGAACGCACGGGCCGCACTGCTTGCCCGTACCAACGAAAGGTCGTTCGTTACCCACATTCTCTTTCCGCGCAAGCCTTACCAAGTTAGAGAGGGACAGACAGTCTACAGGTCGCACTCCCCATTAGTTAAAACGAGACAGCAGCAGCACAGCCTCAGGAAAACCCGAATCCAAGTCTTGATAGTTCTAACTTACGACCGTGCTTCGCCTTTGTGAATTATTTGAAAGGTATGTTTAGTTGCACAATCATACGTGTAAACGGAAACGATAAAAAAACACGGTTTAATTGTTACATTATGAACAAGTTGGTTGCTATTTACAAGGTAATATCATGTCGCTTGCATAGTTCAAACTTTTTAATGTGTAGCAAATGCTTGAGTTCCCATACTATTATGAATCACGTGTCGTTTGACATTTTGATTGTCGGGTCTCTCTGAGAGGTTTTCTCTACATTATGTAAAACTTAAGTTTTCTTGTCCTCTTATTTGCAATGTAAAAGCTTTCACCCAACCTATCTGCATGGTATATTGTATGTTATTAATAAACTATGCTTATGATATTATTTACTTAAATAAATAGATTTCAAAGAAATGACATGACTTTACAATCAAGTCAATATCTAAATAATTCTTAAAAATTGTGAAAATTAATTAATGGTTTTCCTTCTGACATTCCCATAAGATTTAACTAAAGGGTTGACATTGAGACGGATAGAAACTTGCTTAACTTTCCCACGTTGGAGTCAGAAGCTTTTAGAAGTTAGCAGGTGCTGGCGGCGGCTTACTCTTACAAAAGGTTGAGGAAAAATTGAGGCGAACTGATATTTTCAACATGTTTAGGTACCTACTTGGTATCAACAGATTTGACGGTCTAGTGTCTATGTTACAAATTATCACTCCGATTTTAAAAAGTATTTTTTAATAGCAAAATTGAGGCACAGTTCCAAAAGCCTGCTATGGACCGTATAGATGTTACCGGCAATCTGTATAATTCAGGTATTCTATACAATACCTAGGCAATGTATAGATTACCTGGGGCGTCCAGGCAATGTATGAAATATTATGCATATTATTATCCATTACATACTTTACCTAGGTAATGTATAAAAATCCTAGGGATTGTATAGATTACCTGCTGGTCCACCGGCAATGTGTAAAATAAATAGATTTTTGTCTATATTTCTAAATGTTAATCAGCCTACCGATAAAATGATAAAATGATAAGTTAAAAACAACTTTAATAAAATTAACAATTGGGGTCCTCCTTAAAAGTAATCTTTATAAAAAGGGTAGACATTTTTATTCAGAAGAATAAAAGAATTACTGCACTCAAAAAGATTTATTTATTCTTAAGTTACTATGTCCAATGCAAGAAAACATTAGACATTTACGACAAAAACTTTTAAGTCATAATAACCTTTTAAATAATTAATAAATTATTATTTTAGATACTCTTCAAAAAAGCACCTGGAGGCCAATTCTCATTTTTCGAGATGTAGTCTCGAATCGAGTTTTGATTTCGATCTCTATCTCGACCATAAAATCTCGTTATTAACATTTTGTTCACGAATCTCCTATTCTCAGCGCTAATCGACTTCGAGTTTGATTCGAATTCGAACTTTATCGAGTGGTAATCCAATTTAGTTATTCTGAACATCTCGAACTTGACATTTCTCGAAGGAGAGCCGCTCGAATTGCTTCGAGTGGTCGGCAGTGGTCGAGACGTAATTTCGACTACGAGAAGCTAATGAAACGTCAAATAGCGGCGAAATTACGGTGGATATGGAGGAGTTAATTACCAATTTTGTCGTGGAAGTGATTTAAAATATTGAGAGAGCTCGCTCTCTTTTTATTTATAAGGTGGAAGAAAACTTTCCACTCCTTAACTGTATATCGGCTTCCAACATTTGTAGAAGAAGCTGCTTCTGCTGTGGCGTTGGGTATTTTTTGTTGACATTGTGACGTTGTGTGTGTCTTGTGAATACTAAAATGATCGTTTCGTCACCAAACAAGCACACAACCACAAACAAAAAACATAAAATTTATCGACGATACGTCACGTTTTAAACAATACAAGTTGTTTAAGGAAATTAAATTTGATCACAACACATTAAATATAATGATTTTTCGATACTTATTAAAAATTTACTTCTTTAATTAGAAAGCAAGTTCAATACATTTAAATACCTTTACAGTAAAAATATTTAAGGTACATAGTTGCAACCGGTTTAAAACCGGATGAAACGTGTCAAACGGAACGCATCCCGAATTGATTGCATTAAAAAGAATGGCAATATTTATCAAAAAAAAACTCGAAGTCTGTTTCGATTAGCGCTGAGAATAGGAGATTCGTGAACAAAATGTCGATTATCGAGATAGAAATCGAAATCAAAACTCGATTCGAGACTACATCTCGAAAAATGAGAATTGGGGCCCTGAGTAGTATCTTTCGGTTACTACAGTAAAATCACTTTAAAAATAAAGTGCAACTAAAAATTATTTTGTAGATAAGTAACACAATGTAATTTTCTTTCAAGTAGGTACTTAGGTACGTAACAGTATAAAAAAACTTAAGGAACAAAACAATTTCGTAAAAATATTATGTAGGTCTAATCTACTGCCTTTTCACACATTACCGGATGCGCATTCGGTATTGTATAGAATACCTAGGCAAAGTATAAAATAAATTTATTTCATACATTACCTACACGTTTTAGGTATTCTATACATTGCCTAGGTTTTCTATAGAATATCGGATTATACAGATTGCCGGTAACATCTATACGGTCCAGCAGGGGTTGGAATGAGGCTTTTGGAACTGTGCTTCAATTCTGCTATTAAAAAATACTTTTTAAAATCGGAGTGATAATTTGTAGTCGTCCTCAGCCTTTAAATTAAACTTCGCACAGCAGGGCACAGGCCTTCCCAAACGGACAACAACTAATGGGGGCCAAAACCCACTAGGTACGTTGGCCCAATTCCGGTTGGGACCATACAAAATTAATTTGTGAAAATAAAACAAAAATATATACTTCACCTTCTGTGAAAAGTGATACATCTTGAAAAAGTCACCTTCTACAAATATTTAGGCGTCGTCCTGGACCAGAGGCTATCTTGGTATCCCTATCTTGACCAAGTGGCTGGAAGAGTAAGAAAATTAATATGGATCTTCTGTTCACTAAGACATGTGGTCCCAAGGGATGACAAATCTAATATGGATCGAGGATCTCATTGTAATCTCTTAAATAGATTATACATTGCCTTGGTTGAATCGGTTTTGACGTACTGCATTCCTATTTGGGGAGGTGCGGCAAAAACTAAGTTTATAGAAATTGAGCGCACGCAGCGGGCGCTGATAAAAACAATGTATTTCAAATGCTTTAGATACCCTACTGACCAACTTTATATTGACTGTGGTTTACTCTCAGTAAGAAAACTATTTATAATACGTTTAATTTTAAAAAAGCACAAGAATTTACCACATGTTGCAAATAAAAAAATTGTAGAAGAAAATGTAATGTAGCTATAGTTCCTTTAACAACTACAAAGTTTGCTACTTCGCAGTATAATAGTCTTTCGGGCAGAATTTACAATAAAATAAATAAGGAATTAGACATTTATTCCAAACATTATAAAGAATGTAAAAAGCTGGTGCTTGCATGGTTAAAATCGCTTGATTATGACATGACAGAGCTATTTTTACAACAAATAAAATAATGCCTTAAAATAATATATTTTTCCTGTCTTAAATATATATTTTTTTGATATGTATAAATACACATACACACACACACCCACACACACACACTCACACACACGCACACACTCACACACACCCACACAGGCAATTTACTTTAATAACCTCTTTCTAAGTTTGTAACACATTATTTTAAGTATTTTTTAGTTGTTAATCATAAATTATTAGTTACCTAACTTTAACTATAATATGCAAAATAATGTAAGAAATGGAAGAGCGGAGTCCTCTGGAACAGCCACTAACTACTGTAATGCAAAACTTTTTTATCGAAATAAATTTATTATTATTCACGTATTTATTTATTTTCTTAAGTGTAGGTTTTTTATAATATTCCATATAAAAATAATAAACAAAACTATTATAAAAAATAAAACATTTAACATTATAAAAAACCTAAACCTAGGGTGCCGCCAGCAGCGAGGCAGGGCCCAAGCTACCGGTGGTTAGGGCTGCAGAGAGAGGAACCTCCTGACGATGCGTGCCGTGTCAAGAAGTACCGCCTTCTGTATCTGGCCCTTGATCCAGCCGTCTAGCGAGAGTCTCTTGAGATGTTGGTCGAGACTCTTCGCTATTAGGCCGTTTGCAGATACGACTATCGTGACAATGATAGTCGAGTCAACATCCCACATGGCGGTAACCTCATAAGCGAAGTCAAGGTACTTGCACAGCTTCTCAGCCTTCACGAGGTTCTCATCATGTGGGACGGTGATGTTGACTAGCACTGCCCGCCGCTGGGACCGATCGACTATCACGATGTCAGGCTTATTGGCAACAATAGTCCTGTCCGTGATAACCGATCGGTCCCAATAGAGCAAAGCACGACCATTTTCGAGAACTGGCTCAGGTGCGTACTTATAGTACGGCACCTCGGACTCAACAAGACCGTACTGAAGAGCAAGTTGCTGGTGAATGATCCTGGCTACAAGATTGTGTCTGTGCAAGTACGCGCCGTTAGCAAGATGAGAACAACCGGAAATAATATGCCTGAGTGACTCTCCGGGACGGCGGCATGCTCGACATATGTCGACCGTACCGTCCTTCATGATATATTTCCGGTAGTTGTTCGTCGTGATAACTTCGTCCGCAATTGCACAGACAAAACCATCGGTTTCCCCAAAGAGGTCCCCGAATCGTAGCCAGTTCACCGACGCGAGCAGGTCCACATCGGGCCCTGTTAAGGCCCGATAGAACCGGCCGTGTAGCTCCTTGCTCTTCCATACGTCCTTGCGGTCCTCGGTGCTCAGCACCTGAGGCTTGCGCCAGTTCTCTTTGCCTAAGGAGAGAGGCGTAAAGGTCCTCTCCTTACTTCACTAAGTTTATTTGTACTGGCACCTCGAGACCAACCGTTAGGTTATTGCAAGAAGTGCCAGACGTCCCTGCGCCAGTAGAACACTCGCGCAGGAGACCACCAACGTTAGGTCTTGACGCCAAATTAGTGCCCGCCGCGCTCTTCATTCGGTACTCATAAGACTAGTGTCTCAGGAGAGTATCCCCGTGAACACGTGTAGTTCACTGCCTATTGTCCAGATAGGTAACCGGAGCTGTCAAGCTCGCTCACTTCTCGTTGCACGAAGGGCACAACTCGCAGTGCCACTGCTAGGGTCGTCGACTCTAAAGTCGACTCCCAAGTGTCCACCTTGGTAGCGGAGTAGTAAGCACACTCACTTCTCGGAACCCATCCGGGCGCCTAGCCAGTTCCCACGTCCTACGCGGCTGGCTGGACCGGAGGCTACGGCATCTAGGAGGCCGCCTCTACTAGTTCTCCAGACTAGTACCGGAGATGTCAACACCAATGTCCAATGAAAACCACCGGACAAAGCTGCCAACTATAAGGGAAACTCACGTTCCCCGCAGGACTTTTCGCTTCTGGCCCCTCAGAGACCGCTACTAGGCCCCGCTCGCTGAGGCGTAAAGGTCCTGTCGAACCTTTCTGTCCAGGGCGTCTAACTCGGTCTGAGTCCACCTTAGTATGCCAAAGGTGTATACCAGTAAGGGCATAACCCAGCCGTTGAAAGCGCGCACCCTGTTGCCTCCTGACAAAAGACTGTTAAGTACCTTTGTCAGCCGACCAAAGAAGCGTTCTTTCACCGACTGTTTTATACCCTCACTCTCTATACCCAATGACTGTGACATACCAAGGTATTTGTAGGAGTCAGCTTCGGAGAGAGATCTGAAAGTCATCGTCTCAGAAAGTTGCAAATTCGTAGAATTTACAACTTTCCCCCGCTGTACGTGCATGACCGCGCACTTGTCTACACCGAACCCCATGTTGATGGCGCTGCTAAAAGTCTCAGTGACTTTCAGCAATGCCACCAATTCATGACGTTTCGGTGTAAACAGTTTGAGGTCATCCATGTACAGCAAGTGCGAAATAACTTCACCCTGCCTCCTAAGCCGATAGCCTAGCCCTGAATCCTCTAGCAATGTGCTGAGAGGATCTGAATCGTCAGACAGAACCACAACGGACTCAGACTATCACCCTGGAAGATGCCTCGCTCAATTCTTACGAAGTCCTGTGGACCAGAGGGGCTGTCTCCACCACCCGGTTGACGAAGGACTGTGGTCCACTGTCTCATACAAGAACCTAGAAAAGATCTCAGAGTTGTATTAATTTTATACAGCTCTAAGATCCTCTCTAACCAGGTATGAGGCACCGAATTATAGGCCTTCTTATAGTCAATCCAGGTGGTGGAGAGAGCCCCTTTGTTCCGCCGGACTTGTTTGCAAATGGTCGTGTCGATGAGGAGGAGCTCCTTAGTACCACGGGACCCAACCTTACATCCATTCTGAGTGGGAGCCAAAATATTGTGCGCAACAATGTGCGAATTAATTTTAATTCTCAGAATGGATGTAAGGAGCTTGTAAAGCGTCGGCAAGCGTGTGATGGGTCTATAGTTCTTCGGTTCCGTGGTACTACCGGACTTGTGGAGCAGGAAGGTGACACCGGTTGTCATAAATGTTGGCAAGGAACCGACCTCGAGGGCTTCTTGGAATTGCGTCGCTAAACAATCGTGTGAGCATTATTATTATTATTATATTATTATTATTACATCTCAAAATGACAACTTTTTGGAGTCAACATTACAATGTTAAAAAAATATATAAAAATATGAAGAAAAATAAGAACAAAAAAAATTATAGTTTTTGCATTTGCTTTGCATAATATGTAGTGTACAAAATATAGTTTTTCATATTTTAATTTTACCATCAAAAATGGTTATCAGATGCAAATCGCCTGAGACGTATTTTTGGCCATAACTCCGACGATTTTGGGAGGATCGAGTTGAGAATAGTACCAAATTTAAGAAATTCATCGAGACACGTGTGAAAGTTTGAATTTTAAAAATCGGCTGTTAACTTTTATTGGAATTTTGATAAAATCGAGGTTTTGGGGGGTGTTTGTTTATTAAATTGTAAATATTTCGAAAAAAAAACTAACTTAAGAAAAAGTTTTAAAAATTGTCCTGGGGTATTAGTTTAGCTACAAATTGACGAAAAAATTTTGATAATCTGTTAATAATTGTGACCTTGCAGGTGGTCCCTTTAGATTTGGAATTGTAGGAAAACGGGTATTTCCGTATATGAAAGTGATGTACGAGTAGCTTCTATAATTATTGACCGATCGTCATGGTAATGACCATTATTAATGGTGTTAAAAGATGCGGATCTAGGCGAGAAGTACATTCGAGTACTTAATACTTTTACAATCTAAGTGAAATTCATCTTGATGAAGATGAATTGAAATTCATCATGAACTTCACTTAGGTTTGTAAAAGAAAAGAAAATGTTATTCTCTGTGTTGTGCAGTGTTATATATAATTCGACTTGTAAGAAATGTAGTTGTGTAATTTTAGGGATGTAAAGAAGATGAACTTCCCATAAAATGTAAAAGAAATGAAAATGTTAACTCTGTGTTGTGCAGTGTTGTAATTCGACTTGTAAGTAATGTAGTTGTGTAGTTTTAGGGAAGTATCTCTCAATGAAAATGAAAGAGACGGGTTAGTATGAGTACCTCCAACCTCCAACTCTATTGTTTTATAATCTTTTTTTTATTAACTCACCCAAAGTAAAGGTCAAACAAATTTACTTAATACCTAATTGTTAAGCTATGATGACCACCATAAAAAACTCACACTTAATCAATAATTACTTGTTTCAAACAACCCTCAGGTCCATCCAAATTGCTTCATTAACTATTCATAGAGATCTTAATCCTTAATTAAAGCTTACACACACACGCTATTACCCAGGATTAACGAAAATAGAGAACTTATCGTATTAACGATATAGTTAAAGCAAAATAAACAATACAAGGGATTTGTGTACGTGCGGATGAAGCTTAAAACCCCATTTTGATATTTGATTACGTTGCAAAACATTAATTTGAACCTAGGAAATTGACTGCGTTTAATTTTAATCTCCAAAACTAACTAGCTAACTAACTAGCTTTACAAGTTACGTTTACGTTTAAAATAAAATAATCTAAAGCACATGTTTAAATTATAAAATGTTCATTTATTTCTGTGACCAAAAAATACAACATCAACATTGCTTTATTAACCAAAAAATAAATTAAGTAAGTACCTATATACTACTCCGTCAAGAAAGTACCGGGAAAAGATCAATAATACACAAAATGTTAATTATTCATCTAAATTTATTTTATCGCCTTCAAAGTCTCGCCTCCTTTAGAAACGATACACTTACGCCAACGAATAATCTAATCATCAAAACATTTTTTAAACGCTTTTTCCGGAATTAAGTTCAATTCTCGCCGCGAATCCTCCTTTATGTCTTCTACCGAATGAAAACGGGTGAAACGAAGTGGTAATTTGAGTTTAGGAAAAAGAAAGAAGTCAGCTGGTGAATAAGAAGGTTGCTCGATGGTATTTGTTGAGTTTTAGGTCAAAAATTCGTTCATAATGATGGCCTTGTACGAAGGCGCATTATCGTGGTGCAAAATCAAAGAATTTTCTTTCTACAAATTTGGCCTTTTTGTCGAATTTGCTCTCTTAAACGCAGCATAACGCTCAAATAATATTCTTTATTTACCGTTTGACCTTCCGGCAAGAATTTCGAGTGCACAACACCGCGATAGTCACAGAAAACAGTCAACATGACTGACTTTCGATCGACTTTGGCGTGATTTTTTCGGTTTCGGTTCAGTCGGAAGGCGCGTTGACTAGTTTTCATGTCAAACTCGTAAACCCACGTCTCGTCACCAGTAACAATGCGTTGCATGAATATTGGGTCACAATTGACTCGTTCTACCATGTCCTCAGCGACTCTTATGCGATTGAGTTTTTGGAGAAAATTCAGGTCTTTTGGGATTAGCCGAGCGGCAACATGTTTCATACCCAAGTGATTATTTAAAATGGTACGAATCGACTCGTGAGACACAGAAAGTTCAACGGCTATCTCTCTCAAACTTGAATTAGGATTTTCTGTCACCATTTCCTTCACTTTTGTGATGTTAACTTCAGTTGAAGACGTTGATGGCCTACCAGAGCGAAGCAAATCTTCCATCACATCTCGACCGCTTTTGAACGCTACCACTCATAAGCACGTGTTTTTGATAAAGTCGAATCACCGTAAGCCTTCTGTAACATTTTCAGTGACTCTGAACACGAAATTTCATTGGCGACGCAAAATTTAAGACAAACTCTTTGTTCGTTGTTTTTATCCAATATGAAATTCGCAGTATACACTAGATAGAAACTAACTAAAAACAGCACTGTATTTAATCTAAATAACAGATGCAACTCAAACTCCGCACCAAAATGGATAACTGTTTTGCCAATCTAACTTTAAAAAAAAAACAAAAAATTAATTTGGAATTAAATAAAATAATCAAAAATCAATAAACAAATCATCTGTTCCCGAAACTTTTTTGACAGAATGTATAAAAAAAATTTGGTTAGCCTATAGGCGGGCTACTGGTATTAAGAGGCCTATTACATTTGACTGTGATTTTGTATAATATACCCATTTTCGCATTTTGTAGTATTTTTCCAGTTGTATTTATCGTTTTTATCGAAATAGGATAATAAATTAATTATAAAATGTTTATTCCTCATGAAGTAACAATTATTCTGCTATTAATTTTGCTCAATAATATCATCGTGGATAGGCAAAATTCACAGTTAACTTAAAGCGATTTTCGAAGATTTTTTGTTTTGAATATTAACCTTTTTCCATATAAAATCAACGATATTTAAAAATTCCGAGGCCGCTACGAACTATGCGAATAGCTATTCTACACTATTCAATAAGTCAAAATTGTTAATGTATTTTTGTTTCTGAGATCAAGAACGCCAAAGTTGACTATTTTACGCAAAAATCACAGTCGAGATGTAATAGGGCTCTTAAGTGTTACTATACACCCTCATTTTTTATTAGTTGTAATGAAATTAAGGTTGACTTCCACCCATGAAACTGAACAACTTTCCCCAAGAAACCTATGTGCAAAAATGACAAAAAAATTCGAGCTCCTATTATCGTCAGCTGATCTGACAGTTTTGTATGGATCGTTGACATTTTTTTGTCATTTTTGCATATAGGTTTCTTGGGGAAAGTTGTTCAGTTTCATGGGTGGAACTCACCCAATAAAAAAATTTGGTGTATACTTATAGCACGTAGTTAGGCGTTCAAATATTTTTCTATTTTTGTAACCCATCCGTAAATTAGCATCCGTAAGTTGCTTAACTTTGACGATCACAGATCGTTAGTCCCGCTTGTGGCTTTGTGTACAAAATAAACGTAAGAGTATTATTCAAGAGTAACAGTTGTGGAGTATAACCAAAAACAATGTGTAATAATTGTGCACTTGTAAGTACACTCTCACACACTTTAAAGTGACGTAATATAAGACATTTTCGATGTTACATTGCTTACATATTCCATTCTATGTACATATGCTTTTACGAATTTCGATTTTTTTTACTTTTTAAACGTACGTTTTGACATAAAATTTTTCTCCAAAATAAATAAATAGAAAACAGCAAACAACAACAACAACAAAAAAATTTTGCTAAATAGGTGCAGCCGCTTTAAACTGATGCGTGAACCAACAAAAAACTCATAACTTTTGTGATGAGTTTTATTTTACATGCTAAATGCAATAATAAAAATTATGATTTTACCGCCGCCACAAGAAAATTTAAATTAGCCTGCACTAATTTGTTGAGTTGTATTTAACATTCATGCCCTATTGTTTTTTCATGTTCACACTATTTAGACGTCGTGGGAAAGACTGGCATATCTTCTAAAAATCTATTTCCTTTTCACGTTTGCCATGCTGTGTTTGCCGGTACCTACTCTTGAACGCGCAGCTTCCCTTATGTACTTATCTGTACTGTAATTAGCAGATTTAGTTTACGTAATAACAGAGTTTTGTGATCTGAGTAAGATAAATGTACTTTTTATGCTAATAAATACTTTAAAGTTTCATTGTATTGCTTTTATAGTTTTTTTTTTGGTAAAACCCCATAAGTTTTATCATTCAATCAATATTAAAGGTAATATATAAATTAGCACTTCCCTGTTCCTGAGAATGATATAAACAACTGTAAATAATTCAACGCAATTATCATTTTGTTGGTAACAGGTTTGGTCTATAACCAAGTAGACAAACATAAAGTATAATAACTAAACATTTGCAAAAATAGATCCTATGTCAGCCTATAAATATTAAACGTGTATACAACATTCGTCAAAACAAAAGGAAATACGACCAATGGCATAAATATATTTTTAACAGTCACAGCAGTAAACACGGTGACAATAAAAAACTGTAATTAAAAGCTACGCTAAACAAAATTTTATTGTATTAAAAACTTAACACTTGGAACATCTATCTGCAGCAATAACCTGTAGCAATAGCAAAAACCCTGTAACTATTCAACCAAAACAACAGAAAAATGGAACTAAAATTAATTTCGTTTATCCATTGCACACAATAAATCACACTTTATAATCGTAACACTTAACCGCTATTATTTACTACCGATTACCTCACAGTTGTACAACCAGGTGTAAGTTATAATGACGTAATTGCCCTTAGGCTTTCGTTGTCGACTTTTTTATTGTACCAAATGCAATAACTGCCTTGGGCCAACCCATGCTGATTGGTCCGCCGCAATATTGGGCCGCTCTACTTTGCTCAATCTATAATTTTAATACCAATTGCATAGTGAACTGTACGGGTAATTTATTTTAATGTCGTAATATCAATGTTATGCCTACCTTTACCCGCATAACTGTACATAACATTCTGTTAATTTTTAGGTTTAAGATGTTTATTCTCATTAAGAACAAAATTACAGTTCGCTTACTATGAGAACAATAAAACTTAAATAACATAATTTATTTTTTTGTAGAAACGTAGTCAATGTACGGTAGATGTAAAATAACAAAGCCAGTGGCTCACTCACAGCGTCAGGCACAGATGTTTGGCACAAACACGGATATAGATCTAAACTACGCTCGACATTCTACAAGAAGAGATTTTAAGATATAATACTATTTGTTTTAGGTAGAATTATGATTTTGAAATAATAAAACAAAGAAAAGTTTAGTCTATGCTTTCCAATTAGCACAACTTTTAGTATAATGACCAACTCTAAAATCGTAAAAGAATCAACCATGTAAATGCTTTAGTTTTTGTTAGTTATTCGTTGTTATTCGTTGTACCATAATGATTATCAGAAACAATCCTTGAGGATATTGTAATAATTCATAAAATTATGTAAGTATACTCGTAAGTATAGTCGTAAGAGAGAATAGTAAGAAATAATACAATGTAATTTAATTATAGATATGAGCGGGCTCGATTCCCGTTTGTGCACGAACTTAAGTTAAAATGTTTACGCAGCACAAATTTTCTGATCTCTTACTATCGGAATTCCCTATGCAGTGGGTTAATAATGGAAAATCCGAAACATTTACATCTTGAATTCAAATTGACGTTAGTGCTACTTTTCTCAATAAAAACGCTTTTTTCATCATGGAATAAGCACACATAGGTACTATTCAGAATACCAATAAAACTCTTTTTTTGGCATAATTTGGGATTTATAAGCAAAATACATGCCAAAAAACCACTGATACTGAACTTTAATCGAGTCAATGACGACGTTGTTGCCATAAAGACCATATTTAAAAACTACTGCGAACTGCTTATAAACTCGAAGTTGCATCTAAAAGGGATACCTTGACCGAAAACGTTGCATTTATAAGCAATTCCCTCACAAAGCGCCGTTGGTATTGAACCTAACTTGAGTCAATCAAGAGCGTTTCGTATGTGTTTACTGGTAGAGTGAGCTTTAAAGGCCACGTACGGACGGCGTACAATGCCGGGGTAGTACGCGGAACCAATGTTGAATGTCTGGGCAACCTTGCTCAACATCTTAACAAAATATCAAGAAAATGTTATTGCCATAGAAAACTGACAAGTGAAAAGAAATGCATGTTGCAGTCTATATTTTGGTAATATTTAATAGATTGTTTGATGTGTGATCACTGAACAATTGTTATGAGTAATAGTACGTACTAAGGTAGGTTCGTAGCAAAAGTAGTTTTTTTTATTTTTTTTTATTGTGTGATAGGCTTGCATTTGGCCACTATCTCAACTGATGGTAAGTAATGATGTGGCCTACGGTGGAACATGCTTGCCTAGAAGTAACCTGTTCATTCGTGATTTGAAGACCCTAATATTGTACCTTATAGGAAACACGAACACTGGCAGGGAGTTCCACAGCTTTGCAGTACGAATGATGAAAGTAGACGCAAAGCGCTTCGTGCGCATATGGGGAATCTCCACAGTGAATCTATGACGTCGCTCAGTTTGTCTGGTTGTCCTATGGTTGAAAGGGGATGGAGGAATTAAATCGAATAATTCCATGGCAAATGAAAAGATGTGTGGTCATTTATTTATTTATTTATTTAAACTTTTGCAACATATCATTACATGGCGGACTTGTCATTGACTGCACCTGATGGACACCTGGGTAACATTAGGTAACAAGGCCATAAACGGATTACTTTAAGTTAAAGATGAAACTAAAAAACGGAATAAATGGTCGAGAAAATGTGAACAAGCCAATGGGCACTATGGAAATGTTTTTTAAAGATCCATCGTCGCCGTCGTCAAAAATACTCATACCGAACCGTTCATCGAACCTTCTTTGGGCTTACATATCTTACAGTTTTGGACTTCCCCAAGCAGACTCACATGGGTTAGTCACAGATTACAATCATTTTAAACCTAATTAGAGTAATTATAGGGTTAACATGCGACAGGACAAGGAAAAGAAGACAAAAGGCCAAAACGCGTTGCGAGAGATGTCGAATAAAACTGCATACAGTGTATGTTAGGTACAAAGAAGTATTAGACATACTTCTGAGAAGCTAGATTACGTTTACACAAGCGTATTCGGTATGCAATTTTGCGAGTTAAGCAACATTCGTGATATCTTAACTAGTAAATACAAATATCTCGACCTAATCAAATCTATTCAAATAATTAATCTTTTTAAGAGTGTTTTGAAATCTTCCACCACACAGAAAATCTGCTTCTATTAAAATAAGCTTTTGTGAAAATGATCTAACAAATCTGGTTAATATCCTACTAATATTATAAACGCGAAAGTTTGTAAGTATGGATAGATGTTTGTTACTCTTTCACGTAAAAATTACAGAATGGATTTGGATGAAGTTTGGCATACAGATAGTTTATAATCTGGATTAATACATAGGATAATTTTTATCCCGATATTCCCACGGGAACGGGAACCACGCCTGTGAAACTGCAAGCGGCCGCTAGTATAATATAGTATACAGAAGTAAATGTAGTCTTAATTATATGTTATCAATGTGATCTTGTCGATGCTTAAACACAACACAGGTAGTCATTATGATGCCATTATAGAGCAATGTAAACAATTTTTCTGTACAGGATGATTCATCTTGAATAAATAGTTTAACTAATTAAATGGTGACATACCTACCAACTATGTACTACAATTTCCTCGAGAGGATTTGTTTGCTTGATTCCCTTTCTTTATGTAAAAACGAAGAAAAAGATCTTTTTGATTTTTTGTACAAAGTTAAGAGACTTTTTTATCTCGATTAAATATCTTGCTTCCAGGAAACCTGAAAAAGTCATTTCTGTGACAGAGCAGATTTAGCAGGCAAACAAACGTATGCTAGTAAGTTATTAAAAATATTTCGCAGTATTTGGTCCGGGTAATTAATGATACCTTTTGTGTAGATAAGGGTTTTAAAAAGAGTTCAAGACCGGCCACTTAAACTATGCACGACCTATATAACATTGTTTTCAAAAGTTTACGCAAACGCTGCACAACTAAATGAAGCTGTTTTTCGAACCACAAAGACGTACGTTGGCACAGAAAGACGTTAGGATCAAGTAACATGTAATAATGAGTAGAATTGAATAGAGTTTATTATTCCGATATAAGTACTTTCAATGTTTTACTAATGCTTTAAATAAAAAATATAATAATAATTATAATTAATAATAACTTTTTACAAGTACTAAACCGGAATATGACATGGGTGAGAAAGAGTGAGTGTAAGACATGACGGCTGATAAAGGAGGTTGGAAGAAAAAGACTTGAAAACGACCAACCTAGTAGGGTAAGGGCAGGGCCACGGAATAGATAAAGAAGGTTTAACTGTTCTGTGGGCAGGGCGATGATGATGAAACAGTTTTTATGTATTCTGTGGATAAAACCAACATAGCATGTAACGTCGAAGTATAGTCGCGAAGTTCTAATAAATCAACTAAACCACCAAAGTAACAGCCTAATAATATTACCACGTATTAGTGAGCACGCTGTATGTCCTATGATTAGAGGTGAAGCCGAGGCCCTCACGGCGAGCGAAAGTGAATCGGGGCCGTATCAAGGTCCCGACGTTTTTTTTGCGACCATCTAATTTATGGAATGCTGAAATGAAACCAATGAGTAGCGCACCGGCATTAATGGCCGACGCAGTGGAATTTTATTCTAGTATAATTATTATGCTTGTTACATTATTAATCCTTGATAGAAATATTTTTATGTGAAACCAGCGGCCCGCCCGCGACTTCGTCTGCGTGAACACCCGTAACGAATCTCCAAAAAAAATTATTTACACAAAATTAGTCTTGACAATTACAAAATAATAATTAGCCAAATAGGTGCAGCCGTTCTGAATGCGCGTACAAACATTTCGGCAATTTTTTTTAAAATTTAGATTCAATGCAAATTTTGTTGCAATCAAATTACAATTTAGAAAAAGTAAGTAGTAGCATTTTTAAATTGTCGTGATACTCCTCCAAATTGTTGGGACCCTGTCATCTGATTCTACCTACATAATATATACTCGATAATTGCTCCTTTCTTAGCCTATGACATCCTACTGTTAAGCCCAGGCCTCCACTATCTCTTTCAAGAGTCACCATATGCGAGTTGGTCTGGAGTGCTCCAGATCACCTCGCCACCATTTTCTGTGCTGACCTCGGCGGCGTCGCCCATCTCCAGGAACCCAATGTAGTAGTGTAGTGACCTTTGCCTAAACAGTGGTCGGGGTGTTTGCAGTGACCCTAAAGTTTTAATAAATTCCGCGAGGACTCGCGCTGGGTCTAAAAGACCCAGAGCTGTGCCAATTTAGTCGCAATTCCTTAAATATTTGTTATTTCGCGGCGCCATTCTAGGTATCTTCAAACTACATTATAAGCTACCACCAGGCCCCGCACCGGTCTGTTTCCGCCAGGCGTATGCGCAGGAAAGACGCGTAAAGTAAGTTTGGGTCGATTCGACCCACATGCGATGGTTTACGTAAGTGTTAATTTCAAAGTAGTGTTTTTTAATATTGGTAATTTTATAAACAGAATGTCGCGAAAACTCGTAGCCGACTCTGTTATCAAGGATATTTTGGCGGAAGAAGATATTTCAGAAGGTTTACTACTCAGAGGAAGAAGATAGACCTAGAAATGGACTTCGATAATTCAGATTTTTGGTGTTTTTGGTGAAGTGTGGAAGATGATAACTCTGAAACACCTACGGTTTACGTCGGTGCACTTGGTGCAGAGACCTGATTGAAGTGACGTTCCACTTTTATATATTCGCCATGGTTATTACATTGGCAAGGACAAGATCACACAGTGGCATATCCATGTACCACCGAGAGCTGTAGGGACAAGGCGACACAATATTGTTACAGAAGCGTGCGTGAAGCTAGATATGCGGAGGCACCCATGGGTTGTTGGAGTCTGATGTTTCCCACTTGGAGCTTTTTGGAGAAGATCGTCACTGAACTTCTGTTCCTAATCTACCTAAGCACATTCGTACCCGGATATCTGTAATACTCGGTGGTGAAGAAAGCACTAGTCAGCCAGTAGAAGGCCCCGCACTTGGCATTCGCGGAATGTATATGACAAAGGACAGAAAGACAAAAACATCTTGTGAATATTGCAGAGGGTCTATATGTCGTGAACACACTAGCTTTTTGTGTAAAAGGTCTGATGAAGATCACAGGAAGTGGTCAGATAAGCCATAGTTGCGTTATACTTGCCTTATAAAAAGAATGTGATTTTTTTATCTCTATTTTAAAAATAGTCCTATAAAAATTGATTGTTATTCCGTTTATTTAGAATATAATATTTCCTTTATTGATAATTAAAAGTTATTTTGCATGTTTGATAAGAGAAAATAGAAAATTTCTATTCTTTTTGTTCCTACTGGCAAAAATTAAGAAACTTTTTGATCTCAGCTTGAAAGTAGTTTTTATTAATATGTTATTTAATAATAAATGTACAAAAAATGTTAAAATGTTTTATGTTAACACTTATCCAATCTGTGATCTCACGAATTTTTGGCGTGAAACAATGGCACTCTGTGCTGTTGTGTTTCGTCCGGCGAGTGAGGGTTCCGGAGACCCCTCCCCCCCACCCCCCTCACAATTGATATGGCAGCGAACTGTAATCTAGATGTACCGACATATCCAGTGTCGGAGAATCCCCCCCTGAGCGTTCTCGCTCAGGCTGCCCTACGTATTCTGGGGAGGGCAAAAGTTCGCCCGTGCCAAGGCATGCTGCAGGCAGGAGAAAGGCGGGACCATTGGCACCCCCTCCTACGCTTCGCGTGGACTTCTGCAATATCAGGGGAATCCACTCTAATTTGAGCGCCGTCCATTACCACCTCGAGACGGCGAAACCGGCCTTGCTCTTCCTCACCGAGACGCAGATATCCCCCCCTCCTGACATCTCGTACTTGCGCTATCCGGGATACAACCTGGAACATGCATTTGTGCCACGAGCCGGTGTTTGTGCCTATGTCAGGGAGGATATATGCGTTCGTCGCCTTGGCAATCTTGAAGATAGGGACCTCTCCATCTTATGGCTGCACGTCGACTGCGGACGTCATCCTCGCGTCTACGCGTGCCTGTATAGGTCCCACAGCGGTAACATCGGAACTGACCAACTCATCGAGACCGTCCAAACAGCGACAGACTCCCTTCTCAAACGGATCCCCTCGGCCGAGATTGCGGTATTGGGAGACTTCAATGCCCACCACGTCGAATGGCTTGGTTCACGCACAACTGACCACGCGGGTAGAGCCGTTCATGACTTCGCTTTGGCCTACAGTCTGTACCAATTGGTAACCGAGCCAACACGGGTTCCAGATGTGGAGGGCCATGCACCTTCTTTATTGGACCTTCTGCTGACCTTGCACCCAGACGGCTATCAAGTTTCTGTTGATGCACCACTAGGCTCATCAGACCACTGCCTGATTCGGTGCACTGTGCCTCTCACAGAAACTTCAAAACCGCAACCAGCGGCTAGCCGTCGAGTCTGGCATTATAGGTTGGCGGACTGGGATGGGATGCGAAGCTTCTTTGCGTCCTACCCGTGGTGGCGAGTTTGCTTCTCGCTGGATGATCCTGATGTCGCCGCTGACTCTGTCGTTGATGTGATACTGCAGGGAATGGAACTTTTCATTCCAAACTCTGTGGTTCCCATTGGCGGCAAGTCCCAACCATGGTTTGGTCGTTGTTGCAAAATGGCGTCTCGCCAAAAGCGACAGCATTACCAAGCCTGGGCTAATGCGGTGTCATCAAAGGATCCAAACACCAGTGCGCTCAGAAAGAAGTACAACTTTGCCGCCAGATCCTTTAAGAAGGACATCGCCAACGCGAAGTCATCATTCATAGGTAGAATTGGCGAGAGGCTAGTGCGTCTTCCTTCGGGGACGCGTGCGTTCTGGTCTCTCGCCAAAGCTATCTTAGGGAATTTTTGTCAGCTGTCCCTACCACCATTGCACAAGACCGATGACTGCCTGGCCTATACTGCAAAGGAGAAAGCCGATCTCTTGGGCTCTCTTTTCGCATCAAACTCGACCTTGGACGATGGGGAAAACTCTCCACCAACCATACCGCATTGCGCTTGTACAATGCCAAACGTTCAGTTCCTGCAAAGGTCAGTTCGTAAGGCTCTTTTTTCCCTTGATATCCATAAGGCGAGTGGGCCAGATGCAGTTCCACCCATTGTGCTTCGGACGTGTGCTCCTGAATTGGCACCAGTTCTAACGCGCCTTTTCCAGCTCTCTTACACCACTGGCGTCGTCCCGAGCTCTTGGAAGACAGCCCTTGTGCACCCGATTCCAAAAAAAGGCGATCGCTCAGATCCGTCTAACTACAGGCCAATAGCTATTACCTCTTTACTGTCCAAAGTAATGGAGTCCATTATAAACCGCCAGCTCTTAAGGTTCCTAGAAGAGAACCAGCTACTAAGTGATCGCCAGTATGGTTTTCGTCGCGGTCGATCGGCTGGTGATCTTTTAGTGTACCTTACTCACCGATGGGCGGAGGCAGTCGAGAGTAAAGGGGAGGCACTGGCAGTTAGCTTGGACGTAGCGAAAGCTTTTGACAGGGTATGGCACAGGGCTCTTTTCTCTAAACTTCCATCATACGGGCTTCCTGAGAAATTGTGTTCATGGGTTGCCAGCTTTCTTACTGGGCGTAGCATCAGAGTCGCAGTCGACGGTTCGTGTTCCGACATGAAGCCCGTGAATGCTGGAGTCCCGCAGGGGTGTGTGTTGTCCCCTACTTTGTTTCTTCTGCATATCAATGACATGCTGCATAACAACAGCATTCATTGCTATGCGGATGACAGTACTGGGGATACGCTCTACACCGGGCGAGCTAATATTTCTCTGGAAAGCGTCATCGAGAGCCGGAATAAACTTGTGACTGACACCGAGAACATGTTAAGTCATGTCTCGGATTGGGGCCGACATAACCTAGTCCGCTTTAACCCCTCCAAAACACAAGTTTGCGCATTTACCGCGAAAAAACCTCCCTTCGTCGTACCTCTGAACTTTGAGGGAGCTCCCCTTGATACCAATCCGACTATTGGAATCCTTGGCGTCGATATTTCGAGTGACGTTCAGTTTCGTGGTCATTTGGAAGGTAAAGCTAAATTAGCTTCGAAAAAGCTGGGTGTGCTTAATAGAGCGGGTCAGTATTTCACGCCGGCCCACCGTTTACAACTGTATAAAGCACAGGTCAGGCCGCATATGGAATACTGCTCCCATCTCTGGGCTGGAGCACCCCAATACCAACTCCTTCCATTTGACCGCATTCAACGCAGAGCTGCTCGAATTGTCGGCGACGTGGTTATTTCAGGTCGGCTCGATCCACTGGCTCTTCGGAGAGACGTTGCGTCTCTCTGTATATTGTACCGTATATATCATGGGGAGTGTTCTGAGGAATTGTTCGGCTTGATCCCTGCCGCTTATTCCTTCACCGCACTACACGCAATCAACTGTCATTCCATCCACATCGCCTTGATGGATGGCGGTCTACTACTGTGCGTTTTTCAAGAAATTTCTTGCCTCGAACTACAGTGTTGTGGAACCAGCTCTCAGCGGCGGTATTTCCGGACCGTTACGACTTAGGGATCTTCAAGAAACGAGCCTATTCCTTCCTTAAAGGCCGGCAACGCGCCTGCGATTCCTCTGGTTTTGCGGGTGTCCATGGGCGGCGGTGATTACTTTCCATCAGGTGACCCGCTTGCTCGTTTGCCTCCTTCTGCTATAAAAAAAAAAAAAATGCTTAAAAGTAATTGGGTTCACATTAGTAAAGAGATTTAAAATCTGGGTCTTTTAGACCCACGTGCGACCGTCCTCGATAGAAAATGAGATGCGAGTCCTCGCGGGTTTAACTTTTATAGATAATTTTTTAGTTATGTTGAAAATTACATTTTTAAATGTTAAAAAATGTTTATAGCTTTAGTTCTGGATAAAAATAACTAGGATTTAAAAATTAAATGAATAATAAAATCAGTTAATGTGTTATAGAATAATAAAATAATTCATTAAATTTAATTTTTTTAAAGCTAAAATCCAGTAACTGCATGGTTACTGTGGTCTAACTTAGTTTTATATGTTACTGTATTTTGACCATTTAAAGACACTAAATCTAGTTTTTCAACACAGTAACTATACACATACTGGGTTCAAACCTAATAATTTAACTACTTAGCATTGAGCTAGTAGGTGAAGATGCTGTATTTAATACTAAATCAGGATTTAAAAAAATCTTAAATGCAATATAAAATATCTAAACATACTGTGTTATAAGTTAATCTTTTTTCATTTTCTTAGAATTACTAAAACTAAACGGTACCCTACTTTTGTCATAAATTCCGGTGATTAAATAATAAAACGTCTTCAACTTTAATTTTTTCAATAAACTTAGACTAAAATCACGACAAGATCTTTGCGATCAATTATTCTAAGACGTAACGCTATCAGCTACTTATCAATAATTTTATAGTTTTTTGATAAAGAAATCAAGTATTTTACGAAATAAATCACATTGGATACATTATTATTACTTACATTAAATTTTTTTTTAATAGAATAACATATTGACTCTATTTCCACCCAATACAAGGTCGAGTGAAGTCATATTCAAAATGTATTATATTCCCCATGTGCTGCTGTTTATGCGGGAAGGCCTCTGCCTAGAAGTGGGACGTTTAAAGGCATCAATCTTGATGCTGATAAATTAAATTGTGTGTCTGTGTAAATATAAGGAAACTTGCGATTTCTGTAAAAAGTTCTTAAAATATCGTTCGGCTAAAAGTCCATGTTTTTATTTTATGTTTTGTTAAATTTGTGGTTTTTTTTTATTTTAACATCCAGATGACAAAATTTTCATTTTCCTGGATTATCCATTTTTATAAAAATACATAAGTATTAGATTTTTTGGCAGAAACATAGAAAACACGATGTTATTATTATCTTCTCTTATATAAAAAAACAATCGCTTTTCTAACGAACGAGTCTAATGACTAGGGTAAACTTAAAATCGGCTTGACCAATTTGAATATTTTTTGTTTGGTTTTGTACGTTCTAAAACAGGGATGGCTTAGAGAGAATAATAGCGATCATCCTAAAGAAAAACTTTAAAAATAATAAAAAAGACTTTGCAATATATTAATTTGATCAATAAAAAGTTTTTGCTGTTTTTTACTTCTTTTCCGCGACATTTATTAGACGACCTCCTTGGTCGAGTGGTTTGTACATCGGTTTTCATGGTGTCGCCTACTCTGAGGTCCCGGGTTCGAAGGCAAGAAGGGGACTTTGTTATTACTGTCTTATGCTGATTTCTTATATACTATTTGGTGGACTCAAGGTCCACCTCAAAAGGAATTGCGGGGCACAAAGGGAGGGAAATTAAGAGAGCTAAAGATTAGTTTTATATCTGTATTTGTTTGGGACTTTACGTGGGAGTGACTACTCTAGTTTTTATGTTTAAAAACAGTAGTGTTTAAAAAATATTGATCTCTATTATTTATTCTTTTGAAGTTACATCTGTGTTTTTTAATTTTATTGATTTTTGGTTTATCTACTTAAAATTCTTTGTATTTATTATATTTGGTTAAGTTTTGGGTTGCTTATTTATTTATTTTGACTTTATTTTAGGTTTATTTACTTTAGACTTTTAGTTTTTTGTTGTTTTTAGTTTAATGGTTAATTTATTTATTTTAAATTGATTTTGATTTTATTTTAGGTTTATTTACTTTTGTTTTACAAGATTTTTAGTTTTGTTGTTTTTAGTTTAAGTTTTAGGTTGGTTTATTTATTTTGATTTACTATTTTAGAATTTTGGGTTTTATTGATTTTGTTTGATTTAATTTATGATATTTGATTTTTATGTTTATTTAGTTTATGGTTGATTTTTATGAGATCAGGTTTTATTTAGATTTAGGTTAGACCAAACAAAGTCTCATCACCATAATTTGTTTGGCTTTGAAGGCGCAGGACCATTGCCTTTATCCTTGGGCACTCGCGGGCATTCGTGGCATTATGTGCTGAGTCCACCTTTGCACCCGTGCGCTTGTTATGTGCCGTGCAATTGTAGCACTTTGGTTTTGCTGACTTGCTAAGGCACTCAGCCACCTGGTGTTCGGGGTTGGCGCAGTGAGCGCAGGGCTTCCTCTCTGCCTTGCACTTGGTCTTGGTGTGCCCGAACTGCATGCATATCCGGCACTGTATATATCGGCTGAAATCCTCAACGTGGAGTCTGCCGTGGTCCACGTTGAGCCTCCCGAGAGCGAGGATGGTGTTTCGCGTCTCGGGGGTCACCTCCACAACCGCGTTATACAGCGCCGGGTTCCTGTTGGAGGTCAGGAAGCAGAGCCGAGAAACCTTAACGTCGTTCTGGGTAGCAAGGACCTCCGCCAGATCCTCACGGGTGACATCCTTGGAGACGCCCTTCAGGATCAACAGCGGTGGTCGTTGTTTCGCCAGTTCGGCGGCGAAGTCAGGGCTCCTGTCATGACGTGTGATGGATTTCTGGCACTGCTCCCTGCTCTCAAACACTACCCCGAGCTTATTGTTTGGCAGCGGCAAGACCTTGACCGGGGCGTACTTGCACTTCCGGAAGGACATCTCTCTTTTCCAGAGAGACATCACTTCCGGGGCCCTCAAGGTGTTGTTGAGGGAACTTACATTCACGGCCGGATAGGTCTGGGGTGTTGGGGGCCTTGCCGCGACGCTCGCGTTGGTGGCCCTGGAGGCGGGTTGGGCTGATTGGGCTTCGACCAACGAGCTATGGGCAAGGGGCAATTGAGGCTGCTCTTTGAGCGCGGCAGTAAGCATATTGCCCGATAGACGCACCAGGTCCTCAAGCCTATCACCCTGCTTAAGGAGCTCGTCTACTTTTTCAGCTATCTCCCGTCGGACCTCCCTCGCCATTTCGCTTTGGACAGTGATCAGGGCCCAGAGGCCCTGATCACAACAACAGCACAGATGCTGTTATCCAGCTTCTGGTCCAGTTCTCGGACACTGTCCTCAGAGGTATGGGGGGGTTGGTACTCCTCCAGCAATTGCAGCACCAGTAGCATGCAGTTCCAGATCTCATTCTTTGTGTCGAGAATGTCATTTTTGTTAGATAATTGGTGTGATTGTAGGAAAGATTTATTTAAATATTTTTATTTTGTTGTTTATATTTATATTTTTCCTATCAGTTGAATTGTCATTATGATTTAGAAAAGACAGCGTCTGTCGGGTCTACTAAGTAAAACAAAATAATTTGATGGTGGTCTAAGGCAACCAATCGAACATAAAAATAAATCATTATCTCCTCAAACTACACAAAGTAATACTTCTGCCAAAATTGACAGTACAATAATATAATTATGACAAAATATACTGCCAGCTAAATGTTTAGCGATCTATCTGACCCTCCATGCATGTGTATCGATCCACCAACGGATCGTATGCTGTTGTATCGATACAAATATCATTTGCTTTTGCATTGTATCGATCCCCATACAGTATCGGATTAGATTTAACATCCCGATTACAAACAAAAGGTTAGCTTAAAACACAGTAAATCAACACTAAGGCCGCATACCGGCACCACACGCTACACGCAACACACATTTACGGCGCCACAATTGTTGCGATTACATTTACGCCGCGACAAATATGTATCGTGCATACATACACCGGAAGCACAATTGTGCTTCCGAATTGTAACGTGGCACCAACAACAGAATGACAACATCATCGTCGGACGGATTAATAAAAAAAATTAAAGACGTTATTGGGTTCATCAGTTTAGTCAAAATTATACATTTTACGGAAATTTCAAAATTGTCCAAGAATTACCATCTTAAGAATTTTATTATTATTATTATTATAGAATGTCTAAAAACACATATCAATGATTATTAAATTTAACGATTACGATGACTATAAACTCAAAGTAAAATTCAATGTTGTCTTTCATTTTTGTAGAGCACGGCGCCACATAAAACGAACGTGTTCGATCTTTAATTCGTGTGGCGTGGCAAACGTCTCGCCACAAACCACACCCGCTACAAATGTATTCTTGGTGTGTGTGCTTACGCGCAGATATACGGGGGTGTTATATGTGTCGCGTTTCAAATGTGGCGCCACAATTATCGTAATGTATGTAATACAAATGTATGTCCGGTGTGCGGCCTACCTACTGTGGTTTAGCTATGTTTTTTTGATATTAATATGGAAACTGCAGGCATCTTAAACCCAGTTACTAAGATAATGTGATTATCTTATGTAAACCATATAATAATTTCACGGAAATTTTACATGAAATAATAGTATTTAAAAATGCCGTGTTATAACTATGCAAAACATACTTATAAAAATACATGAACACATGTTACAAAACAGTAACTAGTAAATTACTGTGTTCTAGCCAAAAAATTCTAACTCACTGTGTTTTTGCTTAAAAATTCCTTGATTTATAGCAACTTATTGTGTTTTTATTTATCGTATCTCCTTAACGGTGGTAGATATAGACAAATCGAAAACTTTCCCAGATAGAGCTCGGTCTCCTAATTATAAATAACCAAAACAAGTATAAACACAGTAACTGAAGTTACTGAAACTAAAGTTACTGTGTTTTCATTTACGACTTTAAATCCGCCTAGGCGCGAAGGAGCGAGGCCCCGATGCTGCGGTGGTAAGCGAAAGGGATCTGCGACGATAAGCTCACATGAACCGCCGCCGAAGCCTCGCAGCACCGGAGCCGTGATAGAAACCATGCCTGCTTGCTTGGATGATGCTGCATGCTTCGTTGTATGCTGTAGGCTTGTTTGTATGCTGCATGCTTGTTTGCATGCTGTTTGGTTGGTTGTATGCTGCTTGGTTGCTTGCATGCTGCATGCCGGGGAGTGCAGAGGCCCCCCGCTATAAAGATAAGTCGACTATGCAAAACTACAGTTCTGTCGGTTAGGTTAGTTAGACTTTTGACGAATAAAGGAGGGGACCTGCCCCCGACCCCCTAGCTGGGGTGCGAGTCCCCATCGCGCCCCGGCATGTGCCATGTGATTGCTTCTTAATCATAACCATAATATATTTTCAAGCCTTGGAACTTCATACGCCAAAATTAAATCTTTTTTTCAAAGCATAAAGCTTAACATTTTGTCATAGACAAAGGAGCTGCTTTATCATATTTTTTTAAATCCTACAACGGGTATACGCTTGGGCTTCATCTCACCTGATGAAAAGTGACGATGAGGCCGAAGGTGCAAGCGAGCTTCACTCGGAATCCTCAACCACTGAGGAACTGAACTGGCTATCTTACTCTAACTGTCGGAATACAACAATGCTATAAACATCGTTGTTATGGCGACAGACTTAAATAAGATGGTGGTAGCTAGCCAGGTAGACTTAACAGCCCTACCACCAACCAAACCAAGTACATAAAGATGTACCACCCGCTGAGAATCGAACCCGGAACCACTGGGTCTCAGACCGGTGGCTTAGCCACTAGACCACAGAGGCGGTTAAAGTTATAGAAATACAAAACAGCTTAATATTTTACTTTTTTGTTTTTTTATATGTTTTACTTTAAACAAAATTTTAAGTAACTAAAGCTAATATAGACATAATACGAGTATTTAACAGTGAATGACTTATCATAACAAATACTATGTTGTAGCTATGGTATTATACAAAACTGACTAATAACGGCAACAGTTTTTATCATCATCACACAATGCATCGTTCGATAAAATGTTACTGCGATTTTAAGGAATTGTTCGATGATGCATTAAACGTGTGTATCGTTAAAATTTAAAAAAAATTCAAAATTCATGATATATTTATTCAATAAACTCAATTAATAAGTACTTCGAATCGTCCAAATATTGAACCATTCAGGACGTCATTTTTTAACTGTGGCAAAGAACGGGCGCAAGAAACCACAGCGCACAGAAGCAACGACATTTACAAAAAAAAAAAGATGGTCATAAAATACAAAATAATAATTTGGATGTAAAATATACGGTACTATAAATTAAATATATACAATTAGAAATAGCTTTTGGAGTACTTGGAGCATTTCAGTTCAGAGCCAAGCTGTTTTGTCTTCTGTGTAATATGCCACTTTATAATAAGCTTTTTTATAAAGTTTTTTTTGATATGGATATTAAATTTATCAAGATCTAATTTCTTAATATCAATTGGTACTTTGTTGTAAAATCGTACACACAGACCCTTAAAAGAATTATTTATTTTATGAAGCCTAGTATAAGGTACTGCTAATTTGTTCTTACTTCTAGTATTTAAATTGTGAATATCACTGTTTTTTGAAAACATATCAATATTTTTATGAACATACATGAGATTTTCATAAATGTATTGTGATGCAACTGTCATTATACTTATATCCTTAAATCTCTCTCTGAGAGAGTCACCAGCCTTTAGGTTATATATTGCTCGAATAGCCCTCTTCTGCAGCACAAAGATAGTTTGAATGTCGGCAGCATTTCCCCACAGTAAAATGCCGTACGACATTACACTATGAAAGTAACTGAAATAACCTAATCTAGCTGTATCAACGTCAGTTAATTGACGGATCTTCATTACGGCATAAGCCGCAGAGCTAAGTCTATTCGACAATTTAGCTATATGTGGGCCCCACTGAAGCTTGGCATCCAAAGTGATGCCTAGTAACACAGTGGTGTCCACAGGATTCACATTCTTATCTTTAATTTTACACTAGTTATTACCTGCTTAACATTAGGCAATACAAATCTTATACATTTAGTTTTCCCTTATTTAATAGCAAATTATTTACACTAAACCAGTGAACAATCTCTGAGACCGCATTATTCACATCGTCATAATTTGGGTGTCGTCGTTCCACTTTGAATAAAAGTGAAGTATCATCAGCAAACAATACTATCTCATGACTGTTTTTTACAAAATAAGGTAAGTCATTAATATAAACCAAAAACAAGAATGGACCAAGTATTGAACCCTGCGGAACTCCTATTTTTACCACTGATCCCGGAGATCTTTTACCGTTAAAATGTAAACATGTTTCGATAAACAGTTTCATCGATGTAAATACTATAATAATATAAAAATGGATTCGATAGACCGTTATTCGGGTAACCAAAGCACGTTCGAAACATTTACTATAACACACAAAATTCGATTGGATGAAACGGTTATGTTTCGTTATAAGGTTAAAAAAAAATCGTGGCATGGTTTTCGGTGAAATAGAATTCGGTATTTTGTTAGAGACCCAAAGAAATCTTCGTGACAAACAAGGGGTTGTTTGTTGTTGTTGTTGTTGTTGCCAGCGTTGTTTCATCAATGATTAGGAATTACACCTTGGTTCAACCGACCTAAGTTATCGTCTTTTATAAAGTGCAATTTTTATCGTCAATTTGTGCAAAACTAAAATAGTTTTATTCAGGAGACTAAACCGGAGAATTTAGAATCCTCTAAAATAATTTTCAGCCCACCACCCATTTAGGACGTCTTTTTTAGCTGTGGATAAGAATGGGCACAAAAAACTGCTGAACATTTTTTTAACGATAATTTAAGGACAATAAGTTTTTAAAACCATGTAACTGTATATTTTGTAATAGAAGAGCCATGAGTTTAAAGCACAAACAGACGTCCCACAAAATATGTCGTGTGTCTCGGCCCTCAAGCTGCCGTAAATATTTTATTAGGGTCCGTGCTGATTATAACATTTTCCATTTAACGTTATACCGGAGTACCTCTTATAATAAAAGCCCGTCATTGAAATTTTTTCTGGCATTATTTTATTTTCGTTCTCTACAATATTTGCTCCATGATGGGTGATCATAACACGGTAATAGATTTACCAGAACATTCGAAGTAAAATAAATTAATACATTTCTTTTGCGCAGAATACTTCTATTGCGCAAATGCTATTTTTACGAATTATTTTCTGTTCTAATATTCAAATGGTTTTAGACAAGTTTCCAAATTAATTTTTGTTATAGTGCGTCATTCATAAAGCACTACTTATTTTGTTTTGTTTTATTGTTGTTAGTGTCAATATCAGTTTATTTTTTTCCTATGTTGCAATAAAAGTTTTATCCATCTATATTTATCTTTAGGCCTAGTGACATGTCCCTCGTCAGTGGTATCCCTTGTTTCAGGTTTAAACAATCCATAAGTTCAACATAATTTACGAGCCGAGGCTTCATAATGTTAATGTAATCTGTCGTAAAGGACTACAGGTCCGGCGCCATCTACCGGAACGGGGTCGCATCTTCCCCGGAATGGGCCGTAAATGTTTTATTGTTTCCGGTTCGAGAGCCGTGTATTATTCCGGTTTCCAATCAACACCGCTGCTGCTGTAATGAAACGTTTAGGCTTTTGTGAACAGTTCCCCAATACGTATCTGTATAAACGAAGGTTTATGAATACTGTTGGCTTCATTAGCAACAGTATTCACTTTTAGAGCGAAGTAAAAATTTGTTGCTCACTCATTCATATTGAATTAGAGAATTCACAACGTGTATTTCCATTTGTAAATAACGTATTCTTGTAGACAACACGTTTATCCACAGGCCATATCAAGCGTTTCTAAATGTAAATAAACATTGGGCATTCATTTTCTCCAAAAAACTTTTAATTAAACATTAGAGAAATCCAACGGACTTGAGGGTGATAATGCTTATTATTGATAGTGATTGATTGAAGGTGACAAAATTAGACGAACGTTGGCGTATAGTCCAGATGGACTTTGAAAAACAATTCTAAAATCAGTCTAGACCGAAAGTCCTAACTTCTAGACCACAGACAGAGGCAGTAAACGGTGACACACTACATAATCATAAAATTTTTCTGAAAAGTATAACGCTAAAGAATCTCATTGAAGAATGATACCAACAGATCGGTCCACAGCCGAAGTAAATCAGAATAATCGTTTCTATATTTTTTACGGTCGATGTTCAGCTGATAATTCGGCCGTATATCATCCAGATGCAATTATAATGAGCACGATAAATAACCGACGCAGTAACGTCAGCGTACCCAAAAACCGTTTTACGCTCCAGTGTCCAATATTTCATACGCGTTTCGGCACGATTTCATTGTACACTTGCGTTCCATTTCGTCAAGCGATCGTTTAACAAGTGGAAAATTCACGGAACGCTGAGCAGACAATTCAATTCCTTTTGAACTGACCCAATATCACATATTACCCTAAACCTATTCAACGGAGGGCTTTACAAGTGCGACAATGGAGGACCCTTGGAAGGCTCAAACTTAAGACATTTTTTTACAAGACGAAATTAACTTTTATTAAAACCATTACGTCATCAAAAGGGATTGCGAGAATCTTGACGTATGCTCAAGACCAGTACGTAGACGAACAACTTTGAATATTTTCTTGACTGCCCATACCGCTAGAGCTGGGTATCAAGAGCAAAGAAACCTGTGGTAAAAGCCTTAGCTTTAGGGATCTTAAATTCTTAATTCCCGTCTTACCATGTCGCGTCGGGTAGAAAAGAGCGCCCAGGATCTTAAATGTCTCAGTCTTAGGTCTTAATCCTAGGTTAGTTGACATAATATAAAGTGCTATAGTACTTTGTATTCTGTGTCGTACATATTTTAACAACTTGAAGACTTCAAGTAATGAAATAAAACTAAAAGAACTGTTTCACTTTGTGAAAAAAATATTTTATTACCTTGGTGATTATCTTCGATCATTGTTGATCGAAGGTGATAATGATATTGTTCGACATATTTGAACATAATAATAAAGTTCAACCTACAAATCTTGTAGGTAGGTACTTTCAAGTTTGAATAAACCGTAATATACTAAAGGTATTTAAATAATCGAAGCTTCACGTTTTAGGAAGGTCATAAATTTCTAAAAACTGCCGATATAAATTGTATCCGTGCTAAGGTGGATTCCCGCCACACAATGTGTCTCCATTAAAGGATTATATGTAATATATAGCATTTCGAGATAAACTTTATAAACCTACATGTCGTTCATGACAGATATCTAACAGCTGAATAAAATGTTATTTACGTGCACGCTATTTACGTGCTTTTCTTACTTTAGTTATATCTAAGTGTGCAAATACGTCTGTACCTGAATGGTTTCGTGAAACATTTCCACAATATTCATACACATATCAATCGTTTGAAAAAGTCTAATTTAGATATTAGATACTTAAGTATCAGTAAAATGTTGTTGCAAATAAAAATTATCTGAAATCCCAATATTGTCGAACTTCCTCTCAAACAATAAGCACTTAATTTAAAAGAACGTACCAACCTACTAAGGTACTGGCAAACAGGAAGACCCTATTTAAAATCTCAATAAAAATAAAGTTTTAAGGGTTTGACAAAAACAACTATTTGTAATGTTGTAGTGTTTTATTATCCTTCTAAAAATAATCAAAAAATTACAATTTTCTTACGTAAAGTCGTATAAAATAAGGTTTTTTAAAAACACTGTAGTGTGCCTAGTTAAAGGCACAGTCCCTAACTAAGGCCCGTTTATGACTAACTGTTACTCAAAATCTACCAATTGTTTCTAAAAAAATATTCACAATATAAGTTTTCAACCTGTATTTTTAGAGATATAATAAAAAATTGCACACTGGGCCTTGACCCATGTACGAAAAACAAAAATAGTCATAAAAGTAAAATTCTGTTCTAAATCAATAAAAAACAATTATTTTTGATGACAAAATTGTAATTCTAAACACTATTAATTCAAGAATCTAAATATTCAGTCCTCATTTGCCACTCAAATTTTAAGTGGGCGTTACTAGGGCTATAGATTTCTTTTTTCTTTAGTTAAGGAACAACTTTTTAATTAAAAAATCCCCTTCAGTCCAAAAGCCTTTTTATGGTTGTGGATGAAGATCCATGATCTAATAAAAGAAAAACTAATATTACTTTAATACTTAAATTCCTATTAATAAGTTTACAAAATATGAAATGCGAGTTCAAATCATATACCTACAAACTTTGTTTAGTTTGTTTCGTTTTATTTAAAATTACTTAAGTATTTACAATCCAAGCCCATTTGTCATTTTTTTGGCCGCTACGTAGGCCCGGGCCATACTACGCATTTTTCATAGTGGCGAAAAAATTAACATAAAATCACAAATAACTAAATAATCGGTAAACTTACCATTGCATTCTATTCTCCAATGATTATTTAACAATATAATGATAGAATCACTCGAAAACTGACGCTATTTGTGGAAAAATTGGCAAAACAATTACAACGAGGTTATAATTACGCAACATCGACGGCGTCCAGAAAGAAATGAACGAATTGTAACAAACAAAATGGCGGCACAGAAGTGATTTGGCGCTATTGCACATTTAATATAAGGCCAAGGTGAATGTGGGCGCGAAATTTTGAATGTTTTAGGCAGTGGTAAGTGCGCGTTTTTAAAGTGGGCCTTCGTAGAGGCCAGGCCGTCGTATGTGCGAGTACCTTACTCATAACAGCTAAAATAGGTTCATTAAAACGGTTGACGTCGTGGGAATACTAATTAAGATTTACTCACTTATTTTATTAATTTACTTACTTTAAATTAAACAAATAAAACAAAATGTTATTTCGTGTTGAATTCGAGGCGTCGCGTCGCTCGTCGGACTAAAATTACTTTATTAGATCTGCATCGATGACCTCCGTGGTCGATTGGTTAGCACGCTGGTTCTAGCTTCCCGGACGGGTCAATTTATAAATACCTAACGGTTTTTCTATATTGATTTCGGGTCTGGGTGTTTTCTATGTACCTATATAAAAAGTAGTATGTTTACATTTAAACAATAAAAACAAGTTTCAAAAGAAGCTTAACATAGTTGGTGTCAGAAAATCTTAAGTTTTTAAGTTCATTATTCGAACACGATCCCTATTACGCCCATACCCGTGAGTATAACACTGGCCATAATTAGAAGGCTAATACTTTTTTCACTCCTCTTGCTCAAAAAGACCGTAATTGTAGCGTTCTAGAGCGGGGCTAAAATAGCTTTTCTTGCCCTAGGGGAAAAAGTAACTTTTTTTTAAAATTTTTGTCAGTCACATGACAATGAGCCTACAAAAACGAAAAAGTATTTTAGTCATAAGTAGAATAATCATGAATAAAGACTCGACTTATTACTGTTTACTTAGATCAATAACTTTTTGAGATAGTTATTATTAAATTTTATGGTAAAATTAGTAATCATTTGAATCTATGGACAACACAGACCACGCTTCAGCAAGAAAAAACTGCACAGTCTGCACATGTGCTTTGGTGTTGAGCCTTTAGCCCGTTAGTCGCTTTTACGACACCCAAGGGAAGAGAGGGTTGGTAGTATTATTTTGATGAGCCCATCGCCGCTCTATGCTGTTGGATGTATGTGCAGTATGTAACTCTTGCTTGCAATGCATTATTGTTTTTTGCTGCGAAATAAGGTGGACAACCCCACAGTGCTAAATTCTATTGGCTACTACGTTCCGTAGAATTATGTGCGTGTTGGTCTACGTCGTCGGCACGACCTGTTAGCACTACCTTCTGCTTTGCGCACGCGACATGCTCGTAATGCGCCCACTCCTAGGGCTATAGCTCTTATTAACCGTTTCTTGCAATGTGTCCAAGACGCCGACATCCATGCTGACCCTATTAGTTGCATTTATTGGAAATTGTTTTATTGTATAGGTAAATAAACACTAAATAAATAAACACCTATTTAGTCCGTTAGTCGCCTTTTACGACATCCAAGGGAAGAAATGTGTTGGTAGTATTATTTTGATGAGCCCATCACCGCTCTATGCTGTTGGATGTATGTGTAGTCATTAGTCCGTTAGTCGCCTTTGACGATACCCAAGGGAACTAACGGGTTAATTTTTAATAAAATAAACCAATTCATATTCTTTTCTTTTCTCGCATTCGTAGTGAAAATCAGAGTGTAACACACGGCGCTAAAAACCCATTAAAATTCGGTTTCTATTAACTAAAAACTACCTCGTATATAATGGATCATTTTAGCCCCTTGCATAACAATCTACTATTGTATTTTTTAATTAAGTCTTGTCAGCGCTGTCTCTGTCAATCGGTTTTATATTTTCACGATATTTACATTATTTCCACTGCGCCCGTGTTTGCTACTCTCACATACTTATAATACATACCTACGCATCAATGACGATTTCAATAATGAAGGCGCAGAAGTGGGACTGTAGGTATATAGACTGTTACTTTACCGAATTGCCATTTTTAATTAAATGTCAAAGCACACATTTCTGTGATTGAACGGCAAGCAAGTTATTAATTTATATCTTACCGCGACGTCTCCATAATAACTTTAAGGTTTCGTGACAAATGACGAGTTCCACCGAAACAATTAATAATCCGTAGATGCGTTGCGCGAGCCTCTCCAATTTGCACTTAAAACAAATTTGGGGCAATCAATTAGGAATAAACTTCCCGAAGTTTCATGCGATTTGCCAAAGGCTGAAGATAAACACTTCTCACAAAAGCTTTTACCCAAACCCCCGCCATATCTACTTTAGAACAATAAATGATTTGCCTTCTGGCTCACCCTGCGTGGGTTTTTAAATTGAATAAAAGTAACAATCAACACAGTAGATATTCTACACACATCTTATAAATACATAAATAAGAAATGAAACTGTTTCCTTTCTTCTGACGGTATACATAAAACAACTGATTTTTTCAGTTATTTTAGATTGGTATAGTCGATCGCGCTTGTGCTTATGCAGTAGTAGACATGCTCAGGTCTAGTATCTAGTCGATCGCGCTTGTGCTTATGCAGTAGTAGACATGCTCAGGTCTAGTATCTAGTCGATCGCGCTTGTGCTTATGCAGTAGGTAGTATACATGCTCAGGTCTAGTATAGTCGATCGCGCTTATGCTTATGCAGAAGTAGATATGCGCAGGTCTAGTATAGACGATCGCGCTTGTGCTTATGCAGTAGTAAACATGCTCAGGTCTAGTATAGCCGATCGCACTTGTGCTTATGCAGTAGTAGACATGCTCAGGTCTAGTATATAGTCGTTCGCGCTTGTGCTTATGCAGTAGTATACATGCTCAGGTCTAGTATAGTCAATCGCGCTTATGCTTATGCAGTAGTAGACATGCTCAGGTCTAGTGTAGTCGATCGCGCTTGTGCTAATACAGTAGTAAACATGCTCCATGTTAAATTATTTAACAAACAATTTTATCAGATTAATCTCATTTCTTAATTTAAAACGTGTTCTGTTGATAGGTTCACTGAAAAATTTTGCTAAGAAAATAAATTGTAATGGGAAGAGAACAAAACAATACTTTAATGTTTCGTAATGTTCTTGATGTAAACCAAAACCGCGTCTGGAGTTTTCTAATAAAATTATGCTTCGCTTCTCGACGAAAAATATGCGAAGGAAAAGATAATACAGATCCTGGAGTACTATCGGCAAATAAAACGATTCAACATTACATTATTTGTTTTGACATTTAATGAACTTATTGTAGGTACTTACATTTATACGCGTCAAGAATATCATAAAAAACAATCACATTTGTATATAGAATGTCATTGATAAAAATAAATGAACCTACCATCAGCCTTTAATCTTCCTACTGATGGACACAGGCCGTCCCTGTACAACAGAAAATAGGGGGATTATGTCACATACCTACCTACTTCACTTATGACGCTGGACCAATGCGGGTTGGTCGGTTTCAACGACTGCCACCTGACGGCTATAACCAGGACCAAAGGCTTTACGTGCCTACACAAGCCCGGAGGAGCACGATTTTTTTTATTTGGTGACCCATTCACTAACCCGACATCAATGATATTACAATAAAAAGAGGTAGATGCGTTACATGTGCCAAAAACAGGCAACAGAAAACTATGCTATTTGGCTTACCTTAGCTTAGTCTCAGGAAAGCGTTGACAGCGGTCTGTGGTTGACAGTGTCAGTTTGCGTTTATTCGTTTCCGTAAATTAGTTTAAAAATGCCGTCCTGTGTAATACGACACTTTAGAAACAACACAATTAAGACTAATAAAATATATGGGATGTTATAACATCGTAACGCTTTGGTCCGTTATTGACTTTAGTACTGACATAACCTATCTACCTCTTTTTATTCTAATATCATTGCCCGACATTGCGAAAGTTGCTTAACGGACACGATCGCATACCGAATGTCTTAGCCGCAACGCCATCACTCCTCAAATGAACCTACTGTGTTGTAAAGACAAAATTTTGCTCTATCATATCAATAGGCGTTTCATTACCTGAATAATCAATAATTAGCAATCAACATAATTATTCCGAAATTGTTCTGTGAAGTAGCACGTGTATAGATGTCAAACATCAATCATCGATATGAAACATACTGACAGGTGTAAAGAGAAAAAGAAAAGTTAGCAATTTTGTTTATGAAATTCCAAGTTATGTGTGGGGTGCCGCGCGATCGCAAAACCTGACATACCTAAGTCTCTATGAACTTTAAAGCAAAATCAATAATATTGATATTTAAAATTAGAATAATTCTCCTTTGAAGTTTCAGACCTAGTAATTTGATTAGAACCATTGAGATGAAATAACTCAATGATTAGAACAATGTTTTTATTCTACGAAATGTACAAAACCATCACGCGCTTGTGTTAAAAATTAAATTTACTTTTTTAGGATGGGGGCAACCTGCGGAATATCAATACAAATATTTTCATGTAAGATATATTGTTTCATGCGTAAAATTAAGAAAGATGTCGAAAAAAAATGTTTTTAGGAGTCATTAGATTTATGTATTGTTTGTTATTGTATAGAGAATTTGTTTCATATTTCAACAAGGCCACGACCTCGTGCAATGATCAGGCTAACTTACTTAAGTTTTTTTAATGTATTTCACTAATTCAGCGCATAGTACAAGTACCTTAAAAATACGTAAATTTTTACATTTTCGTGCAGGATTGCAGTTATATAGTGGTATTGCGGGGTGTTTTTACCTAATTGTATTGTTAATTAATAAAAAAAGAAACATGAAACGCAAAAGGTTATCAAAAAGTATAGCCTGTATTGTATACTGTCCCACTGCTGGGCCAGTATACAATACAGTATCCTGTGCCTATATTCCTATGCCTGTCCATCCATCCATAAAAGTAAAATTAAATTTAGACGATTCAAAATGCTTATTTTAAGCTCACTGAATAAATAAATTTTGTTTTTTTTTTATCAGTTAATGGGTATTGACAATCATCACAATTGGCGACTGAAGGTAGATCACATGATATGTATAAAAATTTGAAATGGAACACGAAAAATTTCGGCAGCCACTCGGCTAGCGAAATGTTCCCACTCGGCCACCAAATAACATTTTAAAGAAAATTTTGCGCAGTTAGGCTAAACTGGGTACGGTGGTAACAATTTTGTATTGATTGCAATTCTAGATGAAATAACATCAAAATAAGTCGCTTGGGCCTAGATTGTCAGGAGGCATGTTGATTCTTCAACTCTCGATCGTAAGTGTACACTCGTGCTGAATCGTTCCAATCGAAAATTACCTTTGTATTATAGACTATATATTAAAGAATATTGTAGAGTAGAATTTAGAGAATGCGAATTTAATAACTCTCTATTCTTAACAATCATAACATACTCGTAACTTAACATCTAAATTAGTCTCTATACGCTGAGGTCATAAAGGTCACTTTTAATCGGAACGTGGAGGTCAAAGTGAGTGCGTGTTTACGATCGAGCGTTCGAGAATCGCATTCCAGGAGACATTTTACAAAACGTGTGCCAGTATTAGATCTGACCCCATGCCAAGGACGGTTGTAATAGTTCAGGGGGTCAATTGAAACATACACATGTATTTTACACAACGCACGCATTTCAATTTGCTAAAATACCTACTAAAAATCACGTATTTATGAAATTTTTTATTTTAATCTGTGTTTATTAATCATTATAAGCACCATTTTAGTAACGTCTTCTTTAATATTTTGTAAAAATTTAATAATTTCAAGCCTCGTATTAAAAAAAAACGTAAGCTAGTAAAATGGTATGTAATCAAAAAAAAGATTTTTAAATGATATATAATATATACAATCCAAAACGAAACTAAAACCAATAAACAAATTGACTTTGGCTTTTCATCTGACATGGAAATAGGGTAGATGGCATTTGTTTCGCTCTACGTTTGCTATCCATTCCAGCCAGATTTGTTTAACTAGCTTTAAGGCTATAACAGCGCCGCTTGCAGAGGCAATGGTAGGCCCCCTGCAGTTTACATAGACAATAGCCAGTGTTCCGCAGTGCAGCACAGTCGCCATTTGTTTAGGCCTGGCACAAAGTTTAAATGTACAGAAGGCTCGCTCCAAAGTGCGATATACTTGTATGCGACTTTTTTTTGCCTGCATGGTAGATGTGTCTGGATAGCGATCAATAGGACTTTTTAGTATTATGAAAATATTTTTTCAATTATATCGAGGTTGTATGTGGGACTATTTCTCCTTCCCTCTCAACGACGATGAAAAGAAACTCGATGGGGGGAGGGGATAGGCCTACCTACTAAAGACTCTTGGGTACTGTACTATTCCCTCTTTGTACCGGGAATGACCACAACAGCAAACACTAAGTCCCACCTGGCCTAGTACCTGCGGCCAAACAGCATTGTTTAAATTACTGTATAGCAACAGTACTACGTAGATAGATTTAGAGCTATATTGACCAAACGAAACAAAAACCAATACCCCAAGCGGTCGCATGAGACCGCACCTACAAAAACACACTTGACTTTGTACCGTGTTTATATAGACTTAAAGACTACTTTAGTATGAACAAGTTTGGTTATTTCGGTTCTGTGGTTCATCTTATGTATTGTTATCGCAAAATATCGCATAGTCTATGCTCGATTCTGTCAAATTTGACGTTGACAGTTGCGCCAAAAAAAGTGTCAAAAAAAATCCAAGACTGAGGGGTTAATCTAGTTTACTGCGGCACAGAAGCATAAGAACTGAAAAGTTCAGTGTCAAAGATATATAAAGTTTAGTGTCAGCAAGTGTTTATGAACATGACATTGTGCACTTTTCATGATGAGGCCAACCGAAAGCTTGTTTGACGTATTACGAGTAGTAAGTATCATTAAAAAAACATAGACGTCTGCATATGATCAAAGCCCGCAACGTAACGTGTGTCATGCCTTAGCAAATGTTCCCCGTGGATAAGTATGCGCTTTTCATCTGAAGGGCCGGATGCTCGTTTGGAGGCAGTCATTAAAAGAATAAAGCATGCTTATGGTCAAAGCGAAAGCAATTTCCTGTTGTTATTTTACAAGAATAGAATAAAAATATAAACTTAGTGTTTAAATCCCGTTAACTCACCAATTTATCAAGCCCGGGTGCCGCACGCAAGCACCGCCTTCCCGCCCGCAATTTATGCACAATAATGCACATTAAAAAGGAGTGATGGACGCCAAAAAAGGCATGCATTTTTAGGTAAAGCGCGGAAAACCCCAGGCAGTATTGAGTGGCATGAGGGTTGAGCAGCGCGTACCCAGAAAACACACACCCCAGTCGGACGCTAAATTCAAATTTACCCTTTTAGACAACACGGAAGAGGATGGGGAATTGGCAGAAGGCTTTGTTAAGATATATACAGATGACAGCAAACTGGAGGGGAAAGTCGGAGCCGCCGTGACCTGCTGGGAGGGGACGGCTGAGACGTGTACCCGGAAGTTCAAGATGGAGCCATACTGTACAGACTTCCAAGCCGAGCTATACGCCATCCTCCAAGCGGATTAGTATCAAATGGTCAAAAACGCAAGTGGTCTACCGCATCAACTCACCTAAAATCATTTGGCTAAATTTGCAGATAGTCGAATACGTGATTGGTCTATGAAGCAACTCGTCGCAAAATTATTTCATCTACTGTCATAGTATCAATTCGTCATAAATGCATGTGGTCTAAATAGCTGGTCGCCGACAAAGCAATTCATCGCAAATGCATGTGATCTAAATTGCTGGTCTAAGTCGCCTACTCTGGATTTAAGACGAGTTGTTTCAACTAATAAGAATATATTGTAAAAATGTGAAAAAGAAAAAGAATTTAAAGAGAAAAAAGACAAAAGAAAAGAAATAAACAGAGTTGAGCTCATATAGCTCTAGATTATTTAGCCCCATAAAAAGAAAAAAAAGACACATAGAACAAAAAGTCCTGCAAAAAAGCGGGAAGCAGCAGATTTCATTAAAAAATAATAATAATAAGGCATGCAAACTGAAACCCGAAACGTGCTTTGCTCCTCCACGGGGCATCCTCAGGAGCTGTTGACTGGTGGAGAGCTGCGCATCGGTGCGCCGGTATTTGACATTTTGTGGTAGGTTGACCTGCTGACGTTTGTACTTCTACTTGAAAGGTATTGCGATAGGTGTTAATGTTAGACATAATTAGCCCCTAGGATCGTCGCATATATACGTTCGTTGGTGTGAGTGCGTGTACGGCGAGCGTTAGAGCGAACCTTCTGTTCCTTCTGTTAGTGCGTTGTTGTGCCCCGGGCACTCGAATTGAATAACAAATTGTGACAGCGGTGATTAACCGCACCGCCTTGCCGGGATCTCCTCTTTCGAACGAAGTGGTAACTGAAAACGAAAAAGTCGATGTTATATCCAAAATTTTTATTTTAAAGAGTTAACGGTTTTTTCTTAAATTTAGTAAATTTAGGTTAAGGTATCATAAACTTGAGAACAGATTATAGAAAAAAAGGAAATCGAGTTCATTACAGTAAAGTCTATGAGTTCATTATAAATAATAAAATAGTTTTGTTTGCACTTAAAATGTATTATTAAGGTGAAGGCCTAATGGAAATGGAGTCCAAATACAATGACAGCTCGTGCCATAGTTATGATAACGATTAAGGTAATTTGACTTTTCTTCACCTTTTTTCTAATATATAAGTATATATTTATGATATAATATATGTATTTACATTATCACAAATGTAGGGTTAAAAAAATGTAGGGTTGGCTTACATAAGCAATTAATGACAATAACAATGTAAAATAATCTGAAAACAATGTTATGACCTACAGGTACAAAGTGCGATACATTAGCACATCCCTAACAGTGACCAATACTACAGTCGAATAACAAATTGTAGCAGCGAACCATTAGGCTGGTGCAGTGCCGATTACCGGCTCTAGGGATCAATTCACTACAATTCCGATACACATACAATAAGGATGCATAACAGAACAAGCGGTAACGTTTGGTAGCGCTGAATAGACAATAGTTCGTCCTGCGGTTGCTAGTTTAGGGCACAAAGGTACCTTGCTAAGGTGTTGGAGTTCTTGTTATCAGAATAAATAGGAATGTGGTCTTGCTAGTATTCAAACTAGAGACTTACAATAATTTTTCACATCAAAAACGTACAGCTTGCATATTAATGTCCCACTAGATAGACACTACATCACTATACAATTTTTATCTGTCTCTAATTCTAAAATATTCTAATCTAGCGACCCGCCCGCGACTTCGTCCATGTGAACGCCCCGTATCCCGTTACGAATTTCCATTTTTTTATTTTAAACTTTTACTGACCGTTAGAAACACAACAAAAAAAACAGTCAAATCGGTTAAACCGTTTTCGAATTCGACTTTTGTGCTTAGCAATGCATTTGGCGATACCATTTATTTATATAGATACTTATTAAAAATGGTAATTCATTGTGCACGTCCCAACATGTTGAAATTGAATTCGGTACATGCAGTAAATACTCCTTTGTTGCATGTACCGAATGATTTCCATTGATTGGCATAAACGATGCTCCTAGTCCACAGTTTGGGTCAACGCGCAACGGCTTGTACAGTTTGCTCGCCCGAGGATATCCGATAGAATCACAAATTGTGACAACTGACCATTAGCTAGCTACGCCGGCTATTCCCATACGCATCGATGTTATGCATCGATTCCCAGGCCGTTTGGGAAACATGTGAACCACCATTTTAGTTTTTTAAATTGTTAATTGGCTTAGTGCGGTTTGCGCATTTGCCAACGGGTAAGTTAGATCAAATACCTACTACCTTCGATCATATAAATAATAATCGAAGCCTACTACAGTACGTGAGTAAATTTTTTGTTTTTAATAATCGGCAATAATGTTTATCAGAGATGTTAAATGATAAATTATATTTTCCTAACATTATATAACCGTGTCGCGTAGCAGTGAAAGAAAACTATCCCCCCTCTCTTCCCTTGGGTGTCGTAAAAGGCGACTAACGGACTAAAGACTGCACATCCATTCAACAACATAGAGCGGCGATTGGCTCACCACTTGTCACGTTGAGCACATGTGCAGTCGCTATTTAGTGAAAAGTGGACTATGGCAGAGGACTGCTTTTAGTCTCTGGCTAACCATTCGGGGATAATAGTCGTGATTATATGAATGTGTATTTTCCCAAACAGCTCGGTTGCCTTCTTTTTTTAATAAGTAAAAAAAGAAGGCAACCGAGCAGGCGGGTCACCTGATGAAGAGTAATCACTGCCACCCATGGACACCCGCAAAACCAGAGGAATCGCATACGCGTTGCCGGCCTTTAAGGAAGGAATAGGCTCGTTTCTTGAAGATTCCCAAGTCGTAACGGTTCGGAAATACTGCCGCCGAGAGCAGGTTCCACAACACTGTAGTTCGAGGCAAGAAATTTCGTGAAAAACTCACCGAAGTATAGACCGCCATCCATCAAGGTGATGTGGATGAACAACAGTCGATTGCGTGTAGTGCGGTGAACGAAATCAGCGGCAGGGCTCAAGCCGAACAATTCCTCAGAACACTCCCCATTATATATGCGGTACAATATACAGAGAGACGCAACGTCTCTCCGAAGAGCCAGTGGATCGAGCCGACCTGAAATAGCCACGTTGTCGACAATTCGAGCAGCTCTACGTGGAATACAGTCAAATGGAAGGAGTACTGAGGTGCTCCAGCCCAAAGCCCATATGCGGCTTGACACATGTCAGGCTTTGTACAGTTGTAAGCGGTGGGCCGGCGTGAAATACTGAATCGCTCTAATAAGCACATCCAGCTTTTTCGAAGCTGATTTAGCTTTACCTTCCAAATGACCCCGAAACTGAACGTCACTCGAAATATCGACGTCAAGAATCCCAATAGTCGGGTTGGTATCAAGGAGAGCTCCCTCAAAGTTCAGAGGTACGACGATGATGTTTTTACGCGGTAAATGCGCAAACTTGTGTTTTGGAGGGGTTAAAGTGGACTGGGTTACGTCGGTCCCAATTTGAGACATAACTTAACATGTTCTCGGTGTCAGTCACAAGTTTATTTCGGCTCTCGATGACGCTTTCCCGAGAAATATTGGCTCGTCCGGTGTAGAGCGTATAGCAATGAATGCTGTTAATTGTTATTAAACATTTCATTGATATATGCAGAAGAAACGAAGTAGGCGATAACACACACCCCTGTGGGGCTCCAGCATTTACGGGCTTCATGTCAGAGCACGAACCGTCGACTACGACTCTGATGTTACGCCCAGAAAGAATACTATGGCGACCATAGAGCATTAGTTGGTTTAATTCTCTAAGATGGCGACCCACGAACGAACACAATTTCTCAGGAAGCCCGTGACACGCCGAATTTTTGAGATAATTTGAATGGTGACGTTGCACAGTTTTCTTTACTTCCCTTTACTTTTCTTATACTACTGCACGTTCAGGAACACTAACAGTAATTTTTCATGAATAGCTCGGCAAAATATTATTTTAAATTATAAATATAATTATAAGTTTTTTTTTAATACATAAATAAATATTATCTAGCCCAAGAGAAGCTTAGAAGAAACTTGTTAAATGGTTACTAGACAACGGATAAATATACTTAAAATACTTAAATACATACTTATTATACATAGACAACATCCAGACCCGAGACAATTTAGAAAAACAATAATTTCTAAATTGACCCGACCGGGGGTCGAACCCGGGACCTCAGAGATGGCGAGACCATGAAAACCGGTGTACAAACCACTCGACCAAGGAGGTCGTCATTAATAGGTAAATCATAAGTTCATACTTATATACACCCACGACTATCATCTCTTTTGAGTTAGTGAGAGACTAGGCAATGACGACCGCAAAATCAGTCTGCCAGTTTCACCACATAACAACTGCACATGTGCTCAGCGTGGTAGGTGGTGAGCCCATCGCACATCTCTCAAGCTGTATGTGCTTTCCGGCTTCGGTTCGTTACTCACCTTTTACGACACCCAAGGGAACAGGTGAGCTGGTAGTATTCTTTTAACCCCGTTGCTGGCAGTGGCAATTATACCACCATAATTTGAACCTTATTCAGTTGTAGTATGATGGAAAACCAAAAAAAAATATTTAATGCTGTACCAGTTAAGTAGTTAATAAGCCGCCACCAAACAACCCAGCATATTATGTACATGTGCAGTCTTCAGTCTGTTAGTCGCCTATTACGACACCCAAGGGAAGAGAGGGGTGGTAGTGGTAGTATTCTTTTACCTCTACGCAACACGGTTAATCACGTACCTACTTAATATTCACTATATTTTTTATACCTGCAAACAGTTTTTCATTTGTATGCTTTGGCACTTGTTTACATTTTATGAACAAATGACGCTCTAACTTTTCACGTGCTGCGTAATTATCACCTAACAAACACGTTTGGGTTCTACTTTTACATGTGGCCCTACCGCAGTATTACTTTAATCTTACAATGCTACATTTGTATGGAAATTGCATAGTAAGATCAATTTAAAATTGCTTTAAGAGTTGATAGTAAGGGCTGATGGGAAAAAGAAGCCTATATTATGTAACCATCATCATCATCATCAGCCTATAAACGTCCCACTGCTGGGCACAGCCCTCCCACGAGTAGCGCGTGGGGATATTGGGCCATAAACCACCACGCTGGCCCAATGCGGGTTGGTGGGTTTTAACAACTGCCATCTTACGACAACAACCGGTACCAGCGGCTTAACGTGCCTTCCGAAGACCGGAGGAAGCTCGAGATGTTTTTTAATTGGTCACCCACCAGGCAACCCGGCATTGCGAAAGTTACTTAGCGGGCAAGATTGCAAGCCGAACGCGCTAGCCGCTGCGCCATCGAGCGCCTCGTCCTCTTCATCGAGCGACCTTATGTAACCATCGCAATTAAATTAACAACCTGCGAGCTAAGCCAGAATTAACCATCCTTCGTGCTGATAAGGGTAATGCTACGGTAGTTATGGATACGTCAGATTATAACGAAAAAATAATTCAACTTTCATCGGACGACAAGCCCTACAAACGCATTAAATGCGATCAAACTAACAAAATATTAAAAAACCAGTGATCTTGTCAAACAATACTCCAAAACGTTAAATCTAGACACTAATTATTTAATACCTTCCTGCCCTAAACCTAAACTGTACGGGTTACCAAAAATCCACAAACCCGAGGCTCTGCTACATCCGATTGTAAGCCAGATCGACTCACCAAGTTACCGTTTGGCCAGGCATGTAGCAAAAATACTTTCCCCACTAGTTAAGAGGTAATACAACAGCTTATGTGAAGGATTCTTACCAGTTTGTCAGTGATATTAAAGACCTACATCTTGCTGACAATGAAACCAGGGTTAGTTTTGATGTCCAGTCCTATTTACATGTCTACCAGTACAGGACTGCATTGAAATTACCAAGAAAAGACTAGTTGAACAAAATATGCCCAATGAATATGCAGTAATATTAGAGCATTGTCTAACATCTGGCTACCTTTTGTGGAATAAAGTTTACTACTTGCAAATAGCGGGTGTTGCGATGGGGTCCCCTGTATCACCCGTTGTCGCCGATATTTTCATGGAAGACTTCGAGGAGCGGGCCCTAAGCACAGCACCCGTAACCCCAAACGGTACATAGATGACACTTTCACTATCTTACCAACTGATAAAGTATCTGCTTTTCTAGGTCATCTTAACTCCATACACCCTAAAATACAGTTCACAATGGAGTTAGAGGCAGACAATAAGTTAGCTTTTTTTGGACACTTTAATCATCAGGAGTCCTGACCATAGTTTGAGCCACAATGTGTTTCGTAAAGTAACCCATACAGATAGGTACCTTAATGGTGATTTTCACCACCATCCTAGACAGTTGGCTACTGTAGGGAAATCTTTGTTTCAGAGAGCACGCGGCATCTGTGACACCCAACACCTGGCTGCTGAACTTCAGCATGTCAAGCATTTACTACAGGATAACAAACTGCAAGTACCGCGGCTTCGTCACAAAAAACGCAAAAAACCAACCACAGTCGAGCGCCAACCTGCAGTACTTCCATATATGAAAGGCGTCACTGACAAGATTGGTCACATCTTGAAGCGAGCTTCAATCAATACTTACTTTAAGCCGCCAAAGAAGATCAACCAGTTCTTACGACCTGTCAAGTGCAATATACCCCTTCAAGATGCAGGCGTGTACAAACTGGACTGCGACTGTGGGCTCTCGTACATCGGGCAAACAAAGAGAAGTGTAGGAACCCGCATAAAAGAACATATAGCCGACGTCTAACATAGGCGCGAAAATAAGTCTGCAGCGTGTGGACATGCTCTCGAGGGACCCAACCATTACATCAGATTTGACGAACGTAAATACTCGCCAAGGAACAACGATTCATCCCTAGGATGTTAAGCGAGGCTATTGAAATTAACAAACATCGAAATTTCAATAGAGAGGATGGTTGGAATTACCACCTGCCTGGGACCCCATCATACAGGTCATCAAATCCCAGCCCCAATAGCGAGAAATTGCCAGACCTAAAAAATAATAATGCTCGTATTGTGTAAACTTGAACGCACCCGGTTAAATATAAAAATGATTGACAGTAGGCAAATAACTTCGAACTATGAGACGACTAACACCTCAGTCTCCCTGTGACCATGGACCCAGTAAAGGATTCGAAACGTCAGGATAATATAAAAAAACTATGTAAATAGTAAATTAAATGCGAGTTAATCCGTAAAAAAGTGTTTCATTTCAATGTGTAGTGCTCGCTTAAACCTCAGAAAACAATAGAAGATGATGATGATAACATTTCACACACCACCTTAGATAGGTTAGCCATTCTGAATAGTTCATAAGAATACTTAGAAATTTACCCCAGCCCCGGCGCAAAAAGTACCTATTATCTCAGATTTTTGTATTTTTCATGTGTATTAAAAATATATTGTTATATCCCCAATTAAAGTCAAACAACGAAAAAATTGCCTTGATTATCATTTCCGGCGCGATTATTTCATTTGACGATAATAATAACAAATATCGAGTAAAATATGAAATAATGGCTATCGAATTACGTATATTTATGCATTAGCTTTGATTACACTTTCAGGCGCATCATATCATAAATCATATCGGATCATATTTCCAGGAAATAATAGTAACAAGATATGATTTTGAATATGTTTAGATAGCCTTATCAGTTATTATCAGTGTTTTATATTATTTAGGTTGAGCCCGACACAACGAACAATTTAAACATCCTGCTGCTTTCTTAAATAGCATATTGATAGACTTAGAATTATGATCTTACAAAATTAATGGATTCAAAATCATACCTTGTTTAATTATTTTACTACCCCTAAAATATAATATGATATGATGCGCCTCAAAGTGTAATCAAGGAAAACGCCTAACATGTACCTACGTAATTCAATAGCCACTATTTCATATTTTACATGATTTTTGTTATTAAGTATAATCGAATAATAAATTCGCACGTAAAAGGATAATCAAGGCAATTTTTTCTTTGTTTGACTGTGATTAGGGACATCACATAGGTATATTTATTTATTGTTTTCTGAGGTTTAAGCGAGCACTACACATTGAAATGAAACACTTTTTTACGGACGGAGTCTCTCTGTGACCACGGACCCTGTAAAGGGTTCGAAACGTCAGGATAATATAAAACTATGTAAATAGTAAATTAAACGCGAGTTAATCCGTAAAAAAGTGTTTCATTTCAAGGTATATTTATTTTTAATACTTACACATGAAATGTAAAAAAATCTGAGATAGGTTCATTTTTGCCGGGGCTGGGGCAATTTCGCGCATTCTCCTGTGAATTTAACACAATGTAGACAGAGAAACCACACCGTTTCATGCGATTTGCAGGATGTTTAACACCATATCGAGCTATGGACAAATTAGCTGGGCAGCGGATGAAGCCGACCGCGTCGCCTGCCGTGCCCCCGGAACTCCGCAACTTAATGGGGCCTAATTCAAACTTTCCCTTAATTTCTCACGCGCTTCCTCAATCAACACTAATGATGTGGAAACACGGAAAAGTGAACCTGCCATTTGTGAAGCTTGATTTCGTTTTGTACTTCTTTGGTAGCGGTTACGTTTTAAAAGATACCCTGGAGTTATGCAAGTGCAACTGAGTTGGCACATTTTATTTTCTTTATAACGAATGGAAGTTTCCACAGGCCAACCTGCAAAAGGTTTTCGGATTATTAGGGATTTGGATTTTTAAATGAAAATCCTCATTAAGCACATAATAGCGAAATCGTTGACACATCGATCTAAATTCTAAATTTCTATAATAAACCAGTTTGTTTAGTACTTCAGTATCAGTTAAACTGCCCCATCCAACCACAGTTGCGAGTACATACCTACTACGAATATTTTTTTGCCAAATATTTTTTTAATACTTTTTCTAAGACAATCTATTAGAAGAATCTAAAACTCATGTAAGTAAATAAGTATACTCAGTTATTTGTAATAAAGTACAATGTAATCGAAAACACCAGACAGGTATACGAGTACGAGAATAACTTTTTGTAATATTTTTGATTAATCGCCTTACCTTAGTCTCCTATATCTTTACCGGATGCCTGGTAGATAACGCCTTGTGAGTTTAAGTCCGCCTTTTGCAATTTTTTATGTGCTATAAAGATTAAAAAAATAAATAACACGTCTAATGTTATTTATAACTATGACGGGAACACATGATGATTTGTTACATTTCGATTTGTTACACACGCCAAAATAAAAACGCTCGAACCAATAGGGTTTCCACGTATTGTCAAAACAAAACACCGACCTTTAGAACAGTCCCGGAGTTCACTCAAAAGGATGCCAAAGGATCCGGCCGTAGCGCGAGAAACTTCCCTATTCATAGCACATGAGTAAAGAACGTTTCTTTACTCATAATGACAAGAAAGTTACGTATATGGTTGTTAGAAAAACGATATAGCATAAATGAGTCCTTTAATTATTAATTATCAATTATTTTTGCATGTTAATGTTTATTTATTGAATAGCGATTTTAATACTTATATTTAACATCTTGTTTATACCTGTTCTTTGCAAATAAAATACTTTGACTTTGACTTTGACATGTGTTCATAGACGTCCCACTGCTGGGCGCAGGTGTACCCTCAGAACAATATGCTTTAGTTATTCTTCTGAGGGTGTACCGTTGCAGTTTTTTACTCATCAACAATAACTATTTACATTTTACTTATTTAACATAAAGTTACTATACCTAGGTTATAGTAACTTTATGGTATTTAATAATATTCATATTTATTTAGTCACATAAAACCTCATTCCAAATAATACGAGTATACTCCTTTCATGCAATAGAAACTACTTTTATTAAACTTCTTTTCAATGTATACTTTATCTATAGAAGTCACCTTAATGTTTTTATAGATTCAGATTTTAGCGTTTAATTAACGCTTATAAATACATAAGTAAAATTTTAAACACCGAAAAAAGACAACAACCTCAGGCGAAAATCGAACCACGTACCTTCCGCATTCCGGGCGGCTGCCTTAACTACTTGGCTACCGAGGTCTGGTTTTCACTCGTCGAAATTTGTCAGTGCTTGATGCTTATGTTTTTTAGTTAACATTGCTTCATCAAATCTTAGAAGTTTTCACCTCTGAGATTCCCGCCTGAGATTGTCGTCTTTTTTTTTCAGTGTTTAAAATTTTACTTAGAAATTCACCTTAACAATATTTTTTTGGTCTCTTTTTTACACTTCTACCGTAATAGTAGATTGTTATACAAGGGGCTAAAATGACCCATTATATACGAGGTAGTTTTTCTCCCGAGCTTTAGCGAGGGAGTAAATAGAAACCGAGTTTTAATGGGTTTTTAGCGCCGTGTGTTACACTATGTTTTTCACTACGAATGCGAGAAAATAAAACATTTCAATACAATATAAATTGGTTTCTTTTATTAAAAATTAACCCGTCAGTTGCTTAACGACACCCACGGGAAAAGAAAGGTGGTAGTGTTATTTTGATGGGCCCGTCGCCGCTCTATGCTGTTGGATAATTAGGTATGTGCAGTCTTTCCATCTCTTCCCTTGGGTGTCCTAAAAGGCGACTAACGGACTAAATACTGCACATACATCCTGCAGCATAGAGCGGCGATGGGCTCATCAAAATAATACTACCAACCCTCTCTTCCCTTTGGTGTCGTAAAAGGCGACTAACGGACTAAAGACTGCGCATACATCCAACAACATAGAGCGGCGATGGACTCATCAAAATAATACTACCAACACCTTTCTTCCCTTGGGTGTCGTAAAAGGCAACTAACGGACTAAAGACCGCACATACATCTAACAGCATAGAGCGGCGATGGGCTCATCAAAATAATACTACCAACCCCTCTCTTCCCTTCGGTGTCGTAAAAGGGGACTAACAAACTAAAGACTGGACATACATGCAACAGCATAGAGCAACGATGGGCTCATCAAAATAATATTACCAACCCCTCACTTTTCTTCGGTGTCGTAAAAAGCGACTAATGGACTAAAGACTCACCACCTAAGCACATGTGCAGACTGTGCAGTTGCTTCTTGCTGAAGCGTGGACTGTGTGGGCGTGGTCTGTGTTGTCCATAGATTCAAATAATTACTAATTTTACCATAAACTTTAATAATAACTATCTCAAAAAACTTGTTGATTTAAGTAAACAGTAAAAAGTCGAGTCTTTATTCATGATTATTCTACTTATGACTAAATACTTTTCATTTTTGTAGGCTCATTATATAGTCATGTGACAGACAAAAATTAAAAAATTACTTTATCCCCTAGGGCAAGAAAAGCTATTTTAGCCCCGCTCTAGAACGCTACAATGACGTTCTTTTTGAGCAAGAGGAGTGAAAACCATTTTTCATCCCTCTCATTTTTATTCGCGCCACTTTTCGCTCTATTTATTTATTTTTTATTTTATTTTTTTATTTAAAGGTCTACAAAACTGGTTACAAGCTTAACTTAAAAATATAAAAAAATGTTAACATGTCTTGCGATAGCTGCAACCTATTACATGTAGACACAGCATAAACTAATACAATTACAGAAATACGCTTTACATAATTGTTAAAACTTAAACTTACTTATCTAATCATAATACTTGTTTTTATCCTAAACTTACTTTGCTAATTATTATAAATTGTTATAAACTTACTTATCTAATCTTAATACCTACTTGTTTTTATCCTAAACTTACTTTGCTAATTATTATAAATTGTTTGTAATATATCTCTATATTTTCTTTGGTTATGAAATTTTCGCGTTTCCGCGCATGCGTAAAGGCAGGCACTTTGTGCAAATTTCGTATTGCACAAAGTTGATTTTTGTTAGGTCTTCATATTGATAATGAAAACCAATATTTTATGCACGTAAAAACTTTGATTGTATTTTGGTAAGTTTTAAATCCCATCGTGATATTACATCTTTTTTTTCATTAGTATTTATATTCATTTTATGTAAGTATTCCTTGCAGATTCTATACTTAAATGGTTCGATAGTTTCATTAAGTATGTGTTTTGTTGCAAACATTACAAAAGGAATTTCGCTTTTGATAAGTCACTGTGGATAAGTACTTTTTCCAAGTATGTATGATACATAGATGAATGATTGGTCTCGCTGATCGAGACCAATCATTCATCTAAGGTATGATATTTAAAATGGCTGTTTAGCTGTTTATGTTGTTGATTTGTTATATTTTCCTTATCTCCAGGCGGGCTAGGGAGGGAACTAACTAAGAACTAACTAAATCTACAAATTATACGTACGATACTACACGTAGGGAAACCAGTATCTAAAGATCTATACTCTACTGCTACTTTTTTTCTTTGCACCTTTGGCGGGGATTATTTGAATGGCCTTAACTACGTTTCGCCTTGTTGAGTGTTCTACTCTTGCAACACCCCCAAGTAACATTGTTCCGTGTTTCTTCTGGTAGGTAACTGTAAGTGTTATATATTAGTCAACTTAGGGTACTCTATTTACGTAATGTACTCAATTGGACGTTATGTTTTATTGTGGCATACATGTCACATGATTTAAAGGAGCAAAAGAATAGCGCCCTCGCACTTAGTAAGTTTTATATATTTACTTAATTTCTGATGTTGTAACTATTTCTCATTTTTGTAATTGTCTTGTGTTTGTTTTACTTACAAATAAATTTTGTTATTTTTACATAAGTATAAGTATTTATATTAAACTGATCACATGTTCCTGCATCTTAGCAGGGCCAGGGAACAGTGTAACACTTACCTTCACATGAAAAAACATCACGTGGGGAGATTGTGTCATAACCCACCACGCTGGCCCAACGCCGGTTTGTAAGTTTAAACAACAGAGCTATCTTACGACAACATTACTAACCGGCGGACTATGTTTTTAAACGGTTTTATTTAGCTTGACCTGTTTGTTGTTGATGTTGGTTGGGTCAAATTTAGTACTTAAAATGTTGCCCCCTTACTGTTGACCGATTGATATGAAATTACAATTTAGTTCTGACAATGACAACACAATTATGTTCTAAATTCAGTATCATTGTAAATACAAAATGGCCGCCTCCACAAAGTGGTGGATTACATTTTTTTGCCAACCAACAACCACTTCAATATGTGTATAAAATGAAAGGGCTTGGTAGTATACGGAAAATTATAAAATAAAAACCTAAAAAAATTAAAATAGAACAAAAGTAAAAAAAAATAACTAAAACGGTTTTATTGAAAATGAAGATAATGACGATGTAGAGTAATGTACAAAATAGCTACAAAATAATTAAAATTAATTAAAAATAAAATTGTGTAACCTGTATAAAATGCACACATATTTAGACGGGATTTAACGCAAAACTACTTAGTAAAGGCATTCTACGCATACCTTTTTATACCCGACGTTTCGACCGAGTTGCACCGGCCGTGGTCACGGGTGGACTGCTGTCGCGGTGTATCGCCTCCGTTTGCGTCGCTGAGTCTTCATCCACCGTCACATTATTTATCCAACTACCGTCACACACAACACTAACGGTGTCCCTATTCCGTATACAAGCTTTATTCTGGTAGTTAGCCGATTGCAGACTAAAACGAAGTGGCGTTTTTGCAAACACTGGATTCCACACTGATGATAGTTTGTGACCATCTTCCCGAATGAAATTGTTCGGATGTTTCTTAATTTCAATCGCTTCACGCACTACTCTTAATAAAAGTGGCGATCTGTGGAGAGGACTTGCGTACGATGAAATTCGATCCAATGATTTGCGCCTCTTTCAAGTAAATGCTCCGCAATGGCTGATTTGTTAGACTGACAGTTTTTCGCCAAGCCTATATACCTTATGTTAAAGGAGTCACGGACAAGATCGGCCACATATTACGCGAGTACCCGATACCGACAATATACACTCCAGGCATAAAGGTCAACAACATTGTGGGCTCCCCGAAGGATGTTTTGCCACTTCAAACACCAGGCGTATACAAGATAGACTGCAGCTGCGGTAGTTCCTACATAGGCCAGACAAAACGGACTATCCATGAGAGGGTCAACGAACATATTGCAGCTGTGAAAAACCGCCAGTCTAACAAATCAGCCATTGCGGAGCATTAACTTGAAAGAGGCGCAAATCATTGGATCGAATTTCATCGTACGCAAGTCCTCTCCACAGATCGCCACTTTTATCAAGAGTAGTGCGTGAAGTGATTGAAATTAAGAAACATCCGAACAATTTCAATCGGGAAGATGGTCACAAACTATCATCAGCGTGGAATCCAGTGTTTGCAAAAACGCTACTTCGTTTTAGTCTGCAATCAGCTAACTACTAGAATAAGGCTTGTATACGGAATAGGGACACCGTTAGTGTTATGTGTGACGGTAGTTGGATAAATAATGTGACGGTGGATGAAGTATCAGCGACGCAAATGGAGGCGATACACCGCGACAGCAGTCCACCCGTGACTCGGTCGAAACGTCGGGTATAAAAAGGTATGCGTAGAATGCCTTTACTAAGTAGTTTTGCTTTAAATCCCGTCTAAATATGTGTGCATAATGAAACGCGAAAGTTTTAAACTGTATAAAATGTGTAATCAGCATTTATAATGATAGGAATGTTTGACTGTTGACAGAAATTTCACGCGCCCCTAGAGTTACCATGATTTGTTACATTTCAATCTGTAACTCATATCTAAATAAAAAACAAAACACGCTCGACACGAAACCAATATGGTTTCCAGGTGTCGGTCGACCTTTAGCAAAGTCCCGGAGTTCACTCAATAGAATGCCGACGGATCCGGCCGTAGTGCGCGAAACTTCCTTATTGCTCGCCGGTTATTCATCTCACCTGCCGATACTAACAGTTTGGGCACACAGTGGATAGAAGATACCAGAACGTCAGCTCAACAAAGTAGTAAAACTTACTAACATCAAGAATCCACTCTTAAGTAGTGAAACTTACCAACATTAACGCACGCGCTAAGGTTATTAAAAAAATTATTAGTTGAATGTATTGTTGTTCTTAAAAAATCATAATTACCTTATTTACTACACAGAAATCTTGCGCCCGTAATCTCAACAAGGGCCGAGACTCTCATGTTCTATGTTCCACCAACAAATTGTAACTGGGCCCGCGATGTGCAACGAGAGCCGTTATCGAGGACCGCGGCGAATGGAATATTGACCAAGTAGCCTGAGTTCTTTGTAGTTACTGTGTATTAAAAGGTAATAGTCAAATAGCGCTGCAGGCTATAGAAACCCACACACACACACACACACACATATTCCTCAGTGGTTGAGGATTCCTGGTGAAGCGCGCTTCTACTCGGTCTTATTGTCACTTACCATCCAGTTGAGATGCAGGTGTAACTAACCGTGTCGCATGGCGGTAAAATAATACTACCACCCCCTCTCTTCCCTTGGGTGTCGTGAAAAGCGACTAACGGACTAAAGACTGCACATACATCTAACAGCATAGAGCGGCGATGGGCTCATTACCTGTCACAATGTGCAGTCGACATTTGATGAAAAGTGGACTATGGTAGGGGACTGCTTTTGCTGTCCTCATTGCCTGGTCTCTAACTAACCCTTCGGGGATAATAGTCGTGATTATAATGACATGAAGGCGAAGTGCTTACCCGTTTGATAAAAAGAAATAACAAAAGTGATAATTTACTAGAAACTCCAGCACTGCTACACAAATCATCACCATCAGCCTAGAAACCTTTGCTGCTGGGAGGGCCTTTCCATATTTTATAAGCAATAGCACATTGGGAAATCGGGCCATAATCTATACTATACTAAAATTGAGATCCCAAAAAACTAACCTTCTGTGTTATTATTTAGTTGGTAAGGGTTGTCGAAACTGTTTAATAGCTAAGAAAGTTTATAGTGGAGTGGATAATTGCTGCTTTGGGCCGGATCGTTTGCGATATACCTGGCAGTCGATACTTCTCTGCCTACTTGTTTATTTTGTAAATGAGGTTTTATTAATAAAGTTTATTACTGAATTATTTTTAGTTCTTACGAAGCGTTGCGTTGTGCAAACTCTAAACTCACATAACTCTTGTTATTGTTATTATTTTTGTTATGCTTCCGTTATGGGCGTATCTGCTATATCTTTTATGCACCTTGGCATAAAAAATAATAATAATATTATCCTTATCCTTTCATAGAGCTCCAAAGTTTACGAGGAAATACTTTTACTGATTCAGTTCTGTTTGCGTCACTCATAAATTCGACATATTACATTAACTTGTATAATTCATAACGCCATAGAGAAAGTTTCTGAAGTTTAAGACAAGTATGTCTACTGCCTTTTGCGAGTGTGAGATCAAAGGTTGAAATGACAAAGTTATAAACTTTCGAACAACTTTTTAAGTACCTTGCTATGAGGGTAGTAGGAAACTTTGAAATATCGTTGGTAAAATAGTTCGTTTATTTAAAAGTAACTTATTGGCCCATGCACTGCTGGGCAAAGGCCATATTGAAATCAAGTTATCGCTACTAGGCTAGTTGACTAAATTTCAAAATCATATTAAAACGATACCTATTTACCTATTATATCCTAAAAATACATTATTGTTCAACAAATCGATCATTTACAATATTTATTTTGCGTTTTTAATTCCGATTTGAATTTACCGCAAAAACGCTTAAGACCGCCATGTTGAGTAAATGACGTCACGCCGTGCCAAACATCTGTTTCGTTCAAGGCTTGTTCTTTCTAAAATGTCACAACAATAAAATGACATTTGCTTTGTCATGGCTTTTGATTTCCGTTTAATGTCACATGACTGAATGAGTATTAATGTCGATTTTTTTTCATTAAAAATATGAATAATCCCTATTGTCTATAATGAATATTTTAGATATTTTGTTTCTAAAAATCATAATTGATCATTAGAAACGCCAATTTACCTGATTTATTCTTAGTAGACACAAGCCTATTGATGGGTACTCACTTATTTACCACGCTTGCTAAATTCAGGTTTGGTGATCACAAACAAAAACCACAAAAAATCACAAAAATCCGAAACGCACTTTGTCCGACCTGGGAATTGAACCCGGGACCTCAGGATATAGAGCTGACCCGAGTGCTTTACCACTCTGCCACCGAGGCGATTTAAGCTTATAAGTACAAACTGTTAAAACTGTTTAACCTATTCCGTGCTCGTAAGGGCCTAGTGGTTGAATGGGGTTGTTGTACGTTCGCCACAAAGTTGATTTGCCACGTTTTTGTAACTTCATACATTGAAAGTTAATTCGCCACAGGTAGGTAATCGTTATTGTACATTCGCCACAAGTCTTCCTAGTACAAAATTTTTGCATAAAGTACCGGTAGCAAGGAAAGTTCGTTTTGAGCGCTCGAAATGAAAGGTAGTTATTTTATTCTAAAATTATTGATGTAATCAATCAATCAAGATATCTTTATTCAGTAAGCCTAAAATAAGCATTTTGAATCGTCTAAATTTTTTTTTAATGGATGGATTGATATATTGGCGCAGGAAGTATAATACGAAAAATAATTAGAACTAAGTAACCATAAACTAACAGAAAATATCAATAACGAATAACGTACGTTTATTTTTAGAGTATCTACCTCTTTTCATTTATGTCACCCTGGTACTTTTAGCACAGAATAAGTAATAGTACTACCGTACTTTTAGTTCAAAGTAACTGTCATGATTCAATTTACTATTGACATAGTAATTTGCAGCACCTAGTCCTACTCGTTTATTTCTTTTTTCCTGATAGTTAAAGGTAAGTAAGATCGCTAAGGCGCTTATCTACCTCTTTTCATTTATGTCTCCCTGGTACTTTTAGATCAGCATGACTGTCATGATTCAATTTATTATTGACGTAGTAAGTTGCATAAGCACCTAGTCCTAGTTTCTATCGACATCAATATTACAAATCTTTTAAGGTCCTCTCTATTTTTTACGGTAGGTGCGCTTCGAGGAATAAAAATATAATATTTTAATTACCTATTCTGAAGCGCAGCCAACGGGTGGACTTGGAGGAATAGTTTAGGTGCGCTTGGTCTGGTGCGCTTCAAAATGGGTGCGCTTCGAGGAATACCCCAAGCTCTGGTGAGCATGGTGTAAGTATTTTTTATAATTACTTACTATTATTTTGTTATCTAACTATCTAAAAAATTATAAATAACGTTTTTACTTCACTTATTGTTTGATTTTTCTGCTGTCTGTGTCGAAAATAAAAGTGTGGCGAATCAACTTTACAAAAATAGAACTGTGGCGAATGTACACATACTTTTTTCTGTAACAAATGAACTTTGTGGCGAATGTACAACAACCCGTTGAATGGCGATCACTATACTTACCTACTACTTTTACCGTCAACTAGCAATGTTTTTCATAGCAGTGTTCCTATGTATGGTACTAGATTCAGTGTTATTATAAATAGAAGTATAGGAAGGAACTACACTTTTAGGCTTGGAAACGGGTATAGATTGGTACCTTTTTAGTATTGAAATTTTTGCATTCACAATGCTATATTAGATATAGGATTCGACGAGTCTTCTGGGGTCTCGGTAGCGTAACGGTTACAGCAGTGGACCGGCAATCCAAAGGTCATGGGTTCGAGTTCCATTCGAGCTTTCCTGCGACTGGTTGTTTTTTTTCTAGTAAACATTTTATTTAGGTAAGTGAGGTGAGTTTTAACATCAAAAAGACGTAGGGGAAGGTAGCCCAAAGCGGGTAAGTTAAGGTTGGTGATTAAAGAAAATCAAAAGTATTGATCAACAAAGTTATATTTTTTACATATAATTCCTTGTACTTTAAATACTTTATTACTAACATTGACTTTTAATAATTTGCTTTTAAAGTAATCAATACTAAAGAAAAACAAAACATCTAAAAATACCCGCTTTACCCTTAGGAGGGGCCTAAAACAGGTATGGTGTTTGGGCAAAACAGGTAATGACTAAATTAACGAGATCAGTTTACATTATGGCGATAATTAGTTATCATTGCACTTCTAAATACAATTTTTGATTTCTTAAGGCAATCACAACCATACATTTCAATAATTATGAAAGTAACTTGGCAATTTTGAAAAAGTGGCATATGACAAATAAAATAACGTTTCATTCTTGGCACAGGTCGCAATAATATGGGCCTCTACCTAAATAAGAGGTACATGACTCGTGTGCCCACATGTTACAATCATCGCACTTAATCCAGTCTTCTGGGCAAATCGGGTAATGGTAAACGGGTACCCGCTTTACCACTACCCGATTTGCCCAGAAGCACACTTTTGATTTAATCCCATGTGACCTATAAAAACAAACACGAAACATGAAAAGTGATACTTGGTTATATGCAACATCCATTTCACAATATTAACATACAATCACAATGAGGACATATAAGAATGTTATCGAGTAGTTAGAACAAATCAACAGCCATAATTTTTTGTGAAAATACCAAAAAACTTTAATTATGTCTTACCTTGAAATTGCGCGTTCCACGGGAACGCGATGACTGCCTCTGATTGGTCGGCTGTTGGGCGTTCTAGCTCATTCAAACGTTGCCGTATAACATTACAGGTGCACAGATTCAAAGGCTTACCCGATTTAGGCGGTATACCCGTTTTAGGCGTACTTCCCCTAGGTACCTTTTTGATTTTAAAAGAGTCCATGAGTTGCGGTCGCCGCTTTTCATCAGGTGACAAATTGATCGGTTCCTAAGCGTTAGGTATTTCAAAAAGCCTAAAATACCTTTACTAAAAAGTTTACTTTGTAATTACGAGTACAATGGAACGCGAAAGTTTAAATGAGTATTTCTATTCTCGTCTCAGACTTCAGTGTATTCAGAGACTGGCTTTTACAAAAAGTATTACATATAAACATCAAAATCACAACTTTTTAAAAACCAACGCACTCTGAGTTACGTAATAAAAGCTCGGCTCGTTAAAATTAAAACAGCTCATAGCTTGTTACGCAATAATTCGCAAAAGTTACTTTGAAAAAATGTTTCGCCAACCTTTTCGCCTTTTGTGTGTTTTGCTTTAAAAATGATAATTTATCAAAGCGCACCCTCTGTAAGCAAAGTTCGGAGACACTGAAACACTTTTGAGTACTTTCTGTCGAGACATTTTTATTGCGAAATAAATATTCGTTTCATGCTTGATGACTGCAAATTGCAAAGTTGCCCCGGCTCACCTAATCTACATTTGGCTGGTTCTCAGAATCGGTTTGATGACTTTAAATAATATAATATATTGGATAAAATGTTTACTAGAAAAAAATCAAATAGTCTCAGGAAAGTTCGAATGGGATTCAAAGTCATGACCTTTGGATTGACGGTCCACTGCTCTAATCGCTAAGCTACCGAGACCCCAGCAATCCAAATTAAAGTGGACCGGCAAATCCAAAGGTCAATTGTGAATGCAAAATTTCAATAATAAAGATACTTAAATATATTATTTCCCATCTATAAATTGCGTCGCTCACTTTTCAGAAAACTTTTATAGGCAGGTGCGTACGTGTATTTACTTTTCCAATCAGCTTTTATATTCTTTGATCGCTTTGATGTGAAATATTTTTGATACTGAATTACCGCATAAGTCATCTAATAGTGGACTAATATCTACATGATTTCCTTCACCGCACTACACGCAATAGACTGTCATTCCATCCACATCACCTTGATGGATGGCGGTCTACTACTGTGCGTTTTTCAAGAAATTTCTTGCCTCGAACTACAGTGTTGTGGAACCAGCTCACGGCGGCGGTATTTCCGGACCGATACGACTTAGTGATCTTCAAGAAACGAGCCTATTCCTTCCTTAAAGGCCGGCAGCGCGTCTGCGATTCCTCTGGTTTTGCGGGTGTCCATGGGCGGCGGTGATTACTTTCCATCAGGTGACCCGCTTGCTCGTTTGCCTCCTTCTGCTATAAAGAAAAATAAAATCCTTAGAGATCCACGCATAGGTCACCAGATCCAGCAAGGTGATTGTTAAATTATGGGCCTTACTTTTACCTATATGAAACTTTGACAACTAAAAGATATTATAGCCAGCCTTTTCATCATCACTCACTTTTTTTTTATTGTGGCACACCATAATGGCCTCACTCTGCCTGATGAAAAGCCCGTTAGTCGCTTTTTACGACACCCATGGAGAAGAGATGGGTCGGTAGTATTATTATAATAACCACACAGCTTCAACCTTAAAAAAAAGATAATTTTAATTATTATTCACATTTCTCAGGGCGGGTACCTACACACATACATACATCACGCCCCATAAAATAATAACTTAAAGCATAGAAGGAGTCCAAAAGACTCGTATAGTTGTCCTATTTTTTTCAAATGTGCCATAAACATTAAAGGAAAACAGACAAAATAAGTTGCCAAAAACGTCAAATGTCTAGCAAAATAAAACCCGGTCACTATTTATGATACAAAATTCAAAAGCGACCTAAACAAAATGTAATTCGAATGGTGACCAAACGGAGTGCCCACTCAAATGTCATAGCACTCCTGCTTTAGTTATTATTCTGAGTCATGCCCGCTTCCTGGAGGGGTAGGCAGATAGATACCACAGATTTCCATTTGCTACGATTGATGAGGGTATACTATGTAGTCTATGCTATGTTAGTGCACTGGCAGGTTCTACGTTGTAACAAATGAATAAAACATTCGTTTTTATTCTACAACGGGTAAGCGCTTGGCTTTCATCTCATCTGATGGAAAGTGACGATAAGGCTGAAGGTGGAAGCGCGCTTCACCCGGAATCCTCAAACACCGAGGAACTGGCTATCTTATCTCTAACTGTCGGCTCGTCTCTCTAACAACAATGCTATAAACATCGTTGTTATGGCGACAGAATTAGATAAGATGGTGGTAGCTAGCCAGGCGGACTTAACAGCCCTACCACCAACCAAACCGAGCACACAAAGATGTACCCCCCGCTGGGAATCGAACCCGGGATCTCTGGGTCTGAGACCGGTGGCTTAGCCACTAGACCGCAGAGGCGGTTAATTTGAAATCATGAAAGGAATCGGCTATATGACAGTAACAATAAAATATGAAATATGTCGGAAATGGTAGTTTATAATTTAACGATAATTATCAAATAGTATTTTTTATTAGGATAATTTGTAAATATTTTATTTTTACAAAATAAGTTTGCGATTTTTTATCTGTGGATTACAAGACCCGAAACACGGGCGGTAAGGGGCGGCCATGATTGAGCTTCATGTGACGTCACATTTCACAAAATTATCAAAAAGTATCTGTCAGGTTTCAAGATGAGTTTCTATATTTATTGAAATGTGACGTCACAGAGCCAAATGTCACGTGACTAACCGTTTTCACACGAAATTTGAAATCAATAAAGAAAAATATGTTTTTCTCTGTTAAATAAAGGTTTTTTCGAGAAAGAAAACATAGTACGGGTTATAAAATAAGCGTTTGTAATTTTTTAAATACTTTTTCGAAAACTGTCATGTAGCCAATGTTGGAGTTCGGTCTGGAGTGCCAACATAGGTGGACTTACCATGTGGTTTTTGTAATATATAATTAGAATCATAAATAAAGAATATTACTAAGGAAAGGTGGTTAAAATTTAAAAACACACATATACTCCACAGTCCTACCTTCTTTATATGAAATCAATTCCATATTACTTAGTTCTTATAAAGCTGAGCCTCCAACGAGACAGCGATCCGCCTCAATCTCAGGTGGCTAAGCCGGATCAGCCGCGCCACGCCGCGCATTGTGCCACGCTCCTCCAGATTGGCTTGTAGGCTCACACCAGTGCCTCAGAACTAAAGGACTAGTTGCAGTATCATAACGCTAAGGAATTTAAAAACGTGAGCTGGGTGGTAAACCTAGAGGAGTGTCTGTTCAAAAGGGGACAATTACACTTGACAATTTTTGTGTTAGCGACGGAAATCAGTTTTTTGCCTAATTAATATCTTAGTGTGGACTTCATGATAACCCATCAAAAGGTATTTTCTATTGGCTTTGAATTGACCAGTTTTAATCAAAACAGGACATTTTTACTAAAATTCAAACAAAAGGGGACATTTTTCATACTAAACCAGATAATTTGAAATTGAAATTGAAAAAATTGACATTTTAGTCAGTTTATGTCAGTGTATCTGAACCTAATCCGAACACTTCAAACTATACGTCTCGTGACTCAGAAACATTTAAAAAAATAAATTGGCTCAAGCAAAGTTAAAATTTACAAATAATTTTATCCAAAACGGGACATTTTACAAAATTTCTGGTCAAAAATCGGACATATTTGATATTGTTTTCTATATAGCACATTGAAAATGCACTTCATATATTTATAATATGCTGTTTAATATGATGTATTTTAAACTATTTATTACTTAAGATACAAATTCACTCATGTATATAATTAGATATCAGTTTTACTTAATTCCTGAAAATTTGCGTTGTAGGTAGTTGTTCCCTTTTGAACAGACACTCCTCCTTTAACCTATCAACTGCGGCCGCGCACTGATCTGTGCTTAATGAGTAGAATTTATATTGTGTCTAGTAGCACCGTCGTTTTAAGTGTTAAAATATAAATATCAATCCTTCTCTGGTCGTAAAAGGCAACTAAGTCCGTTGGGTATGTAGGTCCCTATCAGTGTTAAGTAACACGCAGACATCCAACAATACCAAGCAGCGATGGGCTTCGTAAATATATGTTGTACAGAAAAAAACCCTATACTTATCTAAAAATAAGTAAAGCTAGCACACTACGAATCCTTTAATTTTCAATTTCCCTTGAAATGCTAACTAGTTTCACATTACGGCTGTTGTGCAAGGCGTGTTCCGTAACAACTTGTATTTCATAAAGCCTGCCCCAACTTTGCGGAGAGGAAACATTTTAAAATTAAATTCTTGCGAAAATTTTATTTCTCGTATGCAAGCTACATCGTATTCGAAAACTTATGGAACATGACTGTTTGTAAGTATATCGCATATTGATATGTGTGCTATTTCTGCAAATTCCGCTACGTAAGGCTACACTTAAGATATAGTTACTACGAAGTATACATATAAATATAATCGCGACTATTATCCCCAAAGGGTTAGTCAGAGACTAGGCTCCGGTCTCTTGGTCTTTTACCTTCTACTTTCCCCGTTACCATCAGACGCTCGAGGTTATATGCACCTCTTCGTGCAACGTGACCGAAATAATGCACCACCCGTTGCATGCAGATCGAAGACAGGCGCTGTGCATTATTTTTCTAACGTTACATTTATGCAGCGTAAAATTTTTTTTTCCAATGTTAGACTGAAATAAAGTGCCGTCAAGCACTAAGTACGCTTTTTCAACAGTGTTCATGTTTTAAATTATTACCATTAAATCAAAGTATTTCGTGGCGATTAAAACAATTTTAATCAGTGCGTTAACTCATTAATATAATTAGTAAGTAATAGTCTTTTGGTTTCCAAAAATGAGACGGTTTTTAAGTAAATACTTGTATGCGTTCTTGCCTAGAGTGTGCATTCAGCAGAGAACCATCTTGGTCCCAAAGAAGGTTTATTGCGTCCGATTCACAAAGAAACCTTTTGATACTGCCATAAACACACATAATCACGACTGTTCTCCCCGAATGGTTAGTCAGAGACTAGGCAATGAGGACTGCAAAAGCAGTTCTCTGCCATAGTCCACTTTTCACCAAATAGCGACTGCAAATGTGCTCAGCGTGACAGATGGCCGCTCTGTGCTGTCGGATGTATGTACAGAATAGATGTTGGACGAAATGCGTGTTGGACTGGACTGTATACGATTCGGACAAAATGAGCGTTGAAATACCATTTGGACGAACTGCGTATTGGACCTACGGCTAAAATAAAAAAATAAAAAATAAACTTTCCTACACTCACACCAATTATCTAGCCCAAGAGAAGCTTCGAAGAAACTCGTTGAATGGTTACTAGACAACGGATAAACATACTTAAAATACTTAAATACATACTTCTTATACATAGAAAACACCCAGACCCGAGACAATTTAGAAAACAATAATTTCTAAATTTACCCGACCGGGGATCGAACCCGGGACCTCAGAGATGGCGACACCATGAAAACCGGTGTACAAACCACTCGACCAAGGAGGTCGTCATGAATTTTAATATAACACTCATTCGTTTTTATATTTCGGCTAACAAATCGTCTTTAATCCATTAGCTGCCTTTGATGACACCCACGGGAAGAGAGGGGGTGGTAGTATTCTTTCACCGCCACGCGACACAGTTAGTTACACCTTCATCTCACCTGGATGGTAAGTGACGATAAGCCTAATATCATCATCAGCCTATAAACGTCCCACTGATGGGCACAGGCCTCCCACGTGAACAATAGCACGTGGGAATATTGTGCCATAACCAACCACGCTGGCCCAATGCGGGTTGGTGGGTTTTAACGACTGCCATCTTACGACACCCGGGACCAACGGCTTAACGTGCCTTCCAAAGCACGGAGGAGCTCGAGAATGCTGTTTTTAATGGTCACCCATCAGGCGACCTGTTTAGCGGGCAAGATCGCAAGCCGAACGCGCTAGCCGCTGCGCCATCGAGCTCCTCGATAAGCCTTATGAAGTAAAGCATATATGCTATGGTAAGGCGCTTCATAGCCAGTTTGTGCACGGGTGGCGACCGGATTGAATTGATGTCGCAATTTTTCTGCCATAGTGGGTACAAGGGTTTACAGAGATTACCCTTGCACCTACTGGTGGGTGAACGGGTAGTGTACCCTACAAACTAGGCAAGATATAATCCTTACCGAGTTCATCTCCGGTTTTTTTATACATACCTACATACTTAGAATCACTACAATTATCCCTTTAAAGGGTTAATAAGAGAGTCAATGAGGACCGCAAAAGTTATCCTCTGGCATAGTCTACGTTTCACCAAATCATGAGTCTCTGACGTCACCTGAGGGAAGAGAGGGATTGGTAGTATTATTTTAGGAGCCGAGTTATACCATACATACATACATATAATCACGACTATTATCCGCAAAGAGTTAGTCAGAGACTAGGCAATAAGGACCGCAAAAGCAATCCCCTACCGTAGTCCGCACTTTTCACAAAATAGCGACTGCACATGTGCTCAGCGCGACAGGTGGTGAGCCCATCGCCGCTCTATGCTGTTGGAGGTATGTGAAGTCTTTAGTCCGTTAGTCGCCTTTTACGACACCCAAGGGAAGAGATGGGGTGGGGGTGGGTATATACAGGGCGTCCCACGGATATGTCACATGGACGGAAAGTACCTTGAATATTGTAGATGAAACATTTTACTGAAAGAAGACATTATTTGAATTTAAAAATCAAATTAAACTGCATTCATAGATAATTAAATAATTAAATGGTTGAACCGGAAATCGAACCCGTTACATGAGAAAAATAATCATCTGTAGCTTTATCACACCGATCGAAAGGCTTCATCATAAAGATTATTTTTGCTAAATAACATAGTGTCACAAATAAAAGGAAGATCATGAATTTTAACATTTTTAATACAAAATTAATCAATTTATGTATGTATTTATTTCGATGTCAGTTGTATGTCCTTCTGGCAATGTCTGCTTTTCATTTTTCTTAACAAAATTTCACATCAAATGTTAAAATTCATGGTTGTGGAATGAGGTGCCTGCTGAAACTGCCTACGATATATCATATAATACGTCACTCTTTAAACTTAAAAAGTCACATTTTAATTTATCTTCTTCTTCTTTCTAATCGTTCCCTCACTGCTGAGGATCGTGACTCCGATTCATCCGGTCAACCAACTGTCTCCATCGGCTGCGCTCAGTCGCTTGATGGAGTGCGGCGCTGACAGGCATCTCCAGTTGTTCTGAGATCTGGTCTGACCAACGTTTAGGGCTCCGGCCTCTTGGTCTTTTACCTTCTACTTTCCCCGTTACTATCAGACGCTCGAGCTTATCTGCACCTCTTTGTGCAACGTGACCGAAATAACGCACCACCCGTTGCATGCAGATCGAAGACAGACGCTGTGCATTAATTAATCTAACGTTACATTTATGCAGCGTCAAACTTTTTCTTCACAATGTTAGACTGAAATAAAGTGCCGTCAAGCACTAAGTCCGCTTTTTCAACAGTGTTCATGTTTTAAATTATAACCATTAAATCAAAGTATTTCGTGGCGAATAAAACAATTTTAATCAGTGCGTTAACTCATTAATATAATTAGTACGAATCAACTGGACGGATGGATGATCAACAAGCCAGGCATGTAAAATGAGCAAAATCAATCAGCGACCTACAAAGCTACTGCGAATGTCAAAACGGGAACGAATCACAGCCTAAATTCAACGTACATTGCATCGTGGGTTTACAAAATGGTAAGAATCGTTGCAACCTACATAGTAATGTATGGTGAATTTGAGAGGTTTATTTAGTTTTCTGTTATCAGTTTAGGCTACATTGGTATGGCTTTTGGTTGTAATGAATGGGCATGTGTACACACGTATCATATCGTCGGTGCTTGGATGCAACGAGATTTACGTTTGTAGTAATAACATTAAATAATTGGTCGTCAATTCCATGAGATAATTCATAACTCAGTAACTGGGTACGTAGGTATCAACAAATACTATTATCACGTTTAAATTTTTACGTTTCATCATAAACACAATATTTAACAGGGTATAAAGAACTTCTTGGTTTAGGAACTTCTTTAATCCGGAAATTATATACACTTAGGTACAGACGACAGCACTTCCACCTACTACAAAATGTCAATCATTTTTGAACTTTGTCATCATCGTGTTAAGGATTAATATCGATTGGAGAAATTTGACAGCTTTGGATAAATTGATCTGCAGGCGTGTAATAAGTAAAATAAAAATTACTAAAATACTTTAGACAACCAAACCTGAAATGACCTAACTTTAGTTTACAATTAAATAAGCTTTGCAGCGAATCTAACGTCTATAACTGTGCGAACTTAATGAAGATGTGAATCATAAATTATTAGTCAAACGATTAGTTGCTATATAATTTTAACACAAATTTTATTGCATACAAATTGAAAATTTCTACGAGCAGGATTCGAACCCGCACCCTTCTGCCAATCCGGGCCAGGTGCGGTTGAGCTACCGTGGAACTTATCCAGCCCACCAAAATTAATCAACACCATCTTTATTTTTTTACTTTGTAAGCCAAAGGCGCCCCCATTCAATGTCAACAAACTATGTTATCAACATCCGATCTTTAATATTTTTACAAACATTAAGGATCCGATAAGAAATAGGCTACGCTTAGCTATATGTTATTGTTTATATAATTTAAACGCAATTTTATTTTTTATTAAAATCCATCCATTCTGCTCCTGGAAATTTTTCGACACTGTCTTTTTCAATTTGTACCTAATATCATAGTTTCTCCCATACAAATACTTATTATTTGCACTTAATAGGATGGCCTAGTAGCCGGATTAAATACCTATCACCAAACAACCTGTATGTGCTATTTAGAATTATTCGCATATCTTCGGTTTCGCATTTCTACAGATTCGTATCTCTTCAGATTCTCGTTTCTTCGGAATCGCAGTTATTCAAAGTACAGTTACAGCAAAAAGCGAATATGTTAATAACGAAACATTAATAACAATAAGATACAAACGATCAAATATAATAATACAAATTTACAAACGAGATAATAAAGTTATACACACAGGAATGGTTTTTATGACGGCTTTGTAGGTACAGCCTTATTCCTTTTAATTCAGAAATCTTGAAATTTTCCTTTTTTTTAAATATTTTTTTAACATAGGTACATACTACCACTCACTACGCATCTGCATCTTAACGCACACTCAAAAACAAAAACTTATTCCACCCAAAATTAGCATTCTAATCAGCCCCAAGTCAACACCTCAAAAATTCCGACGCTGCCTTCGAAATATGCCCTCGAAATTGTGTTAATTAAATAAAATCTTGACACCCGCACCACACATGCCGCCGAGCGTACGGCCCCTAATTGAATCGTAGTCTTTATCCACATATTTACTTAATGCGGAGATCCACGGCGCTGCCAAGCAAACAATTAAGTAAAAGTAAAGTACCGCAATTTGTTACTCGACTTGTTAAGTAAAAGCTTCCTCGGGAGTGGTACAAATGTTAAATTAGGCGTACACATCTTAGGGTTTAGATTCTTTGGATTATGAAATGAAACAGCTAGGCGTGTGTAAGCCTGGTAAACCTGTAAAGACTCTTACACAGGTAGAAAGGGCTTTTTCGCCCCGACTTAAAATGCTCAACCAATAAAGAACAAGCTATCTTACCTTGTCAGATCACAACAATGCAACTAAAAAAGTTGATACAGCAACAGTCTTAAACATAATGCTGGTAGCTAGCTAAGCGGATTTATACAAGCACTATCATTACTCTAACTGAATATAAAATGCCCCAATGGGAGTCGAACCGGGGAGTTTTGGAAGACAGACCGGTAGACTAAGCAAAGGCGGTTAAAAGTATAATTTTCTGTGTCAGTCTTTTTAATATTGGGATAGTTTCAGTAAGCAATTAAGCCTCAACATTTGCGTAACATACTCCCCCACTTTGCACTGGTTGTCGACATTAAAACCGAGCGTTTCAGAACTCCTGCCAAGGTACTTCATGAAAGGTATTTTCATGAGCGAAATGCGCAGGTGGTGCCATCATCCGCTCCCGTACTTAAAGTTTTGGAGCATACCACTCGTAAAATCTTTTAATAAAGCAGAGTGCTCGCTCGCATGTAGCCGCATTTAGGTCGATCGCTAATCTAACCTTTATAAACATACGCAAAAGGCGTTCGAACGGACTTACTATGGTAAAAAACGCATAAAAAAGAATTCAGTCCTCGTAACGACGCATGCTCATTGCACCAATTGAATTTTCTTGATCTGTCTCCTTTTAATAACTTTCCATGTAAGTATTTTAAATAAATAGAAGGCTTTTCTTTATTTCCACAGAAAGTACAAGAAAGGGTACATCGACTTGAACTGCCACCCATTAAAATAAAAAAAGTAATAAATATATTCAATAGGTACAGATTTAATACTAGAACTAATAAATCCACGAGCAGGAAGCGAAATCTAGCTTGCCTAATTCATTAATATTGGTAAAGATTAAGTTGATGACGTAGTTGTTGATATTTAATAAGGGTCTATATCTTTCAAATTAAAAGTAGATAGTGTTGATAAATTTTCGCAGGCTGGACAGAGTCACAATACCATAGATTGAAATGCACCTGACCCGGAATATCTGAAATGTGCAACAAATATTGGTTGTGGAAAATTTTTTTAAATGTTTTTTTATGTTAAGCAAAGAGCGTACAGGTTACTTGATGGAAAGCAATCACCGCCGCCCATGACGCACGCAATACTAGAGGAGTCGTAGATTCGTGACCGGCCTTGAGGAGGAGTAGGATCTTTGAGGAAAGCGTAAGGATTGTGAGGAAGAGCGGAGGGAGAGGTGGGCCTCCGTTACTTTGAGCGGAGGGAGAGGTGGGCCTCCGTTACTTTCCTGGTATTGCGCCGGCCGAGCCGGCCTAATTCGTGCTGCAACGAAGCGTGGCCCTACCACTCAGACAGTGTCATTCATTTAACACGGGCGTCAAGTGTGGAGTCTCAAAAGTTAATCTACGGACGCGAGTGACTAAACCCCCTAAATTTTTTTCCTAATTTATATTTTGTTCCCAAGAAAATTCGCAATATTTATAGGTACCAATACCATGTTTCTACTATAAACAAGCCAGGAATACGGTACATAATGTAGTTAGTTATTGGAAAACTTAGCAAGTCCATAACAAGTGTAATAAAAGCCGTTGCAAACAAGCCTAGTTCGTAGCTCGCGTAAGTAATTCTCAAGTATAACTTGAATGTGGTGTACGGAATAGGAAACTTAAACTTCCAGCTCTGCATAAAACAGTTTTGCTCACACATTTCTGTTATGAATTTTAAATGCCAGTCCTCGAAACGGAATGTACATTACGTTGGATGCAATTTTCTCAATATGCAATTTGAAATTAGGTAAATAAAATATGAAATAACTATGATTTGTAATAAATTATTGTATTTTTTTTTATCCACTACGGATAAGCGTTTGGCCTTAACTTAACCGAATGGTATGTGACGATAAGGCCGAATGCGGAAGTGCACTGTATCCGGAATCCATTGAGGAATTACTGGCTATCATAAGCAAACTGCATGTAGAGCATTTCACACGGTATGCGAGTGGGTGCGCGTTTGAATATTCGTACGATTTGATTCAGATTGGCCTCGACCAAATCCTCCATTGTGCATATAAGTTGGACAAAAGGGATAGGAGAGCAGGGAACAGATGTTGCATCAACTGAGGGGAGGCTCCACAATCCCATTCATTCGTGCCAACGAGGAACCCCCAGTTGCAAAGACTTTGCTTACAGCCACCGACCTGGTATCGCTGAAAGTATATTCCCAAAATTTAACTATCATCTCAATTATCATCACCTTGTAGAAAACTCATTAACATTAACAACTTCAAAAGTTTAAACTTTTGAAGTTGTTAATGTGATGTTAACTTCTGTTAACAGATAGTTTAACTAACTGACAGACTGTACCAAAATTGGGTCTAACTCGTCAAGGAGAACTTAACAACTCAGTTGATAACCCCAATAGTATCTCCATTTTCTTTAGTAGCAGTGTCTAAATCTTACAGAACTAAACCATACTGTTATCTATGAATTGAACTAAGAAAGCTGTTAATAATGTTCTTACAAGTCTCCATTAGATATGCACTTCTATATCTCCTTTCAACTACGCTAGATATATATAGCGTATATGGGGTAAAGTCACACACATTTCCAAAGAGATGCAGTGCTCCGAATTGTTAATGTATTTTACATTTGCTAACTATGTATGAATTTATTTTATGAATGTGACCTACGGTTCGAAAGTAAGCAACAGTGAGAGACCTTGTACTGAGAAGAGGTTTTTTTTTAACTAGGTAAAATGCCGTCTTACGCCGAGGCCAAAAAAACTAATACTATCCCTTCTGTGCCACAGGGTTAACTATCATAAATTCGAATTTTATTTGGCCGAAAACGTTATGTAGTTTTTTGTTTTCCATAATTTTCTTTTTACCGAAAACATAATTAACAAAGTTTTGAAATGCCGATTACCGATAGTTATTTTTTTCATAATCTTTATGTTTTAAAATCCCACTCAACGTTTGGCCGAAGATATTAATGCTAGATGATTCATTTTCCAGAAACACGTTTCCAATATTATAAAATTACAACATTTCAAATAATTCAAACAAAACATTTCAAACAATTTAAATCCATAATATCATCTAACAACTTATAATCATAGTAACGTTTAAGCATGCAAGCAAGCATGCAGCATGTAAGCAAGCAATAATGGAGCATGCAAGCAAGCATGCAGCATGCAAGCGAGCATGCAGCTTGCAGCAGGCATGGTTTCTGTCAGGGCTCCGGCGCTGTGAGGCTCCCGCGAGCTTATCGTCGCAGATGACTTTCGCTTGCTCTCACTGCAGCTTCGGCTTGCTGCCTCAGCTACGGCGGCGAGCGTTAAACCCACCTGCTCTCCTTAGCTCGCGGGCCGCCTCAACCCTCCGCGCCTACGCGGGCTTAAATTACACTATAGGGCAGACTACCTCAGATCATCTACTCCACGTAGATGACTCGGAACCACGAACAGCAAGCACAAGAGCCTGCAAGAAATATAGCAGGGGATATTTTTCTTTAAATAAATATTGGAAAATGACCTACCCTACCATAGAAGGACCCTTTCAATTACAAATAAAACCTAAGTGTGTCTTTGGTAATGACCTGGCTTTGCCCCCCCCCCCCCCCTCCTCCTCTCCCACCCATGGGTTTCCGTGGAAGCCAGTCCACTCGCCGTCTGACTCATTACAATATCAATTTTCAATATTTGAAGAATTGCCAACTAGTAATTGTGTAGCTATGTTAGTTGTAGAACTTTGACCACCGCTGCGGTTAACCTTTCCGGGGAAACTCTGTTATGTTGATTGTTGGTATATTTTACATAATATACTCAACACTAGTATGATACTACTAGTAGTATCCGCAAAGGGTTAGTCAGAGACTAGGCAACGAAGACCGTAAAAGCAGTCCCCTGCTACAGTCCACGTTTCTCTAAATCACATAAATTTGCTCAAAGGTGGATTTCACTGTTGGTCTTTCCCGTTTGTACACCTTCCCGTTTCATAACCCTCATTTAATACCTACACAAAAGTGGCGTTTCGTAACCTTTTTATACTCCATACATTTTGTAGCGTTTGGACAACCATTTTTTTGATGGATATTTAGTGTAGTTGGTATAGTCAGGTGCAAAAGTTGGTAAGGTCTTATACACGTTAATTTGTTACCATCCTGAGTTACTACTAAATATACTTCTGGCAAAATCGAAACACAATAACTTTTATATCTTCTTACATACATATAATCACGACTATTATCTCCGTCGAAATACAATACAGTAACTTTTATATCTTCTTACATACATACATACATTGTGACGTTGACGTGTATGAATGAAACAAACCTCACGGGCATACAAATTTATTTTGCTTGGTCTCAGGGCGTGGGGTACGTAAGAGCCTAGCTAGGTAGTTTGCTCTCGTCCCTGACTTAGCTTGGGGGATATCGCCGAGGTGTTGGGAGGCGCGTCGCTGTTCAGAAGCTGCGTGCTGCGTGGTGCGTTCACAAGATGGCGGCCGTGTTGAAACGCGACAACGGTCACCTTGTGTCCAGAACTGGTTGCTCCAAACTTCAAACGTAGCAAACTTGTTTGCTCCAAACGTAGAATATGACTCCAACCGTAGGATAACTCCAACGTAGTTAACTCCTAACGTCGGATAACTCCAACCGTAGTTCAACTCCTAACGTCAGATAACTCCAACCGTAGTTCAACTCCAAACGTCGAACCCTGGAACACAATGCAGCGTGAGCCGGTTTGTCCAGCAGCCGCCGATTGCGATAGCCACCTCACCACGTTACAACATATAATCACGACTATTATCCCCGCTGGGTTAGTCAGTCAGAGACTAGACAATGAGGACAGCATAAGCAGCCTACCATAGTCCACTTTCTACCAAATAGCGACTGCACATGTGCTAAGCGTGACAGGTGGTAAGCTTATCGCCGCTCTATAAGCTGTTGGATGTATGTGCAATCCCCAGTCCGTTAGTTGCCTTTTACGACACAAAAGGGAAGAGACAGGGTGGTAGAGTTCTTTCACCGCTACGCGACACTGTTAATATATTATATCTTCTTCATTTTCTTATAACGATGGTTTACATTGTACGTCCAAAATTGCAAATATTTGAGTACTATATTGAATACAGTCACACAATAAATAAATACATTCAATTGTTAATTAAATTTTAGATCGTTTGTTATGCACAAAATCTGCATATGCGCCCCCAAAGCTTTCGTATTTGACTAAGCCTCAATACACATCGAGAGAGAACTATTTATTACAAATATACAATTGTAGGCCGCGAATTACCTACAACAAATACACATAGGATGAGGGCAAACATTGCGAACCAACGCAACTAGAATCAAATTTGTTTATCAGTGAACGTGAAGGGTATATACCCCTCCTAACAATGGTACCTTCTGATTAGCCTCCTTGTAATCTAATCGCGTAAAAGATAACCCAATTCACAAATAGTTACGGCCCATTCGCTACCGACTAATTGTCTACATATCGATAGGTCATAAAGACGTTTTCGCGCTTCGGTGAGCCCGTAACTTATTTATCATCGTGTTTGTTCAAACGTAATTTCAATTCCACTGGATCTCTTCAAGAGCTTCGACGGGGGAGTTTGGCAATGAACGGAAGTTATTGTATAGTTAATTTGTATGTACAGCTTTGGTAACGTTAAGTGAACAAGAAAAGCCTTAATCGATGTTTTGGTACATCTGAAATGGTAGACAAATCTATTGAATATCAGAATAAACATCGTGTGTACATTGAGAAAACTTAGAGAAAATAGATTTATTCATGCGCAGTGGCTCATTTATATAACTTAATTTGTATTTTATGGATATTTCGTAATACTACCGGTTTCTACAATGCCTAGTGAGTGAGATATCACACGACTGTTTTAGAGACAATTAAACTAAATATAACCAACGGACAACACGTGCTGACTAAGATGAAGATGGTAATGTTGAAACTTATCGGGTAACCCATGGGGCTTGGCAGCTTGACAAGCCTACTTTTTATCTAGCATTCCTCTTATCCATTTAGAGGTTGTTTAGAAGAGATTACTTAAAGCAATAATGCTGCACTTTGTGCTCTACTTCATAAGTCTCATTGTCAAAAATATTTCTAGTTAGCAATAAAGTTTTCAATTGCAAAATGTCAAAAACAAGCCACGGCTGCCATTCTGGACGTTCTTAAATAGCAAATTCGAAGTCCAGCTTCGCAATGCCATATTTCCCCAAGCAAAATATACAATAGCTGTTACGTATTCAAAAAATAACGACAAACTTGTAATAGCGAAAGTTCAACCTTGACAAATTTCCGAGAGAGCGAAAATTTATTGGCTCTCAGATACGGCCGCCCCGCGCCCGATCACTTGACGTCGTTGTGACAAATAGTTCCATTCCCTCCTAGAGGAAGGCTGCTTTTTATTCCCTTTGATTCGTTACCTCCCATTGAGACAGATTTTTTATAAGCAAAACGAATCTCCGCTTTTGATGCAGGTGTCCTTTATTACCCGGGAAGGGTGAGCTACTCCAAATTGTATATCTAAGCGTTTGCCATTTGGGGAATGGCAACTTTGGGATTAAACATTTATTTATCAACTTTTTGGGTAGTGATCGGATCGGTACTATTTTTTTTTTAATATTAGAAGGAGGCAAACGAGCAGGCGTGTCACCTGATGGAGAGCAATCACCGTCGTCAATGGACACCCGCAAACCCGAGGATTTGCAGATGCGTTGCCGTGCCGACCTTTAAGAAAGGAATAGGGTTAAGGAAGGAATAGGAATTGTGAGGGGGGGGATAGGGGCCTTCGGAACTCTGACTGGCCAGACGAAACACAACAGCACCAAGTGCCATTATTTCACGCCGGATACTCGTGAGAGGGTGGTATTACGCCGGGCGAGCCGACCCAATGCGTGCTGCAACGCAGCGTGGCTCTACCACTCAGCTAGGTACTAGCTGCAACATAGGTTAATGGCTCTGACTTACTCTTATAAGAAATAGAAACTTAACCCAGCTCAATTAAGAGCCTTTTTAATTTGATTTGTTATGCAAACTTCGATCCCAAAAATGATGAAACCATTAGCTTAATTCAATTTAAAACAAATATGCAGTGACATGGATCTAGAAAGTTAGTACACAACATTTAAAAGAACGTTTAATCGTCTGAGTTATCGTCAGTTGTAACTTTATGCGATTTAAAATGCAATAATATGTTTCAAATGCCGAATCACATTCATTCGGTTCACATGTCATAAAAAATAAAGATTAAATTATTAGAAAAACGATTGCAGCAAATCCCTTCATTATCATTTTACTCCGACAACTTTGTGTTATAGACAATGATATTATAAAGTTATAGACAACTAAACATACAATACTACTCGTACCTTTTGAACTTTTGAATCTTAGATTTCTGACATAACTCTAGTTTTATTAACTCATAAAACCTAATTGTTAAAAAAAAAAAATTTAAGTACAATTATAAACAGTGAACAAGTATTTTTGTTTTAGTTGTGTGCTCTAGTTATATGTATAGCACCTCATTGTTATAAGAAAACAAATTAAAAGTAAGTACAACTTTTTTTACAGTGTACTAGTTTTTTTGTTTTAATTGTGTTGGCTTCTATTCCAATTGTGTTTCTCTCATACCTTGCCTTTAGTAAGAAGAACAATTCCACGCTACAAAGAGCCCTCACATTGACGTAAGTTGTTTTACAAATCTTGTTTAGAACAACGCTTGTTATTCCTTACATAATAGCACGGGTTACCAGGTCACCTTCGGAGGGGTGAAAGCTCAGACTCCTTGTGTTATATTCGACCTGTTTACTGAGTTAAGTTTTGAACCTATTTTAAAAAACTCGTAAAAAAAACTTTAATTAAATATTTTAAAAATGTTGAAAAGTCTTAGAGTTTGTAGTTTATTTCTCAGGAAATAGGTTTTCATCGTGAAGATGTAGATGTCTTCATGGTTATATGACTTTCTTTTTCTTTCTTCTCATAAAAATCTACATAACTTACTTAAATAGTCATTACTAATTGTCTGGATAGCTGGTCTTAGTGTTCTTTTTATATTGTTAGAAGGATTATCAAAACATTTTTTAAAAAAAGTCGCAAAATGTTCTTCTATAATTATAATTTATTACAGGCTGTGGATAGAGTGCCACAAGCGGCATTCTGTACGATCGGTTACGATGCCGTAATTACAGCATCCTGGTACAAAGTGTAGGCAGTGTATAGAGTGCCACAAGCAGCAATATAGTATGATCGGTTACGATGCCGTAATTACGGCATCCTCTAAAGTACAAAGTGTATAGAGTGCAACAAGCGGTATTGTATCTCAATCGGTTCGGGAACCGTTACATATTTTTTATTTGCCTTATTGTTCAGAAGATATAATATTCAAAAGATATTTTTGTATGGAGTTAGATTTCTGTTGTCTAAATTCATTTGAAGAAACACCTCTATGTAAACTTTTGATACAACCCAGTGTATTATTTATACACTGATTATGTTTCTTTAACTTAACGCCTGATTAGATAGGACTAATCCAACGTCGAAAGACTAAACTTTGCAAAGTCCATTTAGATAAGCCGATGCTTAAGATGCTTTATTGTAATTAAATAAACAGAGCCGAGTGGAACAAAAGACTTCTGCAGGAAATGCCTCTAATTTTGTTAAGGGAGGCCCTTTTTGTAAAGGCAGCGGACAGTCGCTATGTAGAACAAAACAATATTATTTTTGTAAGGAAATGAAGATAAGGTAAGAAAGTAGATACCTAAAGAAGCTGTGTTTTCAAAATAACTTCTTTATATGATTATATCTTTAGTTATTCATACACAGGATTAATTTTGGACCCCTCGCCAATCTTTTTTACGTCATCCTATAAGCAGCAGTACAACCAAATAATGTAATAAAATAACATACTTTTTTATATTTTCGTCTCTACTTTTCCTTAAAAAAATTAAAATTATTGTCACCTAGCGCGCGGCCTATCGCGGTTAACAAAGCGCATGCGCCTGACCGCTATTATTCAGCCCGTGCACCAATGACAGCGCGCCGTCGCTTTGCCAGCGAGAGTTAGCGCACGCACCTATAACTATAGGATATAAAAAGCAGGCAAAAAATTGTATTTAAAAAAAGAAAACATTCATTATTTTTACGTCAAATATTTTATTATTACTTTTTTTACCCCTTATTTACTTTTGGCGGAGTGTCCAAAATTAATCCTGTAAATTGTGTACCTATTATTATATCTTTAGGTAATTCTAATATATTGTGTTAAAAAAGTAAATAGGTTATATATACTGTACAAGCGGCCGCTCGCGGTTTCACCCGGGTGGTACCCGTTCCCGTGGGAATATCGAGATAAAAAGTACCTATCCTATGTGTTAATCCTGGTTATAAACTATCTGTATGCCGAATTTCACCCAAATCCATTTAGTAGTTTTTACGTGAAAGAGTAACAAACATCCATCCATACGTTCCCGGGGGAATATCGGGATAAAAAGTATCCTATGTGTTATTCCAGGTTATAAACTATCTGTATATCGAATTTCATCCAAATCTATAAAGTAGTTTTTACGTGAAAGAGTAACAAATATCAATACATACTTACAAACTTTCGCGTTTATAATATTATAAGGATTATACTGATAAGCAAAGCCTCAATCATGAGGATTAGTATGGCTAAATCACTTTGTGTAGGTACCTAATGCGTGTTGGTAATCACAAACTCGGGCTATGTATGCTTCGTTCAACTTCGATGTCAGGTCGGCGCTAAAAATGTGTCTTGGTAAATAAGAGCGCAATTGAGAAGTGAGCTCTTATTTTCTCGCAAGGCAATAACAGGGAAAAGTAATTTATTTGTTGCCCTTTAAGGTTGATTTTACCACTAAATGTTACTAACGTCTAAGTGACAGGAGTAATTTATTGCTTTGAAAAGGTATTTATTCACATGAACAGAATTTAGCTTTGATTTTGTACGTGACGCGACTAGTTGGTATTGGTGATCGAAGTATGTATTGCATAAAAAAAATCCGAAAAAATGACTTGATAATTGTGACAACGTGACATCCAGATTTCGGACCAAGCACTTTGACACTTGGTCACCAAGGCGTTTATCAGTACCCCAAGCACGAACCATTTTGGTACTAGGTATGGTAATCGTAATCGTATTATTTTGTATGAAAACCGAAGCAGCACCGCTGTGTTCGTTTAGAGAACTAAAATTTAATAGCACGATCGTAATCATGATGGTAGTAGCATAGTTAACGAGAGCTAATGTATGAAAACCCGTGAAAACCGAAAGCACGAACTCGCTTTAGACGGATCGTATCGTTTCATATGACTTCTAGCCATCGTAATGTCTACGTAGTGATTACATCCTCTTAGGTAAAATGTCATTCGCCTGACAGAGCTGTCGCTACGGTTGATGTGGAATTTATTTATTTAATTTAATTTATATTATGTGATTTCAGACAGTGAAAATTATGTCTGAAATTTATTATTATTTAAAAATTATGCAGAAATCGTCCGTTACTGGATTAATTATTACTTTTAGGGTTTATTCAGTAAATACATACCTACTACATACATTATAAACACGACTATTATCCCCGGTGGGTTAGTCAGAGACTAGGCAATCAGGAGCACAAAAGCAGTCCTCTGCCTTAGTTCACTTTTCACCAAATAGCGACTGCACAATGTGCTGTTGGATGGATGTGCATGCAGTCTTTAGTCCGTTAGCCAGTCGCCTTTGTTCATTTGGTTCTTGGGTCTCGTCCAAGGGAAGAGAGGGGGTGCTAGTATTGTAGGTACCCAAATATGTTTACAAAATAATTAAATTTCTTTGATCTTGGGTAACCTGGAATTCCTGAGAGACAACCAACAACTAGTCTCTCTCTATTGGATCCGGGCCCACGTCGGAGTGAGAGGGAACGAGAGAGTGGATGAATTGGCGAAGGAAGCCGCCCTCAAACTGAAGACCAGAGCGGACTATGACTGCAGCCCCATCTCGTTCGTTAAACGTCATTTACGGGCGGAAACGATCGAGCAGTGGGACTGCAGGTATAGGACCGAAGCCACAGCCGCGACCACCAAGGTCTTCTTTCCGAATGGGGTGGACGCATACAACACGGTGAGGAAGATGTCCTAACAAAGATGTCAAATCCTAACAGGGCATGGGGGATTCTGTGCATACCTGCACAGGTTTAAGCGCAGGGACAGCCCCTCGTGTGCCTGTGACCCGACCATGGACGAGGACATCTTCCACATCGTATTCGATTGCCCAATACACATAAACACTAGGTACACTCTGCAACAAAAACTCGATACACAGTTAAGCAAGGATACCCTGAAGGAGATTTTTAGTAATAAAAAAGGAAGGAAATTATTTATGGAATTTGCCGGTAACATTGTAAACATTGTAAATAGAAGAAATAAGGACGATTAGTATATAGTAATAAGAGGAATTATAAAAGCAACACCACATTGTGGCAGGTGTAAAAAAGGGATGGAAGAGAAGGAGACAAATGTAATTAGATTAAGAAAATTTCAAAATAGAAGTATAAATATATACATGTATACTAAATAAAAGAAATTAAAAACGAAATAAATTTAATTGTAATAATACTAGATAGTTAAGAAATGTAATAATTAGAAATTAAGATAAAAGAAAATAATGTTTAAAGTAGGGAAAACTGTATTAGTATCTAAGGAAAATTGTAAAATAATATAAGTAAAAAAGAATGTATAATAGTATTAAGAAATCTATGTATATAAAAAATTAAAAGAGATAAAAAAGAGAGAAAAAAAAAAGATTTAAGCAAGAAAAGAAAAAGAGAGTTGAGCTCTTCAAGCTCCAGTTTTATTAACATCCCGAAAAAACGAAAGAAAAAGAAACTATAAACATGAAAACCAAAAACCTGCCAAAAAGCGGGAGCAGCTAGATAAAAAAAAATAATTTTAATGTGAATATTCATTCGTATAGTAGGAAGAAGGATGAAATAGGAAAGGGACGCGTGCCTTTCACTTTTTATGTCTGTCTCTCTCGCTCTTAGGCGGGCTAACCATGCCCGAGTGGAAGGGACGCGTGCCTCTCACTCGCTCTCATTGTGAGCGCATAACGTGAGCGGAGCGTAACGCAGTTTCTTGAAGTGTCACCCGGCAAACCAATTTATAAGACGTTGTCACGTCAAAAAAACGCCGTGGCTTTGGCCGTCCGCGTGTACGTACACTGCCCATTAGTGCCCATGTTCCTTGTCATAAAGGTAATTGCTGTACAAAATTTTAGCAGCGAGGATTCTGGTTCATTGGGTTTGTTCTGGGCGCTGATAAGTCACTCTGGATTTTTTTGGTGTTTGGTAATAGATATCACCATCATCATCAGCCTATAAGCGTCCCACTGCTGGGCACAGGCCTCCCACATGGGAATATTGGGTTATAACTAACCACGCTAGCTCAATCCGAGAAGTGGGTAATAGGTATATAAACCTGCAACTGACCCACTCAATTAAGAGAAAAAAAGAAAATTACATTAGTTGCAGGTTGTAAGGGATTTTTAGAGATATTTCAAAGTTACTCCCCTACTAATATTTAGTTGTTCTTTGCGCTTGTGAAATAATACACTCATTACTAAATAACCTTTATTTTTATGTAGATTTGCTAATGTAGGAAACAGTGTGCCACACAGAGCAGTGTAGGAACATCATGAATAATTAAAAAATTTATGGTTCATACCGTTGCCGTTTCGATACGCCACCGAAATCCGAAAAAACTTTAAGGTAACTTTTAACTTAACAATTCTTTCTGACATCATACGACTACGGAAAGTTCCGATAAAAAAGGCAAAAGGAACAAGTATTCTTCGTTGTCGAATAGAAAAGAAAACACAGTTAACCCTAACGCGTTACGTTAACTGCAGCCCTCTTAAAAGTTGAATTTCTTTTCGCCGTCTAAAGCGGGCGATGTTGCGAAAACATTTCCTTTTTCCAACCGCGACATGTCGCTTTAACAAACTTCGTAATTACTAACAACTGAAAGGCTGACATATAGGAATAGGATTCGTTGGAGACCGTCCAAAATTAAGTGCCTCGCTGGCCGTTTGTGAGCGTTGATGTTGTTTTAGTTAAACAAAGTTGGATGGCATTGGCGATCTATGTTATCGTTGGAGTCGTCGTAAAACGAACCTTATGCTGTGACATTTTGAGCAGAATGTAGCGTGATACTTTTCAGACATATAATTAAAACTAATGAACTTTAACAATGTTTTTTTTGTTATATTGCATTTACAATGATAAATAATTTATATCAAAACTGATAATACTATTTTTTAAAAGACGACTTGCATACTTTTTTTTTTTTATTGGCCACGGGTAAGCGCTTGGCCTTCATCTCACCTGATGGTAATTGATGATAAGGCCGAAGGTGGAAACGCGCTTCACCCGGAATCCTCAACCAATGAGGAACTGGCTATCTTATCTCTAACTGTACGGAACACAACAATGCTATAAACATCGTTTTCCACGATTTTTAATATATATTTTTTTCAATTCATCAAATAGTTAATCATCGCTGTTTTATATCATCGAAAAACGTTTCTTTAAAAAAATCTTTTAAAGTTGTTTTCATTACCAGAAAAACGGTATATCGAACTTACATTTTATAAAAGTATTAAGTTATCGATGTAACTATTCGTAAAAACATATTACAATATGTATCGGAACCAATAATACTTTTTCACTTAACACTTTTTATCGCAGTAACGTATCATCGAACGATGCATTCGCCTTTGACGATAAATTGTGTTGCGGTCAGTTCTATATTAATATTTCATAATGCATAACATAAATGGCCAAAATTGAAAAGGCATAACCATAGAAAGGCATAATTTTGATAAGCGTAAGTACCAAAAGGCATATTTTTTATTTGCCATAATGTTCAGAAGACATAATATTCAAAAAGCATACATGCAATAAGATAAAACTTATTGATAATATGATCAAACCAGCGTGCAGCATGCAGCATGTAGGCAAACATGCAACATGCAAGCAAGCATGCAGCATGCAGGCAAGCATGCAGCATGCAGGCAAGCACGCAGCATGCATGCAAGCATGCAGCATGCAGGCAAGCATGTAGCATGCAGGCAAGCTTGCAGCAGGCATGTTTTCTGTCACGGCTCCGGCGCTGCGAGGCTCCGGCGGTCCCACGCGAGCTTATCGTCGCAGATGGATTTCGCTCACCACCGCGGCTTCGGCTTGCCTCAGCCATGGCGGCGAGCGTTAAACCCACCTGCTCCTCAGCTCGCGGGCCGCCTCGCCCCTCCGCGCCTACGCGGGATTGAATTACACTCTAGCGTAGGGCAGACAAGACTACGTGGAGTCGGTTTTGCCGCGATTCGTTTCTGTCACTGACTTTTTAGGCACAAACTTACTTCTTAACGTACGTAAGTATACATCATAGTAATAATAGAAAATAAATTTATGGAAATATACAATTATACTTTATAAACCATGCCTGCAACTATGACTTTTATGAAATAAAAAGACATTACGCACAGAACTAATTAATTGCATGAAATCGTATTTTAGATGTACATTGATTTATTAAAGTAAAAATTGATGTTTCAATTATTCTGCAAACTGAAACTTACGATGAAACAAAAATATGGGTAACAAAACTTATTTTTAACGTATTTTTTTTGTATTTGTTTGTTTCTCATTTTAAGCATGTGGTGTTTACCTTAAAGGATTGTGGCACTACGTTAAAATAATATTATCTGTAAATATAACATGTAATAGTGTAACAAACACTGGTGAACTGGATAAAGTAAAGTTCGGCCTGCATACTGTCCCACTGTTATGCCGACTCCACACGCTTAGCAAACCTTAACAAGCCGTCACAAATTCAAACGTGTGGATAGAGCGTTTGGCTTGGTTTGCAAGCGCTTGTAGCCGATCCGTCTAACAAATCACAAATCCAAACGTTTGTAGAGGTTTGGAGTTTGCGATAAGTGCCAAGCGTGCGGACGCGGCATTAGGTAAAGGCCCCCATCATTACAATGAAGTCATCGCTAGGGTTGGTGGTCACAAACCCGGGCTATGCATGGCAAATTCCGAAAACACACTTTGGCCGACCTGTTAATAGAACCCGGAGCCTCCGGATATTGAGCCGAGCGCTTGGCATAATTATCCTTTGCGCAAAATATATCACTGAAAAGAAAAGATTGACTCATATAATTATGACCTAATGATATATATCACTATTTTATAAATTCAGCTCTTTAAGCTAAATGATACAGTTTATCATTCAACAATTAACGAGTGATTTATTTGCTTGCTGAGCCCTAGCTCAGGTGTTGTGTGTGAGATAAATAGTTAGCTTGTCCTATCTACAATAATTAGTTACATAAGTTAAAAAGATATCAAATTCGTCGCCCTGCTGACACGTCTGATTTAAGGTACCCTGGCTATCAACTTGAGGAGCAATTCCGCGCGAAAGCCGGAGTATGTCTGTACGTGAGGGCTGACATTTTTTGTCGTCGTCTGCACTGTTTGGAAGACCCTCCTTTCCCATCCTTTGGGTGCGCATTGAATTCGGCTCCCGTTGCCGTGTCTTTGCGTGCCTCTATCGGTCCCACACAGGAGATGCTAACACAAGCAGCCTTTTTGACCACCTCGGCCGAGTGACTGATGTAGCTCAGGAGCGATTCCCAAACGACGAGGTGGTGGTTTTGGGGGACTTCAACGCCCACCATGAAACATGGTTGGGCTCCTCCAAAACTGATCACGCTGGTAGAGTCGCTCATGCCTTCGCTCTGACGCAAGACCTGACGCAACTGGTAGACCAGCCCACCAGGATGCCAGAAATCGTAGGTCACGCGCCCTCCTTGTTGGACTTATTATTGACGAGTCGCCCTGCAGGGTATAGAGTGTCGGTGCTTGAACCTCTAGGCTCGTCAGACCACTGCTTGGTCATGGGGCCAGAGCTGCTTTCATGGAAAGGACCCATCGGAGTGCGCTTCTGCCATCGCTGATGAGATCTTGTTGGGTATGGAATATTATATTCCATTCACAGATCTTGCCAGCGTTGGCAGACAGCGGCCTTGGCTCAATCGCGAATGCGCCAAAGCTGCTGAATGCAAGCAAGCGGCGTATCGTGCTTGGACGAGGGCTTGCGCTCTGAATGACCCTAGTACCAGCTCCTTGAAGGCGGCCTACAACAAGGCCTCTAAGTCTAACAAGAGGGCTCTCGCAGGAGCGGATGCACAAATAGTGGCAAGGGTGGGGCGGGAGTTGATCTCGCACCTTACGGGTAGCCGTAGCTATTAGCGGCTCGCTAAGGCAATGCAGGCCAACTTCTGCTCTCCCTCGCTGCCCCCATTGAAACATCCAGATGGCTCGTTAACTTACCAGCCGCTTGAGAAGGCGAACTTGTTGGCTGAACTTTTCGCGGCCAATTTGCACGTCGACGATTGTGGCGCTGCTCTACCTACTATAGCACATTGTGGGGCCACCATGCCTGATATTCGTATCAGGCAGTGATGTACGTGCCGTGCTACGGTCGCTCGACGTGCGGAAGGCTAGCGGGCCGGATGGTGTTCCGGCGATTGTGCTGCTCAGACGCGCGGCTGAGTTGTTTCCTGTATTGACACGATGGTTTATAGTCTTACGATACTGGTCTTGTGCCGGTGTCTTGGAAGGAGGCGAACATACAACCCATCCCCAAAAAAGGGGATCGCTCGGATCCGGCCAACTATTGACCCATCATCGCTGTAACTTCTGTGCTGTGCAAGGTGTTTGAGCGAATAATTAGTTCCCAGCTCATTCACTACCTAGAGGATCACTCGCTGCTCCATGATCGCGAGTATGGGTTCAGACCAAAGCGATCAACGGGTGATCTTCTAGCGTACGTTTGTCACGCGTGGGGTGAAGCGATGGACAAGCATGGCGAATCTCTGGCAGTTAGCCTTGATATCGCCAAAGCTTTCGATAGAGTGTGGCATCGTTCCCTTCTTTCCAAGTTGCCGGCCTTCGGTGTGCCGCCCCCCTTGTGCGCCTGGGTTGCAGACTTTCTAGAAGGGCGGAGGGTTCGTGTCCTTTGTGAGGGTAGTTCCTCCGCGTTCTACAAGGTCAATGCCGGAGTGCCGCAGGGTTCTGTGCTCTAACCTACTCTATTTCTTCTGCATATTAATGATATGTTGTCCTTGGGCAATATTCATTGTTATGCGGATGACAGTACGGTGCATGAGCGGTACTTGGGACATCCTGCGGCAAAGCAAGCCGATATCATGGTGAAAAGGCAAGAACTGGTTGCCAAAGTGAACCTGACTCTCGATCGTGTCTCTAAGTGGGGATCCAAAAACCTGGTCGAGTTTAATGCTAGCAAAACCCAGGTTTGTGCATTCTCGTCCAAAGTAACTCCTTTCCTTACTCCTCCCCCTCTTCAAAACTTTCCGTTACCTATTTCGGTGAACCTCAGCATTCTTGGCATAGACATCGGCCAGGAACTGAATCCAAAATGCTACGTCGAGAGTGCTATTTTAACTGCCTCCCGGAAGTTGGGTATTCTCAATAAGGTGAGGCGGTTTTTCACTCCCGAGCAGCGCTGTTTGCTGTACAAAACTCAGGTGCGATCGAGTATGGAGTATTGTTCCCATCTATGGGACGGCTCCGCTAAATACCTCCTCGATGCACTTGATAGACTGCAAAGGCGAGCGGTACGCATTATTGGAGCTGCTGAGGTTACAGCTTCACTTGAGGACCTCCAGCTGCGTAGAGACATTGCTTCTCTCAGTGTCTTCTACCGGAACTACTACGGAGAGTGTTCTGAAGAACTTTTTGATCTTATCCCGCCCTCTCCTTTCCTCTCCCGGACTACACGTGCTGGTCTTAGGAACCACCATCATACTGTACAGACTATTAGTACTCGTACCAAAAAATTTGGCAAGTTGTTCCTCTGTAAGGCCATTCGGCTTTGGAATTCTTTGCCGGCGCATGTATTTCCCAGCTCCTACAGTCCCGGGTCTTTTAAGCGGGGCGTGAAACGGCATTTATGCAGGCCGTCATGAATGGGTGCGCTCGTTATCATGCTTATTCCACGGTGGGGAGCGCTCTCATTATTTTGGACTGCATCGGCTGCTTACCATCAGGCAGGATGCAGTCACTATGACGAGCCATTATAAAAAAAAAGATAGGTACATTTATTCAGATCTGTTTAATCGAATCAGACAAAGTAAAATCCATAGTCAATAACTTTCCTTGCGTCAAAGACAACCGCTTTTGAATGAGACCTTGAGCGATAGCTATTTATTTCTCTCTTTCACGTATAAGCCCTCGCATGCAGCTGCGGCTCACAATGCCTCACTCGTCTCACTCACATTCCACCGAATCACTCAGTTTAGTCGCTCGAAAAGAAGCCGTATATCTAATGAGATAAAGATATAATTGAGATGCAAGTGAGTTAGTGAGTCATAAGCTTCATTGAAAACATGTATATCATTTTTGTCTTTCACTCAAAGAGTTACACAAGTCTAGTCCTTATCTTGATTTAATTGAGTCGTCAGTAACCGTGTCGCGTAGCGGTGAAAGAATACTACCACCCCCTCTCTTCCCTTGGGTATCATAAAAGACGAACAACGAACCAAAGACTATGCACATACATCCAACAGCTTATTAGAGCGGTAAAGGGCTCACCACCTGTCACGCTGGGCACATGTGCAGTCTCTATTTGGTGAAAAGTAAACTATGGTAGAGGACTGTTTTTGCTGTCCTCATTGCCTAGTCTCTGACTAACCCTTCGGGGATATAAATCGTGATTATATGTATGTATGTATGATTTAATTGATGAAGGGGTTTGCTTTGCCCGTCGTCATCATAGAAACCAGCAGTGCCTTTTGAGTCCGCAGTTGTTTAAGCATCGTACTGTAAGACAAACTCCCGCACGTGCGTAAACAACCTTACAGCCTTACTTGTTTCAACTGTGAAGCCTCAAACTTGCCTTCTATTTATAAAGCTCTCCGGCCTAATTGCCTACAGCTCACAACATTAATTTTCAAGAATTTCATTACGTCACTTAATCAGAACATTCTGGAATTGTTATGTCGTAATTCTTTAGCGTCTTCTGCAGAGATTATAATCTGGTAGCGCTTTGAACATGATACAATCGTTTGAGATGGCATTTTTGTTCTAAATATGTATATGAATTAAAATTAAGCCATTAACAATCTTGTGAATAACATGCTTGTTATTATTACAAAGCATTTTATCATTAAATTTCAATAATAATATAGGTAAGAACTTTCAACAACATTTAAGTACTTATAAATTATTTCGTAATTGTTAGATTTCTACCGAATTTCACAAAAATCTAAATAACTTTTTGCGAATGAATGTCCATACAGTAAAATATTTGCCATTTGCATAAAACAGTCAAAAACACGCGATTATGCCCCCACTTCTCATACACATGTAGAGTAGCTCCGTAGTTTCTTCAGACGCTGTGCCGACACAGACACCAACAGTGTCCGGTAACGACTATTTACATAACGCACTGCAAATCGCGTATGATGATGCGGCAACAGAAAGTGTGTACGTTTTCGCTGCGCCTAAAGAATTGTTTTCGTTTATACGGAAGGTACCGTGTAGCTTTTCGCAGCTCTGCTAGCGTGCGCGCTCGCGGGCTCAGCTTTTTTGGAGAACAACATCTTACGCCCACAATCAACGTGTTTGCGCGATAACTTTGGATACCAAAATCGGTCTTGTACAACCTATGATTTTTTTTACTTTTTTATATGTTAAGAGCCCATACCTACTACCCTAGCCCAAATTTTGATTTCGCATCTCATCTATCCCGCTAGCACAATAGTGCATGAGATTACGCGGACCGAGACATTAGACTGAGCGGGGGGACTGCACTGGTCGGCGGCAGAGCGAATGGTTCTATTAGCATTATACACACATCAAAAGTGTCTAGGGATCAACATATATTTTTGCAATAACTTTTCTGCTGATTGATATTAATTAAAATTGTCTTTAAGGATTCATCAAATAAAGTGTTTTCGTTTGTCTACAGTAACGATAAACCAAGTCACCTTTGCATTAATAAAGAAATTTGCCATTTTCCTAATAAAGGGATTTATGACATTTGAACCACTAACATTAAAGTTCGAAAAAAAGACTGAAATAACAGTTTTCTTTAAAATTTTATTGGGTAACTTAAACAATTAATAATCCGTGTTTCTACCGCGAACACTAACAACACAAGAACATCGGTTTGGCATACTCAAAATGAGTTCATCCAAATCACGCTGTGGAATGGCCGCCCATGTTCGTTGCAACAACAAAAAAAGGTCTTCTTGCGACTGGATACCCTCCATATTCGGCAGAGCTCTTCTCTGTAGCATATCCCATGCATGCTCAATCGGGTTCAAGTCTGGCGACTGAGCAGGCCAGGGCATGACATTGATGTTAGCTGCGGCGAGAGTCTGTCTTACAACTCTTGCGGTGTGCGGTCGTGCATTATCATGCATTAACTGAAATAAGGGACCGATTTGCACTTGTAGAGGAACGATGACGTCTGATACAATCGTCTCAGCATAAATTTGAGCGTTGAGGTTGCCTCTGATCCAAATCAACTCAGTTCTTCCGCCGATCCAAATACCCGCCCATACCATGATGGTTCCAACACTATAAGGATGGACTTCCTGGCAGGATTTTAATCGCTGTTGGCGTCCAGGGGTTCTCCAGTGTCGTATACGTCTTGTATCCGGTCTCATACCAAAACGAGACTCATCAGAAAAGCACACGAAACGCCATTGTTCTTCTGCCCAATTTCTGTGTTCAAGAGCCCATTGATATCGAATCCTACGATTGTGCATTGCTATAGGTGGTACCCTTAGCGGTCTTCGGGAATGAAGGTTCACTTCATGCAAGCGGTTTCTGACTGTTTGGTCGCTAATTAAGTTCCCTGAAGAGTGATGAAGCCTCACGGCTAACATCATGGCGGTTATTGTTGGAGCTCTTCGAGTTGTGATTTGAATGTATCGGTCTTGTCTCCGTGTGGTGCAGCGATACCGTCCTCCATGGCGCTCAGCCACGGTACCAGTGCTTCGGTAACGTGTCCAAAGTCGACTGATAACACTCTGACTTGTATTCAGAGCTAAAGCCACAGTACGTTGCCGGGAACCAGCTTCTATCATTCCCACAGCTCTGAGCATTTCTTCCCTGCTTAAATGACGTCGCCGCTCCATAATAACGTTGATTTTAATCAGTAGTAGGGAAACAGTAGCACTAATAATGTCTTCAATGCGTTGTATGTTTTTATAGGGAAAATATTGACAGCTGATTTTCATCTTTTACTAGAAATTGATTGAAAGTTCCTGTTTCAAATTATGAAATGCACCAAAAAGGATCCATATAAATTTATAAAATCATAAATTTATTACAAAGCCACATCTCAATCTCAAGAAATCCGCATAAAAATGCTTGATCCCTAGACACTTTTGATGTGTGTAGCTTATTTTTTTTCAGTGAAAAAAACCAATGTAGATTATGATAAACATAGAGTGAATGCATGGTCTTCCAGGCCAGGGGCCACAAATGTCCGTCGCCAATGCCTGCCATAAAGTTATATGGTACGCAGCTACAGCGAGTTGATAAATTTAAATACCTCGGACATTGGTTAACCTCTGACCTGAAAGATGATGTGGACATTGAGAGGGAGCGCAGGGCGTTGTCTGTGAGAGCAAACATAATTGCCCGCAGGTTTGCTCGCTGCTCAACAAGTGTAAAAAACTGCCTCTTTAGAGCCTATTGCACTAGTTTCTACACAAGCAGCCTGTAGGTTAATTATACACAAAAACAGTACAGCGCCCTCCGAGTCCAGTATAATAACGCTTTTAGAGTGCTGGTGGGGCTGCCCCATTTCTGCAGCGCGTCGGGGATGTTTGCTGACGCGCGGGTGGATTGTTTCTACACCACCAAGCGCAAACGGTGCAAATCCCTGGGGCAGAGGATCCGGGCCAGCCGGAACGGCATACTAAGCATGTTTGCACCTAGATTTGACGGCGAGTACCTAAACCACTGTAGTACAGTACATGGGGAATATCAGTAGCTGCATTGCTTTAAAGAAAATCATTTATTTTAAAGAAACATTCATAACGTAATATTAAACTTAAATAATTACTTTTAAATCAAATAGTTAATTAATATCATTGTTGATTATGAAATTATTAAATACTATTTTTAAATGTTATTTAATGGATTAATAGAATATTGTAATTTTAAAATGTAGGAAGTAGTAAAAATACTGTACTAACATATTTATAAGTAAAATTGTTACTAACAAAAATGGATCTTTGTAATCTGATTTAAATAAATAAATTATAATTGCGGGCTTATATTTTGTTACGTTATTTCGGAAACTGTTATGATTTAACACTTTGCAAGCCGGGCATTTAATTACGCGCGGATGATCTTTTTCGTATTTATTGTAAATTCTATAGAAAAAGAACATAATAGAAATGAATTTAATTCTTTTTGTATAAGTTGGAGTAACTTATGTTTAAAATTATAAAAGAAAATAATCGATATATTTTAAATGTTATAAATTATAAAAATCAATACCTAAATCTGTATGCACATAAGTTATAATGTAAGAGTAACTCATGTTTTAAATTATAAAAAAATGAAACAAACAATATTTGAAATGTTATTTATTTTAAAAATCAATACAAAAATACCCTTTTTTGGGAAAAAAAATTTTACTTAACTATCTGTACATAACGCACTGTAGAGGCGATCGGCAGCGGCCGCGCCAGCTCGACGCGTTCCCCTCACTTGCCCTTCTTTCATACGTAAATGAATCGCCTATGTATGTGTAGCTAAGAAACGCAGCTACACATTGCATCAAACGCCGATAATGTCAGAGCGTCGTAATTTCAGTGAAAATTCTAGGAAATCGGACGGAGCGTACCGTGGAAAAATGAGCGTCACGACGCTGTATCGTGATCCGCTTGCAAAGTGTTAATATAAAGTATTTTATAAGATTTTTATAGAATTGTGTTTTCATTAATTAGAAAATTATTGATGCACTAAGTTTGATACAACTAAGGATCTTGCAAAACAATTTTAGGTAGTACCTATGGACCCTTAAAAGGAGTAGGTGGGTCACCTACACAAGTAATCACCGCCACCCATGGACACCCGCAAACCAGAGGAGTTGTAAATGCGTTGCCGGCCTTAGGAGGAAACACTGCGTCGGCATGGCATGCAAAATTCTCATACAAAACACAGAAAAACGACGTTTAGTAGTCCCCTGTTTTCCTCCTTCAAAACTGGACCAAATTTTATTACTTTTAGTATCGGTTAAAGAAAGAGATTTTCTATGTCTGTATGTTTGATTTTTTGCATTAAGTCATTTATTTAATAACCAGGAGCCTTCCAAACTTAACAAAATCACTCTGTTTCAAGGCGACTTTTGAAACATGAAGTGACTGGTTTTTAAAAAATCAAACATGCAGACATAGAAAATCTTTTTTTTTTAACCGATGCTAAAAAAGTAATATATAAATAGTAATATATATAAAATTGGTCCAGTTCTGAAGGAGGAAACAAGGGACTACGAAACGTCGTTTTTCTGTGTTTTGTATGAAAATTTTGCATGCCACTTCGACGTAGTGTTTCCTCTTAAAGACTCATTTTCATTGGTCGATAAGTCGGTCGATAGTCCGAATGCGGGGAGCCAAGTTTCATGGTTGATATAGAAGGTTTCATGGTTTACAACTGCCGATGGATTTTAAGGGGAATCAGAAATAAAGAGAGGCCTTTTCGAATGTAGTATTAAACACTTTGGGCCCTGTGGCATGTGTTTCAAAAATCTTCCCGCACCCCGCATGCGGGCGCTAACGACCAATGAAAATGCGCCCTGGATCAAGCGTATGAATCTACACTTAATAATTTTCAAGTGTGCGACACTGACGCTTGCGGCCGCTCCCATGTAAAAATAATTTATTATTGTACCAAAATATTTTTATTAAAAAAGTCAATATCATTTTATACTCATGGACACATTCTAATCACGTCGTGCGATAACGCAGTCAAAAAAAACACTAGAAAAACACGCTTTTATAAATGCACGTAAAAACAAAAAATAAATTATGGATCGTTCAAGTTGTCTCTATTTATGGGCTAAAGTGAAAACGATTTGCTTTTAATTATAATATTTGATTGTAAAAGCGTGGGGCGCTGGAACAGGAAAGACTTTCTTGTTAACAGATACTAATACCTACTAACTTCCTGGCGGAAGCTGCATGAGGTCGCACGAGAGCATAACGTTTATGCCGCCAAAGGGTTACCAAAGGGAACCAAAGATATCTCGTCCACGAACAAGAACTCTATATACATTTTGCCACTGTTGACGCATTACCCTTATGTACTTAATTTCCTGAAAAAAGACGCGTTAAAAATGTCGGTGAATGTTGTCTCTCCTCGCTACTGGCGCATGTTTTGTCTGAGTTCGACAAACTGTTACTTTGAACGGACTGTTTAATATAGAGCCACCTACTAGTCGTGCTGCAATTCCAGTTAGAGCGCCAATCTGTGTAACCTGCCTCCCGTAACGTCGCTTAACTTGATTTCTCAGCAAGTTATACAAAAAGTCTTTTCTTTTCCAGCGCCCCACGCTTTTACAATCAAATATTATAATTAAAAGCACATAGTTTACACTTTAGCTCATAAATAGAGACAACTTGAACGATCCATAATTTTTTTTTGTTTTTACGTGCATTTTTATAAACGTGTTTTTCTAGTGTTTTTAAACTACTTAATAATTTATTTTATACTTTTTGGTCTTTGATAACAAAGTGTTCAAAGTCCATTACATGGCCTTTCTCACAAGTGCAAACACGACTATGATACGATATTCTATCATGGAATGCCAGTGCCTATCTTCCGGCTTCATCATCAGACCTGGAAACCTAATCGTGGTCAAAGTTCATTACAAGACTTTTCTAAGAAATTCAAAACAGCTATGATAAGATTTTCCATCATGAAGTTCCAGTTCATATCGTCCGGCTCCATCATCAGATCAATTCGACAGTACCATATTATTGTATTGTCATCAGAACTACATACAGCTGCCAATTTTCATTACGCTACCCTTGGAAGATGGTGAAATTAGTTACCTTAGTTTCCATTACATAGTTTGTTACATACAGGTCGACCTAATAATATCGTGTTAACAAAATATTGAGCTTCGAGTGCTTTCATACCATAGATTTAGTATAAAATATATGTCTCATACATACTTTGCCGCTGCCGGCCCGATCTTTTAAAACATCTTCTGTCATTAAGCAGTAATGTATAAAATTTATGCACTCGAAGCTACGTACCTATACTTATTTTTGAAGCTGACTTGAACAGAGATACAGCGGAGTAGCAACGGGCTGTTAATTTTTGTTTTAATTTATTAAACATAAATTTAATTTTGTTTGACTGTGACATAAAGGGTCTAACAATATCAATAAGCGAACGTTTAAGGGGAGCATCTATATATCACACTGAGCATGCACATCAAATTTGGCCCAAAACTTTAACCGCCTCTGTGGTCTAGTGGCTAAGCAACCGGTTTCAGACCCAGAGGTCCCGGGTTCGATTCCCAGCAGGGGGTACATATTTGTGTGCTCGGTTTGGTTGGTGGTAGGGCTGTTAAGTCCGCCTGGCTAGCTACCACCATCTTATCTAAGTCTGTCGCCATAACAACGATGTTTGGCATTGTTGTGTTCCGACAGTTTGAGATAAGATAGCCAGTTCCTCAGTGGTTGAGGATTCCGGGTGAAGCGCGCTTCCATCTTCGGCCTTATCATCACTTATCATCAGGTGAGATAAAGGCCAAGCGCTTACCCGTTGCCGATAAAAAAATAAAAAAAAAACAACAAGCTCGTTACAGATGTAACCTCCCCACCCACCTATAATTTCTATACCTTAATCTAATGCCTTTCACACCTATATGCCTAGTCTACCTTATAATACATACACACATCCTCGCCGCTTCTACCTTAACTTAACTTATTATCTAATTCTTAACCTAATTAACCTAATTTATCTACAATCTAATGGTTGTGTTTGGAGTTTTTGTTTAGTGCGTATTGTTTGTATGATGATGAAACCTTAGCATAGCTTAATTCTATTTGCAGTGAATTTCAGTCAAGCAATGTAATATTAATAAATACTATTTTGGCCAGATCGTCTAGTGAACCCTCCGTTGTTAACCGCATTTAAGTAACTCAAGTTCTTTCGTGAAAGTTTAGTAATTGGCTTATCCCTGTGTTAAATTATTTTCTCCTGACCTAATTACCTACCAGTCTATAGATCATAACATAGATATGTGTAGCCTAGCAATGACTCCGTCTGAACTGTGACCTAAATCCTTCACTGCAGCTGCGGGGAAGATTTGTAACCACTCAAAGGTAATCAGATGATAGCCTAGCTTGCAGGTATTATTATTTATTATCAGTAATATGATACATAAGAAGCCTGGTGCAATTTATATGACATATTAGAGGATTCTGGTAATTTAATAGCCCCTCCCCGCTATTAGCATGCCGATCAGCTCATTGTACTATATCAGCCCTGACCAGATTAAATTTAACTTTAATTATTAGCTTGTGCCTTTAATTCTTTAAAACTGAGAATTTACATTTCTCCTCAAAATTTAATTTCATTTTACATTATGAACTATGTGTTAGCAATTTAAATTCTTATTATTCCACATAAATCAATAGAGTTTATCTCAAGGCTTGCTATCATCCAAATATCCTTTTCACATTAAGAACTTAATTGTTTAATGCAATAACTATGTCTTATGAAATCACTTATTGAACAGATGTGGGACGCCAACATCCTACCGGACACTTATTCCTCTGATTATTGTGTCTATTATAGGAGATCACAATATAACAATATTAGCTTACTGTCCTCTTGTCTTATTAGAAAGTTAATATTCAGTTCTATATAGGGTGGATAATTTAATCAAACGCCACTTCAGGCGGTGGCTAAAATAGAATGCTATTAATACAGGTAAAATTACCTTTATTTACTCTTAGTATTTATTATACCGGTCTTATAAAGTTCCAATATAACTACATTGGATTGGCTGCATTGGCAGATTATCACATCTTAAGTTTATTAAAGGATGTTTAATTCATTCAATATCCTTGACTTTTAGGAAGTGAACTTAAATAGAATACTATCTTTTGAAGTAAATTACTTTGGGTTACTCTTAGTGTTCATTATACAGATCTTATAAAGTATAAGTACATCTCAAGTTTATTGAAAGATGTTTAATTTATTCAATATCCTTGACTTTTAGGAAGTGAACTTAAATAGAATACTATCATTTGAAGTAAATTACTTTGGGTTATTCTTAGTGTTCATTATACAGATCTTATAAAGTATAAGTACATTTCAAGTTTATTGAAAGATGTTTAATTTATTCAATATCCTTGACTTTTAGGAAGTGAACTTAAATAGAATACTATCATTTGATGTAAATTACTTTGGGTTATTCTTAGTGTTCATTATACAGATCTTATAAAGTATAAGTACATCTCAAGTTTATTGAAAGATGTTTAATTTATTCAACATCCCTGACTTTTAGGAAGTGGACTTAAGTTAATTATTTTCCATCAACTTCCACCCCCTGTCTCTCAGACTGAGTGGTTAATTTGATAGACTACTAAATCATAGTTAGTATACTTTTAGTAGGTAGTAAATTAGGTAGTTAATTATCCCTGTTAATCATTGAATCAATTACATTTAGAAGTTATCTTTTACTCACTTTAATAAGTATAAATTAGACTGTACTAGGTATTAGTCTGATTGATTAGATTGTTCCCATCAAATATTTCTATGCTTCATATTATTAGAAGTAAGTACTTACATATCTTAAGAGGTCTATTCAAATGGTATTAGTAGACCATTGTCAGGCTAATTAGCTGGAATATCAATTAGTCACTTAGTTAGAATATCAATTATTTCTATGTTTCAGATTATTAGAAGCTCATAGCTTGCAATGTCTTCTTTCAACGACTTATCCTAGGTTCTAAACTGGTTTTAGTTGTTCAGTTTGTATCAGCTTATTTTTGCTAATAGGTATCGGATGTAAAATTTTCCATACCTTGAAGAGTGTATCGATATGAGATCGTATTGCATCCCAGGGAAAGCTAAAAAATGCCTGTTTGGTCATTTCAGTATTAGAAATCAAACATCACAGTACAGCTAAGCTAATTTGCTATAACTTTTAGTATTTTTTTTTTGTAATAGGTAACCAGTCTAGACTTTTAGGTATTCCAAGTAATGATGGTACAATATTATCATACTTCTGTTAACTATTTAAAATGAATAATTAATTGGTAACAACTTTAGGAAACAATTAGAATTTTATCGGCCTGCGGTAACAGATTACTTGCCTAGCTAGGACCCACATCACTTCATCATAATTTTATTTAGCGCCGTAACTTAATTATCCCTACCTTATTAGTCTGAATTAATAACTAACCATATATATATCCGCCTACCTATAGATTCCTACAACTTTCCTCACTTGAAAATGCCTATATCTTGTCGAACTAACAGTCCCTTTTTGTGTACCTTGCAATCTAGGCCCGAGCCACATTTAATTTAAATTCGTGATGTGTTGTGAGAGTCGCATTGCCCCTGAAAGCAACTAACTCCTAAATGTTCTATCAGTCGAGCCAGTATACTCAGTGTGTTATTTTCCTATCACTACACTGTATGTACGGAGGTAGACTCGAAATTGGACTGGGTCATACGGGTCTACCTCCAGCTAAATGGTGTCTGACCTATCTTCAACTTTCACTAGGGAGACAACTGTCTCTCCCCCATTACTCCGTCGAAGATAGTGTATTGTTTAGCGTAATGATGTAAAACGCCGATCTTATTAAATACAATCAAAGATCATCCAGACCGAAGTCTGTTGAAAGGTACATAGGTTTTCGTTGCCACCGTTACGCGTTTCCGCCGATGTACCCCAGAATACTTCATTCCGTTAACGGATTCGAGTTGCGACCGCAATAGTTTTACTTTATTAATCACTTTCAATTTCACAAATCTTAATTAATATCGCAGCTCGAATATCACTTAGCGCACTATCAAAGCTCGGACACTATTTTCCCCGTATGAGTAGTACCGCACTCTTAAATTGGACCGCACCGCCGACGCCCCAAAATTGAATGCCCGCTAATTTTCCGCCCTTTTCCCAAGCATCTTAACTTTCGCGCCATGCGCGCCTAACATACGCCCGCGCGAGTCCGCTTTTCTTCCCTTCAACCAATCGCTAGCTGTTTCCCCGATGCCCCTCGCCTTCGCGTCGCGCCACGTGGAGCTATCATCCGACCTCTCTTTCTGTCTTTTTCTCAACCTCTCGCTCGATCATTGCCGCCTTCGCCGCGCAATTCTAAAATTTTTCCATAATCTAACCAAATCTCGTCCGACAGCCAATATTTCATCTTTGAATATCTAAATGTAGCCTTCTATTAACAATTCCCTCTCAATAATCCTCCACTTAAGCCAATAATCCTATATTTTGGGAAATTATCAAAAGTTCCGTATTCCGACCATAGATGGCGTCCGCCCGTAGGTGAACCACTTTCCCGACCCCAGAGCAGTCCCCGCAAAATTCAAAATAAAAATACGGTCCTAGTCAAGCTCACAACCTTATGACTCCCGCTAGACGCCGCCTACGTCGCAAGGGACGCGCAGAGCAGTCCCCGCGAAATTCAAAATAAAGAAGTCAAACTAGCAACCTTATGCGAAGCTCAAGTAAATAACTCACGCTAGATGGCACCTATGTCGCAAGGAGCACACAGAGCAGTCCCCGCGAAGTTCAAACTAGAGATAAAGCGTTAGACCACGGACCATTATTCTGAACTAGTTTATTATTCCCTTTTTCATGCTTATTATATTAATGGTGCTACGCATTAATATTTATGTTAGTGCTACTCCCACACATTCCTTACTAACGGACGGATACCATTCATTCTGTACCGTTACACAGAGATAATCAACAAAACATTACCTATCATAACTCATCATCAAAAAATACTCCCTTTCCAAACCCGTACATCTGTCCTATACGTACACAAACATAGCCGAACATGCACACTAAACTCGGAGAACACTGAGCTGACTAACATAAAGAAAAGTTTGCGTTTGCGTGCGTGTTAATAAAGATACAGCATGTTTCATGATGTGCATTATTTTAATTGATTTAGTTTGATAAAAAACATAACTTTGAAAAATCACTATAAAACTGGAGCTCTTTTATGTCATTGTATTCAGAATTTTATTGATTTTGTTAGATCCTGTATATTTTGACTTTCAATAATAAACGTTATATTTATTTTCTGAAACATTTTATCCTTATGTATAGGCACACTAAAATAAGAAATGTGTTAGGTATAGTCTCGTATCTTATTTAATTCTATTCTCGCATCAATGTCAGTTTTTAGGCAAGGAAAATAATTAGTTAACTTCGAAATAATCCATAACTGCAATTTTCTTTTTGATTGTCATGTAATTGAGCCCGTGGTTAAGTAAAAAAAAAACCAAAATATGTAAAAGTTCATTAAACAACTCAATTTTCTTTTAAAACTGCGTGCTAAAAATATACCAGTTTATCATGTATTTAAAGCCATAAAATAGTCGAAAATTAATACATTTAAAAAACAGTTACACGGATTTGTTTTTTGGAAGTAACACTATTGATAAAATTGTCCGTTATTCTTTAGGCATATTACAAAACTGTACTATACCAATGTTTAAGTCGTAATTTGTACATTTGAATAAACGAAATGCGTACCTAATTACTTATATAATAACTTTTAAAGCGCACAGATGTACATTAATAAAAAGCAGTTGCGCAGTTGTAGTTTGCAGTCGTCAGCCGCCATCGGAATTGTACATTAAAGGTAAGCAAAGCTTCTGTTTCCTAGAACACCGCCGGTGCAGTAACAAAACGCCGCAATTTAACGACCAATGACGTCACTAAAGCTTTGTCTATGCATACAAGATTGCGTGGGCCCGAGAGAGCGGTGTTCGACACTGTAAAGATTCCCGTAAAGACGCCAGTCATTCTACATCTTTTACTGTATCACGTCTTGTAACGGCCATAATGTTATATTGCACTGCTATCCAAGACAACCGATACTTTTTCCGAATAAACGCCATTTATTTATTTCACTAACGGAAAGCTGCTTTATTACTCCTGTCCTGATGGTAAGTGTCGACAGACAATAGGCATAGAAGGTCCTTATCCACTGAGAGGAATTGGCATACCTTTTAACAGTCTAAACACAGCCGATGCTACTAACTTCGTTTTATAGCGACTTAAATAAGATGGTGGTGACCAGCCAGGCAGACTTACATGGAACCCTTAACCAACTAACTCAAGAACAAATTGTACATCTGCTGAGTATCCAAATCAGGACCCCATAGTGCCTGAGTCAAGTGCTCTTACCGCTTGATATCTGACGCGTGCATGTAAACGAGTATAACGAGTAGGTACTTATATACCATAGCCATGGATTAAGTTTCCCAAAACATACCGACACTGGCCAAATGCGCTCTTACTACACTAATCACCGAGACTAACAACGGCTTTATGTAATTAACTGTTTTTTTCCAATCATGCTAGAATTTTTACAATTATACGACATATTATACTTACACTTTACGAAGTTCATCATGATAAACCATTTTCGTTTAGTAGTTAGGGTGGGCTGAGAGGCTGACGCAGCCCAAAGTTGAATGTCATTCGCACGTCTGAGGAGCACAGTAATTTCCGTTCACCTTCTTTCTTACTAAAGAAAAGAACTCAACCCAAAGGCTTGACTCAGCCTTAGTTGCATTTACTTTGAGGCATTCCTATAAATTGGATTACCGAAATATTTTTTTTTGGCCTACCGTTTTTCTGGATGGAATCAGATAATACATATTTTTACTTACAATTTTTATTGAAACTAGCGGGCCGCCTTTCATGCAAACTTTGTCCTGACAACAAACACTACAAAAAAGAATAAGTCAAATAGAGCAGCCGTCCTGAAGTCATGCGTGAACGCAAAGTTCATTTATGGGAATTGATTTTTATTTAGACACTTACTGAAAATGAACACGTGACCCCTGGGTGGTGTTAAATGAGTGACACTAACTGAGTGGTAGAGCCACGTTGCGTTGCAGCACGCATTGGGCCGGCTCGTCCGGCGTAATACTACCCTCTCACTAATATCCGGCGTGAAATAATAGCACTTGGTGTTGTTGTGTTCCGTCTGGCCAGTGAGGGTTCCGCAGGCCCTTCCCCCCCCCCCCCCCCACCCCTTACAATTCCTAATCCTTCCTAAAACCTATTCCTTAAAGGCCGGCAACGCATCTGCGATTCCTCTGGTGTTGCAGGTATCCATGGGCAGCGGAGATTGTTCTCCATCAGGTGACCCGTCTGCTCGTTTGCCTCCTTCTGTTAAAAAAAGAGGCTCATACAGAAAAAGCGTAGAGATATTTTCCGCGAGCGGAATTGAAAATCCGAAGATAAGGTTTTTCAATAAGTACATATCGAGGAGCTCGATAACGCAGCGGCTAGCGCGTTCAGCTTGCGATCTTGCCCGCTAAGCAACTTTCGCAATGCTGGGTCGCCTGATGGGTGACCAATTAAACACATCTCGAGCTTCTCCGTGCTTCGGAAGGCACGTTAAGCCGTTGGTACCGGTTGTTGTCGTAAGATGGCAGTCGTTAAAACCCACCAACCCGCATTGGGCCAGCGGGGTGAGTTACGGCCCAATATCTCCACGTGGTATTGTTCACGTGGGAGGCCTGTGCCCAGCAGTGGGACGTTTATAGGCTGATGATGATGAATAAGTTCCTATGTAGTTACTTAAAGTAATGTAAAGTAAAGTACAGTATAGTGTCCCACTGCTGGGAAAAGGCCTCCATCATTGAAATCGAGTCATCGCTACAATAGATGGGTATTGGCTTAATCGGGTGCGTATCATTTCATATAATGACATATGAACTAATTACAAAGGAAATAAACGTTCATTGAATATAATTTTAATTGATCTATATACACTTCCCATAACAACATTACGTATACTACTCATTTGATATAATACTCATATTCTATAACAACTTTTTCTATAAAGCTATGGTATGGTATAATAACATATTCTATAACTTCATTTGATATAATTTTTACTTTAAAATAAAATTAACCCCAATTTGATTTTAAAAAATTCTTTAAAAGTTAATACGTTGTGTTTTAGGTAAGGTTGTGCTACAAAAGTCAGTGACAGAAACGAATCGCGGCAAAACCAACTCCAAGTAGACTTGTCTGCCCTACGCTAGGCGAGGCGGCCCGCGAGCTGAGGAGCAGGTGGCTCTCTGGCCATCTGCGACGATAAGCTCGCGTGGGACCGCCGGAGCCCCGCAGCGCCGAAGCCGTGAAAGAAACCATGCCTGCTGCATGCTTGCTTGCATGCCGCGTGCTTGCACGCTTGTTATATCATATAAAATGAATTTATATTAAATGAACGTTAGATCTTAAGTATTTATATCAACCATTACACACCCGGCTTAATCACCACGCTTGCCAAATAGGGGTTGGTGATCACAAACCCGGGCTGTGCATCAAAAAATCACACACTTTGCCCGACCCGGGAATTGAACGCGGGACCTCCGGATATCGAGCCGAGCGCTTCACCACTCGGCCAACGAGGCGTCACTTAAATAATTTTAAAATGCATAAATGCAAAAACTAAAGCTCAACTGTTGATATTCGTTTCAGTAGGTATATGAATACAAATCTTATAGTCATTTGCAGTTACAAATGTTACATTTCATAATTTTGTACTCCAAGAACACCTAATAAAATTCCGGAAGCTTAAAAGCACAAATGGCATCTCGCAGAGTATTTTCCTCTGGATAGTCACTCGTGGCGGGACGGCGTTGAATGCCTCTCGTTACCTGATACAGAAAATGAACAGCATAAATTACGTGCGCCAAGGAACTTGAAAAAAATCCTCTAAGGCTCAGTTTATAATGACGCAGTTCACAGTTCCTGATAAAAGTATGTTTTTATACATACATACAAATGACTATTATTATCCTCGAAGGGTTAGTCAGAGACTAGGAAATGAGGACCGCAAAAGCAGTCTTCTGTCATAATCCACTTTTCACTAAATAGCGACTGCACATGTGCTCAGCGTGACAGGACTGGTGAGCCCATCGCTGCTCTACGCTGTTAGATGTATGTGCACTCTTGAGTCAGTTAGTCGCCTTTTAAGACAACCAAGGGAAGAGATGGGGTGGTAGTATTCTTTCACCGCTACGCGGCACGGTTTTTTATACACTTCCGAGCAAAAGTATGAAGTCATCAACTGTAGTTGTTAAGTGATACCACATTCAATTAAATTACACCCATATTTCAGGAGCTGTCCTTCGGCGAAGATATCCCAGTAGTTCAGTAGGTAGACAGACACCGCGTTTTCGTCGCACTCGGGGGTTATCATCATCATCATCATCAGCCTATAAACGTCCCACTGCTGGGCACAGGCCTCCCACGTGAACAACAGCACTTGGGGATATTGGGTCATAACTAGAGTTGTAAAATGTTGGATACTTTCCATACGTGACGGTCATTAACGATAAATGTCCGGACAGTTTCGACATTGGACATTTTTATTAGATTCGTTTTTAGATACTAAGTAAAACATACTTTTTTCGCGCTCGGTGAACGCGCGCTTATTAAGTTCGTTTATTATCTAAGCTAATTTCATCGTTTTTAGAATGATACTCAAAACTAAATAAAGAAAAAATGAGGAAAAAGTAAAAAAAGATTGATAATTCATTAGGTAATGAATTTAAATAACAGGTTTGTTTAATGTGAAAAAATTTAAATATCTTAAAGTTTGTCTTTGTCCATCCCCTTGAGGATAGTAAAACCAGACACAATTGAAATTCTATTGTTTTGTGACCGCCGGCGGTCGAATGATCCTTGACCGGTTAAATAAGCGCATATTAAAGTGCTGTTCAATGTAAAAATTTAATTAAAATATCTTAGTTTGATTTTGTCGTTTTTGTCCATAAATGTCAAAACTGTCTAGAGATTTAACAAATATTTCCATTATGCTCAGACACTTTCAGCAGACATACATATTTAAGTTGACCGACACTTTAACATCCCTATATAGTCATAACCCTCCACGCTGGCCCAATGCGGGTTGGTGAGTTTTAACGACTGTCATCTTACGACAACAACCGCGACCGGGTTATCATCATCAGACTATAAATGACCCACTGCTGGGCCTTCCATTCCAACATGGACAAAAGCATATGGGACGATTGGGCCTTAACATTCCCGGCTGGCCCAATGCGTATCGGTGGGTGGGTAATTTGTAACGAATTTATTGGGGGGTAAAAGGCGCTTCATTGTTGTATACACATGAGCTGGTGAGATAAATTCTTGGCACATAAATTTAACCGAGGAAAAAGTGAAATAAGGTTTTTATCAGAATTCTAATTTTGTTTTTATTGTTTGCTGTCGGTGTGGGCTAGTCCTTAGTTTAGTATGGGCAAGCGCCGACCCATTTGTTGGGGACCAATTGAGGGTCAGATTCAATTTCGCATTACGCTTACCTTTATTTAGCCGGATAATCCTCAATGAAGTAAACGGAAATAAAATGGATAAAAAAGGCTTATCCAAACTTTTTGTTATAAATTATAGGATTTGCCTTCATGCAAACATTGAGCTTTAAAAAATGTAAATACTTGTTTGGATATTATTTATTTATTTATAACCTAACTTTACTTGGTATGACTAATAAAATAAAATAAAAAACTTAAAGCCTTGATCGCACTAGCCGTGTAATCTAGTCGAGTTATGCTAGTTACAAAAACGCAAGAAAATATACCATCGATCTTCTCATTTTTGACTTTAGATGAAATTGCCGACCGCCAGCAGCAAACTTTATATACAACAGTAGCCAAATTACTAAATTAGAAAATATTTAAAAAGTTCCACGAGCAGGATTCAAACCTTGCATCCTTCTGACAATCTGGCGGGTCAGGTGCTCTGCCAAACTACCGTGGCCTTAAGCAGCCCGCCGAAATACATCAAAAACTATTTACTTTTTAGTTTTAACTTTGAAGGACAACAATATTTGCGTTAAAATTATATTTAAAACAATAGCCACTTAAATTGTAGATCGTACAACCGCCAGCGGTTCGACAATATTTCCAACCGTAACGGCGTGCCTACCAAGCTATGTAGTCCGCAGCGCGAGACAAATTGCTGCGGACAAATTCTATTACAACTATAATGTGTGTGGGTGTCTCGGTTCAGCAGTCTACAATGGATGGAACGGAGCAGTTATTTAAGATATTCGCGTAAACCCCGAAAAGGACAGATTGAATATCCCGCGACCTTCAATTAGAATCTTCTTGCCAATCTTTCAAGTTCTTGTCGTTGCAAGGCTAGGTTTTTCGCTTGTGGCGTAGATTATTCATTCATATTCAGCTTGAAGTTATCATTAGCCTCTAAATATCCCGCTGCTGATCCCAAACCTTCCCAAATGAGTAACAGCACATCACGAGATTGGCACATAACCCTTGAAATAAAAGTCGACCATGATATTCTTAGATAATGATGTAGGTGGCAATGGGAGTACCTAAAGATGGAAGCGCAGTTGCCCTAAAACCCTCAACTACTGAAGAACTGGCTAACTGAACAAACATGATGTTAACTGTCTTAGATGGTAGGTGGTTGTTAGTGATGGTAGCTAACCGGGAGGCCTTAGAACGAACCTGCAATACCAATTCAAAATAAAGCACTATACGATTTACCCTCACTGGGAAACCGACTCGGGACCTTTAGTTTAGGGATCAGGTGGTCCAACTACTACGTCATCGGTAGGTGACGGACGTGGGAGCAGCGGTAGTAGGCGGTATCAAATAACAGATACTTCAGTCCAGCAGCCGATATTTAAATGAAAGGTAGGCTAATTAACAAAAATACTCCTACGTGAAACAAGCTGTACAATAAAAACATATCAATATTCAATAAACTGGAAATAATAACACAAAATTACACCGGAAAATTGGGCAACACGTAAACAATGAAACTGTTCTCGATACGAAAGTAATTTCAATAAATTATGGCTACAATAGCAATGTTAAATGTTTTCTGCATAGATGAGTTTTCCTAGAAAAGGAGTACCTATAATCCCTCTTTGTATAATTATACAATAAAGATTTATGCCTCGAGGTACGCGACTGTGATGACCTTGCGACTTAAGTCAAGATGATGCGACAGTGTCGAATACCGCTTATTACATTTATTTATTTGTTTATTAAACAGTGCACATGCTAACTTACAGTTTGCCCAAAACGCCAGCATGCTAAAGAGGAATTATCAATGTCATATAGAATAAACAAATTACGGTCAATACAAAATAAATGTTAAAAACTAATCCAAAAACAGGTTGTCAGTAAAACAATCAATGAAAAGCTCATGTCAATAGAAATTGCACTTCGAAAATATGAAGTAAATGTAACACAACAATCCAATTAAATAATATCAATAGTAGTAAATTGAGGTCAATACAGAAGGAATGTCAGAATCTAATTTAGAATACTAAAAACTAAAATACATACTGTCAATAATATAAAAAAAGCTTATGTCAAGAAAAATTACATGTCATATTGTCACCTAGATAATTTAAAAAATTAAATTTATTAGTCAAATTGAATTAGATGTTATTTAGATATATTACTAACATTACTATTAACATACAAAAGGGCTTTATAACACAGTAACCCAAAACTATCAGCAAATTTGTCAGTATCGTAGTCGTGAGCGAGCATATCCCCAATGAGCCTTAAGGCCCGAATGGTGGGCGCGTGCGCAGCGTACCTGGTGCGCGTCGGCGGCCAGCACAGCAGGCGCGGCCGCCGCCGCGGCGCAACTGTCCCCTCCGTGTCCCAGGATAGACGCTTGGGAGCCAATAGCCCCACTTTGCTTAATATCGTTGGGCTATATATCTTGTTACGCATAATTGAAAGATAGTGCAAAATCATATGCATAGCCCTCCTAAGTTTAAGCGTGTCTAATCCAACCATACCAGAAACAAATAAGGATGGATATATGTAAGGGTAATAACCGTATGTTCTCTTATACAGCCAACGTGCAAATTTGCGCTGTATTTTTTTGACTAAGAGAACATATTTCTCCTCATACAGATCCCAAACAATGGCACCGTACTCCAACTTACTACGAACATAGGCATTGTAAAGTACCAAGGCAACCCAAACCACCTCAAACTGAGCAGAAGTGCGTATGACAAAGCCTAGCATTTTACTAGCCTTTTTACATACAGTGGTAACATGGTTATGAAAGTCCAATCCAGAGTCTAAAGTTAATCCTAAGTCACGAATTTCACTTACCCTTTGTAGGGGTGCGTCAGATAGATTATTGTCAAAATTAAGTGAACAACGTTTACGCGTGAACGTGATGACTTTACATTTATTATTATTAAATGGAAGGCGATTCAATTCACTCCAATTCTTAACCGCATTTATGTCCTTTTGCAATGCTTTACAGTCAGAGGGTTCATGTATACCTAAGCTTAATTTAAGGTCATCTGCGAATAACAGGCATTTGGAAGTATTAACGTTTTCCGGCAAGTCATTTATAAAAATGAGGAAAAGCAGTGGCCCTAGCGTACTTCCCTGACTTACCCCAGATCTTGTATAATAGTCTCTAGATACAAAATCACCAACTCTTGCAGATTGACGTCTGTCACGCAGGTAATTTGAGAAAAACATCACAGTATTGGCACAAAGCCAATTTCTGCTAATATACGTAACAAGATGTCATTGTCGACCAGGTCAAATGCTTTTTTAAAATCTAAGTAGGCAGCATCAACCTGCCTACCAGCGTCTAATTCTGCATAAATGTAGTCAAGATGAGCCACTAGATTAGTAGTGGTAGAACAAGTTTTTCGAAAACCGTGCTGACTATTATGTAATAGATTTGCAGTTTGTTTACTGATTTGCTGGCATAAAACTATCTCAAATATTTTTGCAAATACCGATAAAACTGCAATCGGTCTAAAAGATGATACGTCCTTTCCACCATCAGCCTTAGGAACTGGAGTGACCCTTGAAACTTTCCAAACTTCTGGGTACTTAGAATGAGACAGCGACAGGTTGAAGAGATCTAGAAGCGGACTCACAAAAGCCGATATGCAGTCTTTGACTAAAGAAATAGGGACACCATCCGGGCCACCTGATGATCTAGGTTTAAGTCGTCTCGCTGCTACCTTTAGATCGGTATCATCAATTGTATTTATGGAAATATAAGTGGAGTTACAGTGACTATAAGCGGCTTGCACTGTGTCGACAGGGTCCAATGCAGGCACCTCGTTCTGGTACACCGAACTTAAATAATCCGCAAAAGCGTCGGCTACGGCTTGCCCAACAACTTCAATATCGTTAACCGAATAGACGTTCATACGCTGCTGCCTGTCGCTTTTCCTATCTTTAACGTAATCCCAAAATTTGGCTGGATCACAGATTATGTTTTGTTCTGTGCAATGCAAATGCTGCTTATAGGCACTATCAATAAATTTTTTAACGTGCCACCTATAATATTTAAATAGTTCCTTGTTAAAGTCTTTGCCTTCAGCCCTAAATCGTTTCAAGTGATAATATTTTTTACGTATGTAACTTATAATATCAGCACTAAACCACTTCGGATATACATACTTATGATCCGGCCTTTAATAGGATTTTGTTGGAACGTATCGACTAATACAATTACATAGTCGAACATAAAATAATGCAATTGCAGCGTCAATGTCCGCTATTTCAAACAGGTCAGTCCAATCCAAACTACCTAATTCCGTATATAAGCCTTACGCCAGTTCCAGTTTGGGTTGGAGTCTGTTCGCTGAGTAGGTGGTGGAGAGAACGGTGACAGGGACGGCGCACCGCAATGAAACCTAATCGTCACCTCAAGTCCGCTTGAGGTGACGATTAGGTTTCATTGTCCGGTGGTATTCGGTGGTATTCAATAGGTACTAAGGGTTCTGTACCCGCGGACACCGATAGCTGCTCCGGGTTAATATCGCTCAATACTAGATCTAACATTCCGCCCCGACTGAACTCCCAGCTTAAACGACGAGTAACGTCCCCTTGATTTCAGTTCTTCCACTGTGCAATCATTATTTTCACAAATAGAGTGGAGATGCTCCTAGTGTTAGTGCTCCACCCTCTTGCACATAGTACAGGTGCAAGTACCTCCACCTACCTCTCAGATGCACGCAGCGTAGTAGCTCCTGGCGCTGCTGTGCCGCGGAGCACGCCTGGTATCATTGATGTACGCATATGTTTACGTCTCACCTGTGTCCACTCTGCCGTGTTTTCTTGCTCAGTGCGATCCCTGGTATTTAGAGTATTTTCATTGATGAACGTGGTGCTGAGATCAGAAGCAGAAGCTAAAGTCGGAACTGGTGCCAAAGAAGTGGTAGGTGCATTTACTTTAGTCGGTGGATTAGCTTTCCCGGCAGCTCCCTTTTTTTTGCTGGGGGCCAGTTTGGGTTTTCGGCTTACTATTCGCACTCTCCAAGTTTTGCGTAGCTCTCGTAACCACAGCTGCATAGCCCAGATTGCTCTGCATTGATACACTTGCATGGCAGTTTGTTGTTTTATACTTTCTTCCAATTTGTCTATCTTACTTGTTAGAATATGAATCTTCTCGAATACTATAGCCTTGAATTCCTTAAATTGCTTTGTTAGTAAAGTGCAAATTTTCGTAGTAAGACGCGATTCGAAGTCTTCCTGCAATTGCTTTATGTCTTGTACTAGAGGAGCCAAATTTTGGGAGTTCGGATCGCGCTTTATCGCCACTGGCGCAGAGCGATTTCCATTACGGATAGTGATATTATCGGGACTATGCATTGATACATCCAAACAATCACTAACAACACTCATATCATGGCTTAACTGCTGGCGCACAGGTGTATGTGAATTGTCATTTTTAGGTAGTTTACTTCGGCATTCAAAACATATCCACTTTTTTTTGAAGTCTGATGTTAATGTAGTAAATACCTCGGCACTAAAATCGGCACACAAAATATCAAAGTAAAGTTTACATTTGGCGCACCTCATAAATGCGCTGTCTTTCTTAAACGTCATCCCAACCGTAGAGCACACCTCGAAACACTCGACGCACTCGACGACAGCAGCCGGCCGGACGGTAGCGCGCGGAGACGCGTAGAAGGTGATAGCTAATTTCGTCCGCCACGCTCCCAGTAATCGTAGTCGAACGGATAAGTGTTCACTACTTACGCCAAAGGTCCGGAATTCAAACCCCGCAGATTGTTGAAAAAAAATATTTTCACTTTCCAATGTTTGGGGGCTTTGGATGTGGTCTGTCGAAAAATGAGGGCGAAACCCGGGGCTCCAACATAGATTAAAAATTAAATTTAAAAGTTTACAAATAAGCAGCGACACGTCTGTTCACAAGAAAAGTTGAAAAAGAAAAATTTGGGGAAGTCGACAGCAACTGCAGGCACAAGTCGCTATTATAACTCAAAAACTTCGTCAAAGCAATTATCACAAATAAATGCTGTTTTTAAAAACCGGTGAGATTGAGCCATGTCCGATTGTTCCGGGTTGATGGATAACTTTTTCCCTTTTATTGTATTTGTGTGATCATTTTTCAATAAAAACCGGCTAAGTGCGAGTCGGTGTCTCTCATGAAAGGTTCCGTAGCAGCAAGTAACATCATGTAAAAGTTCTTGTAGTTCGTTGTAACTTTGATCGATGTTTTAATAATAGTGTATTTGTTTATTAATTAATTTATGACGTATTAAAAAAAACTACTTACTAGGTCTCGTTCAAACCAATTTTCGTTGGAAGTTTGCATGGTTATGTACATCATATATTTTTTTTACTTGTATCATTCTATTATTTTAGAAGTTGCAGGGGGGACACACACACATTTTACCACTTTGTAAATGTCTCTCGCGCAAACTATTCAGTTTAGAAAAAAGATATTATAAACCTCAATAATATTTTTGAAGACATATCCATAGACAGAGGTTTTGTTGAAAAAAAATTTTGAGTTTCAGTTCAGTTCAGGGAACCCCCAACATTTATTGTTTTTTTTTCTATTTTTGTGTAAAAATCTTAATGCGGTTCACAAAATACATCTACTTACCAAGTTTCAACAGTATAGTTATTATAGTTTCGGAAAAAAGTGGCTGTGTGTGACATACGGACGGACAGACAGACAGAAATGACGAATCCACAAGGGTTCAGTTTTTTGCCATTTGGCTACGGAACCCTAAAAACCATTGGTCCGGTAGTGGTCGCAGGTCGCGATGGATATTGTTGTTGCCGGTCGGTTGCATACAGCAAACCATAAGTACCTTAAGTATGTAATACGAGTCATGGTTAACAAACAATAAAGAAATGTTTTATTTGTTTTTGTTTGTATTACATGCAGACTAAAATTAGACGCAAGTAGATTTGTATTGTTACTGTTCAATTTCAATGTGTATAACACAATATTTTTACTTATTCCATTTTTACAAGCTTTTTTTTAACTTGCAATGATGTATGTATAAGTTAATCGGGTGGAATTTTGCAACTCAATTTTGATCCACTTCCCGGTTACCGATTGAGTTGAAATTTTGCATACATGTGTAAAACGCGAGACAATGCAATATTATGATGACATGGTTCTGATCTGATGAAGGAGCTGGAAGGTAGTGAAGCATAGAAACTTTGCAATGAAACGACATAACCTCATCGAGTTTGGGCTCGTTTGAATCGTCTTGACGAGTAGTTTGTCTTTCAATGGTAACCATGGTCTGATGATGGAGTTTGAAGGTGATCATATGAACTCTGTAATGAAACGATGCAACCCCATCGAGTATGGGCTCGTTTGATTCGTCTTGACAAGTACTTTGGTTCTAGATGGTTACCAGGGTCTGAATGATGGAGCTGGAAGGTGGCCATAGAAACTTAGTAAATAAGCGATACAACCGCGTCGAGTTTGATTCGTCTTAATGGGTGGTGAGTGGTGGTGGTTTAGTAGACGTGAATAAATTTTGTATTCACGTTCAGTGAGATGAACAGATGAAAAACGTGTCCGGGAATAACTAAAAACTAAAAAATAAATTAAAAGTAAAAAATCTTTTTAAAAAACAAGCTTTTAATTAAATGCGCTAAAAAGAAAAAAATAAACTTTTACTTTAAAACTTTTACTATCAACTTTAACGTAATTCTCATTACCTACACAATTTATATGAATATAAGGTTGTCGCGAGATTTTCTATAGAAGTACTCTTATGTGTAAATAAATAAGTAAATTAAATAACTTGATAGGATTGATTTTAACTATAAATACGAGTAAGTACTTACTTAAATCTCGCGACAAACTTTTATTCATATAAATTGTGTAATGACGTTGTAAGTTGATAGTAAAAGTTTTAAAGTAAAAGTTTTTTTTTTCTTTTTAGCGCATTCAATTAAAATCTTGATTTTTGAAAAGGTTTTTTACTTTTATTTTTTTATTAAATACTGGGTGATGTTATAATGGTAATTATGTAAGGTTTATGTTGTGTGTCTTGTCCTTATTTAAATGTTTTGAGAATTCTATACGATTAATTAAAAAAAAATACAATTTTTGATTACTGTCTGTGTGTCTAAAATAAATTTCGTCAGGTTTAACCCAATATAGAGGCGGCGGAGTGGTCAACGCCGGACGACGACACGTGGGTCCCACCGTGATAGACACATTTTTCAACGTTTTATTATTTAAAAAAAAATTGTTTCGATTGGTATAAAGCTGGCGGTGGTGGCGGCTCATTATTCTTCTTCTTCTTCTTCAGCCCATGATCACCCACTGCTGAGTGTAGGCCTCCTCATTTGTACGCCATCCTGATCGGTCTTGGGCTTTCTGTAACCACTGTTTGCCCGTTACTTTTGTGATGTCATCCGCCCATCTAGTCTTCTGGCGGCCAACGCTTTTGGTGCCGGTTCTCGGTCTCCACTCAAGCACCTTCCTGCTCCACCGGCCATCGTCTCTGCGGCTTATTTGACCCGCCCAATCTCACTTCCTTTGCGCAATGATACGCCCCACGTCGTTTATTTTTGTTCGACTCCGGATTTCTGTGTTTCTTATTTTGTCGCTTAGAGTGATACCCAACATGGCGCGTTCCATCTTCCTTTGGGCTACCTGCAGCTTTTGGATATGTTGTTGTGTAAGGGTCCAAGTTTCTGCCCCGTAGACCATGACCGGCTGAATACACTGCTCATATGCCCTTCGTTTTAGAGAGAGGGGCACTTCCTTACACTTGAAAATTAAGGTAGCTTACCGAACGCCCCCTAACTGAGTCCGATGCGGCGCTGAATTTCTCTTGCCTGTCCTTCCTTTCCAAGCGTAATGTAACCTCCCCACCCCTATCTAAATTCTACACCTTTCTATAAATTCTCTATACCTAAATCTAAACCTAAATCTAATGCCTTTCACACCTATATGCCTAGCTAGCTTATAATACATACACACATCCTCGCCGCTTTACCTTAACTTAAATTATTATCTAATTCTTAAAACTAATTAACCTAATTTATCTACAATCTAATGGTTGTGTCTGGAGTTTTGTAGAGTGTGTAGCGTTTGTATGAAGATGGAACCTTAGCATAGCTTAATTCTATTTGCAGTGAATTTCAGTCAAGCAATATAATATTATAATAACTACTATTTTGGCCAGATCGTCTAGTGAACCCTCCGTTGTTAACCGCATTTAAGTAACTCAAGTTCTTTCGTGAAAGTTTAGTAATTGGCTTATCCCTGTGTTAAATTATTTTCTCCTGACCTAATTAATTACCAGTCTATAAATCCTAACATAAATATGTGTAGCCTAGCAATGACTCCGTCTGAACTGTGACCTAAATCCTTCACTGCAGCTGCGGGGAAGAATTGTAACCACTCAAAGGTAATCAGATGATAGCTTAGCTTGTAGGTATTATTATTTATTATCAGTAGCGTGATACATAAGAAGCCTGGTGCAATTTATATATAGGTCTTGTGGAATTATAAGAGTCTTGTGGAAATATAAGAGTCTTGTGGAAATATAAGAGTCTTGTAGAAGTTTAAAAGTCTTGTGGAAATATAAGAGTCTTGTGGAAGTTTATAAGTCTTGTGGAAATATAAGAGTCTTGTGGAAGTTTATAAGTCTTGTGGAAATATAAGAGTCTTGTGGAAGTTTATGAGCTCCAACCGCCGCTCCATAGCGTGCCATTACATCTCATTGTTTAATTATGGCCCCGTCCACTTTGGCTTTAACATTAATTATTAGCTTGTAGCTTTAATTCTTTCAAACTGAGAATTTACATCTCCTCTCAAAATCTAATTTCATTTTACATTATGAACTATGTGTTAGCAATTTAAATTCTTATTATTCCACATAAATCAATAGAGTTTATCTCAAGGCTTGCTATCATCCAAATATCCTTTTCACATTAAGAACTTAATTATTCAATGCAATAACTTATATTCAGTTCCGTAAAGGGTGGATAATTTAATCAAACGCCACTTCAGGCGGTGGCTAAAGTAGAATGCTATTAAAACAGGTAAAACTACTTTTATTTACTCTTAGTATTTATTATACAGGTCTTGTAAAGTTCCAATATAACTACATTGGATTGCTGCATTGGCAGATTATTACATCTTAAGTTTATTAAAGGATGTTTAATTCATTCAATATCCTTGACTTTAGGAAGTGAACTGAAATAGAATACTATCATTTGAAGTAAATTACTTTGGGTTACTCTTAGTGTTCATTATACAAATCTTATAAAGTATAAGTACATCTCAAGTTTATTGAAAGATGTTTAATTTATTCAACATCCCTGACTTTTAGGGTAGTGAACTTAAGTTAATTATTTTTTCATTAACTTCCACCCTCTGTCTCTCAGACTGAGTGGTTAATTTGATAGACTACTAAATCATAGTGAGTATACCTTTAGTAGGTAGTAAATTAGGTAGTTAATTATCACTGTTAATCATTAAATAAATTACATTTAGAAGTTATCTTTTACTCACTTTAATAAGTATAAATTAGACTGTACTAGGTATTAGTCTGATTGATTAGATTGTTCCCATCAAATATTTCTATGTTTCATATTATTAGAAGTAAGTACTTACATATCTTAAGAGGTCTATTCAAATGGTATTAGTAGACCATTGTCAGGCTAATTAGCTGGTTGTTATCAATCAATTATTTCTATGTTTCAGATTATTAGAAGCTCATAGCTTGCAATGTCTTCTTTCAACGACTTATCCTAGGTTCTAAACTGGTTTTAGTTGTTCAGTTTGTATCAGCTTATTTTTGCTAAGGTATCGGATGTAAAATTTTCCATACTTTGAAGAGTATAGCCATGTGAGATCGTATTGCATCCCAGGGAAAGCTAACAAATGCCTGTTTGGTCATTTCAGTGTTAGAAATCAAACATCACAGTACGACTAAGCTTATTTGCTATAACTTTTTAGTATTTTTCTTGTAATAGGAAACCAGTCTAGACTTTTAGGTATTCCAAAGTAATGATGGTACGATATTATCATGCTTCTATTAATTATTTAAAATGAATAATTAATTGGTAACAACTTTAGGAAAACAATTAGAATTTTATCGGCCTGCGGTAACAGATTATTTGCCTAGCTAGGACCCACATCACTTCATCATAATTTTATTTAGCGCCGTAACTTAATTATCCCTACCTTATTAGTCTGAATTAATAACTAACCATATATATATATCCGCCTACCTATAGTTTCCTACAACTTTCCTCACTTGAAAATGCCTATATTTTGTCGAACTAACAGTCCCTTTTGTGTACCTTGCAAACTAGGCCAAGCCTCATTTAATTTAAATTCGTGGTGTGTGGTGAGAGTCGCATTGCCCCTGAAAGCAACTAACTCCTAAATGTTCTATCAGTCGAGCCAGTATACTCAGTGTGTACTACATATTTTCCTATCACTACACTGTATGTACGGAGGTAGACTCGAGATTGGACTGGGTCATACGTGTCTACCTCCAGCTAAATGGTGTCTGACCTATCTTCAACTTTCACTAGGGAGACAACTGTCTCTCCCCCATTACTCCGTCGAAGATAGTGTATTGTTTAGCGTAATGATGTAAAACGCCGATCTTATTAAATACAATCAAAGATCATCCAGACCGAAGTCTGTTGAAAGGTACATAGGTTTTTGTTGCCACCGTGATTCGTTTCCGCCGATGTACCCCAGAATACTTCATTCCGTTAACGGATTCGAGTTGCGATCGCAATAGTTTACTTTATTAATAACTTTCAATTTCACAAATCTTAATTAATATCGCAGCTCGAATATCACTTAGCGCACTATCAAAGCTCGGACGCTATTTTTCCCGTATGAGTCGTACCGCACTCTTAAGTTGGTCCGCACCGCAGACGTCCCAAAACTGAATGTCCGCTAATTTTCCGCCCTTTTCCTAAGCATCTTAACTTTCGCGCCACACGCCTTCGACATTTTTCCGCGCGAGCCCACTTTTCTTCCCTTCAACCAATCGCTAGCCGTTTCCCCGATGCCCCCCGCCTTCGCGTCGCGCCACGTGGAGCTATCATCCGACCTCTCTTTCTGTCTTTTTCTCAACCTCTCGCTCGCTCATTGCCGCTTTCGCCGCGCAATTCTAAAATTTTTCCATAATCTAACCAAATCTCGTCAGATAGCCAATATTACATCTTTGAATATCTAAATGTAGCCTTCTATTAACAATTCCCTCTCAATAATCATCCACTTAAGCCAATAATCCTGTATTTTGTGAAATTATAAAAAGTTCCGTATTCCGACCATAGGTGGCGCCCGCCCGTATGTCTACCGGCTTGCCAACCTACGCCTATGTCACAAGGCCACACAGAGCAGTCCCCGCGAAATTCAAAATAAAGATAAAGCCCGTTGCCAACCTAACACGAAGCTCAAGTAAATAACTCACGCTAGACGGCGCCTATGTCGCAAGGGACGCACAGAGCAGTCCCCGCGAAATTCAAAATAAAGAAGTCAAACTAGCAACCTTATGCGAAGCTCAAGTAAATAACTCACGCTAGACGGCGCCTATGTCGCAAGGAGCACACAGAGCAGTCCCCGCGAAATTCAAACTAAAGATAAAGCGCTAGACCACTGACCATTATTCTGAACTAGTTTATTATTCCCTTTTCATGCTTATTATTAATGGTGCTACGCATTAATATTTATTTTAGTGCTACTCCCATGCATTCCTTACTAACGGACGGATACCATTCATTCTGTACCGTTACAGTAACCAGTTGCCCCAAGTAGACATATTCATCAACCCGCTCTATCTTTTTACCATTAACCATGATGCCATCCACGATGGGGTCCTTGCATATGATTTTTGTTTTTGAGGTGTTCATACGTAGACCAACACTTATCGAGACCAGATAAAGTTCTTCCATCATACTCTGGAGTTCGTCAGCACTTTCGGCGAATACAATAATGTCGTCGGTAAAGCGGAGGTGGCTGAGACGCTCACCATTTATGTTTATTCCCCTATCAGCCCAGTCGAGGAGCTTAAATACGTCTTCCAGACAGGCGGTAAATAATTTAGGAGATATAGTGTCGCCCTGCCTTATACCTCTCCTCACAGGGATATGCCTTGTTAGTTCATGCAGCTTCACTTGCAATGTAGCTTCACTGTAGATCTCACGTAGAAGGTCCACATACCTCGTGTCTACAAGGCTTCTCTTCAGGGAGTGTAGTACAGCCCAATGTTCAACGCTATCGAAAGCTTTCTCGTAATCGACGAAAGCTACTACGAGGGGCTGGTTGTACTCGTTACACTTCTCTATAACCTGTCTTACGGTGTGGATGTGATCTAGCGTCGAGAACCCGCTACGAAAGTCTGCTTATTCCGCCGGTTGGGCTGAGTCGAGTCTGTGTGTAAGGCGCAATGTCAAAATTTTGGTGAACAGCTTATAGATATGACTTAGCAGCAAAATAGGTCGATAGTTATTGAGATTTGCTGCGTCACCCTTCTTGTGAAGCAATATAACAACAGCGTTTTTCCACGTATAGGGAGTGGTTCCTTCAAATAGTGCTTTGTTGAAGAGGATTTGGAGCTGTTGCAATTTGGCTTGCCGCCGTGTTTGAGGTAATCGATCAATATTTTATCTTCCCCGGGAGATTTGCCAACTTTCATGGACTTTAGAGCGGTTTTAATTTCATACTGGCTAATTTCAGAAAAATCTTCGGTCCTGTGTCTTTTTAGCCTGGCTCTAGAGTCTGAATCACTTTCCGATGGTTCTGGGATAGTTGAGCCTGTATAACTTTCCATAGAAATTCTCAACTTCTGTCAATATTCTATCCCTGTCTGTGGTCATTCCATCGTCTGTATTGAGCTTATGTACCTGATCGTCACCCCGCTTTAGTTTTTTTCTGAATACCTTAGGTCCACGAAGTTTTTCAATAGTATCCAAAATAATCGTATGCTTTCTTTTCCTTAAGTCCTTCTTTGCGGCTTTCCGAATGAGTTTGCTGATTGTCGTCGCTTTCCCATGGTCAGACTTCCTTAATAGATCGGTTCTTTCATGTAATAATAGCTGCGTTTGTGTCGAGAAGATCGGATCTGCGACTTTTCGTTTCGGTCTTATTTCTTGTACTACATCAGTGATGGTGTCAACTAGTTGTTGATTGATTTGATGCACGTTCTAGTTCTCGTTAGAAGTAAGGCGCTTCTTCAGTGCATTCTCATAGTATTCTTGTTGTACTCTAAGAAATACGTCGTTTTGTTAATGAAGGCAAGACGTGGCAACAAGCTTTTGTCTTTCTAGTCTCAAGTTGAGGCAGAGTTTTGCTCTCACTATTCGGTGGTCGCTTCCGGCGCCAACTTGGTTAATTACATCCACATCCTGAATCACGTATTATTTATTTGTTAAAATGAAGTCAATCTGGTTAAACGTCTTCCCGTTAGGGCTTTTCCAGGTCCATAGTCTTTGCGGTTTCTTCTGGAAAAAGGTGTTCATTGCATAGAGATTATGCTGCTGAAGGAAATTCACCATCTCATGACCTCTCGCATTTCTTTGACCCAAGCCATACTTGCCAACAAACTCTTCGCTCTCCAGACGTTTCCCTATTTTGGCATTGAAATCTCCCATAACGACAGTGTAGAAACAAGTATTTTCCATGAGTGCCTTGTTTAGGTCGTCATAGAATTTTTCGATTTCTTTGTCTGTATGTGCTGATGTGGGTGCGTATACTTGCACGACTTTGAGGCTGTACCTCGTGTTTAGACAAAAGATCGCTACTATAACACGTGTCGAAACAGAGTATATGTTCTTTATGTTTTTGGTCATCGACGTGTTAATTAGAAAACCTACTCCTCCCTCGGATCTGTCTTTATATCTTTTATGGTAAAGCAGGTGACTAGATAGTAATTTGGTTAATTTCTCTCCTCTTCGTCGGGTTTCACTCAAACCGATGATGTCCATGTGTTCCTTCCTAGCACGGCCCCCCGAGCTAGGCACGTAAAACTAATGCTAATGCTTCAGATGCTCAATGTACCTCTAGAATTTATCAACAGAATTCAATGTACCTCAACCGTTTTGACAGAAATTACGATAAAATGCCTGATCTTCCCAGCTGGGCCCTCGGCTGCATAAAGCTCGAAATACATTAAAAATATACTGATCTAATGTACCTCCAATGTACCTCCCGATTTATGTATTAAATTCCAGAAATTCTAATTAGAACAGAAGATATTCAGCTTTAAAGTTTTGTCATCCTAGCGGGGCCCTCTGTAACCAAAGTGAATACGAATAAAAAAAGTATACCATTTTTATGCTTTTCCAATGTACCTGTTAGTTCTTCGCAATTTACCAAATTTAGATACAAAATTATGATACTTGGTAAGGTAAGGTCAACAAAACAAATTAGTAGGTATGCTAACTAAATTAAAACTGCTTTTTGGTAGGAAAACTAACAAATAAACTATTCACAGCTACCCTCATTGCAGCAAATATTACCTGTTGCTGACCTTATCTTACCAAGCGTGTACTGTTATTTACCAATATCATAACTTTGTATCTAAATTAGGTAAATTGCGAAGAACTAAGAGGTACATTGGAAAAACATAAAAATGGTATACTTTTCTTATTCGTATTCACTTTGGTTACAGAGGGCCCAGCTAGGATGACAAAACTTTAAAGCTGAATAACTTCTGTTCTAATTAGAATTTCTGGAATTTAATACATAAATCGGGAGGTACATTGGAGGTACATTAGATCAGTATATTTTTAATGTACTTCGAGCGTTATGCAGCCGAGGGCCCAGCTGGGAAGATCAGGCATTTTATCGTAATTTCTGTCAAAACGGTTGAGGTACATTGAATTCTGTTGATAAATTCTAGAGGTACATTGAGCATCTGAAGCATTAGCATTAGTTTTACGTGCCTAGCTCGGGGGGCCGTGCTAGGAAGGAACACATATGATGTCCCACTTCATTTTGTTTAAAACTTCGGATTCCAGCTCACTGTAACGTTCTTCGGTTAACATCGTTCTGACATTGTACGTAGCCAAGTAGGTCATGTGTTTTTGGCAGCCGGATCTCTTCCAGAGATTCTTAGCACCCTCTGTCCTGCAGGGACCCAGACCGCTACCGTAGTCGGGCCTTACAGGACGGCTGGGGAGTGAGGGCCCTTTCATTATTGTTTTGTGCATAAGGGTAAAAAGCTTTGAACCGCCGTCCTAGCCACTGCAGGTTGGCGAGTCTACTCTTTTTGAGGGGATTTAATACCTCTAGGCCTGTAGTGGCCTCCTGTGTACACAGGTGATCAGGTTAGTTACCGCCGCCCAATACTCGGCGTTGACTATTTTACGGCGTGGGTAGGTCTCCTCCACACCAACCCTCCTCCTTTTTCATTCGGGCTTGGGACCGACAACGGCGGAGTTCATTAGGCTCATTATTACTTATTCTTTTTTTTAATTATTATAAGTAGGTAAATATTTATTTTTTACGCTCACGTCAATTATATAGCCTAAGATAACCTTCTATTGAAACTCGTTAATATGGTTAAACTAGATAAGATAGAAAAACACCCAGATCCGAAATCAATTCTGAAAAACAGTTTTCTCTAAATTGACCCGACCGGGAATTGACCCCGTTACCTCAGAGATGGCGCGGCGCCAGACCCGGCACGCTAATCACTCGACCACAGAGGTCGTCAAAATATAATAAAATATATTGTTGAAAGAATACAATTTTTTTTAGAAGGTGGCAAAAGAGCAGGCGGGTCACCTGATGCAGAGCAATCACCGCCGCCCACGACACACGCAAAACCAGAGGAGTCGCAGATTCGTTGCCGGCCTTTAAGAAAAGAATTTGGGGGGTTAAAGTTACTCGCGTCCGTAGGTTTACCCTTGACATCCTACACGTGACCCCTGGGTGGTGCTAAATGAGTGACACTGACTGAGTGGTAGAGCCACGCTGCTTTGCAGCACGTATTGGGCCGGCTCGCCCGGCGTAATACCACCCTCTCACGAATATCCGGCGTGAAGTAGTGGCACTTGGTGCTGTTGTGTTTCGTCCGGCCAGTGATGGTTCCGGAGGGCCCCGCCCCCCCCCTCCCTCTCACAATTCCTATTCCTTCCTTAACGGACGGCAACGCGCCTTCGATTCCTCTGGTTTAGGGGGTATCCATGGGCGGCGGTAATTACTCTCCATCAGGTGACACGCCTGCTCGTTTGCCTCCTTTTTTATAAAAAAAGGGGAGGGGCTACTACCAACTCATCTCTTCTTTTGGGTGTCTTAAAAGGCGACTAACGGACTGAAGACTTCTCATCCTATTAGTTGTTATTTGGGGAAACGTGGATGTGTTAGTGCACTGATTTTGCTGTTCTTATATTGCCTAGTGATAGTAAAAGACTTCGTACTATCCCATTGGGGATAATAGTCGTTAGTGTACCTGTAACATTAGTAAAATAAAGGAGGTACCCCTCAGACCCCAAGCGGTCGCATGAGACCGCACCTACAAAAACACACTAGACTTTGTACCGTGTTTTCATAGACTTACAGACTACTTTGGTATGAACAAGTTTGATTATTTAGGTTCTGTGGTACATTTTATACATCGTGATTGCAAAATATTGCATGGTCTATGCTCGATTCTGTCAAATTTGACGTTGACAGTTGCGCCAATTTTTGTATCAGAAAATTTCCACGAGTGGGTGGTTAAAGTCACTCGTGTCCGTAAGTTACACTTGAGACTCTACACTCTGGGTGGTGCAAAATGAGTGACACTGTTTGAGTGGTAGAGTGTATCTACGATTGGTTCTAAAAATCTTGGAACATTGTTGCTTGCAGGCCGATATAGCTAGCGAACGCTCACTAGCGTTTAGCGTACTATGTTGATGTATGGTGTCTGGCATGTTACTTTCGTTAACTTTAACTAATTAATTTTCAAGATCAAAGTTTATGTGTATTCGATGATTATTATTTAGTTGCCTGTAACCCAATTCATATAAAAGTATTATTTGAAGTCAACACTCCATGGCCCTCCAAATTACATTTGAAATGTAAATATTTTTGTTTAATAATGCTACTCTAAAGCAAATGATGTTTTAACACCCACACATGTTTAACTTTCTCAATATTTCGTTTCTAATTTAGCAATAAAGAGCAAACGCAAAAATAAGCTAATGCCTACGCCGTTTCATTAGCAAAATTTAATAATATCTCGACATCTCATTTCAGCAGACTAAACAAAAACAAAGTTTGCTTACAAAGATATCTATATTCGAATTAATAAAATTATTTACCCCTCGAAATTCACAAAGAGTTTTTAAAAGTATTTTTTTTGTATTGTTAATACGAGTACCTATAAGGTCTCCTTTGACAACAAAGATTTAAAATTGTTTTATCCGTTCCGTAGACATTTTTTCCATTTCGGAAGCCAAAAACCGTTAGCAAATTGGTTTTAATTAACGCTTAATATTTACCAGAGGAGCTCGGTGGTGTTGTGGCTTGCGCGTTTGTTTTGATCTGCTCGAATGCAAATTAAGCAACTTTCTCACTAAATGTGTGATCAAAGCTTCATAAAGTGGCTATTGCAGTTGGCCCTGGTTGTTGTGGAAAGATATCAGTCGTTAAAGCCCAATAAGCTGGCCCAACCACATTGAGCGTGGTGGGTTGTGGCCCAATCGTGATGTTGCTCATGTGGCCAGCAGTGGAACGTTCATAAGCTGATGATGAATTTACAGACATGCAGACATACAATCACGAGTATTGTCTTCTAAGCGTTAGTTAGAGCCAGAGTGCCACAGTCCACGTTTCACCAATTGGAACTACACATGTGCTCAGCGTAACAGGTGGAGAGCCCAACGTCGCTCTTAGCTAGCAAGGATGTATGTGCAGTCCTTTGATTATATAATGTCGAGATGGACCCTTCCGTTGCATTTGCACGATTGTCAACGTGCCGGATTTTATAGGCTAGTGTGCGCACTGTTTCTATCTAATAGACGCCTGCGTCAGTCTACGTATCTAGGTGTGCGCGGAACGGGGATGTCAGTTTCTTAGAAATACCCCTTGAAATAGGAGTATTTTTAAGATCGGGCTAGCTCAGGCTAGTATAAGTAATGTTTTTGAAGCCTTGAAATTACATGTACATATTTATTATTTTTATGTATTTACTAGCGGCCCGCTCGCGACTTCGTCCGCGTGAACACCCTGTACCTCGTGACAGTCGATTCTTTAATTTATTTATTTAAGTATTTTTAAGGTCGGGCTAGCTCAGGCTAGTATAAAGTTTAGTAATGTATTTGAAGCCTTGAAATTACATGTACATATTTATTATTTTTATGTATTTACTAGCGGCCCGCTCGCGACTTCGTCCGCGTGAACACCCTGTACCCTGTACCCTCGTGACAGTCGATTCTTTAATTTATTTATTTTTTTCTTTCCGTAAGAACCATCCTCGTACTTCAAGGAATATTATAAAAAAAGAATTAAATCAGTTCAGCTGCTCTCGAGATTTGTGCTAAGCAACACATTCAGCGATTCATTTTTATATTAAACTAGATTATTGATGATTAAACGAACTTACCTGTAAGTGAAGTTCTATCACAATTATGGTAGTACGCTTCATTCGAAGATATATAAACACAAGTAGTCCTTTTATCATACAGGCAACACCGCACGAGAAAAAAATACTTTTTTAAGGTAGATTTGAAAACCATTTCCATCCTACCGACAGTCCCGCGTTCCTTCCTCATTCTTTTTAGAGCCTTCCAAAATTCATTGTATTTGGGTATTGGGATGGGTGGGAAACTGTATCTTCGAATGAAGCGTACTACCATAATTGTGATAGAACTTCACTTACAGGTAAGTTCGTTTAATCATCAATTATACCACGTACGCTTCATTCTTACTCGTTTATTTATGAATTTTAATGATTTGTTATATAAATTTTATTACATTTCTCGTGATAATTAAATTAATGTTACAATCAAAGTCAACACATTATCATTTATTGGTTAGGAAGACAAACAGATCGAGCAAAACTAGAATCATCGTTAACTGGACGATTATAAAATCTAACGAAGGTATCAGAGGATTGCGTCCAACCGGCCGTTTTCCTGATGACGTCGAGCGAGACGCCGTTGGCGCGCGCCGCGGACGTGGCGGCGTGCCGCGTGCTGTGCGCACTGAACGCCGCCACGTCCACGCCGCTGGCCGCCAGCACAGCCCTGATCCAGCGGCTGATATATAATCTTTCAGTGCTGTCGCAGGGCATATATTAATGTTCTCATGAAAATATGGCAGAGATAGTATTGGTTGGTCGCGTCCGGCTGCAGATGTTTTTATAATGTCACATATCGTAATTTTAACTTCATTGGGAAATATCAATATATTTTTAACCTTAATGGCAGCCAAAGTTTGAACTCTATGAGCAGTACATAAAGCGAGTAACATAACTAACTTTTTTGATATATTTTCTAATCCCATATGTTTATTAGAACCCCAAGTTGCTATGTGTTGTAACACCAACTGAGGATCCTAAGTAAAGGTATATTTAGGTAGGGCAGGCCTTAATCTATAAATGCCTTTAAGCAGCCTTTTAACCTGTTCCTCTGAGCCAAGGTTGTTACCCAACAATAAGCTCAACGCTGAGCGACAGCTGTTGATTGTACCATAAGCAGCACCATTATGAAATTGTTCTGTCAAGAAGGACAGTGCTACTGGTAATGAGTAAATATAAGGATCTCTATTATTGTTTGTTGCATAATATTGCCACCATATTTTGTAACAAACTCCATACTGTTTCAAGGTACTGTTGGATAGAGATGCTATCATTATACTTAGTGCAGCGGTGGGGGTGCCTCGTTTCTCAAACGCAACCCGGAAAGTCTCGCTGCACCCAAGGTAAGCCCCTTGAAGTGAGGATTCCTATGACAAGAGGATTCTAAATTACATTCCGATTGCAGAAACATAATATCTGAAGTTAGTAATTTTTGTAGCAATGGGTACCAAGGCTGAGATGGCCAAAAAGGAAAAACTAATATACCTTCAGCATGCTCATTAACTATCTTTTCTAAACATTTTAATATTAACGGAAATGGTGGAAAGACATAAAATAAAGATCGATTCCACGAATAATAAATGCATCCACCGTTACTGCGTCTGGATCTTGCTTCCACGATATATAAGATGTACATTTGGCGTTGGTGCGCGAAGCGAAGAGGTCTATAGTTGGCCGACCGAACTTATTAGTAATTTTTTTAAATATCTTAAATGTCAAAGACAATTCTATATCCGAATTTATTTTACGTGATTCCTCATCAGCTTCCTTATCATCCTTACTATTAATATAAGCCGCTACTAACCATATTCCCCGTTTCTCACACCATTGCCAAATCTGTCGCGATAAGTTGTTTAAATGAGGAAACTGAATGCCTCCCTGACAATTTACGTAACTTATCGCTGTTGTGTTGTCAATACGTAATAGAATAGAACAGTTGCTACTGTTCCGTGCAAAACATTTGAGACCAAAAAATACAGCTAATAATTCTAAATAATTTATGTGAAATTCTAGCTCCTCTATTTTCCACTGCCCATTAACTCGCTGATCATTACAAAACGCGCCCCAGCTAGATCTGGAATCGTCTGTAAAGATTTCCATTTCAAAAGATTTAGGTTTAAAAGGGAATACCGTTTTTTGAATATTCTTTAACCACCAATATAGATCAGGTAATATTTCCGCGTTAGGGCGAAATTTTGTGTCGTATGAGCTATGTTGTTTCAAGGCTAAGTACTTCTTCTGCCGTTCGAGAAGTTAAGTGTGCACCCAACCGTAGCGTACAGCTGGGCAGGCTGACGTCTAGCTTCTCTCTAGCTCCCTACCGCTCTGTGGTACAGAGCGGTAGGGAGCTAAACTTTTTAACAAACATTGATATTTTGTTACGTTTATCGTCAGGTAAAGCCAGGGTCATACTGATAGTGTTGTATATAAAACCTAAATATTTGCAACTTTGCGAAGGTGACAAGTTACTTTTATCAAAATTTATCACAAAACCTAGACATTGTAGAAGCTATTATCGGGAAACGACAAGAACAAACGACTGTTTACTTTGAGTATCTCTTTATTACTGTCTCACATAATTGATACACGTTATAAGTACATATAATGTTGTACACAATACCATCAGGGTGCAACAAAAAAAAGGGGAAAAAAAAAACTGACGTAATTACATAAGTTCAGTTCAAAAAGAAATTACATAACATCTTAATGTTAGCTTACTTAAACTATTCATACATTCCTATGTTGCATAAAATTAAATTTAAGTACAGGTGCCTGTAGTTAAGAAAATATGTATAATATATAGGTATACCTACTTATAATTATACATTAACTAACACATTTTTTTTTTCTTATATTTTGTTTTATTTAAAAAGTTTGGTGTTATTTTTATGTACTATGTGAGGTTTGTAATTTTTAAAACTTTTATATTTGAATCTAAATCTTCTATAACTTCATACGGACCTAAATAAATGCTTTTCGTTTTATCTGTAGTCTCATTTTTTATAAGTATTTGGTCACCCTGTTTGTAGGTCTGTACGCGAACATTTTTATCGTATTGCTTTTTCATATTTTGCTTACTCATTATTAAGTTATCACGGGCTTGTTTATGCGCTAATTGCAATCTATATTTTAAATGTTTAGAATAATCTAAAGGGTTATACAACGGTTCTAAAGGTTCATTAATGATGTTACTTGGTAAATTGCATTGTTTACCATACACGAGTTCATAGGGTTGGAATTTAGTATGTGTATGTACAGAAGTGTTAAATGCGAATGTCCAGTAGGGTAACCATGTTGACCATTCGTGTAAATTGTTTGTACAGTATTGTCTAAGAAAAGATCGTAAATTTTTGTGTGTATTTTCCAATGCTCCTAATGTCTCATGGTGGTATGCGGTTGAGTTCAATTTTTCTATTCCTAGTAATTTGCAGACCTCTGTCATTGTGGATGATAAAAACTCTGTACCTTTATCTGTAACTATACATTTTGGTATTCCGTATTTTAAAATAAAATTACTGACAAAAGAGTTTGCGACTGATACTGTATCCTTGGATTGTAGTGGATAAGCCTCTACAAATTTCGACATCTCACATTGTATCGTTAATACTCGTATATAGCAGTTATTATACGAGTCCCTTACTAACGGTCCTACAAGATCTAAAAAAATTTTTTCGAGGGGTGTGTGTGCTGTGGTCGTTATTTCCATAGGCATTTTAACTGGTTTAGAATGTTTTAAGAATTGACACTTTTGACATTTGCCCACATATTGTATTACGTCTTTATTTAGAGAAGGCCATGTGTATTTTCTCTTTATATTGTTTATCATCCTTCGCATTCCAGCGTGTCCGCTGCTGGGCAATATATGGAAATCATGTAATATTTGGATTTTATCTTTTTCATTTGCTATTCTGTCTACATTAGGCAGAATAGATATTTTGGGAAAGTCCCAGTTTTTTCTACTATATATTTCACGTTGTAATTCTTTAATAAAATTAATATTATCTTTATCTTTAATTATATTTATATAGTTTATATTAAGCCTTTTACAAAATTTTAATATTAAATCAACGAAATCCGCTCGGGTGTAACGTTGTTTATACTCTATATTAAAAATTATCATGCTTTCGCTAGGTATGTATAATAAACATTTTTCCATGTCACTTATTTTATTACTTTTATCGTATTTATCTATATCTATTTTTCTTTTAAATACTAAATCTATGCTGTCGCTTGGTTTTCTCAATATTTCTGAAACTATGGGCGGGCCCTCCCTTACTTCAAGAATATTTCGAGGACCGGTGCTAGGCATAAATTGTTTATTTTGTTCTTCTAAACGTCTTTGTTTTCTAGTCATTACATTACATAATTCAGTATTATTCATTTGTTTTAACTCTTTTGATGTTACTATTATTCGTGATAGAGCGTCAGCAACGACGTTGTCTGAGCCTTTTACGTATAATATTTTAAAATCGTATTCCTCTAAAGCCAGACGAAATTTCATTAGTCTGCTGGAGGTGTCCTTCATATTAAATAAGTATATTAGCGGTTTATGATCAGTTTTTATTGAAAAAGTTTTTCCGAAAAGATACGGTCGAAAGTATTTTACACTCCATACAATTGATAATAATTCTTTCTCGATTGTTGGATAGTTAAGTTCGGCCTTATTTAGTGGACGGCTTGTATAAGCTATTGGTTTTAAATTATTGTTCATAAGCACGCTTCCTATCGCGAATTGCGATGCATCGGTTTGCAACACAAACTCGTTTTGTTCCGAGAAGTCTGGGTAGCCAAGAATCGGAGCGGTAGTCATACAATGTCGTAACAAATTAAAAGAATCGTCACATAATTTTGTCCATACAAAGGCTGTATTCTTTTTGCATAGGTAGTTAAGAGGTATTGTTATTGTTGCGAAATTGGGAATGAATTTACGATAATAATTGCAGAAAGCTACGAATCTCCTTACCTCGTCTGCGTTTTTGGGTTTTGGGTAGTTTTCTACTGTTGCAGTTTTTTGTGGATCCGGCAGCACGCCGTGTTCTGTTACTAGGTGTCCCAAATATAGTATTTGTTTTTTAAGAAAATCGCATTTTAACGGATTAATTTTTAAGTTTAACTTTCTCAACCTTTCGAAAACGTCTATTAGGTTTTTATTGTGCATAAGGTTACGGCCATAAACACATAAGTCATCACAATAAACAAGGCATTGTTCTTGTGTAAGCCCTGACAGGCCAATCGACATTAGTCGTGAAAATGAACTTGGAGATATCTTGAGTCCCATCGGTAGGCGCTTTAGTCTATACTGTCCGGTGTTTGTAGTGAATGTTGTGACGTCACGACAGTCATCATTTAATAGTACCTGATAAAATGAGTTACTTAAATCAATTTTTGAAAAATATACTGCTCCTGACAGGGAGTCTAGTACGTCGGTAATGTTAGGTAAGGGAAATTTATCATCTTGTATTACGTTATTTAATTTTCTATAGTCGATTACTAGTCTCCACTTTCTTTCTCCGCTATTATCTGTTTTTTTAGGGACTAGCAAAATAGGACTACTCCACTCGCTGTTACTGGGTTCTATAATGTCATCATCAAGCATTTTTCTAATTTGTTTGTCTATTTCCGGTTTTAACGCTGCTGGTAATCTATATGGTTTGGTATATATTGGTTTCGTATTATTTTTTAATGTAATTGACTGTGTTCCGATAGTTGTTGTAGTTAATTTATCACCTTCGAAATGAAATATGTCCGAGTATTTTGAACATATTTGTTCTATTGATTGTTTTTCTTCCGTATTTAAATGTTGTAAATTTAATTGTTTAAAAATAGTTTCCGTTCTACATGGCTTATTTTCTGTTTTACTAAAGTTACATATATTGTAGTTGTCTAAAAGTTCCAAATCGGGTTCAAAGCTCTTTAAAGTCTGTTGTTTTTCGCTTGTGTTTAATAATTTAATTGGAATTTTTCCATTAGTTATTTTAACTATCGAACTTGCTAAATACAAATCTGGTTTCAACTCTGATGAAAATAATACATACTCATTGTCTTTGTTACATTTCGACACGTTAACGTGTGCAAAAAAGATATGTTCACACCGTGGCTCTATAATGAATTTGTTCACCTGACTCCGGTTCTCGGTAAACGTCGCGGGCGGCTTGCTTTTGTTATCGTGTTTCACTTGCGAGCGAGTCGCCTGAACCGTGCTATTGTTTACATTATGTTTATCACGATACGAATGCCTAAACCTTACTTTAAAGCTATGGCGCTTATAGCACAGAGTAAAGTAATTTCTAAAAATATATTTATTGAGGAAATGTATTTTGAAATGAAATCAGTACCAAGGATTCCATCCACGTCTATTGGCAGACTGTTTACGATTTGAAACTCTTGTTTCAAATATATTCTAGAATTGGGTATTATATAAGTTCAAATACAAGTTACCTAAAGTTTCTATATTTCCTCCTATACCATTGACTGTTGTCGTGTTTAAATTATTATGATGTTGATATTGAACTGAGGTTTTTCTTAGAAGGCATAGATTTGCGCCTGTGTCTACAAGAAATGTTTTTATACGATTACGTACAAACAATTTTATAATAAAATTGGAGTCAGTACTACATATGTAATGTTGCTTATTCTGTTGAGGGACGAAAAAATTCTGAATCTTGTTGCGAACTATGATTTTGTGTTGTTACGTTGACATGTTTATTTTTGTAACGATTTTGGGCAAATGCACCTCGTGTTTGATTAGAGTTTCTCATAAGCCTGTAGTTGTTGTTTCTATGATTATTGTACTGTGCCTGTTGTGTATTGCTAGGAAAACGTGGTATGAACTCATAATTCGCGTTATAATAATACTGTCTTGGAGGCTGGTGGTAATGTCCTCCAAACTGTCTAAATTGTCCTCTACGTGGATAGTTGTGTCCTCTCGAAAACGTATATTGTGGTCTAGGGTATCTGTAAGCAAGTTTTGAAAACTCACCTGAGAAGTTTTGCCGTGCGGTCATTGATTGCTGCTGTCGGGACGAGTCTTCAATGTCTTCCTCAACTGCTGCGCTAATGGCTTCTCGCAAAGAATCGTAATTTCTTGCTGAAATTATAGTGCCTATCCGCTTACTTCTTAAACCATTTATAAATTGACGAATCGCAATTTTTTCGTTAATGGGTTTCAGAACAACGTTTGCGTCACTTTGTGTTAATGTCAATTCTGAGAATAAGGTCTCTAACCTATTACCGAACTGCATTATAGTTGAATCTTTCTGTGTAGTACTTGTTAATTGTGTCATCAAAGAGGTGTGTGATTTTTTTGTCAATAAGATTTTTTTTATATCAGAAAGAAAGTTATTAAAACTGTCATATTTATTTTGTAATTATGAAACTAATCAACATTTGCTCATCCTTATCGTCAATACAAGAACGGTATAGTTCTGATGCGTTAATTAGTCTGTGAATCGTACTTTGTTTTCCATCTAGTTCTGGGATCAAAGAAGTCGCGGTTTTTATGTTAAATTTTTCCATTTTTAAAGATTCGGATACCGGTTTTTTTTCTGTTTCGTGAAAATATTCCGTAATTTTTTTGTAATTTGAAATTATTTTTTCTATAACTACTACAACTCCTGAATTTGTTTCAGATAGGTCAACTTTTTGTATCAAAATTTCGTAGTTACTATACAAACTTACAGCTTCTTCGTATTTACTTTTAACGTAGGTAAAACGCTCTATTCTTTTTTGTCCTAATTTTCTTAGATCTGTGTTTATTTTACACAATGCGGTTTCGATTGTATCTAGCGAAGACAAAATTTCATTATCAAATCATATTTTTATGATTATAAAGTTAAGTATTTAATATATATGTAATAATATACTTTTTTCTTAATCAACTAAGATAATTAGTTAAAGTGATTAATTAAGACACATAAAATGATAAATTCATTATCATATTGTTGAAAATAATACCACAGAATAACTAATGGTACTACGTAATACGACCACTTACATGTATAATAAAGATAATTAGTTAGGTCACATAAAATGATTAATTCGGTACCATATTCAATTAGTTAAAACACATAAAACGATAAATTCATTATCATAATAGTACGACCACTATATCTATAATAAAGATTAACATAAAGAAAAAGTAACGTAATCTATTTGATCAATTTCTAGTGAACTTAAAAAGGATTATTACAAATATGTATTTCGCTTTGAAAAATAAAACAATATAGCAAGTTACATTAAACTAAGTATAACGCACAAAACAAAAAAAATGTATTTTATTAATACAGTCACAACACAAGTATGCCTATGTATGTACTCACAGTTTTCTATATATTTTTGTTATGGGGAAAATTCTCCAAACATCACTGCCTTAACACATTTTGTGTTACTGTAACACTAAACAACAACGAACATCTCCCGGCTGCATGCATAAATCCGTAAATAAAAAAAAAATGATGCTCCTTCTTCGGTCTGTTATTTTACTCGTCGTCGTTTGTAGTAATACGATTACGAATAGATCGTAGTTGGACTTTTCGCTCCACATGCTTTTTGTAGCGTCTTTTGAGGATCTCGTAGATGCCAATGAGTAGAACAATTGCCACTATTATCAGTACCGCAGCTAGCAGATAGCTGTTGTTGTTGATTAAAATGTTCGTGTCGTTATTACACGTGTTCTTGTTATCCTGATTCGCTACGTTTGTGTTTGGGTCGATTTCGAAATTTCCCATTCTGCCTTTTAATTTTGTTTATACCACTTTAATGATTTTTCTACCAATTTTATCATTATAGTTTTTCCACTTATGTTATCATTTACTTTTATCAGCAATGTAGTGTTTAGTTTTTAGATATTCGTGTCACTATATTATTTAAAGTCTTTCTTATTTTATTCCACTTTGCGCGGCGCCGACGCAGCGCGCCGGGCGCCTAAGCAACACCCGTAACACCCGTGTTCACCCCATCGCGTCTGAGTCCGAATAATACTGCCCGCAGGGTCGCCATATCGGGAGACGACAAGAACAAACGACTGTTTACTTTGAGTATCTCTTTATTACTGTCTCACATAATTGATACACGTTATAAGTACATATAATGTTGTACACAATACTATACAGTTTCATTTACGTTGTGTAAACATTCGTTATATGTTCGGCCGATACAAAAAATGTCATCAATAAAAATAACGGAAGTAAAGCCACGATATCTGAGATGGCCCATGACTTCTTTCATAATTTTAGTAAAGGTTCTCGGTGCTGAGGACAAACCGTACGGCATAGCGGTAAATTCGTAAGTTACTAACTTACCGTCCGTATGTTGAAACTGAAATCTTAAATACTTTCTATGAGAGTTTGAAATAGGAACGAGAAGATAAGATTCCTTTAAATCTATAGTCGCCATGAACCCCTTATTAGGTACCATCTTACAAGCTGTTCGGTAATCTTCCATTTTAAAGTGATTATTGGCTATGAATTTATTAAGCGACTTTAAATTTAAAATAAATCTTTTTCCACCATTGCTTTTGGGGGCAAGAAATATTTTTGAAATGAATTGATTGTTGAATGGTTCACACTCAGATATCGCGCCTAGCTCCAATAAATTATTGATTGCAATAGTCATGTCTTCCTTCTCCATAGCAGTAAAGTTATTTAGGGGCTTAACATTTTGATTAATAGATTTTGAAAATGGTATTTTATAACCACATCTGATCCACTCGAGAACTAATTTATTATTAGTTATTTTAACCAGCAATTGTAAAAATAACGAAGTCTCCCGGCATGTACCTGTACCTACGTCTACTGGCGATGTGCAGCACGCTGCTGTCGCGTGTAGCTGCTCGCTGGACGTGGCTGCGCGTACGCCTGTGCCGGGCGCCGGTACGGTCTCGCTGCTCGTGCTGGCCCTCCCCGCCCCCCCCTGCTCGCCGAGGGGTAACGAGGAGAGCCTGTCGCGTTTCCCTGGAAGCGTGTCCTGGATGTCGGTGGAGTCGGTGAATTAAAAGCGACGGGCAGCGACGAGGCCCTCTGAAGGAAAACAGGCTTTTTTATTTGTTGACCTTGCTTTGAAATCGCTTTGGAGGCCTTTATTTTTTCTGGGAGAGCACTGCCGAAAAGGGTTTCATCTCGCTCTTGGTCTTTGGTCATTGACATGATCGATTTCTCCAGGCAAGGTGAAATAAGTTTTCTTCGTATGTCGGTTTCGATAAAGTGTACATTACCTAAGATCCTACATACATCTGTAAGGATTTTAATTGCTTGAAGCTTATTATCGCTAAGCAAGAATAATGTGATTGCCCTGCTAACCGCTGAGATACCTAGACCTAATTGGTCCTGTTTAACTTGGATATTTTTATCCCGGTTTCGTGTCACTTCAGACAGTGCAGCGGCTATCTCAGGGTTTAATGTAGGTGCTTTGAGGTATTTACAATTGTCGGGTACACTGTAATCTTTCAACAGTTTCTCCTTAACTTCATTGGTTAAGCCTTTTTTTAAAATTGGCACAAACCACTGTACAAGTGATTGATGTATATTCTCGCCATACATAGGTTGCTCGTCTGTTGCATCTCCAAGCACCAACAAAAGATCTGGGTTCAACTCGGGAACCTCATCCAACTTCGGTTCTGGTTCCGGTTCCGATAACGGGAGTAGTGCCTCCTCGTCATTTATATCTTGCATCTGAACCGGATTTTCAAAATTAATCGCAGTGACATCGTCTTGTGTGGTTCCGTCTGTAATGAGACAGAATTATTTTGTAGATTAGACTTTTTTTTTTAATTAGGTTTTCTTGGTTTTTTTTTTAATAAAAATCGTAAGAGCATTGGTTTATTTACTGGTTTCTTTTTTCGCATCATGCTTAGTGATATCCTCATTGTGATATCCTCCAGGGCAGCTTAGAGATACCTTTGAACAGGATTGGCGGGTTGACCGCGGTCAACGGCTAATTAATTTACAAGCATCATGCTCAACCTTCGTAATATCCTCACTGTGTTATTCTCCGGGCGGCTTATAGATGTACTTACGTAATCTTTACATAGGCAAAAATTCCAAGTTTAGTTAAACATTGAAAATTGTAAATTGTTCCCAATGAGCATAAGGGTTAACTAATTAGCTGCATCATTTTCCTTTAATCATTAACGAATCGATAGACAAGATTTTAACATTGTAAAATCACGCCTTATGCTATAAATAGAAATATGGTTTTACGAGATAATAGCTTACCTTCTTTGTTCTCGGAATCAGACGACGACGAATATGTGATGACTCGTCTCCGCTTGGCGTTTGACTTTTCTTTAAGTAACTTTAATTTAGCTTCGTAATAACTGATTTTGTCCTTAGTTTTACGCTTAGGCATGTCGTTCGTTTAAATTTATTAACACTGTTTTCTGTAAAGATGTGCTTGTTGCCGCGCACGAAAAAAGAATGAGGAAGGAACGCGGGACTGTCGGTAGGATGGAAATGGTTTTCAAATCTACCTTAAAAAAGTATTTTTTTCTCGTGCGGTGTTGCCTGTATGATAAAAGGACTACTTGTGTTTATATATCTGAAGAATGAAGCGTACGTGGTATAATTATAAAATACTAGCGGTCCGCCCGCGCTTTCGTCCACGCTAACTTAGAAAGACCTTTATAGTTCAACCATTTAAAATAATATATCTACAAAATATAAACAAAAACCATCCTCAGTTCACGCTGTATTTTTTTAGGGAAAATCGCATAAAAGTCCATTGCGTGGTTTAGGAGAATAGTGCGGTGCTACAGACAGAGGAAAACGGCGACTTTATTTTATATGTACTAATGATGATGATTATTGTGTGTTTATTTAAAGAAATACAAGCATATACATTTAGAAAGTATGATATTTTTACATTTATTTTTTTGTAATTCGATTGCGAGAAAATTAAATGTGCGTGCCTGAGTGAGAGTGAATTTAATTGCTGTGTATGAGAGCGTATGAAAGTGTATGAGTGTATGTAAGTCCATGCGAGTGTACGAGGATTATTTTCTGTGCCGCAATTTTTTATTTCTTGGTTTGTTCTCCGATTACAACCCCATACAACTCCATACAACTCCGTACCACTACAAATAACTCCATCCAACTCCATAAAATCTATACAAACCCATACATCTCATAAAACACATACAATTCCATAAAACTCCATCCAACTCCATGCAACTCCATGCAACCCAATACAATTCTATAACAATCCATCCAATTCCACTTCATACAACTCCATCCAACACCATACTACCATACAGCTCCATAAAAACATACAATTCCATACCTCTCCACACAACTCCATACAGCTCCATTCCACTCCATAAAACTCCATTCCACTCCATACAACTCCATGCAACTCCATTATCTGAGATAATGGACAAAATTTCAAAATTTGGAGCAGCTGAATTTAAATATTATTTTTCCCGTGTGGTGCTTGCTGGGTCAGAATTGCACCACCCCCTCCCCTGTATCTTAGCGGGTGTCGTAAGAGGCGATTAAAGGGATTTTGCTGGTGGGAGAGCTTTGCTCGTCCGGCGCTACCACCATGCGGACTTGCAAAACCCGCCAAGTGTTCGGTGTTCAACACAGGACGCGTTCTGAGTTCAGAGCCGTAATACCGGAACTTGGGGAGGTGCGGTGGCGCAGGGTCAAGGTCCGGTGGGAGTCTTTGTGGACGCATTGTTCGGTTGACGAGGGTCGATTCGCCGGCCTGGGAGACCCGTAGAAACGGTGGTGCCGCTGGCCGCCCGCGGCATAGTACATGAGCCCAACTAGGGCTAACCACCCTAGGAGGCTGCTCCACCAGGCCGCGCATAATCCCGAAGTGGCTCGTCGTGCCGGTTGGTGACCGGATTGGTGCGACCCGGCGACTACTTTTGGGGAGGTACGGGGGCTCTTCCGTCCGGCGATCAACGTCTTACCGAACAACTACATGCTCTAGTTTATGATAGTCTCCCACACTTTGTCTTTTCCCCCTTGCCGCCACAGAATCTACTTTTACTCACGCCCCGATCCAACCACTATGTCAGTGTCTAATAACAATGCAGGTCAGACAGCGGCATCCCACTTTCCCACCACCAAATCGCTTTTTGAGGTGGAGTTCACTAACAGCCGTGGACTCCATTCAAACCTCAACGCTGTCCACCAACACCTTGAAATGGCCCGGCCTGCATTGCTCTTTCTGACGGAGACAGAAAGAGCAATGCAGGCCGTTCCGTCTGCCGATGTGGTGCTTTTGGGAGATTTAAATGCCCACCATGAGACCTGGTTGGGCTCTTCCATAACAGACCACGCAGGCCGAACTGCTCACGTATTCGCTCTCACGCATGATCTAATTCAACTGGTTCTCCAGCCCACCAGGGTTCCAGATATATCAGGTCAAGGCGCCCTCCCTGCTAGACTTACTGGTGACGAGTCGACCAGACGGGTACAGAGTGTCGATAAGTGCTCCGTTGGGCACTTCTGACCATTGCCTGGTTGGTGCCACCGTACTGCGCCGTAAAAGCTCTCCCTCAGTGGAGTCTAAACAGCGTTTATGGCACTACCCGTCGGCAGATTGGGATGGTATGCGCGACTATTTTGCGTCCATTCCGTGGGGCCAGCGCTGCTTTGTGGAAAAGGACCCGTCGGAGAGTGTCTCTGCTGTCGCTGAAGAGGTCATGTTGGGGATGGAATATTACATTCCTTACACTGATATCGTCAGCGGAAGTATGGCGCGACCTTGGTTCAATCGCGAATGCGCCAAAGCTGTTGAACTTAAACAGGCGGCGTATCGCGCTTGAAGCAAGGCTCGCACGCTGAACGATCATAACAACTCTTCACTCAAGGTAGTCTTCAACAAGGCCACCAAAGTCTACAAGAGAGCTCTCTCGAGAGCGAATTCCCAGCGCGTTGCTCGCGTTAGCCAAGAGCTGTTGTCGCACCCAACGGGTAGCCGTAGTTATTGGCGACTGGCCAAAGCGGTGCAAGCCAATTTTTGCGCGCCTTTTCTTCTCTGCCCCCACTGCGGTACCCTGATGGCTCGTTAGCCCATCGACCGCTAGACAAGGCTAACCTCTTAGCGAAGCTCTTTGCGGCGAATTCGTGCGTCGATGACTGCGGCGCGGAACCACCTATCATCCCTCACTGTAGTTCCTCAATGCCTGACGACCAAATCAGGCAACGTGACGTCCGTGCCGTGCTACAGTCACTTGATGTGCGGAAGGCTAGCGATCCTGACGGTATACCGGCAGTCGTTCTTAAAAAATGTGCTCCCGCGTTGTCTCCAGTATTGACACGCTTATATCACCTCTTGTACTCTACTGAGATTGTGCCGGAGGCTTGGAAAAAGGTGAACGTCAAGCCGGTCCCCAAAAAAGAGGATGGATCCGACCCAGCCAACTATCGACCTATTGCTGTCACCTCTGTCCTTTGTAAGGTTTTTGAGCGAATCATAAACAGGCAACTCATTCACTACCTAGAAGATCACTCCCTGATTCATGATCGACAATACGGGTTCAGAACGAAACGATCAACGAGTGATCTCCTAGCGTTCATAACACACCTGTGGGGTAAAGCAATGGACAAGCACGGAGAAGCACTGGCTGTTAGCCTGGCATTATCGAGTTTGGCATCGTTCGCTTCTATCCAAGCTTTCGGCATACGGCTTGCCACCTTGCCAATGCAATTAGATCGCCGGGTTCCTGCGTGGGCGCAGCATTCGCGTACTCTGCAAAAGCAGTGCCTCAGAGTTTCTGCAAGTGAACGCCGGATGCCGCAGGGTTCTATAATATCGCCCACGCTGTTCCTTCTGCATATCAATGACATGTTATCCTTGGGTAACATTCATTGCTATGTAGACGACAGTACAGTACATCGGCGTTTTATGGGTCACCCTGCCGCAAAGCAAGCCGATGTAGTGGAGTAGAGACGGAGGATTGTCATTGAACTGGACGAGGAGTTAGACCGCATTTATAAATGGGGCTCTGATAACCTGGTCCAGTTGAATGCCAAAAAAACACAGGTCTGCGCTGTCACTGCTAAAAAGTCCGCATTTCTCCCCCAACCCTCCTTCCAGAGCAACCTATTACCCATCCAGACTGGTCTCAGTCTCTTAGGTATGGACATACACAGTAACCTCAACCCGAAGAGCATTATAACCACAGCCTCACGTAAAGTCGGAATCCTGAACAAAGTGAAGCGGTTCTTTACGCCGGAGCAACGTTGTCTTTTGTATAGGACTCAGGTGCACTTCTACGTGGAGTATTGCTTTCATCATTGGGATGGATCCGTCAAGTACTTGCTCGAAGCTCTTGACGGGTTGCAAAGACGTGCTGTCCGTATCATCGGTAACGATGACGTAACGACCAGTCTGGAGACGTTACAGCTACGTAGGGTCATTGCTTCCCTTAGTGCTTTCTACCGCCTTTACCACGGTGAATGATCTGAGGAGCTGTTTGACCTCATCTCTCCCTCTCCATTCTTTTCCAGATCGACGCGTGCAGGTCTAAGAAGCCAACCTCATACCGTGCTGACCATCAAGACACGTACCAAAATGTTTGGACAATCGTTCATTTGCCGAACTGCCCGTATGTGGAATACGCTCCCCGCACACGTGTTTCCCTCCTCTTTCTCTCCCGGGTTATTTAAGCGGGGCGTGGAAAATCATTTATGCAGGCCGCCATAGTGTGAACGTTCGGCATAGCGTGATAGCGCTGTGATGAACGCTTTCACTTCTTGGGCTTCACTGGCTGCTTTTCATCAGGCAGAGTGAGGCCTTTTTGGCGTGCCACAACATAAATAAAATAAATAAAAAATTGCTAATTCCATAGAAGTAAGAACACAATTAATATATTAATAATTATTATTATATTTATATAGCGTTGACCATTTCATACTTTTATAGTGATCATCAATATAACGCCATACGCTCATTTCCAATTTCATCTAAGTACTCATTAAATATTTTTTCTAATTTATTACTTACTCGGGAAATTTGCTTGTTTATGGCAACACAGAAAAATACCTGGCTTAAAAGGGGACTTCTTGGCGGGAAAGTGAAGCGTTATGTCTGCAGTTTTGTTTTATTTTCTATAATTTGTGTTATATTTTGTGTTTTGTCGAATATTAATGTGAAATTATGGTGGATTATTTACTGTTAAGTGTTCGTGAACGTGCATGAGTGTTGGCAAATAAAACAAAACAGTGCAACATCACTTTTCAAATTCTCTCAAGAAGTTCGTGCGAGATCTCAGTAAAGTCCCAATCTTTAATGGAACTCAAGGGGTTTGGGAGGGATATCATTTAGCATTAAACGTTCCTAATATCATCACTCATTATCATTAGTTTAAGCTTATTCAACGAACTCTTATTACGACTGAAGGACTAGTATCCATGGTAAGGATATAAAAAAAACTTGCCTTATTAAGACACGAATTACGGCAAAATATGCTTCGCTCAAAATTCGCGATAAAACTACAATATGACAATCAATGTTTACGTAACGTTGGTACGTGATTGTTTTAATTGCTTTATGTCGACCTTTATAGTTTGTGCACACTTTGATCGCGCAAACCGTCATTTTTACTGGAATTAAAAGGCGTGCAAAAGACGTGTATCAACTGCAAGGACACAAATGGCACTGAGCGTTAGGTTTGAACTTAGTTAGCGGCCAACTGCAGTTGGCTTATATTTTTTAGGACGCTTTCTCGCCGTAGAGACTCTATCTAGACATTATTAATCTAAGGTGCAGTATGTGGTCTGTTAGTCGCCTTACCGACACCCAAACGAAGAGATGGGTCGGTATTATGCTATAAATACCATAGATAAAAGGTCTTACAAAAATCTCTGTTGCTAAGTATAAATCGTGTATCGCATCTGCTCTGTCAAGAAAGTACCGGTAAAAGATCAATAATACACAAAATGTTAGTTATTCATCCAAATTTATTTTATCGCCTTCAAAGTATACTCCTTCAGAAACGATACACTTACGCCAATGCATAATCCAATCATCAAAACATTTTTTAAACGCTTTTTCCGGAATTGAGTTCAGTTCTCGCCGCGAATTCTCCTTTATGTCTTCTACCGAATGAAAACGGGTGCCACAAAGTGATAATTTGAGTTAAGGAAGAAGAAAGAAGGCAGCTTTAGCCATATCTAGTATATATAGAATAACGTGGTTGCTCGATTGTATTTGTTGAGTTTTGGTCAAAAATTCGTTCACAATGATGGCCTTGTGCAAAGGCGCATTGTCGTGGTGCAAAATCCAAGAATTTTCTTTCCACAAATTTTGGCCTTTTTCGTCGAATTTGCTCTCTTAAACGCCGCGTAAGGCTCAAATAATATTCTTTATTTACCGTTTGACCTTCCGGCAAAAATTCCGAGTGCACAACACCGCTATAGTCAAAGAAAACAGGCAACATGACTTTGACTTTTGATCGACTTTGGCATGGTTTTTTCGGTTTCGGTTCAGTCGGAAGGCGCCACTCCGAAGCTTGTTGACTAACAATGCGTTGCATGAATGTTGGGTCGGAATTGACTCGTTCTAGCATGTCCTCAGCGACTCTTATGTGATTGATGATGATGATGATGATGATGATTGATGTTAGAATGAATGGTGTTAAATTAGATTTGGTAGACTCGACAGTTTTCCTAGGGATAACCCTTGACTCAAAACTCCAATGGAATCCGCATAATTATATCGAATTTGGCCGGCAAACTCAGTTCAGCAGCATGCGATTAGAAAGATTAGACAACTAACAGATGTAGAAACTGCTATGACTGTTTACTGAAGTTATTTTCATAGTGTCATGTCGTATGGCGTCCTTCTGTGGGGAACAGCAGCTGATGTTAAAACTATATTTATTTTACAGAAACGAGCAATAAGAACCATTTATAGGCTGGGATCGCGAACTTCTTTATGAAATATTTTTAAGGAAGTTGGTGTTCTTACTGTTGCATCGCAGTATATTTATAATTGTATAGTTTTTGTGCGTTGCAATATTAACACTTTTTCTAAACACGGTGATGTACACAATTTCAATACTAGAAATAAGTCAAAACTAGTAATGCCACTGTTTAGGTTACAAAAGGTTCTCGGCTCTTTCTTGGGGCAAGGTATACACTATTATAATAAAATACCAAGTACTATACTAGATTTACCTTTAGATAAGTTTAAGAATCATGTAAAATCTTGTTTACTTAGGAAAGGTTATTACACAGTCAAGGAATATTTAGAAGGCAAAACAGCCTGGTTATAATAATATATTTACATTGTTTTTTTCTTAATCCATTGTCTTTTATGACATTACATAACTGATTGTATAATTTGGTAACGACATGTTGTTTTGTAAATGTCGTTACTTCTATATTATTTTAAAGCTGTGGAGTTTCTTGTGCCCGTTCTTCTCCACAGCTAAAAGACTTCCTGAATGGGTGGGGTGGGTGGGTGGGTTCCTATGCCTATCCATCCATCCATAAAAAAATAAATTTAGACGATTCAAAATGCTTAATATAAGCTTACTGAATAAAGATATATTAATTTTGATTTTTTTTTGATTTTGAGTTTTTGGAGAAAATTAAGGTCTTTTGGGACTAGCCGAACGGCAACACGTTTCATACCCAAGTGAGACACAGAAAGTTCAGCAGCTATCTCTCAAACTTGAATGAGGATTTTCAGTCACCATTTCCTTCACTTTTGCGATATTAACTTCAGTTGAAGACGTTGATGGCCTACCAGAGTGAAGCAAATCTGCCATCACATCTCGACCTTTGAACGCTTTGTACCACTTTTAAACACGTGTTTTTTTACAAATATTTTATTTGCATAAACACAGTTATAATAGATCTTCATACATTCATAGAGGTACATGTGTTTAGCCTGCTCGCAGACATGATTTTTTTTTAAATTTGAAGGTATTTTGAATTATATGCAAGTAAGACTACTAAGACACTAGACATTCAGCTAATTTTGCCAAACTAAATATTCCTTAGAACTATAAAAACATTTTTCTATTAGCCATTTGGTTATTTTTTTTTAAATAAGATTCCATTTAGGTCTTTGAATATTTTAGGAAGCAAGTTATATATTAATATACTCATGTTATATACATTTATTTTATATATAGCCTTGCGGCAGGGAGGTTGATATATTAAGTCTGTATATTGTTTCCTTATCTGTCTAGAGGTAACTTCTTGGCGGGTTTTGTAGTACAAATGGAAAGCCTTAATAAAAATACATGCTTCTCTTATGTAAAGGCAGGACAACGGTAACAAACCATATTTTTTAAAATATGGTTTGCAACTGTCTAAGTACCAGATGTTGCTCAATACCCTGATACATCTCTTCTGTATCAATAAGGCTCTCTTTACATCAACAGAGTTCCCCCAAAGTAATATACTATAGCTAAGAACCGATTATACGTACCCATGGTACGCAGCAAGAGCAGCTTCAATTGAAACATTCTGTCGTACTTTTTTTATAGCAAATGCGAAACGTTGTAGTTTTTTGCAGACAGTATCAACATGCCCCTTCCAATTAAGACGAGCGTCAATGAGCAATCCCAAAAATTTAAAGCTGTGTCTACCTAGTTAACTTTATTATTATAATAATTAATGTTTACATTTTGTTTGGATGAGCCGTATGATAGAAATTGCATAACTTTTGTTTTCTCCAGATTGATTTTTAAGTTTTTAGCTTTTAACCAATCTATTATATTCTGTAAAGCGGTATTTGCTAGCGATTCTAGAGAAACATTACCCTCTTTTTTAACAATAATTGTAGTGTCGTCTGCAAAAAGGATGCATTTATGAGGAGTAACATTGGGGAGATCATTGACGTATAATAAAAATACTATGGGACCAAGAATACTGCCCTGTGGAACACCTGTTTTTCTAAACAATAATTGTTTTTGATAAAGTCGATTCACCGTAAGCCTTCTGTAACGTTTTTAGTGACTCCAAACACGAAATTCCATTGGCGACGCAAAATTTAAGACAAACTCTTTGTTCGATGTTTATCCATTATGAAATTCGCAATACTAGTAACTAGTAACGCTAGTAACTAACTAAAAACCGCACTGTATTTAATCTAAATAACAGATGCAACTCAAACTCCGCGGCAAAATGGATACCTAACAGTTGTGCCAATCTAACAACAAAAAATTGAATTTTGAATCATAAACAAATCATTTTTCCCAAAACTTTTTTGATAGAATGTATAGTCGAAGTCAGTGACGGTCAATACGGCCGATATGGACGCCAACAGAAATCCGATACCGGCCGGCTGTAACGGATGCGTCCTAAATTCTATGAGGAGGTATTATTATGAACCTGAACATGAACATGATACGATTAATCTGTAGGTAATTGACCTGGTTCCAGCTCCAGCCCTGTTGCTATTAATTTTTTTTGAGTTAACCTTTTTTGCTGGTATACAATTATTGAACTAAACCTATTTTACGGAGAACCGAAATGAGTTAGGTTAAAAGTTTTCAAGGCGTTTCTTTTTCAGGGAAGCGTTTGGCTTTCGTTAGAATGATTTCTGAGGGTTCGGTGTTAGTTTAATTTACCATTCAATCTCGTTAACGAAAAAAACGATGTTGCAAAAAAAAAGTGCGCCGTGCTGCCTTCTTATGTTAAGTGACGATAAAGCTAAAGATAGAAGCGCCCCACATCCGAATCCTTAACTACTGAGAAACTGGGCATCTTAAGACACCTCTTGCTGGGAATCGAACCGAAGAATTCGGAGTCTGACACCGTTGATCTAATCACTACACTACAGAGGCTATAAACAAACATTGTATTGAACATCAGAACACTGTACTTACTAAAACTTTTATCACTACAAAATACGGAGTTGTTTCACTCTAATACAATTGACAAAACGAAATGTTAATTAGGGAAGTGCTTAATTATGCAACGGTGTCTAATTAGAAATCATGCGAGTGGACGAGGGTAGCAACGACAATATTGTTGCTAGAGATTAACCCAAGTCATGGCGTGCCTGAGAGGACATGGCCACGTCTAGAGGTTGTGATAATATTACAATGTGTACTTCGCATCGGCTAACGCGTTTGGTTTGCGATCTTGCCAGTTATGCTACTTTCGCAATGCCTTGTCACTGGATGGCTGACCAAATTAAAACTGTGGCTCTTTTAACCCGTTCAGCGCCACGTGTATATGTCATTGTTTAGCCTAGTGCAACTCTCACCACGTGGCGCCGAACCGGCTTTCAATACAATGTTTGTTTATAGCCTCTGTAGTGTAGTGATTAGATCAACGGTGTCAGACTCCGAATTCTTCGGTTCGATTCCCAGCAAGAGGTGTCTTAAGATGCCCAGTTTCTCAGTAGTTAAGGATTCGGATGTGGGGCGCTTCTATCTTTAGCTTTATCGTCACTTAACATAAGAAGGCAGCACGGCGCACTTTTTTTTTGCAACATTGTTTTTTTCGTTAACGAGATTGAATGGTAAATTAAACTAACACCGAACCCTCAGAAATCATTCTAACGAAAGCCAAACGCTTTCCTGAAAAAAAAACGCCTTGAAAACTTTTAACCTAACTCATTTCGGTTCTCCGTAAAATAGTTGTGTCAGTTATCTCTAGTTTTTTATCTGTTACCTTTTACGTGTACGTTGTATGTTTTATACATTGTATTTGAGTATTTTTGTATTTTTACTCGTTATCTTGTTAACCAATAACAAATCACAATTCTTAAGCTTCACTTGGGCGAGATAAATAATGTTATTGTAGAAAGAGGAATCATATTTACTCAGATACACTATCATCTATACCTTTATCGATGCCTGCCCTAAAATAAAGTACTTAATACAAAACACAAAATATTTTATCTTGATATTATTTTGTCCTCACTGTATTTGTAAACAGGGGGGGGACTTATTGTGTAACTTCAAGCCAATGTACTTGTAGATTAGCCCCCAGGTTATTTTGAAATGTCATGCAACATATCGACACTTACTTAATGAAGATAGACGAACATTACCCCCTAATTTTCTTGTCGTACAATCTACCTTAACTATTCGATGCCATGATATGAGAACAGTGCGGAATTATATACAGTACGGACCCTTGTCGGACCGTCTTCAAATTTATATGCTACATTGCGCAGATGTACGTCGGAACAATGTAAGTCTGACATGGATTTGTTTACACCGTGATTTCTTTTCAAATTTGCCTTCTAAAATAGTAGAGAAAGGATTTTGCGACGACTGACAGCGATATCAGGGCCTATATAATATCTGTTTTTTTTACATATGGAAGTTCAAAGAAAAGGTTATACTCGTATATCTCGACCTGTTAGCCTAATTCACGTAACAAAACTTCAACGACATGCAAGCGATTTGATAGCTGAAGTCACTTTTCGTATTCGTATCAATCGCACGATTTGTTTAAGTCGGTTTTGTTTAAGCGTAGGTATTCACGTGCAGTAATCGAAGTTCGATTGTTGCCTCCACGGTATTTACCTATTATTTTGATGTTTAGTTTAATCGGATGTCAGCGATTACCTACACGTCAAATTAGACAATTTCCAAGTCGTTGGAAAAAAAAATATTTCTGCATGTTTTCGTAACAAAAAGTATTTGAATTTGTTTGGCAGAATTGTAATGGCAACATAAGTTTAAATAGTTGACAATAAGCTGAGTTGCGATCCTATCGAGTATTCGTTCTATCGAAATGACAGGTGAATACGGATTTGGGACTGTTTTTCAATAGGACGACTTCTAAACGTAAGCGACATTTTGACTATTACAAAATACGTGAATTGGGCCACTGACGTTGTTAGAAACTTTGGAATAAATAATACGTACTTACGTAGAAGTACGACTATTATCCCCATAGGGTTAATCAGAGAACAAGCAATGAGGACCGCAGAAGCAGTCCACTGCCATAGTTATTGTTTCACCAAATTATTTTTTTTAATTTATTTATTTAAACTTTGGCAACATTACATTACATGGCGGACTTAATGCCTGAGTCATTAATGTCATTCCCTACAGTCAACCATAGGGTGGTGCAAAGATGACACGGTAGGTGCAATTATCTGAGGTGACCAAAGTTTGATGGGACCAATAAAAAATATTAAAACATATAATACGTATATTAATAAACATACTAGACATAGTCGCAATACACAAATATTTTATAATATACCTACATACACTACTTAATAATATAATATATAAATTGGACGTTATTGAGATGATTCTGCCATGGTTCTGTCGAAAAGGAGCAAATGGACTTTATTTTTGAAAGCGTCACGACTCGTAGCCATCCTGACTTCCTGAGGTAGCGCGTTTCAGATGAGTATGGACTGGATATAAAAGGAGGAATGTACAAAGCCAGAAGAGTGGGAAGGAGAGAGAAGGAGAAGGTTATTTGAGGATCTGAGATTCCGGTCGTGAGAGGAGCAAAGATATTGGTAATGGGGAGCATTTGGAGTATTTAGAAGAGAGAAGAGTGTGGAAAGGGCGCGCCAACATCTCCGCTGACGAATGGGCAACCATTTCAGCTCAGACCTATGCTGTGAAATATGGTCATACTTCCTAAGATTGTAGATGAATCTGATACCGATTAACCGCCTCCGTGGTCTAGTCAACGGTTTCAGACCCAGAGGTCCCGGGTTCGATTCCCAGCGGGGGGTACATATTTGTGTGCTCGGTTTAGTTGGTGGTAGGGCTGTTAAGTCCGCCTGGCTAGCTACCACCATCTTATCTAAGTCTGTCGCCATAAAAACGATGTTTATAGCATAGTTTTGTTCCGACAGTTAGAGATAAGATAGCCAGTTCCTCAGTGGTTGAGGATTCCGGGTAAAGCGCGCTTCCACCTTCGGCCTTATCGACGACTTTACATCAGGCGAGATGAAGGCCAAGCGGTTACCCGTTACCCGTAAAAAAAAAATCTGTTATCGAGCAATCTGTCAAGTTACTGATCAAATTACAACTGCACATGTGCTCAGAGTGATAGATGGTGAGCTCATCGCCGCCCTATGCTGTTGGATGTGCAGGCTTTAGTTAGTTAGTCTCATTTTACGATACCCAAAGGAAGAGAGGTTAATGATAAAAAAATAAATTATATTGAAAACACAATAATTAATTTTCATTACATAGTCAGCGCGCAAAATGACAATAAGCGAAAAGTTATTTTCCGTGACAGGCCATTAATTAAATTGTTGTTCATTTAAAAAAAAAACTCCGTACTTACCTACTGCGCTGTTAACTTCAAAGGGAAAATCAATCACCGAAAAGCTTAACCGTCTCCAAATTTAATGCTACACTCGAGGTATTCCGGAAAGTTTTTACGTAAATCGAAGTTAATTAAAAAGTTGGCCCCAAATTTCGCCTACGGAGCCGCGGAATAGGCAATGAAGACGCCGAACACGGCATAAACACAATTCAATGGCTCACTCGGGGAACAATGGAATTATAATAGGCATACTATTGCTGAAGCTATCGCTTTTTCGGAGTAATACATTCATAGGTTACACTAAGACTTTCAATAGGGAAAATGTGCTGAAAGAAATGAACACAAGACAGTATAGGACAAATTCTTTAGCAATCTAAGCATCTTCTCATGCTCTTAGTACAATTTTTTCGTAATATGATATGAAATGAAAGAAAATCAAGAAATAAAATTTAATTAATTGATTTAGATTACACATATACATCCTCGAATTGAAACTGCCGATTTTCATTTGCTATTTATAGCGCATTCCATTTTTTTTGAAATTTCAAACAATTACCTAAAAATTTATAATACATATTTTTAGAAACTTGTTTGAAATTTCAAATATGACGACGTCCTTGGTCGAGTGGTTTGTACACCGGTTTTCATGGTGTCGCCATCTCTGAGGTCTAGGGTTCGATCCCCGTCGGGTCAAATTAGGAACTAATGTTTTTCTAAATTGTTTCGGGTCTGGGCGTTTTCTATGTATAATATATACATAGGTCACACTAAAAGTTTCCGGAACTGGCCACTTACATAAACAATATTTTAAAAGTAATAACAACATTTGAAAATGGAATTCTTTGGCTGTAGAATGCAGTTTGTTTCATCTGACTGTCAATTGTTTTTACACTGTGGCGCCATTTTAAAAATTGCGTGTCTACATTAACATGGATTTATCTCGGGAAAATTTTCGAAGTATGATTTTCTACGATTTTAAGTGTAATTTGACAGCTCAACAGGGCATCGAGTCCCGACCTGGCACCTTGTGACTTTTTTCTGTCCTCAAAAATTAAGAACCAATTATGCGGTCAACGATTTTCATCACCAGAAGAGGCTGTTGAAGAGTATGAAAAACACGGGTCTGAGGTCACCACGGAGGAGTGGCACAAAAGTTTTTAAAATTGGTTAAATCGAATGAAAAAGTGCATTTACTAAAGGGAGAATATTTTGAGAAACAATAAGTTCATGTTTGACCTTTAATATTATTTTTTTACCGACTTCACTTCCGGAAACTTTTAGTGCGCCCCACTATAGTATGTATTTAAGCATTTTAAGTATGTATATCCGTTGTCACTAGACAAACCATTTACCGAGTTTCATAACGAAGCTTGTCTTGGGCTAGATAGATAATTGGTGTGAGTTTAGGAAAGTTTATTTATTTTATTTTTTTGTTTATTATATATGCAAATCCTATTTTGTTTAAATTTCGGAAGGAATGGAAACCGCTGTAAATAGCAAACGAAATTCGGCCGAAATTTCGTTTCGGAGAAAAAGAGTAAGCCCTCAGGTGACAGACTCGGTAATACTATCATCATTATTGTAATGAAGCACAAGTTCGGTTGGGCATGGAGTATTGCTGCCACCTTTGGGACGGCTCAGCAAAATATCAACTTGCCGCGCTCGATTCGGTGGAACGCAGAGCCAGGAAACTTATAGGTGACGATAAGCTTGTGAAAACCAAGCTTCACAGTCTCACCGGCGCTCAGTTGCTTGCCTGTCGGTTTTTTACAGGTTGTATTTCGGAGAGTGTGCTGTTGAGCTACACGAGCTAATTCCACCGTCCCCTTTCTACCATCGGAGTCCAGACGTACGGCGGGTTACCACCCTTACTTGGTTGATATTCCACTCATACGCACCAAGCGCTATTCGTCTTCATTCATAATGCGTACAGCCAAGGTATGGAATTCCCTGCCCGCGTCTGTGTTCCCGAGTGCATACAGCCCCAACATGTTTAAAGCTGCTGGGCAAGCTCGCTCCATCGTCGGCCACTTTTTAACCCTACGGATAAGAATGTGGCCAAGTGCAAGCCCATTTAAATAAAGTAAAGTCGCCGTTTTCCTGTGTATGTGGCACCGCTTTCACCTTCTAAACCACGCCATGGATTTTTCACTGATAGAAAGATTGATAAAGGACAATGTTTTTTAAAAAAAATTGTAGATAGTTTATACAAAATAGCTGAAGTATGACGGTGTTTATAAGTTATCGTCGACGAAGGCGCGAGCGGGCCGCTATTATACTAATTGATATAACTATATTAATAAAAAAATAGATATAAAAAACAGACTGAGGGCGCAAATTGGAACGGCGGCGCGTGCTGCGGGGCGTTTGAGCATGCACGCTCGAATACTGAACGTATGGAATTCTCTTTTGGTGTATTCGTAGCAGCGTTTTCAGCGCGTAGTTAAGCGCTGCACGCTGCACGCTGGCTGGAACGCCCCGCTGCACGCGATGCCGTTCCGAATTTGCGGCCTCATAGCGCTGTAGTTGCCTCAGTAGTTGTAACAACAACCGTGACCAACCAATGCCTTTTGAAACACGAAGACACATACATATATCATATATCCACTTTTTACCAAATAGCGACTACACATGTGTTCAACGTGACAAGTGGTGAGCCCTATGCAGTTGGTTGTATGTGCAGTCTAGTCCGTAAGTCGCCATTTATGATACTCAAGGGAAGAAAGGGGGTGGTAGTATTCTTTTCTTTCTTTTCGTAGAAGGACAAAGAAGCCCAAGATAATTTAATTTAGTCTTTCATTGGCTGACTCGACAGTGCACAGTTGCTTAACTGTTAAGAACTCGACCTCCCCGTATTATTACTCGTAGTAGAATAGCAGCGAAAAGAGTTTTTTTTGTATTGATCTGCAATCAGTAGAAAGCAGAAAGATTGTGAGCTCATGTTAGGTAGGTGCGTCCTCCAGAAAGGTCAGCTGCTTCTTTCACCTTCTCTATGTGTCTATCCCCTAAGATGTTTATGATAGCGTTTTTTCCATTCACTTTTGTTAATTCCTTGTATTAGGCTCAATAGCCTCTTTCACAGTAGTAAAGTTGTAAGTCGGGCTTTAGCAAGTTAAATACCGTCTTCCGACACCAATTAGTAGAATTGTCTATCATTTATTTTCATTGATTGAGTATAGGTACTCTAGAAGCTAGATCCATAAAAACCCTTTATTGTATCAATACCCAATGTTATGATAGTCCAGGAAGACAGATCGAGTTTGCCAATGAATATTTAAGGCTTCGAAAATTAAAAGTAAAAACCACTCCGAATCTAAGGAAAAAGACAAAGCGAAAACGCTAAGGATACCCGACGAATAGAATAAATTAAAAACATTCTATACCTTTTGGACGTATTCATTTACACTTTAAATATTATTTTGTTTCTCCTTTTTTTTTAGTCTGTTTAGGGTTACATTTTCAAAATTCAAAATTATTTATTTAATTCAGACCCGATTATTCCATCCTCGGATAAAACTTATCCATCTGCTAAACTATTAGGCGACCTACCCCAAATGTCACTTGTAAAAAGAGAAAAGACATGATTTGACAGTACATTTTTAAATTGTTGTATAATAGTCAAACTAGCGAATAAGTTTTAACTGACAATTGAAAAATCGCCCCTTATGGCTACAATAATTGAGCACTTATGAATATCGCTATGCCATCGGTTCGTAAGTCCTAACTATGGGGCGGGAGCCTTGTACTGAGAAGAACCGGCAAGAATCTCAGCAAGGGCATTTCTTTTCTCCCTTTCTTTTACAGCGTCAATACAAATTGGAAAATGCCCTCCTTATCATAGAAGGACATTTTCCATTACATTTCTAGTACAACCGCGCATGGAAATTCAATTACTTACTTACAACAATTTTAATAACTTTCATCTTTTAAAAAAATTGTCTTTATCCAACCTTGCACCCATTTATATATCATTTCTATCTTTTTATGTCACTTGGTTATCAGGAAAACATTGCTTATTAGCCTATATTTTATAGCCCATCTTGTTGTTCATTTAATAGTATCCTTATCTACAACAAAAGTAAGTGAATATTAATATTAATTTGTATAAGTAAAGGAATTCCTTTGTGAAAGCAAGCCCGGCTGTAGCCAGTATCTATGAGCTAAAATCCAATCTTTAACCGTTTCACGTCGACCTGCCCGATGCTGTCCGTGACAGGTTCGAGGCAGTCTTTGAAGTTTAACATTAAATTGTAGTTAGCCGCCCTTTGTAGTTCGAGTAGCAATATTCATTGCAAACCGGTCCGTGGCAGGGTTGAACCAAATTATGTAAGGTGATTGGATTTTGTTTTCGGTAATGGACTTTGTGTTACAAATTCCATTTGAATATTATATAACTACGAATTTTTTAAACTCGTAGTTAGGTATTTCGAGATACTTAATAAAATAGTTAGATATTATGTCACTTCACTATTCTTTTTTCCTGCCCCAAACGTTCTTGTGCTAAAAGAACCCTTTACTATCACAATCGAACTTCAAATTTTTCCACAATTCCTTCGCTGTATTATGCAGCTAGGCTAGTTGAGGCGAACTAGGCTAAGAGCCACAACCACCGACGTCACCGGCATATTTCCTGTAGTTTTCATACATTTTATATGGACTCGCCGCACACTGTTGACGCCGGTGGCCGCCACACGCCACATGCTTCAAGCCTCTCATAAAGACGAATCTCGAAATGGGAACTGCGTAATGACGATTCACGAAATGGTCAAATCAAATTATTGACGAATTGAGTAGTAGGCGAATGGCAAAATGCGAAATGGACGAATTGCGTATTGGACCTACGGCTAACAAATTCTCGTGGCGGCGTTTGTGGCTGTGGCCGGTGGCCCCTGTGCGGGGACCCTAACACTGAGCTAACTGAGTAGCTCGGTGAAGGCGTTCGGTTCGCGATCGCCGTTAACTTAAGCAACTTTCGCAATGCCGGGTCACGGGATGGGTCTCCATATTAAAATAATCTCGAGCTCCTTCGTGCTTCAAAAGGCACGTATAGCTATTGGTGCCGGTTGTTGTCGTAAGATGGCAGTCGTTAAAACGCCCCCTTTGTCCGCGTAAACGGCTCATAGCCCATGAAAAATTTCCAAAAAATATTTTTCATACAAACCTTTTGTCTTGACAATAAATTGCAAACCTAACAAAAAAATTAACCGTTCTGAAGTGATGCGCTAACAAACATTCGTGTCAACTGATTTTTACATAGGTGATGTATGAATATAATTTAGAAGTGTGCACAGGTACTCCATAAGTAATAGACTTTACTTAAAATGTTTTTTTTATAGAATAATTTCATGACCATGTATACAAGTCTTTCAGTCGTAATATTAGAGATCATTGGTAATGCTAATGCTAATGTAGATGATAATGAGTGATGATATTATGAACGAAAATGATATACCCCCCAAAACCCTTGAGTTTCAGTAAAGATTTGTGACTTTACTGAGAGCTCGCACTTCTTGAGAGATTTTGAAAATTGATGTTGCATTTCAGTTAATAACACCATTATTACACATTAATATTCGACGAAACACAAATTATAGAAAATAAAACAAAACTGCAGACATGACGCTTCACTTTCCCGCCAAGAACACTTAGAATGTGTTTTTTTTTTGGGTTGCCACACTCCACAATAAAAATATTTGACAGCCGCCGGCTAAAAAGCGCTCAAATACAAAACAAAACATTTTAAAAAATAATATAAAAGCGCATAGTACTAGGGAGCACCCACGCAACATGTACAGTATCTCCAAAAAATAGTGGACACTTCCAAATGAATCTCAAAAAATACATGTGGAATGTGTAGTGGCATGTTCCTTTGCACCAGAACTTTTAATTAAAATTCACAGTGCGCCTTAAGCGAATTGTTTCGGAGCTGTTACCTGGCCGGCATTGTCCGCGATAGTACCCACGCCAGCACATAAAACTTACCCAAAACTGTCAAATGTCTTTATCGAAATTGATCCTTACACCCAAACAATAAAGCTCAAAATATATTGAAGTTTGACATTTTGTGGTAGATTAACTTACTGGCCTTTGTAGGGCAGTTATTGAAGTTTCACTTCAAACAACAATTGGTGAGGGGTAACCTTTTGTGATAACTTTAGCAGATGTTAATTATGTAACACAGGTTAGTACAAAATTAGTAGAAGTTAGTTTGGATTCTCTCCTTCATTTAGAAAGAGAATTATTAATAATGAAATAACTTCCAATATAGGAGAGGCATATTAAGATGTCTGTGCTTTAAAGCAGTACGTCTTAAACTTTTGAATGCTCTTAATTGATTAATACAATGGCTTAATTGATTATGGGAGATAGGTTGACGACATCGTCAACGTTATGGATCTAGAACGCTAACCAAGACAAAGCTCGAACATGAACGTGAAGAACTATCTATCTATACCTATCCCTCTCGCTCATCTGGCTATTGCTCTAGGAAAGAGAGATGGTCGCTAAATTAAGTAATTCGGCACATTGTGTACCGAATACCGTGACTAAGTGTAATTTTGTCGTGCCGTGCGTCGTCGTCGTCGTGGAACTTTGCGGAGCTTGCTGACTCTCTCGCGTAACGTTCACGAGAGAGTCAGCAAGCTCCGCCTCATACTTTAACTCATCGCTCTGTCCGATTCATCCTACTATTTCTATGGACATGCCGTATCTTCTTCTTTTGCTTATATCTACTAACTATTTAGCGTCAATTCCCGTTTACATATTTAGTTTCTATATAACAATAGATTGCAAAAAACTTCAAAGTGAACCCAAACCAATTTACTTGACCGTACACAAGCGAGAATAAAAACAGCACGGTGTTACGTGTATGAATTGTGATTTTTGTTACCTAGAAAGATCAAAGACAGTCAACCCTACACGTGAATCAAACAAGGGTCCAGTAGGCAATCACTCGCGGCGGGCGCGCAGCCGACCGGAAACGGGGAATTACTTCAATCCCGAAATAATGAAATTATCGGCCAGCTTCCGCGTAACATTATTCAAACAGTATTGACGGTTTTAATACTTTGGCTCGATCGAGTTCTTGTTACTGGCCGGTTTTAATATTCATTGTGCTTGCAGAGAGTAAACTTTGCAATTTAATTTTGTGTCTCGGATCCTGTTCAATGTTGTGGTAGCTATGTTCCTACAAAGGAAAGGGTTAGGAAATCCTGAAGTACAACCTTCTATTACATTTTTAATTACTTAATTAATTGTAGGTATCATTAATCAGTTGGCGTGACGTCAACTGAATTTGAGATATTCACTACCTAGACCAGTTATCAGTAAATGCTGGTTATCAATGACTAACCCAACTATCTGGACATAAAAACAGGCGGCCAACCCGTACTTACCCTCCAGAAGCATAATAATATTATACTTTTACTGATCCGATACCGATAAATTTACGAACTCGCAAAGACAAGCTGGTGGTTTAAACAATTGAACTGAGATAACACTCTTCTTCTTCCTGCCCTGATCCCAATTTACTTGGGGTTCGGCGCTCCTCCAACACATTCATGGATTTAATGAAATTATCGTAAAAATACGATACGGCGAAATACCTACCAATTACCTTCCAACCCTACCATGTTAATCGGACAAAGGCGCAGGATCAGTGCAATCACTTTTGCGGCGGCCGCTGCGATCCGACAAGGACCGTCGAAATTGAATCCCGAAATAATTAAATTATTGGATGATCGCGAAACAATTTTCGGCCAATATTGACTTGCCCGACGAATGTCCAACTAAATCAAACTCTTAATCCAAATAGAATCATTAAAAGCGGGGACAGAGCGGAATTGTTCGCGGCCTCACCGCTTTTTAACCCTGCTCTGAGGAAACAATTGATTCAATTATGGAACGGATCGGAACTGAAATCCTTTGGACTCATTATGAGACGTTAATGATGTAACAAGCCATAAAATGAGGGTTTATCGGATCATTTGTAAAATGTCATCATCAGAGATTTAAAGCTTTTGTTTTTATTGAAACTATGATCTAATTCATTTATCGAAATCAGGTAATATTGGTAGTGAAAGTCAACCCACAGAGTCACTGATGTGTACCTACATAACGAAAAACTTACAGTAAGAATGAGCGTTTAAACTCCCTGTGACATGAACTAAAATTTTATTTAATAACTATCTAAAATTTACAACGTTAGTTAGTGTTCTCAAAAAAACCAGTAGCCCAACATCCGATGTCGATTTGGTGAAAGCTCGTACAGTTCGTGCATTTTCTACGTAACACCACTAACATACAACTCAGGTCGTTATTTACTATTCAAAAACAAACAAGAAAAAAAATGCACCACCGACTCAACATACAGAATAGGCAACAACTGTTTCGAAATTCATACGCCACCGCCCGCCGCCGCGGCCCGTCATGCGAGTGCGGCCAATGAAATATGCAAAGGGCCGGCTAACGAATATCGATGTTACGGTGTAATTACACCGAACGCCGATGGAAAATCGAGGCCTTTGTCGAACGGACGTGAAGAGTGAAGATAAAAGCACGGGAATGACAATTTAATTGACGAGTCTCGAGCGCGTCGGACGCATGGCCGCGCGCCGCTCGCGCTGAGTGCGTGCGAAATTGGTTTGACTCGGCCGTCGGGGATGGGAGACCCATTTTATCGGTCACTTTATCATTCAAAATGTAAAATTATCTATCTACATCAATAATTATCAATTGCCACGAATGTATTTTCGTGAATCACCTATTTGGCTAAACTTTTTTTTGTGTTCGTCAGGACAAGTTTTGTTATTAAAGATTTATTTAAAAAAAATTATAATATCTAAAGAAGGCCGGACTCTGATATTGCAATAGATTCCTTCACATGTCGGACTAGCAGGAAACGAGAGGGTTGACGTTTTAGCCAAAAAAGGATCTACCAATGGTCATGAAGTCTATGTTAGAATAAATTACACAGAAATATTAAATAAATTTAAAATAAAAGTTAAGGAGAAGTGGAAAGAATATTTTGACTTACGTTCACAAGAAAAAGGGATATGGTACAGAACTCTACAATGTGAACCACCTCGAGTTCCTTGGTTTATAGGAGTTAAGTTAAGTAGACAATTTCTTAAAAATAGCTTTTAGGCCCCGATCTGGGCAAATTCCGCTAAACAAATTTGCATTTCTTATGAAAAAATCAGAGTCGCCAAATTGTAAAACTTGCGATGTAATTGAAGATGTTTACCACTTGCTGGTGGAATGTGCCGAGAACGAGAGTTAATGGCATCGCTGAAACTTAATATTATGGATATAATTAAGCATGTTTCATGGAATTCTGTCCTTCCCCACGTGTGCGGAAGCCAGAATTCTTTATAATTTTGTACTAGATAGTCTGGCCAGCAGAACGAATTAATGTGCTAATGCTAATGTAAATAAGGTTATGATGGGGCTGGCATAACCCTATCGTGTTAAAAGCCCCTAAATAAATAAAGAAAAAAAAGATATTATTTTTGGAATTTCGTCACAGTGTACGGGTTGTTCACACGAACAAGTCGCCAAAGGGCCACTAGTAAAATATTTTATTTTTAAGAAATATTATCTTATTTTCTACACGGTTGTAAGTGTGGCCAACCACTTTTGTATTTTATTCCATATTATGAGTTGTAAATGTGGTGACAGGTGACAGGTGACAGTATTCTCCATCGCTGTGATTTTTAATAAAACGCTCAATTATCGAAAAGATGCTGAGCTACCAAGATTACTGAGTAACAAGTAATTTTCATTGTTTTTTTATTACTATTATTATTCAACGACTTGGTACGGTTTGCACACGATGTAAAATAGTAAATAATATTCCCACCAAACCCTTTGAGTTTCAGTAAAAATGTAGGTCTTTATTAAGTTCTCACACGGACTTCGTTAGAACATTTTAAAAGTGATGTTGCACTTTTTTTTTTTCATTTACACAACTTATGCACGTTAGAAGAGTTAGAATAATTACGTATAGAAAGTAAGTCCGCGCGCCCATTCTGAAGCACTTTTTTTAGAGCCAGATATGGCTCCAAACGCCGAGCTTTCAATGTACACTACGGAGTTACAAGTGTACGTGTGCGTGTCGCCAAGCGCAAGCGAGTAATCGTCACGAAAGTGTGAATCGGTTTAGTGCTTTACTTTTGACAGAGCGCTTATATGAAGACTATCTTTCTATACATAATTATTCTAAGACTTAACGATTACGCTATCACTATTTCACATTAATAGGTATTCGACGAAGCACCAATTTCAAACAAAACTGCAAACAATACGCTTCATTTCTCGACAAGAAGTCCGTAATTTTCAAAAATATCTTCATAAAATCAGTTGAGTGAAAGCTGCAGTGAAGATTGCAATAAGTTTATATAGGTACCTATAGTGGATTCTAGAAACCGCAAGAAACTTCAAGGGCTGGTCAGGTCAAGTGTTTTAAACATTACAAAAATGACAAAAAAAGGAGTTCGTGTTTTTTCATTTTTAATTATTTAAATAATTCATTTTGTGATTTTTAATCGGATAGTCTTTGAGAATCTAATTTGTTTTAAAGCAATAACATAAGAAAATAGAATGAAAAACAATTTAAAATAACGATTATTTACAACGCCCGGGCAACGGCCGGCCGGCCGGCCATCTGTTGATCCGTCAAATGTAGGTAGTTATCTAAGGTACGACCAACGACCGAACGATGACCTCGACAACTAAACAGCCTAAAGCATTGTGATAAGTATTAGGTAGGTAGCTATGTTATGATGTTGTTATTCAACCGTTATTTAACTATTCAGTCTTACCTATTTACACTAAATTAAGTTATACTATGTATCTCATTAAAGGCAACGTTAATACCTAAAAAGCGGCATAATTAATAGGCTAGTTTGTAGATCGTTTTTTAGTTTTAAGGTGTAAGTAAGACTTGTCAATACCTAGGTGATGAACTTTTAAACATTTGCCGCATTTGTGTAATAATAATTATGTGTCGATCATAAAAGTTACTTTAGTTCGTCCTTTAATAAATTTTAATTTATTCAATTATTGTTATATTAGTTTGACAGTCCAAAGCCTGTTAAGTGTAATGGGAAGCTTATCACCTTTCCTTTTCGCTGATGTAATAAACTGGAATGCTCTTTAACACCATGTAAGGGCCTACCTACACCTATTAATTACGCAGCTTTTTAGGTATTAACGTTGCCTATAATGCGATACATTACTTTAACGTAATTTAGTGTAAATAAGTAAGGCTGGATAGTAAAATAACGCTTGAATAACAACAACATAACATGGGTACCTAATACTTATCATATCACAATGCTTTAGGCTGTTTAGTTGTCGAGGTCATCGTACGGTCGTTGGTCGTACCTTAGATAATTTACCTACATTTTTCATCTCTCATTCGTAAGGAAAGATAATTGTAACTTCTCATAATGTGTAGTGTGGTGTAATATATTTATTTTGTAATACGTAGAATTGAATTGAAATTACGCTCATAACTAACACTTATCATAATAATAATTACAGTTAAAATGTGGCCATAACATAACTTGATGCTATCGATAATCGTTGGACTTAACTTAACTTAATACGCACATTTCAATTCAGTTCTAAAAGAAAAATAAATAGGGTCTCACTCATCGTAGGTACTTATCAACTGTTGGACGTTGACCCGTCCGGTCAACGTCCGCGTCAGCGGCGAGGCAAGACGGCCGGCCGGCCGGCCGTTGCCCGCGCGTTGTAAATAATCGTTATTTTTAATTGTTTTTTTTCCTATGTTATTGCTTTAAAACCAATTAGTTACTTAAAGACTTTCCAATTAAAATTCACAAAATGAATTATTTAATAAAAAATTAAAAAACACGGATTTTTAATTTTTTATTAAATTAATCCTTTTTTGCCATTTTAGCCAGCCCTTGAAGTTTCTTGCGGTTTCTAGAATTCACGGTATATATGAAAAGTGTGAACAAGTGCCAAGTTGACATTAAATAAATATAGGTAGGTACAATGGCAGACTCCATCGCTTTATCAGTCTAAAGGTCAAAATTCCTTGCACACCGCGTCGTCTATTTGGTACGGGCACGTACCCGGGCGGTCGGTGCGCTTCATATAAAAATCGCTGCAAAGTGGTAAAGCGACGGTGACCCCGACCGTACATTAATCATTATAAGCCTATATTTTCCCAATGCTGGGCAAAGGCCTCCCTCCCCTCTTTCCACTTTTCGCGGTCTATTGCATGTGCTGGCCTATCCTTTGCATAGGCATCAAGCTCGTCCGTCCACCTGCGTCTAGGTTGGCCTCGCTGCCGCTTCACTCCACGTGGGATCCAATCGTGTAGTGGACTTTGCCCACAACTCGGTACTTAGTTGTATTTATTAAAGTCTTCATCAAATCAATCAAGTGAAAACTTCTCTTGAGATTCCGTTAAGCTCCTATGAATACTCTTACCAGGTGCCCAACACCACGCAGCGTCGTACTTCAAACGAAAAAAATAATTTCTCAAAGCAAAAATGAGAACGCCACTATTCGTCATAAAGACGGCGAGTAATCGCCGCTGAGCCATCGTATCTTCGCCAATAAATCGTCCTCCATTTTGTATCGGCCTGACCTAGAACGAGGCTCGTTCATCAGACTTGTTTATTTGCAGAATAATAAGTTTGTAGTGACAAATCTTTCGTGTTGGAACATTTGTCTTGCAAAATCGAACTCTTCGTCTTCATTATATATGTCTTTACTTATCATTTTAGTTGAGTCTGCATGCTTAATCATCACTCAGGAAGTTAGATAGTGCAGCGTTTAGTTTCCAATCAAGTCAACAATGTCAGCAATGTCAGCTAAGCTTTCGCATTGCCCGGCCACTGGATGGGTGACCAAATTAAAAACATCTCAAGCTGCTCCGTTTGAAAGGCACGTAGGGCCTGATCGGTCCCGGTTTTGTCTTAAGATGACAGTCTTTAAAACCTGCACTTTAAAATGTGTATAATTAATTTATGACCTAGTTTATAAGTTCTTTTTTCGATATATATACTGTTTTAGCATACCTTAATAAATTAATCCCTAGTATAGACCTTACTTATAAACACTATTTAAGCATTATTTAGTTAAACATTGTTATGTCTGTCTACGCCACACAAACGTCACTTGAAATTGAGCAAGAGAGACAAAACAATGTTTAACTAAATAAAGCTTACCTAAATAGTGTTTATGAGTAAGGCCCTATGTAAGTAAGTTATGTGAAGTTGTAATTTATTCCGCCAAGCGTATTTTCAAGTGAACCTTCTTGGCATATAATAATTTCATTGCATTTATTTACTTCAAAGAATTGAAGTAAATGAATTTAGTTTTATTTCTCAGTCTGTGTCTACTCTCTAGCGTCCTGTGGTATAGATTGTCCTGCATTTCTCAGGTAAGAATGTAACGACCAAATAAATCACTATCAAGTGCAATTTATTTGCGTTCGTTGGAGGAAATATTGTAGCGGTGTAACGAATTTCATTTCGAAGTAGAATGAGTAGTACTATAAAAAATAATTTATTGCTTTACCTTCATAAACTAGAGTAAGGAATATTCTTAACTAAAATGGCAATGGGAATTGAATTTAGTGTGAATGACGTCGAATACAAAAAAAAACAATTTTCCCACAAGTGTGCTAGCTGTGTGGTGACGGATCTTTATAAGAATTCTACCAACCTATCTTTTCTCTTGGGTGTCGTAAAAGGCGACTAACGGACTAAAGTCTCCTCATTATATTCAACAGCATAAAGCGACGATAGGCTCTCCACGTACAACGCTTATCGCACTCTTAAAAAAATATAAACCAAACTTAAAATTTTCTTTTTTTAAGCTAAGTTTTAATCTCTGCCATTAATCGATATTTCAGCAAATCTAATTTTTGAGTTCGGTCTATTTTGTATAGTCCTCCTCATCGATTTCGACGACGGCGACCCTGACTACGATAATTGTTATAGTAATTAACCTTTAAATAACTAATTAAAATATAAAAATAAATTATTTTCATATGTGAGCTAATGTGGCTCCCTAGACCGAACTTTGTTTTAAAGACTCTGTCGCAAGAAATACAATAATGTTGCCCTTGTGAATTAAATGTATAGGTATAGGAGGGATTGGGTATTTCTTTTCAAATTTGACGTTTTAGGTCGAGTGTGTTATGACGATTTTCCTCAAAACTTTTTAAATTTTAAAGATGGTAGAGCGCCATGAAGACCTATTAAAAGCGAGCTCTTCTCAACCTGTAGAGTCAATAGCGCAGGTTGTTTAGGTGGCTTTTGAACACGTCTTTATAACGCAGATGCTGACCGCCGTGTTTCCGTTTACCCTCTACGATCTCAGAATAAAAGACAACTTTGGGTAACCGGCGGTCATCCATGCGGAAGACGTGTCTACACCACCCGAGCTGACGCTGCATGAGAATTGAGAAGGTCTATTTTACTGGACTTATTGGCGGGAAAGTGCAGCGTCATGTCTATAGTTTTGTCTTATATTCTAAAATTTGTGTTTTGTCGAATATTAATGTGAAAAGATGGTGGATTATTAACCGTTAAGTGTTCGTGAACGTGCATGAGTGTTGGCAAATAAAACAAAACAGTGCAACATCACTTTTCAAATTCTCTCAAGAAGTCTGTGTGAGATTTCAGTAAAGTCCCACATCTTTACTGGAACTCAAGGGATTTGGGGGAATATCATTCATCATAAAAGCTTTTAAATTAACTCTATTATTTCGACTGAAGGACTAGTATCCATGGTCAAGAAACAAAAAAAAAAAATCATCAGGTCTATTTTACTAAGAATGCGAAATGTCGCGCAGTCGTTATTTAGTGAAAGTGGACTGGGCAGTGCTGCTTTTGCGGCCCTCATTGCCTAGTCTCTGTCAACCCTATGGCGATAATAGTAGTAAGTATATGTTTGTATGTTTTCCCACTTATCTTTAAATATTCTCGTGACGACCTCCTTGGTCGAGTGGTTTGTACACCGGTTTTCATGGTGTCGCCATCTCTGAGGTCCCCGGTTCGATACCCGGTCGAGTCAATTTAGAAATTATTGTTTTTCTAAATTGTCTCGGGTCTGGGTGTTTTCTATGTATATTAAGTATGTATTTAAGTATTTAAGTATGTTTATCCGTTGTCTAGTAACCATTTAACGAGTTTCATAAGCTTCTCTTTGGCTAGATAATTGGTGTGAGTGTAGGAAAGTTTATTTTATTTTATTTTTATTATGGTATTAAGAGGGTGCCGCGCGGTCGCAAAAACTGACTTATGTCTCTTAATGAACTACAAAGCAAAATCAATCTCATTGATATTTAAAATTAGAACAATTCTGCTTTGAAGTTTCAGACCTATTAATTGTTGATTAGAGCAATGTTTTTATTCTGCAAAATGTACAAAACCATCACGCGCTTGTATTAATAAATAAAATTTACTTTTCTAAGATGGGGGGTGACCTGCGGAATATCAATACAAATATTTTCATATCTTTATTATTGAAATTTTGCATTCACAATGCTATATAGATAACAATAATAATAATGCTGTAATTCCTACAGCTCACACAAATAAAGGTATTTGATCAAATGATAATCCAGAAAAAAAAAATTTTTTTTTTTTTCTAGTAAACATTTTATCCGTTATCTATATAGCATTGTGAATGCAAAATTTCAATAATAAAGATATTTATAAGCAATTACGTCTTTATCGATTGTTAAATACTTGCAATAGTATTTCTTTCGAATGTGAGGGTAGACTTCACAGTGACGTAATACCGCTGGCTTGCAGCATAAATCAAACTACTAGGAAGGATTCAACGAGTCTTCTGGGGTCTCGGTAGCTCAGCGGTTAGAGCAGTGGACCGGCAATCCAAAGGTCGTGGGTTCGAATCCCACTCGAGCTTCCTGAGACTGGTTGATTTTTTTCTAGTAAACATTTTATCCGTTATCTATATAGCATTGTGAATGCAAAATTTCAATAATAAAGATATTTATAAGCAATTACGTCTTTATCGATTGTTAAATACTTGCAATAGTATTTCTTTCGAATGTGAGGGTAGACTTCACAGTGACGTAATACCGCTGGCTTGCAGCATAAATCAAACTACTAGGAAGGATTCAACGAGTCTTCTGGGGTCTCGGTAGCTCAGCGGTTAGAGCAGTGGACCGGCAATCCAAAGGTCGTGGGTTCGAATCCCACTCGAGCTTCCTGAGACTGGTTGATTTTTTTTCTAGTAAACATTTTATCCAAATATTTTCATGTAAGAATTATTGTTTATGGGTAAAATTAAGAAAGTTGTCGAAATAAAATGTTTTTAGGAGTCATTAGATTTATGTATTGTATGCTTAGAATAATAACGCTATAGAAACCAAGTTCGCGCGCCTATTTTGAAGCACATTAATTGGAGCCAGAAATGGCACCAAACGCCGGACCGCTCCGTAGTGTTCAATGTCACAGCGCGCCGAACGTGTCTCGCGAAAACAAAAAAAAATGACGGTTTGTGCAGTTAAATTGTGTCACAACACATCTGAAAAACAAAAGAAGTGTAATAACATCACTTTTCACAGGTACGCTTTCAGTATTTCATAGTATCTTGTAGTTAATTAGGTCATAGTACATTATGATATAAGTGCGGTAAGTTGAAAATTACAGCAGAGGCGATATTGCTAGCCCGAGTCGTAGGCGAGGGCTACAAGAAAGCAGAGGCTGTAATTATCAAAGCGCACGTATGTCATACGACGTTTTATAACATATTTGCGAGGAAAACACATTTTCTGAAAATGACTGCGTGTTTTTGTTGTTTTTCTAGTGCATAATTTTTGGTAAGCCAACATATTTTTCTTTGGGCTTAGATGGTAATAGGCTGTCAATAACATTTTGTGCTTTACTTATTATTTCCGGTGGTGTAGACTGAAGTTTAGTTCTACATTACTAAAACTAGACATATTTATTTTTAAACTTTTAAAGTAATTATTGAACAAGAAGCCGCTGTTTAAATCGATTAAATATAGGTATGTGAAAGGTAGGAAGTCTTTCCATCAAACCCCTTGGGTGTCGTAAATGGCGACTAACGGACTAAAGACTGCACATACATCTTACAGCATAGAGCGGCGATGGGCTCATAAAAATAATACTAGCAACCCCTTTCTTCCCTTGGGTGTCGTAAAAGGCGACTAACGGACTAAAGACTGCACATACATCCAACAGCATAGAGCGGCGATGGGCTCATCAAAATAATACTACCAACCCCTCTCTTTCCTTCGGTGTCGTAAAAGGCGACTAACGGACTAAAGACTGCACATTCATTAAACAGCATAGAACGGCAATGGGCTCATCAAAATAATACTGCCAACCCCTTCCTTCCCTTCGGTGTCGTAAAAGGTGACTAACGGACTAAAGACTGCACACACATTCAACAACAAAGAACGGCGATAGGCTCATCAAAATAATACTACCAAACCCCTCCTTTCTCTTCGGGACACCGAAGGCGACTAACGGACAATAAAAGGCGACTAAAGACTGCACATACATCTAACAGCATAGAGCGGTGATTGGCTCTTCAAAATAATAATAGGTACCAACCCCTCTCTTTTCTTGGGTGACGTAAAAGGGACTAACGGGCTAAAGGCTCACCATCTAAGCACGTATGCAGACTGTGCAGTTGTTTCTTGCTGAAGCGTTTACTGTGTGGGCGTGGTCTGTGTTGTCCATAGATACAAATTATTACTAATTTTACATTACCGCACTAGTGTGTTATTACTAATTTTACATTACCGCACTAGTGTGTAATAAGCTACATTACGATGCTGAAATCGGTGTAATAAGAGCCACTTTACGAGCAAATGTGTTATAAAAATATAAACGTACTGCAGTGTGATTCTCTAAGTTAAAGCATCGGTAGCAGCGGCTGCCGCAGTGCTGTCTCTTTCATATTCATAGAATTGGAAAGAGACAGCAGATCACGGCCATGCGCGCACGTCACGCGTGTGTGAATCGGTTTAGTGCTTCATTTTTGACAGAGCGCTTGTATGAAGACTATCTTTCTATAGCGTTATTATTCTAAGATTGTATGTTATTGTTTAATGAATTTGTTTCAAATTTCAACAAAGTTGTGCAATGATCAGGCTAACTTACGTTTCTTCTTTCTTCTTCTTCTTTCTTTAAATGTATTTAAATAATTCAGCGCATAGTACAAGTAACTTAAAAATACGTATATTTTTACAATTACGTGCAGGATCCCCTTAAGAAAGTATGCTAATGACTTTTTTTTTTCGAACAGAATAAGGTGACCGACAATCTGGAGATGATCGCTGGTAGCCGCTAGATGCGAGCAGCACAAGACCGGGCGCTGGGAGATCCGCCATAGTGAGAGCGTTCGGCATAGCGTGGTAGCGCTGTGACGAACGCTTTCACTTCTTGGGCTTCACTGGCTGCTTTTCATCAGGCAAAGTGAAGCCATTATGGCGTGCCACAATAAAAAAAAAAAAAAAAAAAGATCCCTGAGGGAGGAATTTATCCAGCAGTGGACGTACTTTAGATGATGATGATGATAATGATGATGATGCATGAAGCACACTTTGTATTACAAAGTAAGTAGATAGTGTGAACTGAGTGTGGATACAAACACTATAGTCTAAACTAGTTAACGCATATAACCGTATCGCGTAAGGGTGTGAAGAGTACTACCACTCCTTCTCTTCCCTTGGGTGTCGTAAGAGGTGACTACGGACTAAAGACTGCACAGACATCGATAAGCATTGAGCGGCGATGAGCTCACCACCTCACAAGCTGAGTACATGTGCAGTGGCTATTTGATGAAAAGTGGACTATGGTAGAGGACTGCTTTTGCAGTCCTCATTGCCTATAGTCTCTGACTAACCCTTCGGGATAATAGTCGTCAAGGAAGGTTGACTACATACATATGTATATGTATGTAGTCACCCTTCATCTCTCCCCCCTCCCTCCCTCACAATTCCCACTCCTTATTCAAGGCCGGCCACGCATCTGCGACTCCTCTGGTTTTGCAGGTGTCCATGGGCGGATGTGATTACCTACTTTCCATCAGGTGACCCGCCTGCTCGTTCCTTTTCACAGAAAGAAATGACCCTATTGTCCGAATGTGCGGGTTCGGGTCCCGGTCGACGTATCTTTTATTACGCTTTCCTCCATGCAAATCTCGACTAAGGAAACTTCTTATATTTTTTTTAAATTCACCTTTACCTTATACTTTTTCTGAAACCTCTAGAAACTATTCTGCCGATATCGGGCAAGTATCCTATACGCCTACGACCTAATTTCCACTTGGCGAGTGAAACATAAAAAAATACTAACGGCGACGTAGACGCAACTGGCTCGTTTTTCATTTACAGTCCATTTAATGTACAGCCAGGCTTATGCGATAGCCATTACCCTAGTCATAAACGTATACGACACTACATAAAAACGGTATTAGAACTACCGCGTAACACGTACCTACCGATATTGGTGAGCTGGCTTGGACTAAAGGCCTGTTTTCACTTTGATTAGTGCGAGTGCAGGTGATAGCTGCGAGTGATTAGTGCAAGTGTGTTGCGAGTGAATATTGCGAGTGATTAGTGCAGGTGTGTAGTGCGAGTAGTGTCCAATTTTGTTAAGTGGCTGTGTTTAGTAAATTCAGTTGTTGTTAAATTAAAGGAATAGGAATAGGGGAAGAAATTAATAATTAATGACTTATTATTTTTAATTATTATTAGTTTTTTTAATTAAGTATTTATTAATTATTAAAAATATAGGTGGTATTCGGTCCACTTCGCCATTTTGCAAAACAAGCGAGCGTCTGACGCCAAACGCTGTCCACATGTGGTTACTCCAAATCACTAAGCACTTGCACTCGTCACCTGCACTAATCACTAGTTAAAGTGAATACAGGCCTTAATGTAGTATGTTGTCACGAGTCACTAATATTAGTAAGTAACGTAGTAGTAGTAAGTATCGACGACCTCCGTGGTTAAGTGGTTAGCACGCCGGTCTGGCGTCGCGCCATCTCTGAGGTCCCGGGTTCAATTTAGAAAATACTGTTTTTCTAAATTGATTTCGTGTCTGGGTGTATTATGTATGTTTATGTATATTTATCCGTTATCTAGTTTAACCATGTTAAAAAGTTTCATAGCGTTGCGTAGAAAAAATTTTTTTTTTAAAATATTAATGTAAAAAAAGTAGTCGTATCTTCAGTGGGGCCTGCCAAGGTTCTTCTCTCGAAGTAACACGAACCATCGCGTTCTTTTGTTTAACCCTATCGTACCACTCGACTTCAAATAAATAAGATGACTGCTAGAAACCGCAAGAAACTGCAAGGGCTGGCCAGGTCCTATGCCATGTTTGACACATATGTGTCAAACATGGCAAAAATGAGAATAAAGGTAAGTAATTGTGTTTTTTTATTTTTAATTAAGTGAAACATTTTGTGAATTTTAATTGGATTGTCTTTGAATTTAATTTAAAGCATTAAAATAAAATAAAAAAAATGAAAATAATTAAAATTAACGAGTACATAAGTATTTGGACATAAGTCCAACGCGCGGGCAACGGCCGACCGGCCGTTGACCCGTCAACGTAGGTACTGGCGCGGACGGGTCTACCCCTTGCCCGCGCGTTGTAAATAATCGTTATTTTTAATTGTTTTCATTTTATTTTTCTTATGATATTGCTATTAAATATGACATAATATGATATTGAAAAAAAATACCAATTCCTTTTTGTCATTTTGGATCGTGCTGAAGCGCGGGGCGCTATTGGCGCGGGCTTGATTGCGGCAACACACAGACACTTCACTAAGGGCACTGGTGTTCGTTAAGCGTTAGGGGGGAGCTGGTAGTCCTAGCTCTGTCACTGCACACATATGGTTACGTCGGGCTGAGTTCAAGGGCGCGTGACGCGTGGGTTCGCCTTGAGATCTCAAATGGGACTGGTTTGGCGCGAGCGCCGGTCGGCGCGAGCTAAAACCTCGTCCGGTACAGACGTCGCAGAGCCCGTGCGACGGGGTAATGCACTCCAATATGCACTCTAATTGGCCGGCGTAGAGACGGCTGTCATTCGTCGTTGCGTTGGCGCAAACAGTCATGTTTAAAACACCTGACCTGACCAGCCCTTGAAGTTTCTTGCGGTTTCTAAAAGTCACCTTATATAGTAAAGTCAATCGTATTGTGAGCGCAGAAGTATTGATGGGTATACCCTCGTCTCTCTTCCTCTCTGGATGGATTAGGGGAGTGTTCCGTACGTCCCGTAAAAAAACAAAACATATATTTATATAATAAAAAAATCAATATTATCACAAGTACATTACATACATAGGTAGATAGATTACAACTTTTATCCCCCAAGAGTTAGTCAGAGTCCAGGCAATGTAGACCGCAAAAACAGTACACTGCCAATTAGGGTTCCGAGACGTATTCTAAAATAGAGTATTGTACTCTTTTTCATGTATGCGTACTCTATAATCTACGATACCAAAAGAGTACGCTAAAATACTCTATTTACGAAAAACCAATCGTTACTGATTATGAGTACTTCAGAGTCCACTGAGAGAGTCTTCTCACTTATGAATGTAAAGTGGAGAGACGAAAGGAATAGAGCTACCCTAAATTTAATAAAAAAACGAGTTGATTATATAATTTTAATTTAATTTATGATTGCAAAGAGGCTGTAAATATCTTCAAGAAAGACAAATATTTGCACAATGTCGCAAAGACCAACAAAAAATACGTTTTTGAGGACAAATAAATAAATACTCTTTTTTATGCTATGTACTCTATTTTTGTTCTAACAAAATGAAAAAATACTCTATTCGTCCTAAAAAAAGGTGGCAACCTTACTGCCAATTGCCATAGTCCAAGATACACCAAATTACAATGGCACATGTGCTCAGCATGATATGTGGTGAGCCCATCGCCGCTTTATGCTGTTGGATGTATGTGCAGTCTTTAGTCCGTTAGTCACCTTACATTACACCCAAAGGAAGAGAGGGGTTGATAGTATTATTTTTGTCATTCTATCCCACACGACGTTATCACGTGTTATGTTGTATTGTCACATGTTATGTCACTGTTTGTTAACAGTGTTGGCGCGGTGAGACTGTTGTCTCAAGTTACATGAGCTAACAACACAGATCTGCTCGCACCCGCGCAACCTCAGCAGACGTAACGTGCTTTATTCATGCCAAATCAACGAATTCTGTCATCATCCTGTCAACCTGAAAAGCAGCACAAAGGAGCGTCCGTTGAAACAAACATCAAAGTAATGCTCCGCTTGGATAAGCATTAGACGATTTCCTTGTGGATACGACCACTTCCATTCAATAGGACTCGTAATTTATTGGAATGTTAGGCAATGGAGGCCTAAGCGTGTGGATACATCATTCCTTTCTTTGTACGTTCAGTTGTAAGAGTTTTTCGTTAATGCTTTATTTTAGATAGGATTTGTACATTGCTGCTTCAGATAGGCGGAGAGCGTCATACTATGAAAAGAGACTATCAGCATTTTAATGAAAACAATCGAAGATCGGGCTCGATGCCACTTATTGAGGTAAGTATAAAAGGCGACTTCTAGAAACTGCAAGAAACTTCAAGGGCTATTCAGGTCAAGTGTTCTAGACATGACAAAAACGACAATAAAGAAATTAGTGCTTTTTTTATTTTTAATAAAAAAAATCATTTTGCGAATTTTAATTGGATAGTCTTTAAGTGTCTAATTTATTTTTAAGAAATACTTTAACATAAGAAAAATACACACATTTCGTAATAGGAAAATAAATGTGGTCTCATTGCAGACGAACGTAGGTACTTATCGCCCGGCTGATGCGGCCCGTCCTCATCAGCCGGGCGATCAACAGACGGTTGTAATCGTTATTTTTAATTGTTTTTCGTTTTATTTTTCTTATGTTATTGCTTTAAAAGAAATTAGATAGTCGAAGACTATCTAATTTAACACTTGACCTGACCAGCCCTTGAAGTTTCTTGCGGTTTCTAGCAGGCGCCTTATATATTCAGCTTCCGAAACAGCAAATGTCCCCTTTCATCATAACGTAACAATGTAAAGGAAAAAAAAACATCCAGATGTCTCGTTAGCCTACCAGCCGCTCTAGAAGGCGAACCGCTCCACCTATCATAGCACAGTGTGATGTACGTGCCGTGCTGCGGTCGCTCGACGTGCGGAAGGCTAGCAGGTCGGATGATGTTCCGGCGATTGTGCTGCTCAGATGCGCGGCTGAGTTGTCTCCTGTGTTGACACGATTGTTTAGGATGTCTTACGATACCGGTATTGTGCCGGTGTCTTGGAAGGAAGCGAACATACAACCCATCCCCAAAAAAGGGGATCGCTCGGATCCAGCCAACTACCGACCCATCGCTGTAACTTCCGTGCTGTGCAAGGTGTTTGAGCGGATTATTGACTCCCAGCTCATTCACTACCTACAGGATCACTCGCTGCTCCATGATCGCCAGTATGGGTTCAGACCCAAGCGATCAACGGGTGATCTTCTAGCGTACGTTACTCGCGCATGGGGTGAAGCGATGGACAAGCATGGCGAATCTCTGACAGTTAGCCTTGAGGTCGCCAAAGCTTTCGATAGAGTATGGCATCGCTCCCTTCTTTCCAAGTTGCCGGCCTTCGGTGTGCCGCCCCGTTTGTGCGCCTGGGTTGCAGACTTTCTAGAAGGGCGGAGGATTCGTGTCCTTTGTGAGGGTAGTTCCTCCGAGTTCTATAAAATCAATGCCGGAGTGCCGCGGGGTTCTGTGCTCTCACCTACTCTACTTCTTCTGCATATCAATGACATGTTGTCCTTGGGCAATATTCATTGTTATGCGGATGACAGTACGGTGCATGAGCGGTACATACGACATCCTGCGGCAAAGTAAGCTGATATCGTGGTGAAAAGGCAAGAACTGGTTGCCAAACTGAACCTGACTCTCGATCGTGTCTCCAAATGGGGATTTAAAAACCTGGTCGAGTTCAATGCCAGAAAAACCCAGGTTTGTGCATTCTCGTTCAAGATAACTCCCTTCCTTACTCCTCCCTCTCTTCAGAGCTCTCCTTTACCCATTTCAGTGGACCTCAGCATTCTTGGCATGGACATCGGTCAGGATCTGAATCCAAAATGCTACATCGAAAGTGTTATTTTAACTGCCTCCCGTAAGTTGGGTATTCTCAATAAGGTGAGGCGGGTTTTCACTCCCGAGCAGCACTGTTTGCTGTACAAGACTCAGGTGCGATCGAGTATGGAGTATTGTTCCCATCTATGGGACGGCTCCGCTAAATACCTCCTCGATGCACTTGATAGACTGCAAAGGCAAGCGGTACGCATTATTGGAGATGCTGAGATTACAGCCTCCCTTGAGGACCTCCAGCTGCGTAGAGACAGTGCTTCTCTCAGTATATTGAAATTACCGTAATATACCGAAATATTAGTGTACCGAAATTACTACGGAGAGTGTTCTGAAGAACTTTTTGATCTAATCCTGCCCTCTCTTTTCCTGTCCCGGACTACACGTGCTGGTCTTAGGAACCACCATCATACTGTGCAGAATATCAGCACACGTACCAAAAAATTTGGCAAGTCGTTCCTCTGTAAAACCATTCGGCTTTGGAATTCTCTGCCGGCGCGTGTGTTTCCCAGTTCCTATAATCCTGGGTCTTTTAAACGGGGCGTGAAACGGCATTTATGCAGGCCGTCATGAATGGGTGCGCTTGTTACCGTGCTTGTTCCACGGTGGGGAGCGCTCTCATTTTATTGGACTACATCGGCTGCTTACCATCAGGCAGGATGTAGGCACTATGACGAGACACATTAAAAAAAAATTCAAAATTATCATCGTCATCAAATGATAACAGCATGCTTGATCCACACAGTGAAGTATCAAATCCGCATTCTCTAAATTCGACTCTACGCTAACGTCACAATGGTCATTCATGATCGGAACGTGAGGGTCGAAGTGAGCGCGAGTTTACGATCGAGCGTTAGAAAATCAGCATGTTAAAGCTAAAAGTAATGATAAAAAAACTGTTACAGTAACACCTATTTGTGGTGTATACGAGTGATTTTCTCAAACGTAATTTTTAAGCGGCGGGGCTGAAAATCATAACTCTTAGTGTGAAAATACACGTGCACGATTTTTTTTTATAAAGAAGATGTAAGTAGCTTGATAAAGACGTAAATACTTCTAACAGGAAAACATATAATAGGTTACAAAAATCCGTGACTTGGCAATTACTAAGTTCGGTGGTGCGTTCACAAACTACTTCTTAAGGAATTACCACAGCTTATACCACATTTCTTTAATTTATTGGATATTATTAATTTTATTCGAATTTAGGTTTAAATTTTCTATACGAAAACAATTTTATTCCTTTTCTTAGTGATATATTTTATTATTGAGAAAAGAGAAAGGATCTGTCCGCGCGAAATTCATAATTTTGGTGTGCCTAATAAAATCATGACTTGAATTATTTATATTATACCTAAAAGATCGATACTACAATCATTTGTTTCATTTAGTTGGGTACATTCGCGCAGCAGTGACAGACGTGTACCATCTTGTTGCGATTTCCCGCCAAAAACATAAGTAGATAACTTCTCAATGATCGGACAAAAATCTGTAATTTTGGTGTTGATGTGTTTAAATGTTTAGACGCATAGTTTGTGTAACAGTAATTATTTGTGATATAAAGGTTAAGTATAGTTATAATATAAAATATTCACAATAGTTTTATCTTAAATAAATATAATATATATAATTTTGGTGAAACAATTTTGGTGGTTTTGGTGGAGTTTTGACATCCACCAAAATTGCTTTGTTACACCTAAATTGAGATTTATGCTTACGTTTCTCAAACTTATGAAACTAGAACAAAAATAGTGATAGGAGATAGAATAGCGATATTTGTCGTCACTCTTTCACTCTAAAACTACTTATAATCCCGTGAAACATGCTTAAGTAAGCCACATGCCAATAAGGATTTATATATTTCTTCTTTAAAAAACAACAAGGTTGTCGGAAGTTCTCCGTAGTTTGACCTGTGACCAGTCCAAAGTTGAATGTTTACAACGTAAATGCATCCAATGTAAAAATAAAGTTATTAATTACAAATAATTTGATAACTCAAATATTTCCTATTACGCTTGGGAAAAAAACACTAAAATATATAAAAAACATAATGACGAAAAGTCTGCTAATATTATTAAGAAAGTTCAATAAGTTAAAAAACTTAAAGAAGTTGTTAAGCACTTGGAAAAAGAAACGAAACCATTTATGTCGCATTGTGCCAACAATAAAAATTTATATAATTCTATAAAAAGGATTAAAGGTCAAATTACTGAAAATAAATGTTTAGTACATATGGACTTTAGTGAAGTGTGTCTAGGCTCATCCTCTGTTCAGAAAAAAGCAGTGCGATCCTAAATAGGGCTGCTTTGTCGCCAGTCGTGCTACCGACCCCCGAGTCCCGCCTACATCGACTCCGGGAGCGACCACTCTCTCCTGACCGCCTACGTGCAGGATGCTAACTAAGGCCTCGACACATCGTTGCCTACACAACTAACTAACACCCTATCGCCGCTGGACTTGCCAGGGTCATCTGCGCGTGAAGTTCTTTAAAGTGAGCTTACGGTTGCGCTGGTGTAAGTCCACTCTCTCGTCCCGCACTCTGTAGTCCAATGGTCCGGAGAACCGGTACGATCGGCAGAGATTGGGGTGCAGCGAAAAAGGCCGTGAACCACTACATGAATCCTAGCAAACGCCCTTGAGGTTCTTGGCATTACCGTTTTGCAACGTTGGTCAAGAAAAGTGCCTTAACGATGCAGGTGTGCTCGGGGGTCTTCCGATAGCTACTCTACAGATAGTCATAGATACAACCCCCTTCCTTAGGTTTAGCCCACCATGGTTTACCGGAGTGTGGCCGCTGTGACTACAGCTTCTTGGAGCCACTAGGGAAGAGATAATGGAGGTAAAATAGCGCGGACACTTCATTACACTCGCCATTACTATAGCACAAAATATGACTCCGGAGTTCAATCCGTTAATTTTAGCGCAAGCCGATCCCAAATAACACTGCATACTTATTATTTACTATCGGTTAAAAGGTGAGATCAAAGCTCAGTCATTTTGCACAGTCAGTACATCTTTGTGACATGCATGACGCATCTTCAGTATGGGCACATTAATTAATACCAATTTTGCGAGAGGTTGAAGATAATATTTCAGAAGTTTGCACTATTCATTTTATTCTGATTTTCCGTCAGCACAATAAAGGAATAAAAAAGTTTTCTTCTTTATATCACAGTTAAAAATCTTTCTTTCTAAATTAGCATGTGTTGCATGCCACTATTGAGAATGTGGGCACGGAAAACCTGATGGAGTAGGTGGAGTAATCAATAGATCGGCTGATCGTCTAGTGGCTTTTGGTAATAAAATTACGGATAGCGACAGTCTTGTCCAAAAATTGAAGACAGCTGTCCCAGGAGCTAAAATTAAAACTGTCGTAGAAGATGAAGTCAGTGAGAAAGATCAACTTTTTCCATATAATCTGTAAACTTTTCCGGGATCAATGAAAGTTCATAAAGTCGTTTGGACAAAGACTTCTACCAACAGCTTGGTAATGCGTTCATTATCTTGTGTTGAGCCGGCCTGTCTTTATGATGCAATCTGGCGCTGTCATGGGAAGCACATGGGTTATTATGAATTGACAGCTGAAAATAATGTTCAGGACGAGGTGGAAGCATGCGACGTTGGTTCTTTTGCAAGTAGAAGACTGTCCTAAAGCGAAATCGGTTCATTTGCAAGTAGGAGACCGTTGTCGACAATAAAATAATCCTGTTCTAATGTTTGTAACGGTACAGAATGAATGGTATCCGCCCGTTAGTAAGGAATGTATGGGAGTAGCACTAAAATTAATATTATTGCGTAGCACCATTAATATAATAAGCATGAAAAGGGAAAAATAAACTAGTTTAAAATAATGGACATGTGAACAAGTGGCTTTATGTTGAAAGTTGTAAGAATGTGTCAACAGACTAGGGGCTTATCATTATTTTGAATTTCGCGGGGACTGTTCCGTGTATCCCTTACGAAAGAGGCGACGTCTAGCGTGCGTTATTTACTTGAGTTTCGCGTAGGATTGTTAGGTTGGCCATGGATTAGAGTGATGGGGTTGGCTAACGTGTCTCCTGCGACATAGGCGCCGTCTAGCGTGCGTTATTTACTTGAGTTTCGCGGAGGACGGCGTAGGTTGGCAAGACCGGTTCACATACAGGCAGGCGCCACCTATGTTCTGAATACGGAACTTTTTATAATTTTACAAAATACAGAATTATTGGCCTAAGTGGGTGGTTATTGAGAGGGAATTGTTGATGGAAGGCTACATCTAGATGTTCAAATATGTAATATTGGCTATCTAAAGAGATTTGGTTAGATTATGGAAAAACTTTAGAATTACGCGGCGGACGGCGGCAATGAGCGAGCGAGAGGTTGAGAAAAAGATAGAAAGAGAGGGAAGATGTTATCTCCACGTGGAGCGACACAAAGTTCGCATAATATAACAAATGATAAGACACGTGAAGCCAAGGCGCTTAGGCTAGGCAGCTAGCGGTTGGTTGAAGGGAGGAAAGGCGGATTTGCGCGGGCGAATGTTGGGCGCGCGTGGCGCGAAAGTTGGGATGCTTGGGGAAAAGAGGAAAATTAGCGATCATTCAATTAAAGGACGTCGGAGGGTCCGATTTACGAGTGGCGGTAACGATCTCATACGTGGAAAGAAGCGTCCGAGCGATTTTAGCGCTCTAAGTGATATTCGAGCTGCGATATTAACTAAAATTGATTGTGAAATAGAAAGTGATTAATAAAGTAAAATTATTGTTATCGCAACTCGAATTGTTAACAGAATGCAGTATTCTGGATCATATTAGCGGAAACGCATCACGGTGGCAACGAAAACTAATATGATTTTAACTGACCTCGGTCAGGATGGCCTTTGCTTGTATTTAATAAGGCCGGCGTTATCTATTACAACGCTAAATAATACACTATATTCGAGAGAGTAACGGGGGAGAGACAGTTGTCGAAACGGAAACGGGGGACAGTTGTTGTTGAAAATCGAAGATAGGTCAGACACCAATTAGCTGGAGACAGGCACGTATATCCCTGGCAAAGACCGTCTCGTCTCCTTACACACAGTGCAGGCTCGATTGATAGAACATTTAGAAGTCTGTAGCTTGCAGGGGCGACTCGACTTACACAACTCACCACGAAATTAAAGTAAATGTGGCTTGGGCCTAGATTGCAAGGTATACAAGTAGGGACTGTTAGTTCGACAAAATATAGGTATTTCAAGTGAGGTAGGCTGTAGGAATCTATAGGTAGGCGTTTCTATATATGTTATTAGGTAGTGGGGGACAGCACGGTGTGTGCACGCTGTGCGTACATAAACTAGGTACGTAGGCCGCGAAGCCAGGCTGGATTAATTCCGACTAATAAGGTAGGGATAATTAAATTATGGTGCCTAAATAGAAATTACTATGAAGTGACGTGGGTTAGGAGCGCTGAAAGGACCTATCTAGGCATGTAATCTGTTACCGTAGGCCAATAAAATTCTAGTTGTTTTCCTAAAGGATGTTACCAATTAACTATTCATTTTAAATAATTAGCAGAAGTGTGGTAATTTTGAACCATCATTACTTCGGAGTACCTAAGAGTCTTGACTGGTTTCCTATTACAAGAAAATACTAAAAGTTATAGCAAGTAAGCATAACTGTACTGTGATGTTTGATTTCTAATACTGAAATGACCAAACTGGCATTTTTAGCTTTCCCTGGGGTGCAATACGGCCTTAATATAGCTACACTATTCAAAGTATTATAAAAAGACATCCGATACCTATTGGTAAAATATAAGCTGATACTAAACAAATAAAACCAGTTTAGAACCCAGGTTAATTCGTTGAAGCTGCGAATTCACCTTAATGGTCAAAGACCTTACAAGCTAAGAGCTCCTAATATTATGAAACATAGAAATAATTGATTGATAACAACCTACTAATTAGCCTAATAGTACAGTCTATTTTATACCATTTGAATTCACTTTAATGGTCAAAGACCTTATAAGTTATGTACTTACTCCTAATATTATGAAACATAGAAATAATTGATTGATAACAACCTACTAATTAGCCTAATAGTACAGTCTGCTTTATACCTATTAAAGTGAGTAAAGGATAACTCCTAAATATAATTGATTTAATTATTAACAGGGATAATTACCTGATTTACTACCTAATAAAGATATACTAACTATGATTTGGTAGGCTATTAAATAATCACCCAGTCTGAGAGACAGGGGTAGAAGTTAATGGAAAAATAAATAACTTAAGTTCACTTCCTAAAAGTTAAGGATATTGAATAAATCAATCATCTTTTAATAAACTTAAGATGTGATAATCTGCCAATGCAGCCCATACAATGTAGTTATATTGGTACTTTATAAGATCTGTATAATAAACACTAAGAGTAAACCCAAGTAATTTTACTTCAAATGATAGTATTCTATTTAAGTTCACTTCCTAAATGAGTAGGATATTCAATAAATCAAACATCTTTTAATAATCTTAAGATGTGATAATCTGCCAATGCAGCCAATCCAATGTAGTTATATTGGTACTTTATAAGATCTGTATATTAAATACTAAGAGTAAATAAAAGTAATTTTACCTTTATTAATAGCATTCTATTTTAACCACTGTCTGAAGTGGGCTTTGGGTAAATTATCCACCCTTTATAGAACGGAATATTAATTTTCTAATAAAACAAAAGGGCAGTCAGTTAATAATGTTACATTGTAATCTCTTCATAATAGACACAATAATCAGAGAAATAAGTGGGTCCTGTTGAATGTTGGCTTCCCACCTCTGTTCAATAAGTGATATCATAAGACATAAGTTATTGCATTGAATAATTAAGTTCTGAATGTGAAAAGGAAAAAGGATATTTGGATGATAGCAAACCTTGAGATAAACTCTATTGATTTAAGTGGAATAATAAGAATTTAAATGCTAACACATAGTTCATAATATAAGATGAAATTAAGTTGGAAGTTGTACGGGACTATATATAAACAATGTGATGTATAGTACGCTATGGAGCGGCGGATGGGGCTCGTAAATTGCACAAGACCTTTTATGTATCATGCTATTGTTAATAAATAATAATACCTGCAAGCTAAGCTATCATCTTATTATCTTTGAGTGGTAACATTCCTTTCCCGCAGCTGCTGTGAAGGATTTAGGTCACAGTTCAGACGGAGTCATTGCTAGGCTACGCATATCTAGGATATTAGTTATTGACGGGTAAGTAATTAGGTCAGGAGAAAATAATTTAACACAGGGTTAAGCCAATTACTAAACATTCACGAAAAGAACTTGAGTTACTTAAATGCGGTTAACAATAGAGGGTTCACTAGAGGATCTGGCCAAAATAGTATTTATTATAATATTACATTGCTTGACTGAAATTTAGCGCAAATAGAATTAAGTTATGCTAAGGTCCCATTATCATACAAACACTACGCACTCTACAAAACCTCCAGACACAAACATTAGATTGTAGATAAATTAAGTTAACTAGTTTTAAGGGCGGCGGAAACCGACCCTGAAGGAGAGTGGATAAAGGTAGAGAGAGTCAGAAGGGCCAAGGACCAGAAGGTCATCATTGGGTGTGGAACCGAAAGTGATGCTGAGATCCTAAGCAAAAGATTGCAACAGGACAGCACACTTAAAATAGAGAAGGCCAGGAACAAAAACCCGCTAGTAATAGTGAAATATGTAAGGGGGGACAAAAAGAAAGAGCAGGTAGAAGAAGCCATAAGGAGGAAGGTAGGGAAAGGGAAAACCAAAGATGGGAAGGAAGAAATAGAGATAATTTACGAAAAGAAAACTAGAAATCCACACGTGGCAAACATAGTGGTCAAGGTGGCCCCAGCAATATGGCAGCAGCTGACAGAGGCGGGGACTCTTCAACTACAATGGGGAGTCTCCAGAGTGGAAGATCAGTCCCCGCTAATCCAGTGCTCCCGCTGCTTGGGCTACGGCCATATCAAGCGGGTCTGCCAGGAGCAGCTGGACAGCTGCAGCCACTGTGGGGGCAACCACTTGTACGCCACGTGCACGGAGAAACTGAGTCCCCCCCCGCTGCCTTAACTGCGAGAGAGCCGGCCTGGAAGAGAAGTCCCACAACACCTTTAACGAGGTATGCCCAATAAGGGCTAAGTGGGACAGGCTGGCCAGAGCTAAGGTAGCTTACAGATGCTAAGGGCATGGCGTCGGTTCCAGAAAACAAGAAGAATTACGAAATTATACAGGCAAACCTCCAACGGAGCAACAACGCGACCTCAGAACTGCTGGCAGAGATAGCCAGCAGGAAAACTTGCTTCGCACTAATTCAGGAGCCGTACGTGGGAAATAAAGGAGTAATGAGCAATGTGTCCGGTGCACGGATCGTCCAGGCGGCACATGAGGTTGGGAAAAACAACAAAGCCGCCATTTTAATTAACAACAAAAATGTTAACTTAACACAATATCCCAACCTCACAACGGCCAACTTAGTAGCGGCTAAGTTGGCAACTGCCGACTGGACGATCGGAGTAATATCCTATTACTTCGAACCGGACACGGACAATGGAAACCTACGTGCGGCTCCTGAAAAAGATGGTAGAGGAATTAGATTGCGAAAAGCTCATAGTTGGAGGGGATGCAAATGTCTGGAGCGAGTGGTGGGGTAGTGACAGGAGTGATATTAGGGGTGCAGAACTGATAGGATTATTTTTAGAGTTGGGCTTAGAGGTAATGAACGAGGGAAACACCCCAACTTTTGATACCTGGCGTGGAGGGAAAAGATATAAGAGTTCAGTGGATGTAACCTGCTGTTCAGACGACATGGCCAAATTAGTTCAAGACTGGAGAGTAGAAGAGGGTATGACGACCTCGAACCATAACGCCATAACCTTCAAAATTAATTTAGAGGAGATAAAAGAGATAGAGGATAAGAAAACAACAAGGAAGTACAAGACAAATAAAATAGACTGGAGCAAATTTAAGGAAGAATGTAGGGTAGAATCTGAGAAGAGGAAGTTAAATGTAGAAGAAGTAGAAAAGATAAAGGAAGTGAGAGAATTAGAGGAAAAAGTGGAGAAATATATAGAAAGTATAGAGGCTACTTGCGATAGGATATTGAAAAAGAAAAAAACGAAAAAACAAATAAAGCTAGCGTGGTGGTCCGAGGAGTTGGAAGAAATGAAAAAAGAGAAGAATAGAAAGAAAAGGAGAATAAAATGGGCCGCGCCAACACGTTTGGCACATGTCGTCGAGCAGTACAATATAGCGAAAGAAAGATATCAAGAACAAATGGAAAAGGCCAGGATCAAAAGTTGGAAGGATTTCTGTGAGAAGCAAGAGAGGGAAACAATGTGGGAGGGCATATACAGGGTGATAGGCAAAACCAAGAAGGCATATGAAGACCTGCCGATAGCTAGGGATGGCAAGAACACCAGCCTAAAGGAGTCGGTGCGCATTATGGCTGAGAGCTTTTACCCGGAGGATACCGAATTGGGGGAGAACGAGGATCACAAAGACGTGAGAAGAAGGGCAGCCGAAGCGAATGAGGAGGACAAAGATGATCTTTGTGACCCTCCGTTCGTGGAAGCTGAACTTCATCACGCGGTGACCTCGTTTAATCCCAAAAAGGCTCCGGGTAGTGATGGCTTCACAGCCGACATATGCGCAGCAGCCATAAATACCGACTCCAAATTATCCCTAGCTATCTACAATAAATGCCTTGAGCTCTCCCACTTCCCCAAGCCCTGGAAGATAGCAACGATCATCTTGCTTAGAAAGCCCAACAAAGAGGATTATACGCACCCCAAATCCTACAGACCGATAGGGCTCCTGTCAATTTTAGGGAAAATCTTAGAGAAACTTTTAATAAAGAGAATTAGATGGTATGTGCTGCCCAAACTGAATCCCAGCCAATACGGGTTTGTGCCACAGCGCAGTACCGAAGACTCTCTCTACGATATGGTCCGGTGAATCAGACAAAATCTGGTCGAGAAGAAGATAATGGTACTGATTTCGCTGGACATAGAGGGAGCCTTCGATAATGCGTGGTGGCCCCAAATAAAATGTCAGTTGAGGGATAAGGAATGTCCGATAAATCTGCGAAGGCTTGTGGACAGTTATTTAGAAGATAGGAAGGTGACGGTGAAGTACGCAGGGGAACAATTTAGCAAGAACACCAACAAGGGCTGCGTCCAAGGTTCCATAGGCGGGCCCTTGTTTTGGAACCTTATTTTAGATCCCCTGCTAAATGAACTCACCGTCGCCAATGTATACTGTCAAGCCTTTGCAGATGATGTCGTTTTAATAATTGAGGGCAGCACAGCCGGAGAGATCTCCGTTAGAGCCAATTCCGTTCTCTCCCGCGTCCAGAAGTGGGGTGTGTCAAACAAGCTAAACTTTGCGCCACATAAAACCAAGGCGATGGTTTTAACCAGGAAGCTCAAGTTTGACACACCGCGTCTGGAGATGGGAGGGACGGCAATTGAGATTGTAGAAGATATAAAAATTTTAGGGGTAATTGTAGATAATAAGCTTTTATTTAAGAAACATATTAAATACGTGTGTAACAAATCCATAGGGATATATAAAGGAGTGTGCAGAGCGGCGAGGGCTACCTGGGGACTACATCCTGAAATAATCAGGACAATATACAAGGCAGTAATCGAACCTGTGATCTTGTACGCAGCAAGCGTCTGGTCCGCGGAAGCGAAAAAGATAGTCTCCAGGAAAGCCCTCGATGTAGTATTGAGAGGCTTCGCGCAGAAAATAATTAGATGCAATAGGACAGTTTCCCTCAACGCTGCTCTAATACTGTCGGGGCTGCTTCCGCTGGATCTTCGGATCCAAGAAGCATCCCGGCTTTTTGAAGCAAAGCGCGGGAAACCCCAGGCAGTATTGAGTGGCAGGAGGGTTGAGCAGCGCGTACCCTTCATCGAGAACACCCACCCCAGTAGGATACTAAATTCAAAATTTACCTGTTTGGAAAACGCGGAAGAGGATAGCGAGGTGGCAGAAGGCTTGCCTAAGATCTACAGTGACGGTAGTAAGCTGGAGGGGAAAGTCGGAGCAGCCCTGACCTGTTGGGGGGGTCAGCTGAGACGTGTACCCGAAAATTCAGACTGGAACCGTACTGTACGGTCTTTCAAGCCGAGCTATACGCTATCCTCCAAGCGACCGAAATTATTATTGGCAAAAAATTTGAAAAAGCGGCTATCCTGAGCGACTCGAGGTCGGCTCTCCAGACGCTGATGGATCCAGACTCCTCGCACCCAATCACAAAGGCGATACAGGGTAACCTAGAATTCCTGAGAGACAACCACCAACTAGTCTCTCTCTATTGAATACAGGCCCACGTCGGAGTGAAAGGGAACGAGAGAGCGGATGAATTAGCGAAGGAAGCCGCCCTCAAACTGAAGACCAGAGCGGACTATGACTGCAGCCCCATCTCGTTCGTTAAACGTCATTTACGGGCGGAAACGATCGAGCAGTGGGACTGCAGGTATAGGACCGAAGCCACAGCCGCGACCACCAAGGTCTTCTTTCCGAATGGGGTGGACGCACACAACACGGTGAGGAAGATGTCCATCGACCGAACGGCGTCGCAAATCCTGACAGGGCACGGGGGATTCTGTGCATACCTGCACAGGTTTAAGCGCAGGGACAGCCCCTCGTGCGCCTGTGACCCGACCATGGACGAGGACATCTTTCACATCCTACTCGATTGCCCAATACACACAAACACTAGGTACACTCTGCAACAAAAACTAGATACACACCTAAGCAAAGATACCCTGAAGGAGATCATTAGTAATAAGAAAGAAAGAAAAGTTTTTATGGAATATGCCGGAAAAATCGTAAATATTGTTAATAAAAGAAATAAGGACGTATAGAATTTAGCAATAAGAAGTATTAAAAAGCAAGACCACATTGTGGCAGGTGTAAAGAAAGGGATGGAAGAGAAGCATTAATTGTAAGTAGAGAAAGAAAACTCTCAAAATAGAAGTATAAATATATACATGTATACTAAATAAAAGAAATTAAAAAAGAAACAAATGTAATTGTAAAATACTAGATAGTAAGAAATGTAATAATTAGAAATTAAAGTAAAAGAAAATAATGTTAAAGTAGGAAAAATTATACTAGTACATAAGATAAATTGTAAATTAATATAAGTAAAAAATGTATATTAGTATTAAGAATCTATGTATATAAAAATAATAAAAGAGAGAAAAAAAGAGAGAAATAAAAAAAAAGAAAAGAAAAGAAAAGATAAAAGAAAGAAAAGAAAAGAGAGTCGAGCTCTTCAAGCTCTAGTTTTATTAAAAAAAGCCCAAAAAAAGACCCAAAAAAGAGAAAAAATGCAAACCAAAAACCTGCCAAAAAGCGGGAGCAGCCATTTAAAAAAAAAAAAAAACTAGTTTTAGGAATTAGATAATAAGTTAAGCTAAGGTAAAGGCGGCGATGATGTGTGTATGTATTATAAGGTTAAGAGCAGTAGGTCAGGTCTAGCAGTTACATGTTCAACCTAAAATATACAGGTTTCAAGCTTCTGAACTATTTTTCTTAAAAAACAAATCTGCCGGTTCTTCTTATAATTTTAGATAGTATAGTAGATTGCGACCAAATTTTTACTCTATATGTTTTTTTTCTGATAATATTAATAACGACATATTAGCACAACATGAACACACAGCACAGCACAGAAGAAGATGTGGAAGAGAAACATAAATTAGCAAATAAAAATATTACAGATGACTATGATGATGATGATGATAGCGATATTTATCGTATCTTTTGATTTATTTTAACTAAGTGTAAGATTGAAGTGTAAATGACTGTTTACTAGAAAGTTGTGATTGTTGATTGTTAAAGCTTTGTATTAGCAAATTGATCTCATTGTGTTGATTCGTAAAACATTTTAATAAAATATTAATGTCCAATATAGAAACAGTTTTCTAATAATATTTATAAATTGATTAGGTAAAATAATGTTTGTAATAACAAGGCTTATAATTTTGGTGACTTCAGTATATTTTGGTGCTGATAATTTCTAATTTTGGTGCCAGATATCAATTTTGGTGTCACACCAATTCTTGTGGCGACAATATTTTAAAAACTTTCACTGAATAAATTCTTCATACATTTTGTGTAACTAAACATGAGAATCTTCCATATCAACTAACAAGATGAATTAAATATCCAGAAAAAAAAACTTTACCAAAATTAGACAAAAATCGTTGTTGTTGAAATTCACTCATACTCGATTCTTAATAACAATAAACAACGCTCACGCAAGGTAAATCTTCAAAGATAATAATTAAAATTTATATTGGCCACTAAAGAAAGAATTGCGAGATCAAAAGCATTTCTCGTGGGCCCATTTCCTAACAATTCAACCAAAGAAATGATTAATTGGCGTAATTTTAAACGTTTAAGGAAAATGTTGGTAGCATTTATTGCCTTAATAAGGCACCGCAATAATCTCTGCGAGAAAGGTTACGAGCACTCTCGGCCAATGTAGGTATATTTTCACTTGAAATGAAAATGTATATTAAATCAGAGTTTCAAACAGGAATTAATGGTAGCCGTCAGTGCGGAACGCGTCTTGCGGCCAATGTTGGAATCGATGATAAACGTGGGTCGATGAAGTAAGAACAAAATAATGTGTATATTGCAAATTGAAAAGTGCTGAAAAAATGCTTGAACCCGTACCCTTTCTAGCAATCCTGGCCAGGAGCTTTGCTACCGTGGACTTATCTAGCCCGCCGAAATTAATTAACACTACTTATTATTATATCTTAATTAATGGCTATCGCGTGTAGCGTTAAGCCAATTTCAAGTGTTTTAATTTTTAAAGTATTTTTAGTTTTGTACGGTAGATAGAAATAAAATGGAGTCTCACAACACGTGTTGTTGCTAAAAGAACACGGGAGAGACTCCCTAACACTATATTTATTTACTTTGAAAACCAAAGGCAAATCAAGAAAATTCAATGTCAACAAACTACGAGTATACGTCTTCAACATCTGATCTTAATATTTTTACAAACATTTATTTAAACGATTTTTATAACATTATGTATTAGCAACAAGCGAAAATACATAGAGAAAGCCCTTAGTACAAAATCCATCGCGATCTCGGTACTCAGCAGCAACGTACACACGGCGTCAGATTAACATATCCTAAGCTTCTACACATTAAAATAAAAAAATTAAAAAAAAATAATTGCGTTTAATTTACTATTTACATAGTTTTTTCCTGTGACCACGAACCCTGTAAAGGGTTCGAAACCTCAGGATAATATAAAAAACTATATAAATAGTAAATTAAACGCCAGTTAGTCCGTAAAAAAGTGTTTCATTTCAATGCCCTAAGCTGTCAAATTTCTCCAATAATATTGATCCATAGAGCAAAACAATAAAGTTCAAAATTGATTGTAGAAATTTGACAGTATTGGGAAGGTTGATTTAACGCCGTGTGTACAATGGCAGACTCGATCGCTTTACCAGTCTAAAGGTCAAAATCCCTTGCACACCGCGTCGTCTATTTGGTACGGGCACGTACCCGGGCGGTCGGTGCGCTTCATACGAACGCTGCAAAGTGGTAAAGCGACAGTAAGCCCGACCGTACATACAGCATTATTACGTTGATAGGAAAGTGTCAATAATGTTAAGTGTTCATAATCGAATTAACGAAATTACACGGAAGCTTTATCAAGGATTTGCCAGCGACAAATTTTGTAATTAGTATAAAAAGAGATACAATATTATGATCATAACATTAAGTATGTGTAACAAGATCCTACTCAAAAGATACTACTCAGTTATATCTAATTATTAATAAGTATTACTAGCCGTATCGCGCGGCAGCTTAAGAATACCACCACCCCCTCTCTTCCCTTGGGTAAGGTAAGGCGACTAAAGGACTAAAGACTGCACATACATTGTAACCTCCCCACAACATTAAATTGCTACACCTAAATCTAAACCTAAATCTAATGCCTTTCACACCTATATGCCTAGCTAGCTTATAATACATACACACATCCTCGCCGCTTTACCTTAACTTAAATTATTATCTAATTCTTAAAACTAATTAACCTAATTTATCTACAATCTAATGGTTGTGTCTGGAGTTTTGTAGAGTGTGTAGCGTTTGTATGAAGATGGAACCTTAGCATAGCTTAATTCTATTTGCAGTGAATTTCAGTCAAGCAATGTAATATTATAATAACTACTATTTTGGCCAGATCGTCTAGTGAACCCTCCGTTGTTAACCGCATTTAAGTAACTCAAGTTCTTTCGTGAAAGTTTAGTAATTGGCTTATCCCTGTGTTAAATTATTTTCTCCTGACCTAATTACCTACCAGTCTATAAATCCTAACATAAATATGTGTAGCCTAGCAATGACTCCGTCTGAACTGTGACCTAAATCCTTCACTGCAGCTGCGGGGAAGATTTGTAACCACTCAAAGGTAATCAGATGATAGCTTAGCTTGTAGGTATTATTATTTATTATCAGTAGCATGATACATAAGAAGCCTGGTGCAATTTATATAAAGGTCTTGTGGAATTATAAGAGTCTTGTGGAAATATAAAAGTCTTGTGGAAATATAAGAGTCTTGTGGAAATATAAAAGTCTTGTGGAAATATAAGAGTCTTGTGGAAGTTTAAAAGTCTTGTGGAAATATAAGAGTCTTGTGGAAGTTTATGAGCTCCAACCGCCGCTCCATAGCGTGCCATTACATCTCATTGTTTAATTATGGCCCCGTCCACTTTGGCTTTAACATTAATTATTAGCTTGTAGCTTTAATTCTTTCAAACTGAGAATTTACATCTCCTCTCAAAATCTAATTTCATTTTACATTATGAACTATGTGTTAGCAATTTAAATTCTTATTATTCCACATAAATCAATAGAGTTTATCTCAAGGCTTGCTATCATCCAAATATCCTTTTCACATTAAGAACTTAATTATTCAATGCAATAACTTATATTCAGTTCCGTAAAGGGTAGATAATTTAATCAAACGCCAATTCAGGCGGTGGCTAAAGTAGAATGCTATTAATACAGGTAAAACTACTTTTATTTACTCTTAGTATTTATTATACAGGTCTTGTAAAGTTCCAATATAACTACATTGGATTGGCTGCATTGGCAGATTATCACATCTTAAGTTTATTAAAGGATGTTTAATTTATTCAACATCCCTGACTTTTAGGGAGTGAATGTAGTTAATTATCCCTGTTAATCATTGAATCAATTACATTTAGAAGTTATCTTTTACTCACTTTAATAGATATAAATTAGACTGTACTAGGTATTAGTCTGATTGATTTCATTGTTCCCATCAAATATTTCTATGTTTCATATTATTAGAAGTAAGTACTTACATATCTTAAGAGGTCTATTCAAATGGTATTAGTAGACCATTGTCAGGCTAATTAGCTGGTTGTTATCAATCAATTATTTCTATGTTTCAGATTATTAGAAGCTCATAGCTTGCAATGTCTTCTTTCAACGACTTATCCTAGGTTCTAAACTGGTTTTAGTTGTTCAGTTTGTATCAGCTTATTTTTGCTAAGGTATCGGATGTAAAACTTTAACACCTTGAAGAGTGTAGCGATATGAGATCGTATTGCATCCCAGGGAAAGCTAAAAAATGCCTGTTTGGTCATTTCAGCATTAGAAATCAAACATCACAGTACGACTAAGCTTATTTGCTATAACTTTTAGTATTTTTCTTGTAATAGGAAACCAGTCTAGACTTTTAGGTATTCCAAAGTAATGATGGTACGATATTATCATGCTTCTATTAATTATTTAAAATGAATAATTAATTGGTAACAACTTTAGGAAAACAATTAGAATTTTATCGGCCTGCGGTAACAGATTACTTGCCTAGCTAGGACCCACATCACTTCATCATAATTTTATTTAGCGCCGTAACTTAATTATCCCTGCCTTATTAGTCTGAATTAATAACTAACCATATATATATATCCGCCTACCTATAGATTCCTACAACTTTCCTCACTTGAAAATGCCTATATTTTGTCGAACTAACAGTCCCTCTTGTGTACCTTGCAAACTAGGCCAAGCCTCATTTAATTTAAATTCGTGGTGTGTGGTGAGAGTCGCATTGCCCCTGAAAGCAACTAACTCCTAAATGTTCTATCAGTCGAGCCAGTATACTCAGTGTGTTATTTTCCTATCACTACACTGTATGTATGGAGATAGACTCGAGATTGGACTGGGTCATACGGGTCTACCTCCAGCTAAATGGTGTCTGACCTATCTTCAACTTTCACTAGGGAGACAACTGTCTCTCCCCCATTACTCCGTCGAAGATAGTGTATTGTTTAGCGTAATAGTGTAAAACGCCGATCTTATTAAATACAATCAAAGATCATCCAGACCGAAGTCTGTTGAAAGGTACATAGGGTTTTGTTGTCACCGTGACTCGTTTCAGCCGATGCACCCCAGAATACTTCATTCTGTTAACGGATTCGAGTTGCGATCGCAATAGTTTACTTTATTAATAACTTTCAATTTCACAAATCTTAATTAATATCGCAGCTCGAATATCACTTAGCGCACTATCAAGCTCGGACGCTATTTTTCCCGTATGAGTCGTACCGCACTCTTAAGTTGGACTGCTCCGTTGACGTCCCAAAACTCAATGTCCGCTAATTTTCCCAAGCATCTTAACTTTCCCGCCACGCGCGCCTAAGATTTGCCCGCGCGAGTCCGCTTTTCTTCCCTTCAACCAATCGCTAGCCGCTTCCCCGACGCCCCCCCGCCTTCGCGTCGCGCCACGTGGAGCTATCATCCGACCTCTCTTTCTGTCTTTTTCTCAACCTCTCGCTCGCTCATTGCCGCTTTCGCCGCGCAATTCTAAAATTTTCCCATAATCTAACCAAATCTCGTCAGATAGCCAATATTTCATCTTTGAATATCTAAATGTAGCCTCCTATTAACAATTCCCTCTTAATAATCCTCCACTTAAGCCAATAATCCTATATTTTGGGAAATTATAAAAAGTTCCGTATTCCGACCATAGGTGGCGCCCGCCCGCATGTCTACCGGCTTGCCAACCTACGCCTATGTCATAAGGCCACACAGAACAGTCCCCGCGAAATTCAAAATAAAGATAAAGCCCGTTGCCAACCTAACACGAAGCTCAAGTAAATAACTCACGCTAGACGGCGCCTATGTCGCAAGGGACGCACAGAGCAGTCCCCGCGAAATTCAAAATAAAGAAGTCAAACTAGCAACCTTATGCGAAGCTCAAGTAAATAACTCACGCTAGACGGCGCCTATGTCGCAAGGAGCACACAGAGCAGTCCCCGCGAAATTCAAACTAAAGATAAAGCGCTAGACCACTGACCATTATTCTGAACTAGTTTATTATTCCCTTTTCATGCTTATTATTAATGGTGCTACGCATTAATATTTATTTTAGTGCTACTCCCATGCATTCCTTACTAACGGACGGATACCATTCATTCTGTACCGTTACAGCCGCCCCCGATAGAATTTAAGCAGATAAAGTACCACTCTTATCTGCGGCGAATTATATCTAAACCCTGTACTTAATTAAGTACAAAATAGCACCTCCTTCCTTGCCAACCTCATTGTCATCCTAGCCCTCAAAGATATTCCTACTATTTATAGTTCCTCCCCAAATCCCTAATGACTCCTTCCTCCATAAGCTTCTCATTGCAAAAAAAAGCCCACACCCCTCATTCTATTCAACTGACACAAAATCATAATCGCATACCCAGTTCTCGTGTTCGAAACGAAATCCCAGTAAACTTAGTCTCGGTAAATATTTCCCAATAACTTAGACATCTACCATGTCTCTAATCATACACAACCGCCGAATAATGATTTGCCTTTTGTTTACCATCATAACAACAAATCTTACTATAATTTAAATCAATATAACAGTCTCTTGCGCTGTCTACTAACGCCCCCTAGCGAAAACTCTTCAACTCTATGACGATTCCGACGTAAGTTTATAACATCTTCCGAACCATTCAATTATTCTATTCTTTAAATTATTTTCCTAGAATAATTTCAAGTACATCTGTCATCATGGCCTTCTTTTAACTTACGTCTTTTCTTACAACTTGTTCCGCATCTAAATGTTGCAACCTAGGGATCGAACCTGGGATCTTTCGTGGGTGAAGCATCAACCACTTAGCGTCATGGTTTTAGTTCCAACTAGGCTAATGAATAATAATTAATAATTTGAATTAAAACTTTCCTTCATATTTCAACGCTACCAATCTCATCTTAACTTATATAATTACCTAAGCTAACGAAACGTCGGAACAATTGTCTACCTCAGGCAGGGATCGAACCCGCGTCCTCCACAATTCCTAATTAGCTACTTCTTTTAACGGAAACCTATTTTCCTCTCCGCGGATAAGAAATCTTAACCAAACCCCCATATCAACCAAACCCAGTAGGCATACCATCATCGCCCAAGAGTTATAACTTTATTTTAGATGAGATACATCTAATGTCTAATCCTGCAAATAACCGAGATAGAATACTAGACTCGCTTCCGTCCGGTACGCAGTGACACCCACTCACCGTGCATACAAATAGAGGTCTTAACGCCTTACAATAAGGTTGTCGATCGTAAATACTTAGGAAAAACTCATTCACTCTAAGGGGGTACGCATCTCGAAACACATCCTTGAGTTTTGAACTAGCTACCCCGTAGTTCAGATCTATTAGAAGTTTGTGTGCTATGTATATCTAACTGTCAATGTATGCGTCATCGATAAGTACTTGTTAATACCCCGGTACGCGTTGGACATTGTATACTAATTGACAAGTACTGAGCTTATACGTATAAGCAAATACTTATGCCAAAACCTATCTAGTAACTATGTCTCATCCCTAGTTATTACTATGCACGAAAGACAACATTTAGTCTCATTTGCTAATATATAATACGTCAATATCCCCTTACTTTCCTATACCTTTGAAAAATATCATTTTCTTTTTTAAATTAAACAGACCGGTAACTATCTTATCCGCCCCCACAACTCTACTTAACTTCCTACCTTTTATATAACTAATAACGATCAAATCGGTAAATAATAAGCCACTGAAGGTGACACTTAGTTTTAGTATTCATGGTAATTAATATCGTGAGTTCTTTCTCGTATTTACTGAATTCCAAACTGCGTGATTCAATAGTGCTAGTTTCTTTTTTTCTTTTTTTTTTTTTTTAATTAGATGTTTTTAATTTTATACTCGCACAAGACACATTATTAAGATGGTAATCTCCCGAATGTTTGTAACTCTAATTGGTTACTCATTATGCATTCTACTTTACTTTTCAGCCTTCCGTCCAGATGGTAAAATTCCCCAGCAACACGAGATCCCCTGACCACGCCAAAATGAAATGCCATCAATGGCCTCTGTTTCTGCAGCCTAAGACATTATCTCTCTATAGGTTAGTCAAGTATAATTGTCCTGATTTAGACTTCACAAGACGCCCCCAAAGGAACCACCTTACAGCAGAATTTCCGCAACTTTAAGAAAGGCTAGTTTAGGAAATGAAGCTAAATGGAAACCACTTAATTTTATTGTGTGCTGAGTAATTCCCACTTCTACAGCACAGTTCCGAAACTTCGATTCAATTACTTCACCAGGTAAATCAAAATAAACCCTACACGCTTAACTAAGTTCTATTTGTGCCCAGTGCGACTAAAAATATTCGAACACCCTAAACAAGCTACTTTTACTAATTTAACAGTGCCAATTAAGAATGCTCCCTTGTGTCATCTATAATTTTATTGTGTGCATAGACGACCAAAGACCTCGCTTTCAGCATGCCTTCTTCGTTGGACCCGCTTAGTTAAATACTCTAATCAAAATTCTAAAGTTACAAATGAAAATGTCAAAAGTTCGAATATTATGCAATAGAGAATTTCTCTAACATAGTTACTCCACCTCTTCGCACTATTTAGTCAGGCATAATGCAATTCAAGTATTTATTTTAATTTATAATGACCAATCTTCTCCACCTTGTTCACATACTTTAGCCATCCCTATCCACAGCTGCGGTGAAGATAATTAGTTAATGAACAAAACATCCTATAAACATTCTATGTTACTACCGCAATCACAAGAAATATTTACTAGAAGGATTATCTATCATACAGCTGACTATAACAAAATGAGTCCCCCTTATCTTTCTCCGTTCTTCTTCTAACGTAGAAGACAACAACAGACAATTAACAATTAATTACTTATAATTTAGAACAACCCTAGGTAAAACGCTACAACAAAACTAAAATAGAACAGGATAGAACTAACCCGAACTAAACTTTTGTATTCACACTTGCAAATAAAATATCTTTATCTTTCCGTGATGAATGATTTTGATAACATTATTTCATCAACTCAATGTCCCGGCCTACATGCCTATGTGAAAACTGCCAATTAATTAGTTTGTATATAACAATCTAGATGCAACATGTAGTTTACATTAAAACTAACAATTTTAAGGTTGTGTCATAACTTCGACAATAACCTACCTTAGCACTAATTTTAATCATCTACAATTACATCACGTACATACCTATTAGATGCCAATAATCTAGATTATCTAAGAATTCTAGCAATTCATATTAATAAATAACCAACAAAATCATCCCGCTGTGACAGTCCGCGCTGACCTTCCCACAAGTCAAAACCGCGTTTCGTTCGTCCTATCATCTCTAAACCCGTAGACATTTACTTTGTACTAAAACAAATTATTGAGTTAATAATTATTTGTCAATTGTTAAGCAACCCTATTTAATTTCATAATAACAATTTTAATATAGCAGTATTAGAATATTATTATAAGTTCCGAACATCTTTATTTATTATAATCAACATTACCGGTTAAAGTATTTGAATGTCCTAGTGCAAACTAGGTTTCAGGTCGCACCTCGGAAAATAAATTTACTATTGACTTTAAAATCTACTACTTATAAATTTATTATTTTCTTCTGACATATAAAGATAGGCTATGACTCTAGGTCGGGTTTAGTAAACTTTGAACTATGGCTACCTCCACGATAACCTCGGTTAAATATATATATCCGCAAAACGAAATATGTCCAATACAGCCGATTTTACAAAATTTAAATTATGCCACTAAACAGTACGTGTCCCAAGAACGTCACACATCCGAAACCCATTTCAGTTCTAATGTCTTTACCCATCTACATTAAAATTTGTACCTGTCGACGCGAGATAACATCTAAATAATTACTTTGTATGATTCGAATTGTGATAATCGATTTCATATTGTAATCTCGATAACGCAATACCAGGGATTTACTTGTTAATAAATTTTACACTAAGAGATTTATTCTCAGCTCGCAATATCAGTCGCTTTATTTCCGGCTTGAATGTTTCTGCGGATTATGAGTTTAAAATTATCCTACAACTTAAAATCGTGGTATATAAAATCGATCACTGTTTTATAAGTAGCTTGTGTTAACTTTCAAAATAATAAAACGAGTTAACTATTGAGTATGACGTGACATCCGCCCGCAACTCGCCTTTATAATTGATGTGATAACATACGCCCGCAACTCGCCTTTATAATTGATGTGATAACATACGCTATTGTTATCCCTATAGCATAACAGTGCTATAACTCGTTAATTTTGCCGTTAAATCTCGACTTCAAGCCATCAACTATTTCTTTTTTCTACTATTATTTTTTTCTTTTGATTTATATTCTTTCTTTACTATTATATTTTTCTTTCGACCCCTATTTTGCTCCCAAGCTCAATTAATATCCACCTTCCACAATTATCCATCATCCGTTTAGGTATCCTCGAGAAGCATTTCTTTTTTTTTTCTACTAATTCGCCTATCGTATTCCTACTAACATCTCTTCAGCATATATAATTTCTACCGTTCCTCAATTAAATATAATTAAAGCCGGCTCTAAGATAATTATAAATATAATATTTTAGTGTCGTGTGTGTGTAGAATCAAACTTCGACTAGTCAATGATCCCTAGTAAGTCGGCATGGTTGCCCTAGAAGAACCATCAACTAACCAAAGCTAGTGTCTGGGATACACCGTCAGGATATTCTCCTTCGGCACTACCCGATTAGTCAGTACCAGCCTCTTGTACAAGTGCCTCTTTCGATTTACCCACAAGCAAAGCTGCTGGCTTATGTAGACGCGGTCAAGCATCCGATTCAATGGTTTTTGTCTGTAAAATGGGTGATTATGTTTTGCTTTGTGTACTGTAATTGAGTATTGTAACAAGTACTGATTGGATATGATTTATAAAATATATATAATATTTTGTAGTAGAATAAACTCACTACACCCTATCCTGTGCTATGCTACCACTAGTATACCTCCTACACTTTCTCACCCACAAGAGTATCTCCGCCCAACTATATTTAAATAAAACCAATAATTAAATATAACCAAGTGCAGGTTCTAATGTACTTATAAATATAATAGATTAGTGTCGTGTGTGTGTAGAATCAAACTTCGACTAGTCAATGATCCCTAGTAAGTCGGCATGGTTGCCCTAGAAGAACCATCAACTAACCAAAGCTAGTGTCTGGGATACACCGTCAGGATATTCTCCTTCGGCACTACCCGATTAGTCAGTACCAGCCTCTTGTACAAGTGCCTCTTTCGATTTACCCACAAGCAAAGCTGCTGGCTTATGTAGACGCGGTCAAGCATCCGATTCAATGGTTTTTGTCTGTAAAATGGGTGATTATGTTTTGCTTTGCGTACTGTAATTGAGTATTGTAACAAGTACTGATTGGATATGATTTATAAAATATATATAATATTTTGTAATAGAATAAACTCACTACACCCTATCCTGTGCTATGCTACCACTAGTATACCTCCTACACTTTCTCACACAACACTTAACTAGTAATATCATTTTTTTTTTTCAACATCTTAATCGTTCAACGGAGATAGACAATTGTGCAAGATACCCTTCTTAATAGGCTAATCCAACCCAGTGAATTTAATGATTTATTTATCTCTACCTATCCTAACTAATTAGTCATGTAGTAAGGTCTTCCCTTTTCACCGCTCTCCTGACTTAGATATTTCTAGGTAACTCACAACTGATAATATTAGGTAATTAGGTATAGTAAGCTGTGCCCAGCGAGCTTTACCTCTGCGTACGTTAACCTCATCTTAAGCTAATAATAATTCTTTATAAATCTTCATAATTAACTATTTATCACGATTTCAACTATACGGTAAGAAGCAATGATTACCGGTAACGACTACTTACAACGCTGCAAGAGTATTACAATTATACATATTATTATTAGACCGCACCCTTTTACCATCATCCAAAATAAAATCTTTTATTGGTAATCCAACGCCATCTAGCCTCGCTAATAGGTAACCTCCCCACAACAGAGTAGATATTAGATAGTTGTTTCCAGACGGTAACGACTTTTATCGCCTACTAGACGTATTTATCCGTTTACATTATGCATCCCAAACTACGTTGCTTTTAAACCAAAATTCCTACTAGCAATGAATAGTCATATGATTCTATCCCCTACATGACATCCCTGCTACTTGTTATTACTTATAATCGCGATTCCTCATCAACGCGTGTATTTTGAACCGTAATACTATTTTATGTTACTTTTCCTAGGATTTTAGCGAACTAACAAAATGAAGCGGCATTTCCCATGTCATTGCATTCTAATCTACTACGTGATAAGTATTAGGAAAATCTCTTTCAATGTAAAAATCGCAGGTATTAAAAATAACAGGTATGGAAAATAACAGGTGATTCCGCTTGCTATAACAAAATCATATGATTACGCGTTATGGAAGTTTCCTCTCCGATTGGTTTTATGACGTCATGTTTTATAATCATTCCTAATTCTAGATTGTTTATGGTCTAGCTAAATCATATGTCTATGGTCCAACCATAGACAAATGATTTAATAGTCCCTGACTAGCCTAAAACTACTCTATGGATTTCAGACGTGAGACTCAAGTACACTATTATAATTTTTTTTTCTCTAACATAACCAACAAAATAAATTATAATACGTGGAATAGCACATCAACTAAAAACCGCAATCGCTCAACGATTATTAGTCAAAATATAATTATTATTAGTTTTATATTATGCTGTTAGCGTCATAACTTTATAATATTGTACAGCATATCGCCGTCCTATAATATAAATTGAATCCAGCAATAATTAAGTTGGTTACCTCTGTCCAATCTCGCCCCCTAGCCTTCCCATCCGACAGCAATAATAATTAAACCGCCCCCTATTCTACAAATCTTTCTAAATTCAATAAATGTTGAACTATGTCACCCCATCGACTTTTTACGATCCTAAAAATAACTCAACACAAGGCTGTATGAACCAGTTGCCTATGCCTATATGAAATCTATCACCAGGAATAGAAACAAAACTACAGTTACCATAACTCTTAACGTCAACAATTAACTTAGCGTCTCAAAATCGAATACAAAGTCTTAGTACTACAATCTTCAATCACCATACATTCAACCGTAGTATTTTTTCTTGTAACAATCTCAACCAAAACAAAAATTACACCCGAAGCAATTTCATTGTCCCCTAAAATCGAGTGCCAAATCGACAGATGTGTCATTATCTTACATTGCCTCTCGCAACAACGGACATCCCTGGAAGGTATTATATTTCAAATAATACTCATTACGCTATTGTTTTGTAGCTTTATCTCCTCCTTTGACCTTTAACCTAACCTGAAAATCTTTTTGTTACAGATTTCGTACAACAAAATTTTAGCTCCAGCTCTCATTGCGACTGTCTACAATATTGGTCTTAATCTATTATCAAGAACCCGTAATACAAAGTGTATGAATCAACTTTAGAAGATAACAACGTTTATTGTGAAAAGTGTCAAATTATAATTCACCCATTATCAAGAGCCCGTAATACAAAGTGTATGAATCAACTTTAGAAGATAACAACGTTTATTGTGAAAAGTGTCAAATTATAATTCTTCAATATCTCTGAATTAATTAATCTTCATTGAATTATTCCCTATTAAGCCAATTCTAAACTCACGCATCGCAACACGACAACAATTTGTGGGAAAAATCCCACTTCTAAATTAAAGTATTACCGCTTGACTGAAATCCAATACAACTATATTAATGATAATTTATAACTTAACTTTCTGATCCTGGTCATGGCTTACCAAATTGTAACCTCCCCACAACATTAAATTGCTACACCTAAATCTAAACCTAAATCTAATGCCTTTCACACCTATATGCCTAGCTAGCTTATAATACATACACACATCCTCGCCGCTTTACCTTAACTTAAATTATTATCTAATTCTTAAAACTAATTAACCTAATTTATCTACAATCTAATGGTTGTGTCTGGAGTTTTGTAGAGTGTGTAGCGTTTGTATGAAGATGGAACCTTAGCATAGCTTAATTCTATTTGCAGTGAATTTCAGTCAAGCAATGTAATATTATAATAACTACTATTTTGGCCAGATCGTCTAGTGAACCCTCCGTTGTTAACCGCATTTAAGTAACTCAAGTTCTTTCGTGAAAGTTTAGTAATTGGCTTATCCCTGTGTTAAATTATTTTCTCCTGACCTAATTACCTACCAGTCTATAAATCCTAACATAAATATGTGTAGCCTAGCAATGACTCCGTCTGAACTGTGACCTAAATCCTTCACTGCAGCTGCGGGGAAGATTTGTAACCACTCAAAGGTAATCAGATGATAGCTTAGCTTGTAGGTATTATTATTTATTATCAGTAGCATGATACATAAGAAGCCTGGTGCAATTTATATAAAGGTCTTGTGGAATTATAAGAGTCTTGTGGAAATATAAAAGTCTTGTGGAAATATAAGAGTCTTGTGGAAATATAAAAGTCTTGTGGAAATATAAGAGTCTTGTGGAAGTTTAAAAGTCTTGTGGAAATATAAGAGTCTTGTGGAAGTTTATGAGCTCCAACCGCCGCTCCATAGCGTGCCATTACATCTCATTGTTTAATTATGGCCCCGTCCACTTTGGCTTTAACATTAATTATTAGCTTGTAGCTTTAATTCTTTCAAACTGAGAATTTACATCTCCTCTCAAAATCTAATTTCATTTTACATTATGAACTATGTGTTAGCAATTTAAATTCTTATTATTCCACATAAATCAATAGAGTTTATCTCAAGGCTTGCTATCATCCAAATATCCTTTTCACATTAAGAACTTAATTATTCAATGCAATAACTTATATTCAGTTCCGTAAAGGGTAGATAATTTAATCAAACGCCAATTCAGGCGGTGGCTAAAGTAGAATGCTATTAATACAGGTAAAACTACTTTTATTTACTCTTAGTATTTATTATACAGGTCTTGTAAAGTTCCAATATAACTACATTGGATTGGCTGCATTGGCAGATTATCACATCTTAAGTTTATTAAAGGATGTTTAATTTATTCAACATCCCTGACTTTTAGGGAGTGAATGTAGTTAATTATCCCTGTTAATCATTGAATCAATTACATTTAGAAGTTATCTTTTACTCACTTTAATAGATATAAATTAGACTGTACTAGGTATTAGTCTGATTGATTTCATTGTTCCCATCAAATATTTCTATGTTTCATATTATTAGAAGTAAGTACTTACATATCTTAAGAGGTCTATTCAAATGGTATTAGTAGACCATTGTCAGGCTAATTAGCTGGTTGTTATCAATCAATTATTTCTATGTTTCAGATTATTAGAAGCTCATAGCTTGCAATGTCTTCTTTCAACGACTTATCCTAGGTTCTAAACTGGTTTTAGTTGTTCAGTTTGTATCAGCTTATTTTTGCTAAGGTATCGGATGTAAAACTTTAACACCTTGAAGAGTGTAGCGATATGAGATCGTATTGCATCCCAGGGAAAGCTAAAAAATGCCTGTTTGGTCATTTCAGCATTAGAAATCAAACATCACAGTACGACTAAGCTTATTTGCTATAACTTTTAGTATTTTTCTTGTAATAGGAAACCAGTCTAGACTTTTAGGTATTCCAAAGTAATGATGGTACGATATTATCATGCTTCTATTAATTATTTAAAATGAATAATTAATTGGTAACAACTTTAGGAAAACAATTAGAATTTTATCGGCCTGCGGTAACAGATTACTTGCCTAGCTAGGACCCACATCACTTCATCATAATTTTATTTAGCGCCGTAACTTAATTATCCCTGCCTTATTAGTCTGAATTAATAACTAACCATATATATATATCCGCCTACCTATAGATTCCTACAACTTTCCTCACTTGAAAATGCCTATATTTTGTCGAACTAACAGTCCCTCTTGTGTACCTTGCAAACTAGGCCAAGCCTCATTTAATTTAAATTCGTGGTGTGTGGTGAGAGTCGCATTGCCCCTGAAAGCAACTAACTCCTAAATGTTCTATCAGTCGAGCCAGTATACTCAGTGTGTTATTTTCCTATCACTACACTGTATGTATGGAGATAGACTCGAGATTGGACTGGGTCATACGGGTCTACCTCCAGCTAAATGGTGTCTGACCTATCTTCAACTTTCACTAGGGAGACAACTGTCTCTCCCCCATTACTCCGTCGAAGATAGTGTATTGTTTAGCGTAATAGTGTAAAACGCCGATCTTATTAAATACAATCAAAGATCATCCAGACCGAAGTCTGTTGAAAGGTACATAGGGTTTTGTTGTCACCGTGACTCGTTTCAGCCGATGCACCCCAGAATACTTCATTCTGTTAACGGATTCGAGTTGCGATCGCAATAGTTTACTTTATTAATAACTTTCAATTTCACAAATCTTAATTAATATCGCAGCTCGAATATCACTTAGCGCACTATCAAGCTCGGACGCTATTTTTCCCGTATGAGTCGTACCGCACTCTTAAGTTGGACTGCTCCGTTGACGTCCCAAAACTCAATGTCCGCTAATTTTCCCAAGCATCTTAACTTTCCCGCCACGCGCGCCTAAGATTTGCCCGCGCGAGTCCGCTTTTCTTCCCTTCAACCAATCGCTAGCCGCTTCCCCGACGCCCCCCCGCCTTCGCGTCGCGCCACGTGGAGCTATCATCCGACCTCTCTTTCTGTCTTTTTCTCAACCTCTCGCTCGCTCATTGCCGCTTTCGCCGCGCAATTCTAAAATTTTCCCATAATCTAACCAAATCTCGTCAGATAGCCAATATTTCATCTTTGAATATCTAAATGTAGCCTCCTATTAACAATTCCCTCTTAATAATCCTCCACTTAAGCCAATAATCCTATATTTTGGGAAATTATAAAAAGTTCCGTATTCCGACCATAGGTGGCGCCCGCCCGCATGTCTACCGGCTTGCCAACCTACGCCTATGTCATAAGGCCACACAGAACAGTCCCCGCGAAATTCAAAATAAAGATAAAGCCCGTTGCCAACCTAACACGAAGCTCAAGTAAATAACTCACGCTAGACGGCGCCTATGTCGCAAGGGACGCACAGAGCAGTCCCCGCGAAATTCAAAATAAAGAAGTCAAACTAGCAACCTTATGCGAAGCTCAAGTAAATAACTCACGCTAGACGGCGCCTATGTCGCAAGGAGCACACAGAGCAGTCCCCGCGAAATTCAAACTAAAGATAAAGCGCTAGACCACTGACCATTATTCTGAACTAGTTTATTATTCCCTTTTCATGCTTATTATTAATGGTGCTACGCATTAATATTTATTTTAGTGCTACTCCCATGCATTCCTTACTAACGGACGGATACCATTCATTCTGTACCGTTACAACATCAAACAGCTGTGATAGAGCGGCGATAGCCTCACCACCTGTCACGCTGAGCACATGCGCAGTCGCTATTTGGTGAAAAGTGGACTATGGCAGAGGACTGCATTTGCAGGCCTCATTGCCTAGTCACTAACTAACCCTTCGGGGGGTAATAGTCGTGATAATATATACATTCTGTCAAAAAAGTTTCGAGAACGGATGATTTGTTTATGAATCCAAATTAGTTTTTTTGTTTTTTTTTGTTGTTAGATTGGCACACTGTTATCCATTTCGGCGCGGAGTTTGAGATGCATCTGATAATTAGATTAAATACAGTGCTGCTTTTAGTTAGTTTATATCTAGTGGTAAAAACATCGAACAAAGAGTTTGTCTTAAATTTTGCGTCGCCAATGGAATTTCGTGTTCGGAGTCACCGAAAATGTCACAGAAGGCTTACGGTGAATCAACTTTATCAAAAACACGTGTTTGTGAGTGGTACAAAGCTTTCAAAAGCGGTCGAGATGTGATGGAAAATTTGCGTCGCTCTGGTAGGCCATCAACGTCGTTAACTGCAGTTAACATCACAAAAGTGGAAGAAATGACTGAAAATCCTCATTCAAGTTTGAGAGAGATAGCCGCTGAACTTTCTGTGTCTCACGAGTCGATCCGTACCATTTTAAATAATCACTTGAGTATGAAACATGTTGCCGCTCGGCTAGTCCCAAAGGACCTGAATTTTCTCCAAAAACTCAATCGCATAAGAGTCGCTGAGGACATGCTAGAACGAGCCAATCGACCCAACATTCATGCAACGCATTGTTACTTTTGACGAGACGTGGGTTTACGAGTATGACATGCAAACTAGTCAACAAGCTTCGGAGTGGCGCCTTCCGACTGAACCGAAACCGAAAAAACCACGCCAAAGTCGATCAAAAGTCAAAGTCATGTTGACTGTTTTCTTTGACTATCGCGGTGTCGTGCACTTGGATTTTTTGCCGGAAGGTCAAACGGTAAATAAAGAATATTATTTGAGTGTTATGCGGCGTTTAAGAGAGCAAATTCGACGGAAAAGGCCTAATTTGTGGAAAGAAAATTCTTGGATTTTGCTCCATGATAATGCGCCTTCGCACAAGGCCATCATTGTGAACGAATTTTGAACAAAAACTCAACAAATACCATCGAGCAACCATCTTATTCTCCAGATATGGCTACAGCTGACTTCTTTCTCTTTCCTAAACTCAAATTACCACTTCGTGGCACCCGTTTTCATTCGGTAGAAGTCAACAAGATACTATCTACTCAGTTTTAATGGTAATATTTAGTTAATTAGTATTACCAGCAAGGTTCTATGTTCCGGTAGGTAATGAAACTGTAGTAACGAATCGTCTTATACTGCTTATTGAAGCTGCTCTTCAATATCAGCACCTTGTTGCCACCGACCACAGGATCTCTTGACAAGCCGACTAAGTAATTCATCCCATGCAAATGTCCGGGCCTAGCTAGGTGAGTACGTGATGAATCCACCGTTCAATTGCTCCCTACATTATACATTAATACAGGTGTTGGCAACCTGTCCTTTCAAGTTAATATTAAAAGCGACGCTTTAATAGTACTGTACTCATAAAATTAGCTAGGTATACGAGTACATTATGGTCATATGTCACCGAAGGAATAATAGGAGTTTTATGTAAGGCTAAAAGCATCATTTATGGTCCTTCGAACCGGATATTAAAAGTGTTCTAAACTTTAATATAAATCTCATGTTCCGGTTGAGAACATAAAAACAAATGATTGATAATTAAGATATACTTTAATTCTAAAAACTATAATTATTGATGATTATGATATCTGATAAATGAATGCACCCGATCGCGACGGTAATTGATTATGCACTAATTTGATGATGTAGGGAGTCTTACGATACTGGTATTGTGCCGGTGTCTTGGAAGGAGGCGAACATACAACCCATCCCCAAAAAGGGGGATCGCTCGGATCCGGCCAACTATCGACCCATCGCTGTAACTTCTGTGCTGTGCAAGGTGTTTGAGCGGATTATTAATTCCCAGCTCATTCACTACCTAGAGGATTACTCGCTGCTCCATGATCGCCAGTATGGTTTCAGACCAAAGCGATCAACGGGTGATCTTCTAGCGTACGTTTCTCACGCGTGGGGTGAAGCGATGGACAAGCATGGCCAATCCCTGGCAGTTAGCCTTGATATCGCCAAAGCTTTCGATAGAGTGTAGCATCGTTCCCTTCTTTCCAAGTTGCCGGCCTTCGGTGTGCCGCCCCGTTTGTGCGCCTGGGTTGTAGACTTTCTAGAAGGGCGGAGGATTCGTGTCCTTTGTGAGGGTAGTTCCTCCGCGTTCTACAAAGTCAATGCCGGAGTGCCGCAGGGTTCTGTGCTCTCACCTACTCTATTTCTTCTGCATATTAATGATATGTTGTCCTTGGGCAATATTCATTGTTATGCGGATGACAGTACGGTGCATGAGCGGTACTTGGGACATCCTGCGGCAAAGCAAGCCGATATCATGGTGAAAAGGCAAGAACTGGTTGCCAAAGTGAACCTAACTCTCGATCGTGTCTCCAAGTGGGGATCCAAAAACCTGGTCGAGTTTAATGCTAGCAAAACCCAGGTTTGTGCATTCTCGTCCAAGGTCCCTCCCTTCCTTACTCCTCCCTCTCTTCAGAACTCTCCGTTACCCATTTCGGTGAACCTCAGCATTCTTGGCATGGACATCGGCCAGGAACTGAATCCAAAATGCTACATCGAGAGTGCTATTTTAACTGCCTCCCGGAAGTTGGGTATTCTCAATAAGGTGAGGCGGTTTTTCACTCCCGAGCAGCGCTGTTTGCTGTACAAAACTCAGGTGCGATCGAGTATGGAGTATTGTTCCCATCTATGGGACGGCTCCGCTAAATACCTCCTCGATGCACTTGATATACTGCAAAGGCGAGCGGTACGCATTATTGGAGATGCTGAGGTTACAGCATCCCTTGAGGACCTCCAGCTGCGTAGAGACATTGCTTCTCTCAGTGTCTTCTACCGGAACTACTACGGAGAGTGTTCTGTAGAACTTTTTGTTCTTATCCCGCCCTCTCCTTTCCTCTCCCGGACTACACGTGCTGGTCTTAGGAACCACCATCATACTGTACAGACTATCAGTACTTACTCGTACCAAAAAATTTGGCAAATCGTTCCTCTGTAAGACCATTCGGCGTTGGAATTCTTTGCCGGCGCATGTGTTTCCCAGCTCCTACAGTCCCGGGTCTTTTAAGCGGGGCGTGAAACGGCATTTATGCAGGTCGTCATGAATGGGTGCGCTCGTTATCGTGCTTATTCCACGGTGTGGAGCGCTCTCATTATTTTGGACTGCATCGGCTGCTTACCATCAGGCAGGATGCAGTCACTATGACGAGCCATTATAAAAAAAAATGTAGTTCACAAACGCATGCGCTCGGCGGCGGCGCTCCTAGTGACGTCAATGACAGTGTTCGGTTACATGCAATGCACCGAACACCTCGTAACGTGGTAAAAGTCATTTCATTCATTTTATAAATAATTTATTTACATTATTCAATATGAAAACCTACTAATTAGTTAAAAATAAGACTGATTATAAAAACAGTTTTAAACTATGATGGCATTGTAAATTAATGATAAAAACATTACTTTAAACAGATAGTTTTCAAACGACGATGTAAAGGTTTGCGACCCCTGGCGTTACAATGTAGCCTTTGAAGCTGTCGGTTGCGGCTGAATACATTATCAGTTCGTGTAGTACTCGATATTATTTCTGGTTCTGATTTTGCACTTCTACTATTTGAGTGCTGTTTAATATTAATTGGTAAACGGAACTATACTGTATCAATTTGCAAGCTTATAATTGTGCTGCAAAACACTACCAGCTGGTAGGTAGGTTATACGAGAAGTACCAGACAGTCCTGCAAGAAAACTTATATAAGCATTGACTATCTTCGTCAGTCGACTAATCGGTGATCAAATTAATGGTTAGGTACGTAGAGAACGAACAAGTTAATTGTAACTATTAGTTTCAAAATCAATTAGAGATTGTATTTAATGTATAATGTTGTAATTTGTATAATGATTGATTTGATAAACAATAGGGCGATACCACATCGCATGCGCTTGCGTTTGATTGTATACGCATACAATGTGAATGAAAAAATCTGAAAAGATTTTAGCCGCGGTACTTATGTAACGAATAAAAAATGTTACCATCCCATCGCCTTCTAGAAATTTGCACGTTTGCTACAGCGCCCTCTCTTGATAAAAAACTGAAGCCGCTATTTACGTAATTATGAAGTTTTACTTATTGTTACGAAATTGATTGATTGGTATTGATGTTTAATTTAACAAGTAGCTTCTGTGAGGATAGATATTCATACCATGTAAGCATAGCCGTTTGCGTGTGATTGTATACGAATAAAGGAAAATCTTAGGAAATTTTAGCCGTCGTATTTACGTAGCGGTTAAAAAAGTTACCATCGCCTTCTAGGAATTTGCACGTTTGCTTACAGCTCCCTCTCTTGATGAGTAGATGAAGCTGCTATTTACGTAATTGGAAAGTTTTAATAATTTTCACGAATTTGATTGTTATCAATTGTTATTGATAGGCAGCATAACAAGTAGCCTCTGTAAATGATAATTAGTCATACAATGTAAGCATAGTACGAACAGAATAACAATAGAAGATAAAAATAACATGGCGATCGTGGTAAACTTGTAAATGTTTTATCGGACAACGTATTTTATTGTTCCTCCGAAACGGCTAATCCCACGTGAATGGCGTTTATCTAGAATTATGGTAGACATAACGCCCGACGTGGTGGTGAAGTCAAAATTAGCCGCGCGGAATTATTGTAATCTGCACGTAGCATTGTTTAGGAATAATTCTCGCAAAAACTAGACTAGCGCTCTAAGATATGCAATTGCTTAGATGTGTTATAACGAATCGCATGCGCAAATATATTTTAAGATAGGTCTAGACTTATATTTTGTTGTATAACTTAGAATCAGAGCGTTTGGATATAAATGGAATTTTAGTCGATTTTAAAGTGTCAGTTCATAGTGGATCTGAATGTGCATTCAGAATATTTTTGCAATTGAAAAGGGGCGACTACCTCTACTTCTCTGCTCCCTAATTGGCTAGAATAATTCAAATCTTCTAGAAGCTTTTTTGTATAAAAGGGCCGAGCGGAATTTCGGTCATTGTGTTCACTTTAAGCATTCAACCAAGCAGCAACTAGCTGGAACCTTTGGAAAATCAGAAAACTGAAAAAGTAATTGAGATATACCTAGTGCAGTTTAGAGCCAGTGTGAAAGTTGAGTATTGAGGGAAACTTTATAAACACAGTATAAATTGTGCTTTGTGTGTGTTCACTTCGAGCAGCAATCCGAGTAGCATATAGTAGCTAATCAACCAGAAACTTATGGAAAATCAGAAAACTGAAGAAATATTAGATATACCTAGTAAAGTTTAGAGCCAGTGTGGGAAGTTGAGTATTTTGGGAAACTTTATAAACACTGTATAAATTGTGCTTTGTGTATCTGACTGACGTGTATTTACTAACTTGAATTTGACCATTTATGTACCTGTGTGTGTGCATGTGCGTGTATAAAACCTTGTGCGTATAACTTTTGTGCCTGACTTTAATTTGCATGGACCTTACGTGTATTGTGTGTGCATGACCATATGTGTATTACCTACTGTGTGTGTGTGTGTGTATTACCTTGTGTGCGTGTAACCTTGTTATATATTGTGTATTGACTATTATATACATAGATGTTTTGTGAGTCAAATAAATAAATCTCCGGTCGAGGGCAATGATATAGGTCATTGGTCGAGGGGGTATAAGTTGCATTCGTGTTTTGTTCATACTTATTAGCGGAGCACTGACGTCGTGGTTCTGCCAGGAGCCCTCCCTGTGGGTCAGTCAAGCATATTTACCCTGGTCCACACTCCATAAGGCGTCCTCGAATGGAATTACCCTACAGCAGAATTCTCACAACTTTTAGAAAGGCTAGTTTCGGCGGTGAAGCTTAAGTGGAAAGTATTTAATTTTATTGTGTGCTGAGTAGCTCCCAATTCTACAGCACACTTCCGAAACTTCGATTCAATTAGTTCACCAGGTAAATCAATAAACCCTACACGCTTAACTAAGTTCTATTTGTGTCCAGTGCGACTAAACAATGTTCGAACACCCTAAACAAGCTACTTTTACTAATTTAACAGTGCCAATTAAGAACGCTCCTTGTGTCATGTATAAATTTTATTCAATTTTTTTTTTATAGTTTTATTGTGTGCATAGACGACCAAAGACCTCGCTTTCAGCATGCCTTCTTCGTTGGACCCGCTTGGTTAAATACACTATTCAAAATTCTAAAGTTACAAATGAAAATGTCAAAAGTTCGAACATTATGCAATAGAGAATTCCTCTAACATAGTCCACCAACCTCTTCGCACTATTTAGTCAGGCATATTGCAATTCAAGTATTTATTTTAATTTATAATGACCAATCTTCTCCACCCCTGTTCACATATTTTTAGCCATTTCTATCCACAACTGCGGTGAAGATAATTAGTTAATGAACAAAACATCCTATAAACATTCTATGTTACTACCGCAATCACAAGAAATATTTACTAGGAGGATTATCTATCATACAGCTGACTATAACAAAATGAGTCCCCCTTATCTTTCTCCGTTCCTTCTCTAACGTAGAAGACAGCAACAGACAATTAATATTTAATTACTTATAATTTAGAACACCCTAGGTAAAACGCTACCACAAAACTAGAATAGAACAGAATAGAACTAACCGAAGTAAACTTTTGTATTCACACTTGCAAATAAAATATCTTTATCTTTCCGTGATGAATGATTTTGATAACACTATTTCATCAACTCAATGTCCCGGCCTACATACCTATGTGAAAACTGCCAATTAATTAGTTTGTTTATAACAATCTAGATGCAACATGTAGTTTACATTAAAACTAACAATTTTAAGGTTGTGTCATAACTTCGACAATAACCTACCTTAGCACTAATTTTACTCATCTACAATTACATCACGTACATATTAGATACCAATAATCTAGATTATTTAAGAATTCTAGCAATTCATATTAATAAATAACCAACAAGATCATCCCGCTGTGACAGTCCGCGCTGACCTTCCCACAAGTCAAAATCGCGTTTCGTTCGTCCTATCATTTCTAAACCCGTAGACATTTACTTTGTACTAAAACAAATTATTGAGTTAATAATTATTTGTCAATTGTTAAGCAACCCTATTTAATTTCATAATAACAATTTTAATATAGCAGTATTAGAATATTATTATAAGTTCCGAACATCTTTATTTATTATAATCAACATTAGCGGTTAAAGTATTTGAATGGCCTAGTGCGAACTAGGTTTCAGGTCTCACCTCGGGAAAATAAATTTACTATTGACTCTAAAATCTACCACTAATAAATTTATTATTTTCTTCTGACATATAAAGATAGGCTATGACTCTAGGTCGGGTTTAATAAACTTTGAACTATGCCTACCTCCACGATAACCTCGGTTAAATATATATATCCGCAAAACGAAATATGTCCAATACGGCCGATTTTACTAAATTTAAATTATGCTACTAAACAGTACGTGTCCTAAGAACGTCACACATCCGAAACCCATTTCAGTTCTAATGTCTTTAGCCATATAAATTAAAATTTGTACCTGTCGACGCGAGATAACATCTAAATAATTACTTTGTATGATTCGAATTGTGATAGTCGATTTCATATTGTAATCTCGATAACGCAATACCAGGGATTTACTTGTTAATTTACACTAAGGCTGGATTCGACCAAACTGGAATAAGACTTACTCCGAGATTAGTCTATACAAATTCGGCGTTTAATCTAGGTATAAGACCTTATTCCAGTTTGGTCGAATCCAGCCTAAGAGATTTATTCTCAGCTCGCAATATTAGTCGCTTTATTTCCGGCTTGAATGTTTCTGCGGACTATGAGTTTAAAATTATCCTACAACTTAAAATTGTGGTATATAAAATCGATCACTGTTTTATAAGTAGCTTGTGTTAACTTTTAAAATAATAAAACGATTTAACTAATGATTATGACGTGACATCCGCCCGCAACTCGCCTTTATAATTGATGTGATAACATACGCTATTGTATCCCTATAGCGTAACAGTGCTATAACTCGTTAATTTTGCAGTTAAATCTCGACTTTAAGCCAGTCAACTATTTTTTTTCTACTATTATTTTTTCTTTCGTTTTATTATTCTTTCTGTACTATTATATTTTTCTTTCGACCCCTATTTAGCTCCGAAGCTCAATTAATATCCACCTTCCACAATTATCCATCATCCGTCAATCTTAGATATCTTCGAGAAGTATTTTTTTTTCTTTCTTCTAATTTGCCTATCGTATTCCTACTAACATCTCTTTAGCATGTATAATTTCTACCGATCCTCAATTAAATATAATTAAATGCCGGCTCTAAGATATTTATAAATATAATATTTTAGTGTTGTGTGTGTATAGAATCAAACTTCGACTAGTCAATGATCCCTAGTAAGTCGGCATGGTTGCCCTAGAAGAACCACCAACTAATCAAAGCTAGCGTTTGGGATACACGTCAGAATATTCTCCTTCGGCACTACCCGATTTAGTCAATACCAGCCTCTTGTACAAGTGCCTCTTCCGAGTTAACCACAAGCAAAGCTACTGGCTTATGTAGACGCGGTCAAGCATCCGATTCAATGTTTTTGTCTGTAAAATGGGTGATTATGTTTTGCTTTGAGTACTGTAACTGAGTATTGTAACAAGTACTGATTGGATATGATTTATAAAATATATATAATATTTTGTCGTTGAATATATTCACTACACCCTATCCTGTGCAATGCTACCACTAGTATACTTCCTACACTTTCTCACACAACACTTAACTAGTAATATCATTTTTTTTTTTCAACATCTTAATCGTTCAACGGGGATAGACAATTGTGCAAGGTACCCTTCTTAATAGGCTAATCCAACCCAGTGAATTTAATGATTTATCTATCTCTACCTATCCTAACTAATTAGTCATGTAGTAAGGTCTTTTCTTTTCACCGCTCTCCCGACTTAGATATCTCTAGGTAACTCACAACTGATAATATTAGGTAAGTAGGTATAGTAAGCTGTGCCCAGCGAGCTTTACCTCTGCGTACGTTAACCTCATCTTAAGCTAATAATAATCCTTTATAAATCTTCATAATTAACTATTTATCACGATTTCAACTATACGGTAAGAAGCGATGATTACCGGTAACGACTACTTACAACGCTGCAAGAGTATTACAATTATACAAATTATTATTAGACAGCACCCTTTTACCATCATCCAAAATAAAATCTTTTATTGGTAACCCAACGCCATCTAGCCTCGCTAATAGGTAACCTCCCCACAATAGAGTAGACATTAGATAGTTGTTTCCGGACGGTAACGACTTTTATCGCCTACTAGACGTATTTATCCGTTCACATTATGCATCCCAAACTACGTTGCTTTTAAACCAAAATTCCTACTGGCAATGAATAGTCACATGATTCTATCCCCTACATGACATCCCTGCTACTTGCTATTCCCTATAATCGCGATTTCTCATCAACGCGTGTATTTTGAACCGAAATATTATTTTATGTTACTTTTCCTAGGATTTTATCGAACTAACAAAATGAAGCGGCATTTCCCTTGTGCAGAGCAATCGTCCCCGTCTACATGTCACATAATAATAATTCTACCACAATGTCATTGCATTCTAATCTACTACGTGATAAGTATTAGGAAAATCTCTTTCAATGTAAAAATCGCAGGTATTAAAAATAACAGGTATGGAAAATAACAGGTGATTCCGCTTGCTATAACAAAATCACATGATTACGCGATAAGAAAGTTTCCTCTCCGATTGGTTTTATGACTTCATGTCTTATACACATTCCTAATTCTAGATTGTTTATGGTCGCGCTAAATCATATGTCTATGGTCCAACCATAGACAAATAACGTAATAGTCCTTGACTAGCCTAAAACTACTCTATGGATTCCAGACGTGAGACGTAAGGCCAATAATATCCAGTTCGTTATTATATTTTTTTCCTAACATAACCAACACAATAAATTATAATACGTGGAATAGCACATCAACTAAGAACCGCAATCGCTCAGCGATTATTAGTCAAAATATTATTATTATTATTAGTTTTATGTTATGCTGTTAGCGTCATAACTTTATAATATTGTACAGCATATCCTATAATATAAATTGAATCCAGCAATAATTAAGTTGGTTAATTCTGTCCAATCTCGCCTCCTTGCCTTCTCATCCGACAGCAATAATAATAATCTTTCTAAATCAATAAATGTTTAACTACGTCACCCTATCGGCAACATCGACTTTTTACGATCCTAAAAATAACTCAACACAAGGCTGTATGAACCAGTTGCCTATGCCTACATGAAATCTATCACCAGGAATAAAACAAACCTAATATTACACTATCGTCAACAATTATCTCCGCGTCCTATCAAAAATTGAATACCTCTAAAGGTTTCAGTATTCACAGATAACTCAACAGTTTTAAAATTTAATACTCCAGATTTTTGGTTATTAACTATATCTATGTACTTTGTGCTTTTATGATACTTTGGGAAAACAACAACGCCAACAGCCGCACGGTACTTGATGCTGGCGAAATCCGCCATTAAATAAAGAAGAAAAAGATAATAACTGAAAGGTATTGTATTTCAAATAATACTCATTAGGTACGTTATTCTTTTGTAGTTTTATCTCTATTTGACCTTTAACCTAACCTGAGAATCTTTTTGTTACAGATTTCGTACAACAAGGTTTAACCTACAGCTCACAGCAAGCATTACAAAGACTAATCTTCACCCACTATCAAGAGCCCGTAATACAAAGTGCATGAATCAACTCCAGAAGATCCAACAAAGTTTATTGTGAAAAGTGTCAAATTTTAATTCTTCAATATCTCTGAATTAATTAATCTTCATTGAATTATTCCCTACTAAGCCAATTCTAAACTCACGCATCTCTACACGACAACAATTTGTGGGAAAAAATCCCACATCTAAATTAAAGTATTACCGCTTGACTGAAATCCAATACAACTATATTAATGATAAATTATAACTTAACTTTCTGATCCTGGTAACGGCTTACCAAATTGTACCTTCTCGCCCTAACCTAAATCTCTACCTTATTCTACCTTATAATACATACACACATCCTCGCCGCTTTTACCTTAACTTAACTTATTATCTAATTCTTAAAACTAATTAACCTAATTTATCTACAATCTAATGGTTGTGTTTGGAGTTTTTGTGTAGTGCGTATTGTTTGTATGATGATGAAACCTTAGCATAGCTTAATTCTATTTGCAGTGAATTTCAGTCAAGCAATGTAATATTATAATAAATACTATTTTGGCCAGATCGTCTAGTGAACCCTCCGTTGTCAACCGCATTTAAGTAACTCAAGTTCTTTCGTGAAAATTTAGTAATTGGCTTATCCCTGTGTTAAATTATTTCCTCCTGACCTAATTACCTACCAGTCTATAAATCATATCATAGATATGTGTAGCCTAGCAATGACTTCGTCTGAACTGTGACCTAAATCCTACACTGCAGCTGCGGGGAAGATTTGTAACCACTCAAAGATAATCAGATGATAGCTTAGCTTGCAAGTATTATTATTTATTAAAAGTAGCATGATACATAAGAAGTCTTGTGCAATTTACATGACATATTAGAGGATTCTGGTAATTTAATAGCCCCTCCCCGCTATTAGCATGCCGACCAGCTCATTATTTTATATCAGCTCTGACCAGATTGACTTTAACATTAATTAGCCTGTCGCTTTAATTCTTTAATCTGAGAATTTACATCTCTCCTCAGAATTTAATTTCATCTTACATTATGAACTATGTGTTAGCAATTTAAATTCTTATTATTCCACATAAATCAATAGAGTTTATCTCAAGGCTTGCTATCATCCAAATATCCTTTTCACATTAAGAACTTAATTATTCAATGCAATAACTTATGTCTTATGATTTCACTTATTGAACAGAGGTGGAAAGCCAGCATTCTACCGGACACTTATTCCTCTGATTATTGTGTCTATTATAAGAGATCACAATGTAACAATATTAACTTACTGTCCTTTTGTCTAATTAGAAAATTAATATTCAGTTCTATAAAGGGTGGATAATTTATTCAAACGCCACTTCAGGCGGTGGCTAAAATAGAATGCTATTAATACAGGTAAAATTACTTTTATTTACTCTTAGTATTTATTATACAGGTCCTATAAAGTTCCAATATAACTACGTTGGATTGGCTGCATTGGCAGATTATCACATCTTAAGTTTATTAAAGGATGTTTGATTTGTTCTATATCCTACTCATTTAGGAAGTGAACTTAAATAGAATACTATCATTTGAAGTAAATTACTTTGGTTTACTCTTAGTGTTCATTATACAGATCTTATAAAGTATAAGTACATCTCAAGTTTATTAAAAGATGTTTAATTTATTCAATATCCTTGACTTTTAGGAAGTGAACTTAAGTAGAATACTATCATTTGAAGTAACTTACTTTGGTTTACTCTTAGTGTTCATTATACAGATATTATAAAGTATAAGTACATCTCAAATTTATTGAAAGATGTTTAATTCATTCAATATCCTTGACTTTAGGAAGTGAACTTAAATAGAATACTATCATTTGAAGTAAATTACTTTGGTTTACTCTTAGTGTTCGTTATACAGATATTATAAAGTATAAGTACATCTCAAGTTTATTAAAAGATGTTTAATTTATTCAATATCCTTGACTTTTAGGAAGTGAACTTAAGTTAATTATTTTTCCATTAACTTCCACCCCTGTCTCTCAGACTGAGTGGTTAATTTGATAGCCTACTAAATCATAGTTAGTATGTTTTTAGTAGGTAGTAAATCAGGTAATTATCCCTGTTAATAATTGAATCAATTACACTTAGGAGTCATCCTTCACTCACTTTAATAGGTATAAATTAGACTGTACTAGGTATTAGTCTGATTGATTTAGATTGTTCCCATCAAATATTTCTATGTTTCACATTATTAGAAGGAAGTACTTACATATCTTAAGAGGTCTTTGACCATTAAGGTGAATTCAAATGGTATTAGTAGACCATTATCAGGCTAATTAGCAGGTTGTTATCAATCAATTATTTCTATGTTTCAGATTATTAGAAGCTCATAGCTTGCAATGTCTTCCTTCAACGAATGATCCTAGGTTCTAAACTGGTTTTAGTTGTTCAGTTTGTATCAGCTTATTTTTTACTAATAGGTATCGGATGTGTACTTTTAATACCTTGAAGAGTGTAGCAATATAAGATCGTATCGCATCCCAGGGAAAGCTAAAAATGCCTGTTTGGTCATTTCAGTATTAGAAATCAAACATCACAGTACAGCTATGCTTATTTGCTATAACTTTTAGTATTTTTCTTGTAATAGGAAACCAGTCTAGACTTTTAGGTATTCCAAGTAATGATGGTACAATATTATCATACTTCTGTTAATTATTTAAAATGAATAATTAATTGGTAACAACTTTAGGAAAACAATTAGAATTTTATCGGCCTACGGTAACAGATTACATGCCTAGATAGGACCCACATCACTTCATCGTAAGTTTTATTTAGCACCGTAACCTAATTATCCCTACCTTATTAGTCTGAATTAATCCAGCCTGGCCTCGCGGCTCAAGTACCCAGCCTATGTACGCACAGCGTGCAACCACCTTGCCCTCCCTTAACTAACAATATATAGGACCGCCTACCTATAGATTCCTACAGCTTTCCTCACTTGAAAATGCCTATATTTTGTCGAACTAACAGTCCCTACTTGTGTACTTTGCAATCTAGGCCCAAGCCACATTTAACTTAACTTCGTGGTGAGTTGTGAGAGTCGCATTGCCCCTGAAAGCAACTGACTCCTAAATGTTCTATCAGTCGAGCCAGTATACTCAGTGTGTTATTTTCCTATCACTACACTGTGTGTACGGAGGTAGACTTGAAATTGGACTGGGTCATACGGGTCTACCTCCAGCTAAATGGTGTCTGACCTATCTTCAACTTTCACTAGGGAGACAACTATCTCTCCCCCATTACTCCGTCGAAGATAGTGTATTGTTTAGCGTAATAATGGAAAACGCCGACCTTATTAAATACAGTCAAAGGTCATCCAGACCGAAGTCTGTTGAAAGGTATATTGGTTTTGTTGCCACCGTTATGCGTTTCCGCCAATATACCCCGAAATACATCATTTCGTTAACGGATTCAAGTTGCGATCGCAATAGTTTTACTTTATAAATCACTTTAAATTTCACAAATCTTAATTAATATCGCAGCTCGAATATCACTTAGCGCACTATCAAAGCTCGGACACTATTTTTCCCGTATGAGTAGTTACCGCACTCTTAAATTGGACCGCGCCTCCGACGTCCAATTATTGAATGCCCGCTAATTTTCCGCCCTTTTCCCAAACATCTTAACTTTCGCGCCATCCCCCCCCCCCCAACATACGCCCGCGCGAGTCCGCTTTTCCTCCCTTCAACCAATCCCTAGCTGTTTTTCGATGCGCCTCGCCTTCGCGTCGCTTAATATTTGTTATACGCGAACTTCGCGTTGCGCCACGTGGAGATAACATCCTACCTCTCTTTCTATCTTTTTCCCAACCTCTCGCTCGCTCATTTCCGCCGCCCGCCGCGCAATTCTAAAGTTTTTCCATAATCCAACCAAATCTCGTCAGATAGCCAATATTACATCTTTGAATATCTAAATGTAGCCTTCTATTAACAATTCCCTCTCAATAATCATCCACTTAAGCCAATAATCCTGTATTTTGTGAAATTATAAAAAGTTCCGTATTCCGACCATAGATGGCGTCCGCCCGTATGTGAACCGCTTTGCCGACTCACAAAGCCCCGCGAAATTCAAACTAAAGATAAAGTCCTAGTCAAACTAGCAACCTTACGCGAAGCCCAAGTAAATAACTCCCGCTAGACGGCGCCTATGTCGCAAGGGACGCGCAGAGCAGTCCCCGCGAAATTCAAAATAAAGAAGTCAAACTAGCAACCTTATGCGAAGCTCAAGTAAATAACTCACGCTAGACGGCGCCTATGTCGCAAGGAGCACACAGAGCAGTCCCCGCGAAATTCAAACTAAAGATAAAGCGCTAGACCACTGACCATTATTCTGAACTAGTTTATTATTCCCTTTTTCATGCTTATTATATTAATGGTGCTACGCATTAATATTTATTTTAGTGCTACTCCCACACATTCCTTACTAACGGACGGATACCATTCATTCTGTACCGTTACAGCCGCCCCCGATAGAATTTAAGCAGATAAGGTACCACTCTTTTCTGCGGCGAATTATATCTTAACCCTGTACTTAATTAAGTACAAATAGCACGGCCTTCCTTGACAACCTCATTGTCATCCTAGTCCTCTTCCTCAAAGATATTCCTACTATTTATAGTTCCTTCCCAATCCCTAACGACTCCTTCCTCAATAAGCATTCCCATTGCAAAATAGCCCACACCCCTCATTCTATTCAACTGACACAAAATCATAATCGCATACCCAGTTCTCGTGTTCGAAACGAAATCCCAGTAAACTTAGTTTCGGTAAATACTTCCCAATAACTTAGACATCTACCATTTCTTTAATCATACACAACCTCCGAATAATGATTTGCCTTTTATTTACCATCATAACAACAAATCATAATATAATTTAAATCAATATAACAGTCTCTTGCGCTGTCTACTAACGCCCCCTAGCGAAAACTCTTCAACTCTATGACGATTCCGACTTAAAGTTTATAACATCTTCCGAACCATTCAATTATTCTATTCTCTAAATTATTTTCCTAGAATAATTTCAAGTACATCTGTCATCATGGCCTTCTTTTAACTTACGTCTTTTCTTACAACTTGTTTCGCATCTAAATGTTGCAACCTAGGGATCGAACCTGGGATCTTTCGTGGGTGAAGCATCAACCACTTCGCCGTCACGGTCTTTAGTTCCAACTAGGTTAATGAATAAAATTTATAATTTGAATTAAAACTTTCCTTCATACTTCAACGCTACCAATCTCATCTTAACTTATATAATTACCTAAGATAACGAAACGTCGGAACAATTGTCTACCTCAGGCAGGGATCGAACCCGCGTCCTCCACAATCCCTAATTAGCTACTTCTTTCAACCGAAACCTATTTTCCTCTCCGCGGATAAGAAATCTTAACCAAACCCCCATATCAACCAAAACCAGTAGGCATACCATCATCGCCCAAGAGTTATAACTTTATTTTAGATGAGATACATCTAATGTCTAATCCTGCAAATAACCGAGATAGAATACTAGACTCGCTTCCGTCCGGTACGCAGTGATACCGTGCATACAAATAAAGGTCTTAAAGCCTTACAATAAGGTTGTCGATCGTAAATACTTATGGATAAACTCCCTCACTCTAAGGTGGTACGTATCTCAAAACACGTCCTTGAGTTTTGAACTAGATACCCCGTAGTTCAGATCTATTAGAAGTTTGTGTGCTATGTATATCTGTCTAACTGTCAATGTATACGTCATCGATAAGTACTTGTAAATACCCCGGTACGCGCTGGACATTGTATACCAATTGACAAGTACTGAGCTTATGCGTATAAGCAAATATTTATCCCAAAACCTATCTAATAACTATTTCTCACCCCTAGTTATTACTATGTATGAAAGACACCATTTAGTCTCATTTGCTAAAATATAATACGTCAATATCCCCTTACTTTCCTATACCTTTGAAAAATATCATTTTCTTATTAAATTAAACATACCGGTAACTATCTTATCCGCCCCCACAACTCTACTTAACTTCCTACCTTTTATATTACTAATAACGGTCAAATCGGTAAATAATAAGTCATTAAAGGTGACACTTCGTCTTAGTATTCATGGTAATTAATATCGTGAGTTCCTTTTCGTATTTACTGAATTCCAAACTGCGTGATTCAATAGTGCTAGTTTCCCCCTTTTTTTCCCATTAGATGATTTTAATTTTACACTCGCACAAGACACATTATTAAGATGGTAATCTCCCGAATGTTTGTAACTCTAATTGGTTACTCCTTAATTACTCTACTCTACTTTCAGCCTTCCGTCCAGATTGTAAAATTCCCCAGTAGCGCGAGTTCCACTGATAACGCTAAAATGAAATGCTATCAATAACCTCATTTCCGCAGCTTACGGTAATATCTCTCTGTGGGTCAGTCAAGCATATTTACCCTGGTCCACACTCCATAAGGCGTCCTCGAATGGAATTACCCTACAGCAGAATTCTCACAACTTTTAGAAAGGCTAGTTTCGGCGGTGAAGCTTAAGTGGAAAGTATTTAATTTTATTGTGTGCTGAGTAGCTCCCAATTCTACAGCACACTTCCGAAACTTCGATTCAATTAGTTCACCAGGTAAATCAATAAACCCTACACGCTTAACTAAGTTCTATTTGTGTCCAGTGCGACTAAACAATGTTCGAACACCCTAAACAAGCTACTTTTACTAATTTAACAGTGCCAATTAAGAACGCTCCTTGTGTCATGTATAAATTTTATTCAATTTTTTTTTTATAGTTTTATTGTGTGCATAGACGACCAAAGACCTCGCTTTCAGCATGCCTTCTTCGTTGGACCCGCTTGGTTAAATACACTATTCAAAATTCTAAAGTTACAAATGAAAATGTCAAAAGTTCGAACATTATGCAATAGAGAATTCCTCTAACATAGTCCACCAACCTCTTCGCACTATTTAGTCAGGCATATTGCAATTCAAGTATTTATTTTAATTTATAATGACCAATCTTCGCCACCCCTGTTCACATATTTTTAGCCATTTCTATCCACAACTGCGGTGAAGATAATTAGTTAATGAACAAAACATCCTATAAACATTCTATGTTACTACCGCAATCACAAGAAATATTTACTAGGAGGATTATCTATCATACAGCTGACTATAACAAAATGAGTCCCCCTTATCTTTCTCCGTTCCTTCTCTAACGTAGAAGACAGCAACAGACAATTAATATTTAATTACTTATAATTTAGAACACCCTAGGTAAAACGCTACCACAAAACTAGAATAGAACAGAATAGAACTAACCGAAGTAAACTTTTGTATTCACACTTGCAAATAAAATATCTTTATCTTTCCGTGATGAATGATTTTGATAACACTATTTCATCAACTCAATGTCCCGGCCTACATACCTATGTGAAAACTGCCAATTAATTAGTTTGTTTATAACAATCTAGATGCAACATGTAGTTTACATTAAAACTAACAATTTTAAGGTTGTGTCATAACTTCGACAATAACCTACCTTAGCACTAATTTTACTCATCTACAATTACATCACGTACATATTAGATACCAATAATCTAGATTATTTAAGAATTCTAGCAATTCATATTAATAAATAACCAACAAGATCATCCCGCTGTGACAGTCCGCGCTGACCTTCCCACAAGTCAAAATCGCGTTTCGTTCGTCCTATCATTTCTAAACCCGTAGACATTTACTTTGTACTAAAACAAATTATTGAGTTAATAATTATTTGTCAATTGTTAAGCAACCCTATTTAATTTCATAATAACAATTTTAATATAGCAGTATTAGAATATTATTATAAGTTCCGAACATCTTTATTTATTATAATCAACATTAGCGGTTAAAGTATTTGAATGGCCTAGTGCGAACTAGGTTTCAGGTCTCACCTCGGGAAAATAAATTTACTATTGACTCTAAAATCTACCACTAATAAATTTATTATTTTCTTCTGACATATAAAGATAGGCTATGACTCTAGGTCGGGTTTAATAAACTTTGAACTATGCCTACCTCCACGATAACCTCGGTTAAATATATATATCCGCAAAACGAAATATGTCCAATACGGCCGATTTTACTAAATTTAAATTATGCTACTAAACAGTACGTGTCCTAAGAACGTCACACATCCGAAACCCATTTCAGTTCTAATGTCTTTAGCCATATAAATTAAAATTTGTACCTGTCGACGCGAGATAACATCTAAATAATTACTTTGTATGATTCGAATTGTGATAGTCGATTTCATATTGTAATCTCGATAACGCAATACCAGGGATTTACTTGTTAATTTACACTAAGGCTGGATTCGACCAAACTGGAATAAGACTTACTCCGAGATTAGTCTATACAAATTCGGCGTTTAATCTAGGTATAAGACCTTATTCCAGTTTGGTCGAATCCAGCCTAAGAGATTTATTCTCAGCTCGCAATATTAGTCGCTTTATTTCCGGCTTGAATGTTTCTGCGGACTATGAGTTTAAAATTATCCTACAACTTAAAATTGTGGTATATAAAATCGATCACTGTTTTATAAGTAGCTTGTGTTAACTTTTAAAATAATAAAACGATTTAACTAATGATTATGACGTGACATCCGCCCGCAACTCGCCTTTATAATTGATGTGATAACATACGCTATTGTATCCCTATAGCGTAACAGTGCTATAACTCGTTAATTTTGCAGTTAAATCTCGACTTTAAGCCAGTCAACTATTTTTTTTCTACTATTATTTTTTCTTTCGTTTTATTATTCTTTCTGTACTATTATATTTTTCTTTCGACCCCTATTTAGCTCCGAAGCTCAATTAATATCCACCTTCCACAATTATCCATCATCCGTCAATCTTAGATATCTTCGAGAAGTATTTTTTTTTCTTTCTACTAATTTGCCTATCGTATTCCTACTAACATCTCTTTAGCATGTATAATTTCTACCGATCCTCAATTAAATATAATTAAATGCCGGCTCTAAGATATTTATAAATATAATATTTTAGTGTTGTGTGTGTATAGAATCAAACTTCGACTAGTCAATGATCCCTAGTAAGTCGGCATGGTTGCCCTAGAAGAACCACCAACTAATCAAAGCTAGCGTTTGGGATACACGTCAGAATATTCTCCTTCGGCACTACCCGATTTAGTCAATACCAGCCTCTTGTACAAGTGCCTCTTCCGAGTTAACCACAAGCAAAGCTACTGGCTTATGTAGACGCGGTCAAGCATCCGATTCAATGTTTTTGTCTGTAAAATGGGTGATTATGTTTTGCTTTGAGTACTGTAACTGAGTATTGTAACAAGTACTGATTGGATATGATTTATAAAATATATATAATATTTTGTCGTTGAATATATTCACTACACCCTATCCTGTGCAATGCTACCACTAGTATACTTCCTACACTTTCTCACACAACACTTAACTAGTAATATCATTTTTTTTTTTCAACATCTTAATCGTTCAACGGGGATAGACAATTGTGCAAGGTACCCTTCTTAATAGGCTAATCCAACCCAGTGAATTTCATGATTTATCTATCTCTACCTATCCTAACTAATTAGTCATGTAGTAAGGTCTTTTCTTTTCACCGCTCTCCCGACTTAGATATCTCTAGGTAACTCACAACTGATAATATTAGGTAAGTAGGTATAGTAAGCTGTGCCCAGCGAGCTTTACCTCTGCGTACGTTAACCTCATCTTAAGCTAATAATAATCCTTTATAAATCTTCATAATTAACTATTTATCACGATTTCAACTATACGGTAAGAAGCGATGATTACCGGTAACGACTACTTACAACGCTGCAAGAGTATTACAATTATACAAATTATTATTAGACAGCACCCTTTTACCATCATCCAAAATAAAATCTTTTATTGGTAACCCAACGCCATCTAGCCTCGCTAATAGGTAACCTCCCCACAATAGAGTAGACATTAGATAGTTGTTTCCGGACGGTAACGACTTTTATCGCCTACTAGACGTATTTATCCGTTCACATTATGCATCCCAAACTACGTTGCTTTTAAACCAAAATTCCTACTGGCAATGAATAGTCACATGATTCTATCCCCTACATGACATCCCTGCTACTTGCTATTCCCTATAATCGCGATTTCTCATCAACGCGTGTATTTTGAACCGAAATATTATTTTATGTTACTTTTCCTAGGATTTTATCGAACTAACAAAATGAAGCGGCATTTCCCTTGTGCAGAGCAATCGTCCCCGTCTACATGTCACATAATAATAATTCTACCACAATGTCATTGCATTCTAATCTACTACGTGATAAGTATTAGGAAAATCTCTTTCAATGTAAAAATCGCAGGTATTAAAAATAACAGGTATGGAAAATAACAGGTGATTCCGCTTGCTATAACAAAATCACATGATTACGCGATAAGAAAGTTTCCTCTCCGATTGGTTTTATAACTTCATGTCTTATACACATTCCTAATTCTAGATTGTTTATGGTCGCGCTAAATCATATGTCTATGGTCCAACCATAGACAAATAACGTAATAGTCCTTGACTAGCCTAAAACTACTCTATGGATTCCAGACGTGAGACGTAAGGCCAATAATATCCAGTTCGTTATTATATTTTTTTCCTAACATAACCAACACAATAAATTATAATACGTGGAATAGCACATCAACTAAGAACCGCAATCGCTCAGCGATTATTAGTCAAAATATTATTATTATTATTAGTTTTATGTTATGCTGTTAGCGTCATAACTTTATAATATTGTACAGCATATCGCCGTCCTATAATATAAATTGAATCCAGCAATAATTAAGTTGGTTAATTCTGTCCAATCTCGCCTCCTTGCCTTCTCATCCGACAGCAATAATAATAATCTTTCTAAATCAATAAATGTTTAACTACGTCACCCTATCGGCAACATCGACTTTTTACGATCCTAAAAATAACTCAACACAAGGCTGTATGAACCAGTTGCCTATGCCTACATGAAATCTATCACCAGGAATAAAACAAACCTAATATTACACTATCGTCAACAATTATCTCCGCGTCCTATCAAAAATTGAATACCTCTAAAGGTTTCAGTATTCACAGATAACTCAACAGTTTTAAAATTTAATACTCCAGATTTTTGGTTATTAACTATATCTATGTACTTTGTGCTTTTATGATACTTTGGGAAAACAACAACGCCAACAGCCGCACGGTACTTGATGCTGGCGAAATCCGCCATTAAATAAAGAAGAAAAAGATAATAACTGAAAGGTATTGTATTTCAAATAATACTTATTAGGTACGTTATTCTTTTGTAGTTTTATCTCTATTTGACCTTTAACCTAACCTGAGAATCTTTTTGTTACAGATTTCGTACAACAAGGTTTAACCTACAGCTCACAGCAAGCATTACAAAGACTAATCTTCACCCACTATCAAGAGCCCGTAATACAAAGTGCATGAATCAACTCCAGAAGATCCAACAAAGTTTATTGTGAAAAGTGTCAAATTTTAATTCTTCAATATCTCTGAATTAATTAATCTTCATTGAATTATTCCCTACTAAGCCAATTCTAAACTCACGCATCTCTACACGACAACAATTTGTGGGAAAAAATCCCACATCTAAATTAAAGTATTACCGCTTGACTGAAATCCAATACAACTATATTAATGATAAATTATAACTTAACTTTCTGATCCTGGTAACGGCTTACCAAATTGTACCTTCTCGCCCTAACCTAAATCTCTACCTTATTCTACCTTATAATACATACACACATCCTCGCCGCTTTTACCTTAACTTAACTTATTATCTAATTCTTAAAACTAATTAACCTAATTTATCTACAATCTAATGGTTGTGTTTGGAGTTTTTGTGTAGTGCGTATTGTTTGTATGATGATGAAACCTTAGCATAGCTTAATTCTATTTGCAGTGAATTTCAGTCAAGCAATGTAATATTATAATAAATACTATTTTGGCCAGATCGTCTAGTGAACCCTCCGTTGTCAACCGCATTTAAGTAACTCAAGTTCTTTCGTGAAAATTTAGTAATTGGCTTATCCCTGTGTTAAATTATTTCCTCCTGACCTAATTACCTACCAGTCTATAAATCATATCATAGATATGTGTAGCCTAGCAATGACTTCGTCTGAACTGTGACCTAAATCCTACACTGCAGCTGCGGGGAAGATTTGTAACCACTCAAAGATAATCAGATGATAGCTTAGCTTGCAAGTATTATTATTTATTAAAAGTAGCATGATACATAAGAAGTCTTGTGCAATTTACATGACATATTAGAGGATTCTGGTAATTTAATAGCCCCTCCCCGCTATTAGCATGCCGACCAGCTCATTATTTTATATCAGCTCTGACCAGATTGACTTTAACATTAATTAGCCTGTCGCTTTAATTCTTTAATCTGAGAATTTACATCTCTCCTCAGAATTTAATTTCATCTTACATTATGAACTATGTGTTAGCAATTTAAATTTTTATTATTCCACATAAATCAATAGAGTTTATCTCAAGGCTTGCTATCATCCAAATATCCTTTTCACATTAAGAACTTAATTATTCAATGCAATAACTTATGTCTTATGATTTCACTTATTGAACAGAGGTGGAAAGCCAGCATTCTACCGGACACTTATTCCTCTGATTATTGTGTCTATTATAAGAGATCACAATGTAACAATATTAACTTACTGTCCTTTTGTCTAATTAGAAAATTAATATTCAGTTCTATAAAGGGTGGATAATTTATTCAAACGCCACTTCAGGCGGTGGCTAAAATAGAATGCTATTAATACAGGTAAAATTACTTTTATTTACTCTTAGTATTTATTATACAGGTCCTATAAAGTTCCAATATAACTACGTTGGATTGGCTGCATTGGCAGATTATCACATCTTAAGTTTATTAAAGGATGTTTGATTTGTTCTATATCCTACTCATTTAGGAAGTGAACTTAAATAGAATACTATCATTTGAAGTAAATTACTTTGGTTTACTCTTAGTGTTCATTATACAGATCTTATAAAGTATAAGTACATCTCAAGTTTATTAAAAGATGTTTAATTTATTCAATATCCTTGACTTTTAGGAAGTGAACTTAAGTAGAATACTATCATTTGAAGTAACTTACTTTGGTTTACTCTTAGTGTTCATTATACAGATATTATAAAGTATAAGTACATCTCAAATTTATTGAAAGATGTTTAATTCATTCAATATCCTTGACTTTAGGAAGTGAACTTAAATAGAATACTATCATTTGAAGTAAATTACTTTGGTTTACTCTTAGTGTTCATTATACAGATATTATAAAGTATAAGTACATCTCAAGTTTATTAAAAGATGTTTAATTTATTCAATATCCTTGACTTTTAGGAAGTGAACTTAAGTTAATTATTTTTCCATTAACTTCCACCCCTGTCTCTCAGACTGAGTGGTTAATTTGATAGCCTACTAAATCATAGTTAGTATGTTTTTAGTAGGTAGTAAATCAGGTAATTATCCCTGTTAATAATTGAATCAATTACACTTAGGAGTCATCCTTCACTCACTTTAATAGGTATAAATTAGACTGTACTAGGTATTAGTCTGATTGATTTAGATTGTTCCCATCAAATATTTCTATGTTTCACATTATTAGAAGGAAGTACTTACATATCTTAAGAGGTCTTTGACCATTAAGGTGAATTCAAATGGTATTAGTAGACCATTATCAGGCTAATTAGCAGGTTGTTATCAATCAATTATTTCTATGTTTCAGATTATTAGAAGCTCATAGCTTGCAATGTCTTCCTTCAACGAATGATCCTAGGTTCTAAACTGGTTTTAGTTGTTCAGTTTGTATCAGCTTATTTTTTACTAATAGGTATCGGATGTGTACTTTTAATACCTTGAAGAGTGTAGCAATATAAGATCGTATCGCATCCCAGGGAAAGCTAAAAATGCCTGTTTGGTCATTTCAGTATTAGAAATCAAACATCACAGTACAGCTATGCTTATTTGCTATAACTTTTAGTATTTTTCTTGTAATAGGAAACCAGTCTAGACTTTTAGGTATTCCAAGTAATGATGGTACAATATTATCATACTTCTGTTAATTATTTAAAATGAATAATTAATTGGTAACAACTTTAGGAAAACAATTAGAATTTTATCGGCCTACGGTAACAGATTACATGCCTAGATAGGACCCACATCACTTCATCGTAAGTTTTATTTAGCACCGTAACCTAATTATCCCTACCTTATTAGTCTGAATTAATCCAGCCTGGCCTCGCGGCTCAAGTACCCAGCCTATGTACGCACAGCGTGCAACCACCTTGCCCTCCCTTAACTAACAATATATAGGACCGCCTACCTATAGATTCCTACAGCTTTCCTCACTTGAAAATGCCTATATTTTGTCGAACTAACAGTCCCTACTTGTGTACTTTGCAATCTAGGCCCAAGCCACATTTAACTTAACTTCGTGGTGAGTTGTGAGAGTCGCATTGCCCCTGAAAGCAACTGACTCCTAAATGTTCTATCAGTCGAGCCAGTATACTCAGTGTGTTATTTTCCTATCACTACACTGTGTGTACGGAGGTAGACTTGAAATTGGACTGGGTCATACGGGTCTACCTCCAGCTAAATGGTGTCTGACCTATCTTCAACTTTCACTAGGGAGACAACTGTCTCTCCCCCATTACTCCGTCGAAGATAATGTATTGTTTAGCGTAATAATGGAAAACGCCGACCTTATTAAATACAGTCAAAGGTCATCCAGACCGAAGTCTGTTGAAAGGTATATTGGTTTTGTTGCCACCGTTATGCGTTTCCGCCAATATACCCCGAAATACATCATTTCGTTAACGGATTCAAGTTGCGATCGCAATAGTTTTACTTTATAAATCACTTTAAATTTCACAAATCTTAATTAATATCGCAGCTCGAATATCACTTAGCGCACTATCAAAGCTCGGACACTATTTTTCCCGTATGAGTAGTTACCGCACTCTTAAATTGGACCGCGCCTCCGACGTCCAATTATTGAATGCCCGCTAATTTTCCGCCCTTTTCCCAAACATCTTAACTTTCGCGCCATCCCCCCCCCCCCAACATTCGCCCGCGCGAGTCCGCTTTTCCTCCCTTCAACCAATCCCTAGCTGTTTTTCGATGCGCCTCGCCTTCGCGTCGCTTAATATTTGTTATACGCGAACTTCGCGTTGCGCCACGTGGAGATAACATCCTACCTCTCTTTCTATCTTTTTCCCAACCTCTCGCTCGCTCATTTCCGCCGCCCGCCGCGCAATTCTAAAGTTTTTCCATAATCCAACCAAATCTCGTCAGATAGCCAATATTACATCTTTGAATATCTAAATGTAGCCTTCTATTAACAATTCCCTCTCAATAATCATCCACTTAAGCCAATAATCCTGTATTTTGTCTCAGTCTAAATTCAGTGCTAATACTTATAACAGTGTTCCCATTTTAAGCGAAAATCGTAATGAATACTCAGCGTACCCCGCCTTGTATGAGTGCTGGCTCGCATCCTAACTTGTCTCAATTAATGGATGACGAGTTTCAAAGTCAAGTCACCATGAGAAAAAGGAAGAATCCGGACTGCGATAGCATCTGTATAGAAGATTTTCGTCGTGAGCTTGCTGGCGTAATGGCTGAATACCGTCAGGAGTTAAGACAGACCTTAAACGAATTTCAAAAAAACATCTCGTCATCATTCGAAGCTTTGATTGATAAACAAAGTGAGAGCATAAAAAAAGTTCACAAAGATCTATGCACCCTCAAGTCAGATGTATCTGATTTAAAATTGTGCCAACAGGGCATCCGGAAAGAACAAAGCGATATCACCTCAAAAATGTCAACTCTCAACAATAAGCAAGATAATTTGTCTGATAAAACCAAAACTTTAGAGTGTGAATTAAATGACGCGAAAAGACAAATTTCTGAACTAACAGAGCAGCAAAATTTTAAAGACCAGCAAGGCCGTATTAACAATTTAGAAATTTCTGGAGTTCCGTTATCCAAAGGTGAAAACCTCTTTAACGTGTTGCATAAAATCGCAACCAAGATTGGTTTTTCTTTGTCACCGCACGACGTTGATTTTGTGCACCGAGTCAGACGTTATGCCAAGAAAGTTCAACGTAAAAATCAAGATCTATCCACGAATCAGTCAGTCCTGCCTGCTGTTCCGAATATCATAATTAAATTCACGCAACGCAAAAGAAAAAGTGAGTTTTTGGCCGCCGTGCGCGCTCGCCGCGGACTGACAACAGCTGACCTTGACATTGACGGCGCTTCCATACCAATATTTATAAACGATCACTTAACACCACACAATAAATTACTTTATGGAAGAGCTCGCAAATTAGGGAAGGAATGCAGTTACAAGTACATATGGTTGAATGATTGTAAGATATTTCTTCGCAAGAACGACACATCCAAATCCATTCTGATTGGCGGTGAAAAAGACTTGGATAGAATAAAGTGACTACTATCTGTGCTATTGACAACATCTGTGTTTTGTTATTACACTTTTTTTATGTTAACTTATACATTACAATCTGCGCCGTATGAAGTTAGCCGTGCATGTACTGGTATATTGTTATGCGAGTATACGTATGGTGCCTGTAGGTTACTAATTATAACCGTTTGTAACTGTAATAAAGGTCAATTTATAAACTCAGTGTCGTGTTTAATCTTATGGCAGCTTAGCAATAAAGTCTGTGGAGAGAAAATTTTGTGTAGTTGGTTTGGTTATTCAAAAAGTAAAACCATTGAATTATATTACTGTCCTCGTGATATTAATAAAATTATTATATTAAAAAATTGTAAGCTATCGTATTTACAAATAAAAGGAGCGTGGTACAAGCATATTCTTGAATTATTTAACTACCTTATTTTTCTACATTACTATTTGTTGAATTACCCTAATTTAAATAATCTAATTTATAGATGAAATATAATTTGTCTATTTACTATCAGAACGTGAGGGGCCTGCGTACAAAATCCCACGAGTTTTTGAGTAGTGTACTAGCTAATGAATTTGATATTATTTGCATAACTGAATCTTGGCTTAATGATTCCTTTTATAGCTCAGAGTTTTTTGATAGTCGGTATGAAGTATTTAGATGTGATCGCGATGCGGCGTCTCATGGGTGTAGCCGCGGTGGGGGGGTGGTAGTGGCCGTGCGCCGGGAGCTTTGCCCGGCCGCGCGGCCAACTTGGTGTGCGCCACCGCCCGCTGACGAGCTGTGGGTGAGCATCCCGATGCGCGGCCGCACTTACCGCCCCATCGTTCGCTCCGCGCATGAAGCTGTATATTTACATATAGCGTGTACTTACATACCGCATGGTATTAGACACGAATCTTTATTGAATTCATTTTATGACAGAACTGTAGACATTATTCATTCACATTCTGATGACATTTTTCTTGTGGTAGGGGACTTTAACGTATCGAATGCGGTGTGGCAATATAACCACGAACTCCGCTATATGACAGTAGTATCCGGTAACGATATATTTACCTCCTTAATAACAGATTTTATGAATTTATCATTGCTAAATCAGTACAATGGTGAATTTAACACAAATAATCGCATATTGGACTTAGTCTTATGCACTGATTTATGTAAGATCGAGGCATCTGATTCACCTTTAGTACCGGAAGACCCACATCATAAAGCGATAAACATAGACTTGCCTTTGTGTTTGCCCGCTCCCCTAAAACACAATAATAATAAGATAAAAATGTATTTTAGTGCTGATTTTGAATCCATAAATAATGGTTTGGCATCTGTTGACTGGGAAAAAGCATTCTCATGCTGTAATGACGTTGATGCAATGTTAACAGTATTTTATGATATTCTTAACGATCTCATAGAAAAACATATACCTGTTCGTTCTCAGATTAACACCCAAAGGTTTCCCCCGTGGTATTGTCGCCCATTGATAAAATTAAGTAATGAGAAAAGAAAATACCATAAAAAATGGAAAAAATATGGCAATCAAGCGGATTATAGGATTTTCTCGTTACTTAGATCACGATTACGCAAATTAGAAACAGATACACATAACAAATATTTAGTATTTTCAGAAAATAAAATTAACAACAGCCCTAACTGCTTTTGGTCGTATGTTAAGTCTAAAAACCAATCAGGAGAACTTCCTCAAAAAATGTTCTACAATAATAGAGTAATCTCGTCAGGGGACGACATTTGTAAAGCTTTCAATGATTTTTTCCAATCCGTTTTTATCAAGTCAACAAATGATCATTTAAATATCGCCCCTAACACCACCACAAAATGTAATACACTTGTAGATATTGGGCACATAAACTTACAAGAAAGTAATCTACTAAAAGGCTTAAAACATGTCAACATACATAAAGGAGCCGGTTCTGATGGAATACACCCTATAATAATATCTAAATGTGCTGAGCATTTATTAAAGCCAGTCACTATTATTTTTCGAAAGTCCCTAAATTCAGGTGTATTCCCTAGTCTTTGGAAAAGAGCTCTAATTACGCCTATACCCAAAAACAATAAAAAAGAATTAGTTACACAATACCGACCAATATCGAAGCTATGTGTACTTGGTAAAATACTGGAAAGGTTAGTAACTTTACAGCTGTCCTATACTTTCCGTAATCATATCTCTAACAAACAACATGGATTTATTAAATCCCGCAGTGTTGACACCAATATGGTAACTTTCACCGATTTCGTTCTAAGAGCTATGGATAATGACACTCAAGTTGATGCTGTGTACACCGACTTCTCCAAGGCTTTTGACAAAATTAGCCACAATTTTCTTATTGAGAAACTTGGGAGGCTCGGTGTGCACGGCAGCTTGCTCAGATGGCTGGATTCATATATTAGAAATCGAAGTCAGGCTGTCTGTCTTAAAGGTTATTGCTCAAGTTATTTACCAATACCATCTGGAGTCCCACAGGGTTCTCATCTTGGACCGGTGTTGTTTTCTATATACATCAATGACATCGAAGACGTTCTACTAAACTGCAATCACCTTCAATATGCAGATGACACCAAAATTTTTAGAGTTGTGACAAATATGGATGATTGTTTTAAACTGCAATCTGACTTAGACTCTTTAAGTAAATACTGTACTGAAAATCAATTGTTTCTTAACACAGATAAATGTCAAGTGATAACGTATACAAGAAAATCTGCCCCTATTTCATTCAATTATAAACTAAATGATATGGTCTTAAATAGAGTGGACAGTATTCGTGATTTAGGTATAAAAATGGACAGTAAACTCTCATTTAAATTACACTTTGACTCAATTATCAAGAGGTCCTTTCGTAGTTTAGGTTTCATCAACAGAATAACAAAGCCATTTAAAAAACTTATTACTTTTAAGATCCTCTACTTCAGCTTTGTTCGATCTATTTTGGACTTCGGCTGTGTTGTCTGGAATCCTCACTATAAACAAGACATAGATAGAATTGAAAGAGTTCAAAGAAAGTTTATGAAAATATTAAACTACCGTAGTAACAATACCAGTGAGTCATACAGCGAATCATTGAAGGGTTACAAATTACTGTCATTACAAAACCGACGTAAACAATTTGACATAGTCTTTCTTTTCAAATTATTAAATAACCGTTTAGACTCTCCAACACTTTTATCTAAAATAAACTTCATTACTAAAACTCGTTTGCCCGCACGTTCTTCGCGTTCCATTAAAATGTTTGTACCACCTCGATCCCGAAAAAATTACACTAGGAATAACTACTTTAGCCGCTGCCTTACTTTGTATGATACTGAGTTCTCTGACATAGATTTATTTAATAATTCTTTGAATAGCTTTAAGTCAAAACTTTTCACACAATTAATTTAATGAACTTGTTCTAAAATATTCTCTTAACATTTTCTATGTGTCTGTGCATTCGCGGGCGTTAACATGTAAGTATAATACACTTTTAACAAGTTTTGACTTTTATTCCACTGTAAGTTAATCCTAATGGATGGGAGTTATATTATTTGCATTTTGACGCTCGTGACTTCACATATTATTTATAGATTGTGTGTGTGTGTGTCTGTGCGTGTGTGTGTGCGTGTGTGTGTGTGTGTGTGTGAGAGAGAGAGAGAGTGTATGTGGGTGTTTGCGTACATGCATGTGTATGTGTATTATATGCATGCGGGTAGGTGTACGTAATTAAGTTTTGTATCCTACCTTCAACGCTTTGTTTTACAACTAGTTACATATTAGTAAGTTAAAATTATGTTTGGGCACTCTTTGTCTATAAATTTTTGTGTATTTTTTTGTATTTGTGTTTTTTATGTAATGACTGTTCCGTGCCAGAATAAATTAAATTAAAAAAAAATTAAATTATTTTGTTAAATTATAAAAAGTTCCGTATTCCGACCATAGATGGCGTCCGCCCGTATGTGAACCGCTTTGCCGACTCACAAAGCCCCGCGGAATTCAAACTAAAGATAAAGTCCTAGTCAAACTAGCAACCTTACGCGAAGCCCAAGTAAATAACTCCCGCTAGACGGCGCCTATGTCGCAAGGGACGCGCAGAGCAGTCCCCGCGAAATTCAAAATAAAGAAGTCAAACTAGCAACCTTATGCGAAGCTCAAGTAAATAACTCACGCTAGACGGCGCCTATGTCGCAAGGAGCACACAGAGCAGTCCCCGCGAAATTCAAACTAAAGATAAAGCGCTAGACCACTGACCATTATTCTGAACTAGTTTATTATTCCCTTTTTCATGCTTATTATATTAATGGTGCTACGCATTAATATTTATTTTAGTGCTACTCCCACACATTCCTTACTAACGGACGGATACCATTCATTCTGTACCGTTACAGCCGCCCCCGATAGAATTTAAGCAGATAAGGTACCACTCTTTTCTGCGGCGAATTATATCTTAACCCTGTACTTAATTAAGTACAAATAGCACGGCCTTCCTTGACAACCTCATTGTCATCCTAGTCCTCTTCCTCAAAGATATTCCTACTATTTATAGTTCCTTCCCAATCCCTAACGACTCCTTCCTCAATAAGCATTCCCATTGCAAAATAGCCCACACCCCTCATTCTATTCAACTGACACAAAATCATAATCGCATACCCAGTTCTCGTGTTCGAAACGAAATCCCAGTAAACTTAGTTTCGGTAAATACTTCCCAATAACTTAGACATCTACCATTTCTTTAATCATACACAACCTCCGAATAATGATTTGCCTTTTATTTACCATCATAACAACAAATCATAATATAATTTAAATCAATATAACAGTCTCTTGCGCTGTCTACTAACGCCCCCTAGCGAAAACTCTTCAACTCTATGACGATTCCGACTTAAAGTTTATAACATCTTCCGAACCATTCAATTATTCTATTCTCTAAATTATTTTCCTAGAATAATTTCAAGTACATCTGTCATCATGGCCTTCTTTTAACTTACGTCTTTTCTTACAACTTGTTTCGCATCTAAATGTTGCAACCTAGGGATCGAACCTGGGATCTTTCGTGGGTGAAGCATCAACCACTTCGCCGTCACGGTCTTTAGTTCCAACTAGGTTAATGAATAAAATTTATAATTTGAATTAAAACTTTCCTTCATACTTCAACGCTACCAATCTCATCTTAACTTATATAATTACCTAAGATAACGAAACGTCGGAACAATTGTCTACCTTAGGCAGGGATCGAACCCGCATCCTCCACAATCCCTAATTAGCTACTTCTTTCAACCGAAACCTATTTTCCTCTCCGCGGATAAGAAATCTTAACCAAACCCCCATATCAACCAAAACCAGTAGGCATACCATCATCGCCCAAGAGTTATAACTTTATTTTAGATGAGATACATCTAATGTCTAATCCTGCAAATAACCGAGATAGAATACTAGACTCGCTTCCGTCCGGTACGCAGTGATACCGTGCATACAAATAAAGGTCTTAACGCCTTACAATAAGGTTGTCGATCGTAAATACTTATGGATAAACTCCCTCACTCTAAGGTGGTACGTATCTCAAAACACGTCCTTGAGTTTTGAACTAGATACCCCGTAGTTCAGATCTATTAGAAGTTTGTGTGCTATGTATATCTGTCTAACTGTCAATGTATACGTCATCGATAAGTACTTGTAAATACCCCGGTACGCGCTGGACATTGTATACCAATTGACAAGTACTGAGCTTATGCGTATAAGCAAATATTTATCCCAAAACCTATCTAATAACTATTTCTCACCCCTAGTTATTACTATGTATGAAAGACACCATTTAGTCTCATTTGCTAAAATATAATACGTCAATATCCCCTTACTTTCCTATACCTTTGAAAAATATCATTTTCTTATTAAATTAAACATACCGGTAACTATCTTATCCGCCCCCACAACTCTACTTAACTTCCTACCTTTTATATTACTAATAACGGTCAAATCGGTAAATAATAAGTCATTAAAGGTGACACTTCGTCTTAGTATTCATGGTAATTAATATCGTGAGTTCCTTTTCGTATTTACTGAATTCCAAACTGCGTGATTCAATAGTGCTAGTTTCCCCCTTTTTTTCCCATTAGATGATTTTAATTTTACACTCGCACAAGACACATTATTAAGATGGTAATCTCCCGAATGTTTGTAACTCTAATTGGTTACTCCTTAATTACTCTACTCTACTTTCAGCCTTCCGTCCAGATTGTAAAATTCCCCAGTAGCGCGAGTTCCACTGATAACGCTAAAATGAAATGCTATCAATAACCTCATTTCCGCAGCTTACGGTAATATCTCTCTGTGGGTCAGTCAAGCATATTTACCCTGGTCCACACTCCATAAGGCGTCCTCGAATGGAATTACCCTACAGCAGAATTCTCACAACTTTTAGAAAGGCTAGTTTCGGCGGTGAAGCTTAAGTGGAAAGTATTTAATTTTATTGTGTGCTGAGTAGCTCCCAATTCTACAGCACACTTCCGAAACTTCGATTCAATTAGTTCACCAGGTAAATCAATAAACCCTACACGCTTAACTAAGTTCTATTTGTGTCCAGTGCGACTAAACAATGTTCGAACACCCTAAACAAGCTACTTTTACTAATTTAACAGTGCCAATTAAGAACGCTCCTTGTGTCATGTATAAATTTTATTCAATTTTTTTTTTATAGTTTTATTGTGTGCATAGACGACCAAAGACCTCGCTTTCAGCATGCCTTCTTCGTTGGACCCGCTTGGTTAAATACACTATTCAAAATTCTAAAGTTACAAATGAAAATGTCAAAAGTTCGAACATTATGCAATAGAGAATTCCTCTAACATAGTCCACCAACCTCTTCGCACTATTTAGTCAGGCATATTGCAATTCAAGTATTTATTTTAATTTATAATGACCAATCTTCGCCACCCCTGTTCACATATTTTTAGCCATTTCTATCCACAACTGCGGTGAAGATAATTAGTTAATGAACAAAACATCCTATAAACATTCTATGTTACTACCGCAATCACAAGAAATATTTACTAGGAGGATTATCTATCATACAGCTGACTATAACAAAATGAGTCCCCCTTATCTTTCTCCGTTCCTTCTCTAACGTAGAAGACAGCAACAGACAATTAATATTTAATTACTTATAATTTAGAACACCCTAGGTAAAACGCTACCACAAAACTAGAATAGAACAGAATAGAACTAACCGAAGTAAACTTTTGTATTCACACTTGCAAATAAAATATCTTTATCTTTCCGTGATGAATGATTTTGATAACACTATTTCATCAACTCAATGTCCCGGCCTACATACCTATGTGAAAACTGCCAATTAATTAGTTTGTTTATAACAATCTAGATGCAACATGTAGTTTACATTAAAACTAACAATTTTAAGGTTGTGTCATAACTTCGACAATAACCTACCTTAGCACTAATTTTACTCATCTACAATTACATCACGTACATATTAGATACCAATAATCTAGATTATTTAAGAATTCTAGCAATTCATATTAATAAATAACCAACAAGATCATCCCGCTGTGACAGTCCGCGCTGACCTTCCCACAAGTCAAAATCGCGTTTCGTTCGTCCTATCATTTCTAAACCCGTAGACATTTACTTTGTACTAAAACAAATTATTGAGTTAATAATTATTTGTCAATTGTTAAGCAACCCTATTTAATTTCATAATAACAATTTTAATATAGCAGTATTAGAATATTATTATAAGTTCCGAACATCTTTATTTATTATAATCAACATTAGCGGTTAAAGTATTTGAATGGCCTAGTGCGAACTAGGTTTCAGGTCTCACCTCGGGAAAATAAATTTACTATTGACTCTAAAATCTACCACTAATAAATTTATTATTTTCTTCTGACATATAAAGATAGGCTATGACTCTAGGTCGGGTTTAATAAACTTTGAACTATGCCTACCTCCACGATAACCTCGGTTAAATATATATATCCGCAAAACGAAATATGTCCAATACGGCCGATTTTACTAAATTTAAATTATGCTACTAAACAGTACGTGTCCTAAGAACGTCACACATCCGAAACCCATTTCAGTTCTAATGTCTTTAGCCATATAAATTAAAATTTGTACCTGTCGACGCGAGATAACATCTAAATAATTACTTTGTATGATTCGAATTGTGATAGTCGATTTCATATTGTAATCTCGATAACGCAATACCAGGGATTTACTTGTTAATTTACACTAAGGCTGGATTCGACCAAACTGGAATAAGACTTACTCCGAGATTAGTCTATACAAATTCGGCGTTTAATCTAGGTATAAGACCTTATTCCAGTTTGGTCGAATCCAGCCTAAGAGATTTATTCTCAGCTCGCAATATTAGTCGCTTTATTTCCGGCTTGAATGTTTCTGCGGACTATGAGTTTAAAATTATCCTACAACTTAAAATTGTGGTATATAAAATCGATCACTGTTTTATAAGTAGCTTGTGTTAACTTTTAAAATAATAAAACGATTTAACTAATGATTATGACGTGACATCCGCCCGCAACTCGCCTTTATAATTGATGTGATAACATACGCTATTGTATCCCTATAGCGTAACAGTGCTATAACTCGTTAATTTTGCAGTTAAATCTCGACTTTAAGCCAGTCAACTATTTTTTTTCTACTATTATTTTTTCTTTCGTTTTATTATTCTTTCTGTACTATTATATTTTTCTTTCGACCCCTATTTAGCTCCGAAGCTCAATTAATATCCACCTTCCACAATTATCCATCATCCGTCAATCTTAGATATCTTCGAGAAGTATTTTTTTTTCTTTCTACTAATTTGCCTATCGTATTCCTACTAACATCTCTTTAGCATGTATAATTTCTACCGATCCTCAATTAAATATAATTAAATGCCGGCTCTAAGATATTTATAAATATAATATTTTAGTGTTGTGTGTGTATAGAATCAAACTTCGACTAGTCAATGATCCCTAGTAAGTCGGCATGGTTGCCCTAGAAGAACCACCAACTAATCAAAGCTAGCGTTTGGGATACACGTCAGAATATTCTCCTTCGGCACTACCCGATTTAGTCAATACCAGCCTCTTGTACAAGTGCCTCTTCCGAGTTAACCACAAGCAAAGCTACTGGCTTATGTAGACGCGGTCAAGCATCCGATTCAATGTTTTTGTCTGTAAAATGGGTGATTATGTTTTGCTTTGAGTACTGTAACTGAGTATTGTAACAAGTACTGATTGGATATGATTTATAAAATATATATAATATTTTGTCGTTGAATATATTCACTACACCCTATCCTGTGCAATGCTACCACTAGTATACTTCCTACACTTTCTCACACAACACTTAACTAGTAATATCATTTTTTTTTTTCAACATCTTAATCGTTCAACGGGGATAGACAATTGTGCAAGGTACCCTTCTTAATAGGCTAATCCAACCCAGTGAATTTAATGATTTATCTATCTCTACCTATCCTAACTAATTAGTCATGTAGTAAGGTCTTTTCTTTTCACCGCTCTCCCGACTTAGATATCTCTAGGTAACTCACAACTGATAATATTAGGTAAGTAGGTATAGTAAGCTGTGCCCAGCGAGCTTTACCTCTGCGTACGTTAACCTCATCTTAAGCTAATAATAATCCTTTATAAATCTTCATAATTAACTATTTATCACGATTTCAACTATACGGTAAGAAGCGATGATTACCGGTAACGACTACTTACAACGCTGCAAGAGTATTACAATTATACAAATTATTATTAGACAGCACCCTTTTACCATCATCCAAAATAAAATCTTTTATTGGTAACCCAACGCCATCTAGCCTCGCTAATAGGTAACCTCCCCACAATAGAGTAGACATTAGATAGTTGTTTCCGGACGGTAACGACTTTTATCGCCTACTAGACGTATTTATCCGTTCACATTATGCATCCCAAACTACGTTGCTTTTAAACCAAAATTCCTACTGGCAATGAATAGTCACATGATTCTATCCCCTACATGACATCCCTGCTACTTGCTATTCCCTATAATCGCGATTTCTCATCAACGCGTGTATTTTGAACCGAAATATTATTTTATGTTACTTTTCCTAGGATTTTATCGAACTAACAAAATGAAGCGGCATTTCCCTTGTGCAGAGCAATCGTCCCCGTCTACATGTCACATAATAATAATTCTACCACAATGTCATTGCATTCTAATCTACTACGTGATAAGTATTAGGAAAATCTCTTTCAATGTAAAAATCGCAGGTATTAAAAATAACAGGTATGGAAAATAACAGGTGATTCCGCTTGCTATAACAAAATCACATGATTACGCGATAAGAAAGTTTCCTCTCCGATTGGTTTTATAACTTCATGTCTTATACACATTCCTAATTCTAGATTGTTTATGGTCGCGCTAAATCATATGTCTATGGTCCAACCATAGACAAATAACGTAATAGTCCTTGACTAGCCTAAAACTACTCTATGGATTCCAGACGTGAGACGTAAGGCCAATAATATCCAGTTCGTTATTATATTTTTTTCCTAACATAACCAACACAATAAATTATAATACGTGGAATAGCACATCAACTAAGAACCGCAATCGCTCAGCGATTATTAGTCAAAATATTATTATTATTATTAGTTTTATGTTATGCTGTTAGCGTCATAACTTTATAATATTGTACAGCATATCGCCGTCCTATAATATAAATTGAATCCAGCAATAATTAAGTTGGTTAATTCTGTCCAATCTCGCCTCCTTGCCTTCTCATCCGACAGCAATAATAATAATCTTTCTAAATCAATAAATGTTTAACTACGTCACCCTATCGGCAACATCGACTTTTTACGATCCTAAAAATAACTCAACACAAGGCTGTATGAACCAGTTGCCTATGCCTACATGAAATCTATCACCAGGAATAAAACAAACCTAATATTACACTATCGTCAACAATTATCTCCGCGTCCTATCAAAAATTGAATACCTCTAAAGGTTTCAGTATTCACAGATAACTCAACAGTTTTAAAATTTAATACTCCAGATTTTTGGTTATTAACTATATCTATGTACTTTGTGCTTTTATGATACTTTGGGAAAACAACAACGCCAACAGCCGCACGGTACTTGATGCTGGCGAAATCCGCCATTAAATAAAGAAGAAAAAGATAATAACTGAAAGGTATTGTATTTCAAATAATACTCATTAGGTACGTTATTCTTTTGTAGTTTTATCTCTATTTGACCTTTAACCTAACCTGAGAATCTTTTTGTTACAGATTTCGTACAACAAGGTTTAACCTACAGCTCACAGCAAGCATTACAAAGACTAATCTTCACCCACTATCAAGAGCCCGTAATACAAAGTGCATGAATCAACTCCAGAAGATCCAACAAAGTTTATTGTGAAAAGTGTCAAATTTTAATTCTTCAATATCTCTGAATTAATTAATCTTCATTGAATTATTCCCTACTAAGCCAATTCTAAACTCACGCATCTCTACACGACAACAATTTGTGGGAAAAAATCCCACATCTAAATTAAAGTATTACCGCTTGACTGAAATCCAATACAACTATATTAATGATAAATTATAACTTAACTTTCTGATCCTGGTAACGGCTTACCAAATTGTACCTTCTCGCCCTAACCTAAATCTCTACCTTATTCTACCTTATAATACATACACACATCCTCGCCGCTTTTACCTTAACTTAACTTATTATCTAATTCTTAAAACTAATTAACCTAATTTATCTACAATCTAATGGTTGTGTTTGGAGTTTTTGTGTAGTGGGTATTGTTTGTATGATGATGAAACCTTAGCATAGCTTAATTCTATTTGCAGTGAATTTCAGTCAAGCAATGTAATATTATAATAAATACTATTTTGGCCAGATCGTCTAGTGAACCCTCCGTTGTCAACCGCATTTAAGTAACTCAAGTTCTTTCGTGAAAATTTAGTAATTGGCTTATCCCTGTGTTAAATTATTTCCTCCTGACCTAATTACCTACCAGTCTATAAATCATATCATAGATATGTGTAGCCTAGCAATGACTTCGTCTGAACTGTGACCTAAATCCTACACTGCAGCTGCGGGGAAGATTTGTAACCACTCAAAGATAATCAGATGATAGCTTAGCTTGCAAGTATTATTATTTATTAAAAGTAGCATGATACATAAGAAGTCTTGTGCAATTTACATGACATATTAGAGGATTCTGGTAATTTAATAGCCCCTCCCCGCTATTAGCATGCCGACCAGCTCATTATTTTATATCAGCTCTGACCAGATTGACTTTAACATTAATTAGCCTGTCGCTTTAATTCTTTAATCTGAGAATTTACATCTCTCCTCAGAATTTAATTTCATCTTACATTATGAACTATGTGTTAGCAATTTAAATTTTTATTATTCCACATAAATCAATAGAGTTTATCTCAAGGCTTGCTATCATCCAAATATCCTTTTCACATTAAGAACTTAATTATTCAATGCAATAACTTATGTCTTATGATTTCACTTATTGAACAGAGGTGGAAAGCCAGCATTCTACCGGACACTTATTCCTCTGATTATTGTGTCTATTATAAGAGATCACAATGTAACAATATTAACTTACTGTCCTTTTGTCTAATTAGAAAATTAATATTCAGTTCTATAAAGGGTGGATAATTTATTCAAACGCCACTTCAGGCGGTGGCTAAAATAGAATGCTATTAATACAGGTAAAATTACTTTTATTTACTCTTAGTATTTATTATACAGGTCCTATAAAGTTCCAATATAACTACGTTGGATTGGCTGCATTGGCAGATTATCACATCTTAAGTTTATTAAAGGATGTTTGATTTGTTCTATATCCTACTCATTTAGGAAGTGAACTTAAATAGAATACTATCATTTGAAGTAAATTACTTTGGTTTACTCTTAGTGTTCATTATACAGATCTTATAAAGTATAAGTACATCTCAAGTTTATTAAAAGATGTTTAATTTATTCAATATCCTTGACTTTTAGGAAGTGAACTTAAGTAGAATACTATCATTTGAAGTAACTTACTTTGGTTTACTCTTAGTGTTCATTATACAGATATTATAAAGTATAAGTACATCTCAAATTTATTGAAAGATGTTTAATTCATTCAATATCCTTGACTTTAGGAAGTGAACTTAAATAGAATACTATCATTTGAAGTAAATTACTTTGGTTTACTCTTAGTGTTCATTATACAGATATTATAAAGTATAAGTACATCTCAAGTTTATTAAAAGATGTTTAATTTATTCAATATCCTTGACTTTTAGGAAGTGAACTTAAGTTAATTATTTTTCCATTAACTTCCACCCCTGTCTCTCAGACTGAGTGGTTAATTTGATAGCCTACTAAATCATAGTTAGTATGTTTTTAGTAGGTAGTAAATCAGGTAATTATCCCTGTTAATAATTGAATCAATTACACTTAGGAGTCATCCTTCACTCACTTTAATAGGTATAAATTAGACTGTACTAGGTATTAGTCTGATTGATTTAGATTGTTCCCATCAAATATTTCTATGTTTCACATTATTAGAAGGAAGTACTTACATATCTTAAGAGGTCTTTGACCATTAAGGTGAATTCAAATGGTATTAGTAGACCATTATCAGGCTAATTAGCAGGTTGTTATCAATCAATTATTTCTATGTTTCAGATTATTAGAAGCTCATAGCTTGCAATGTCTTCCTTCAACGAATGATCCTAGGTTCTAAACTGGTTTTAGTTGTTCAGTTTGTATCAGCTTATTTTTTACTAATAGGTATCGGATGTGTACTTTTAATACCTTGAAGAGTGTAGCAATATAAGATCGTATCGCATCCCAGGGAAAGCTAAAAATGCCTGTTTGGTCATTTCAGTATTAGAAATCAAACATCACAGTACAGCTATGCTTATTTGCTATAACTTTTAGTATTTTTCTTGTAATAGGAAACCAGTCTAGACTTTTAGGTATTCCAAGTAATGATGGTACAATATTATCATACTTCTGTTAATTATTTAAAATGAATAATTAATTGGTAACAACTTTAGGAAAACAATTAGAATTTTATCGGCCTACGGTAACAGATTACATGCCTAGATAGGACCCACATCACTTCATCGTAAGTTTTATTTAGCACCGTAACCTAATTATCCCTACCTTATTAGTCTGAATTAATCCAGCCTGGCCTCGCGGCTCAAGTACCCAGCCTATGTACGCACAGCGTGCAACCACCTTGCCCTCCCTTAACTAACAATATATAGGACCGCCTACCTATAGATTCCTACAGCTTTCCTCACTTGAAAATGCCTATATTTTGTCGAACTAACAGTCCCTACTTGTGTACTTTGCAATCTAGGCCCAAGCCACATTTAACTTAACTTCGTGGTGAGTTGTGAGAGTCGCATTGCCCCTGAAAGCAACTGACTCCTAAATGTTCTATCAGTCGAGCCAGTATACTCAGTGTGTTATTTTCCTATCACTACACTGTGTGTACGGAGGTAGACTTGAAATTGGACTGGGTCATACGGGTCTACCTCCAGCTAAATGGTGTCTGACCTATCTTCAACTTTCACTAGGGAGACAACTGTCTCTCCCCCATTACTCCGTCGAAGATAATGTATAGTTTAGCGTAATAATGGAAAACGCCGACCTTATTAAATACAGTCAAAGGTCATCCAGACCGAAGTCTGTTGAAAGGTATATTGGTTTTGTTGCCACCGTTATGCGTTTCCGCCAATATACCCCGAAATACATCATTTCGTTAACGGATTCAAGTTGCGATCGCAATAGTTTTACTTTATAAATCACTTTAAATTTCACAAATCTTAATTAATATCGCAGCTCGAATATCACTTAGCGCACTATCAAAGCTCGGACACTATTTTTCCCGTATGAGTAGTTACCGCACTCTTAAATTGGACCGCGCCTCCGACGTCCAATTATTGAATGCCCGCTAATTTTCCGCCCTTTTCCCAAACATCCTAACTTTCGCGCCATCCCCCCCCCCCCAACATTCGCCCGCGCGAGTCCGCTTTTCCTCCCTTCAACCAATCCCTAGCTGTTTTTCGATGCGCCTCGCCTTCGCGTCGCTTAATATTTGTTATACGCGAACTTCGCGTTGCGCCACGTGGAGATAACATCCTACCTCTCTTTCTATCTTTTTCCCAACCTCTCGCTCGCTCATTTCCGCCGCCCGCCGCGCAATTCTAAAGTTTTTCCATAATCCAACCAAATCTCGTCAGATAGCCAATATTACATCTTTGAATATCTAAATGTAGCCTTCTATTAACAATTCCCTCTCAATAATCATCCACTTAAGCCAATAATCCTGTATTTTGTTAAATTATAAAAAGTTCCGTATTCCGACCATAGATGGCGTCCGCCCGTATGTGAACCGCTTTGCCGACTCACAAAGCCCCGCGGAATTCAAACTAAAGATAAAGTCCTAGTCAAACTAGCAACCTTACGCGAAGCCCAAGTAAATAACTCCCGCTAGACGGCGCCTATGTCGCAAGGGACGCGCAGAGCAGTCCCCGCGAAATTCAAAATAAAGAAGTCAAACTAGCAACCTTATGCGAAGCTCAAGTAAATAACTCACGCTAGACGGCGCCTATGTCGCAAGGAGCACACAGAGCAGTCCCCGCGAAATTCAAACTAAAGATAAAGCGCTAGACCACTGACCATTATTCTGAACTAGTTTATTATTCCCTTTTTCATGCTTATTATATTAATGGTGCTACGCATTAATATTTATTTTAGTGCTACTCCCACACATTCCTTACTAACGGACGGATACCATTCATTCTGTACCGTTACAGCCGCCCCCGATAGAATTTAAGCAGATAAGGTACCACTCTTTTCTGCGGCGAATTATATCTTAACCCTGTACTTAATTAAGTACAAATAGCACGGCCTTCCTTGACAACCTCATTGTCATCCTAGTCCTCTTCCTCAAAGATATTCCTACTATTTATAGTTCCTTCCCAATCCCTAACGACTCCTTCCTCAATAAGCATTCCCATTGCAAAATAGCCCACACCCCTCATTCTATTCAACTGACACAAAATCATAATCGCATACCCAGTTCTCGTGTTCGAAACGAAATCCCAGTAAACTTAGTTTCGGTAAATACTTCCCAATAACTTAGACATCTACCATTTCTTTAATCATACACAACCTCCGAATAATGATTTGCCTTTTATTTACCATCATAACAACAAATCATAATATAATTTAAATCAATATAACAGTCTCTTGCGCTGTCTACTAACGCCCCCTAGCGAAAACTCTTCAACTCTATGACGATTCCGACTTAAAGTTTATAACATCTTCCGAACCATTCAATTATTCTATTCTCTAAATTATTTTCCTAGAATAATTTCAAGTACATCTGTCATCATGGCCTTCTTTTAACTTACGTCTTTTCTTACAACTTGTTTCGCATCTAAATGTTGCAACCTAGGGATCGAACCTGGGATCTTTCGTGGGTGAAGCATCAACCACTTCGCCGTCACGGTCTTTAGTTCCAACTAGGTTAATGAATAAAATTTATAATTTGAATTAAAACTTTCCTTCATACTTCAACGCTACCAATCTCATCTTAACTTATATAATTACCTAAGATAACGAAACGTCGGAACAATTGTCTACCTCAGGCAGGGATCGAACCCGCGTCCTCCACAATCCCTAATTAGCTACTTCTTTCAACCGAAACCTATTTTCCTCTCCGCGGATAAGAAATCTTAACCAAACCCCCATATCAACCAAAACCAGTAGGCATACCATCATCGCCCAAGAGTTATAACTTTATTTTAGATGAGATACATCTAATGTCTAATCCTGCAAATAACCGAGATAGAATACTAGACTCGCTTCCGTCCGGTACGCAGTGATACCGTGCATACAAATAAAGGTCTTAACGCCTTACAATAAGGTTGTCGATCGTAAATACTTATGGATAAACTCCCTCACTCTAAGGTGGTACGTATCTCAAAACACGTCCTTGAGTTTTGAACTAGATACCCCGTAGTTCAGATCTATTAGAAGTTTGTGTGCTATGTATATCTGTCTAACTGTCAATGTATACGTCATCGATAAGTACTTGTAAATACCCCGGTACGCGCTGGACATTGTACACCAATTGACAAGTACTGAGCTTATGCGTATAAGCAAATATTTATCCCAAAACCTATCTAATAACTATTTCTCACCCCTAGTTATTACTATGTATGAAAGACACCATTTAGTCTCATTTGCTAAAATATAATACGTCAATATCCCCTTACTTTCCTATACCTTTGAAAAATATCATTTTCTTATTAAATTAAACATACCGGTAACTATCTTATCCGCCCCCACAACTCTACTTAACTTCCTACCTTTTATATTACTAATAACGGTCAAATCGGTAAATAATAAGTCATTAAAGGTGACACTTCGTCTTAGTATTCATGGTAATTAATATCGTGAGTTCCTTTTCGTATTTACTGAATTCCAAACTGCGTGATTCAATAGTGCTAGTTTCCCCCTTTTTTCCCATTAGATGATTTTAATTTTACACTCGCACAAGACACATTATTAAGATGGTAATCTCCCGAATGTTTGTAACTCTAATTGGTTACTCCTTAATTACTCTACTCTACTTTCAGCCTTCCGTCCAGATTGTAAAATTCCCCAGTAGCGCGAGTTCCACTGATAACGCTAAAATGAAATGCTATCAATAACCTCATTTCCGCAGCTAACGGTAATATCTCTCTGTGGGTCAGTCAAGCATATTTACCCTGGTCCACACTCCATAAGGCGTCCTCGAATGGAATTACCCTACAGCAGAATTCTCACAACTTTTAGAAAGGCTAGTTTCGGCGGTGAAGCTTAAGTGGAAAGTATTTAATTTTATTGTGTGCTGAGTAGCTCCCAATTCTACAGCACACTTCCGAAACTTCGATTCAATTAGTTCACCAGGTAAATCAATAAACCCTACACGCTTAACTAAGTTCTATTTGTGTCCAGTGCGACTAAACAATGTTCGAACACCCTAAACAAGCTACTTTTACTAATTTAACAGTGCCAATTAAGAACGCTCCTTGTGTCATGTATAAATTTTATTCAATTTTTTTTTTATAGTTTTATTGTGTGCATAGACGACCAAAGACCTCGCTTTCAGCATGCCTTCTTCGTTGGACCCGCTTGGTTAAATACACTATTCAAAATTCTAAAGTTACAAATGAAAATGTCAAAAGTTCGAACATTATGCAATAGAGAATTCCTCTAACATAGTCCACCAACCTCTTCGCACTATTTAGTCAGGCATATTGCAATTCAAGTATTTATTTTAATTTATAATGACCAATCTTCGCCACCCCTGTTCACATATTTTTAGCCATTTCTATCCACAACTGCGGTGAAGATAATTAGTTAATGAACAAAACATCCTATAAACATTCTATGTTACTACCGCAATCACAAGAAATATTTACTAGGAGGATTATCTATCATACAGCTGACTATAACAAAATGAGTCCCCCTTATCTTTCTCCGTTCCTTCTCTAACGTAGAAGACAGCAACAGACAATTAATATTTAATTACTTATAATTTAGAACACCCTAGGTAAAACGCTACCACAAAACTAGAATAGAACAGAATAGAACTAACCGAAGTAAACTTTTGTATTCACACTTGCAAATAAAATATCTTTATCTTTCCGTGATGAATGATTTTGATAACACTATTTCATCAACTCAATGTCCCGGCCTACATACCTATGTGAAAACTGCCAATTAATTAGTTTGTTTATAACAATCTAGATGCAACATGTAGTTTACATTAAAACTAACAATTTCAAGGTTGTGTCATAACTTCGACAATAACCTACCTTAGCACTAATTTTACTCATCTACAATTACATCACGTACATATTAGATACCAATAATCTAGATTATTTAAGAATTCTAGCAATTCATATTAATAAATAACCAACAAGATCATCCCGCTGTGACAGTCCGCGCTGACCTTCCCACAAGTCAAAATCGCGTTTCGTTCGTCCTATCATTTCTAAACCCGTAGACATTTACTTTGTACTAAAACAAATTATTGAGTTAATAATTATTTGTCAATTGTTAAGCAACCCTATTTAATTTCATAATAACAATTTTAATATAGCAGTATTAGAATATTATTATAAGTTCCGAACATCTTTATTTATTATAATCAACATTAGCGGTTAAAGTATTTGAATGGCCTAGTGCGAACTAGGTTTCAGGTCTCACCTCGGGAAAATAAATTTACTATTGACTCTAAAATCTACCACTAATAAATTTATTATTTTCTTCTGACATATAAAGATAGGCTATGACTCTAGGTCGGGTTTAATAAACTTTGAACTATGCCTACCTCCACGACAACCTCGGTTAAATATATATATCCGCAAAACGAAATATGTCCAATACGGCCGATTTTACTAAATTTAAATTATGCTACTAAACAGTACGTGTCCTAAGAATGTCACACATCCGAAACCCATTTCAGTTCTAATGTCTTTAGCCATATAAATTAAAATTTGTACCTGTCGACGCGAGATAACATCTAAATAATTACTTTGTATGATTCGAATTGTGATAGTCGATTTCATATTGTAATCTCGATAACGCAATACCAGGGATTTACTTGTTAATTTACACTAAGGCTGGATTCGACCAAACTGGAATAAGACTTACTCCGAGATTAGTCTATACAAATTCGGCGTTTAATCTAGGTATAAGACCTTATTCCAGTTTGGTCGAATCCAGCCTAAGAGATTTATTCTCAGCTCGCAATATTAGTCGCTTTATTTCCGGCTTGAATGTTTCTGCGGACTATGAGTTTAAAATTATCCTACAACTTAAAATTGTGGTATATAAAATCGATCACTGTTTTATAAGTAGCTTGTGTTAACTTTTAAAATAATAAAACGATTTAACTAATGATTATGACGTGACATCCGCCCGCAACTCGCCTTTATAATTGATGTGATAACATACGCTATTGTATCCCTATAGCGTAACAGTGCTATAACTCGTTAATTTTGCAGTTAAATCTCGACTTTAAGCCAGTCAACTATTTTTTTTCTACTATTATTTTTTCTTTCGTTTTATTATTCTTTCTGTACTATTATATTTTTCTTTCGACCCCTATTTAGCTCCGAAGCTCAATTAATATCCACCTTCCACAATTATCCATCATCCGTCAATCTTAGATATCTTCGAGAAGTATTTTTTTTTCTTTCTACTAATTTGCCTATCGTATTCCTACTAACATCTCTTTAGCATGTATAATTTCTACCGATCCTCAATTAAATATAATTAAATGCCGGCTCTAAGATATTTATAAATATAATATTTTAGTGTTGTGTGTGTATAGAATCAAACTTCGACTAGTCAATGATCCCTAGTAAGTCGGCATGGTTGCCCTAGAAGAACCACCAACTAATCAAAGCTAGCGTTTGGGATACACGTCAGAATATTCTCCTTCGGCACTACCCGATTTAGTCAATACCAGCCTCTTGTACAAGTGCCTCTTCCGAGTTAACCACAAGCAAAGCTACTGGCTTATGTAGACGCGGTCAAGCATCCGATTCAATGTTTTTGTCTGTAAAATGGGTGATTATGTTTTGCTTTGAGTACTGTAACTGAGTATTGTAACAAGTACTGATTGGATATGATTTATAAAATATATATAATATTTTGTCGTTGAATATATTCACTACACCCTATCCTGTGCAATGCTACCACTAGTATACTTCCTACACTTTCTCACACAACACTTAACTAGTAATATCATTTTTTTTTTTCAACATCTTAATCGTTCAACGGGGATAGACAATTGTGCAAGGTACCCTTCTTAATAGGCTAATCCAACCCAGTGAATTTCATGATTTATCTATCTCTACCTATCCTAACTAATTAGTCATGTAGTAAGGTCTTTTCTTTTCACCGCTCTCCCGACTTAGATATCTCTAGGTAACTCACAACTGATAATATTAGGTAAGTAGGTATAGTAAGCTGTGCCCAGCGAGCTTTACCTCTGCGTACGTTAACCTCATCTTAAGCTAATAATAATCCTTTATAAATCTTCATAATTAACTATTTATCACGATTTCAACTATACGGTAAGAAGCGATGATTACCGGTAACGACTACTTACAACGCTGCAAGAGTATTACAATTATACAAATTATTATTAGACAGCACCCTTTTACCATCATCCAAAATAAAATCTTTTATTGGTAACCCAACGCCATCTAGCCTCGCTAATAGGTAACCTCCCCACAATAGAGTAGACATTAGATAGTTGTTTCCGGACGGTAACGACTTTTATCGCCTACTAGACGTATTTATCCGTTCACATTATGCATCCCAAACTACGTTGCTTTTAAACCAAAATTCCTACTGGCAATGAATAGTCACATGATTCTATCCCCTACATGACATCCCTGCTACTTGCTATTCCCTATAATCGCGATTTCTCATCAACGCGTGTATTTTGAACCGAAATATTATTTTATGTTACTTTTCCTAGGATTTTATCGAACTAACAAAATGAAGCGGCATTTCCCTTGTGCAGAGCAATCGTCCCCGTCTACATGTCACATAATAATAATTCTACCACAATGTCATTGCATTCTAATCTACTACGTGATAAGTATTAGGAAAATCTCTTTCAATGTAAAAATCGCAGGTATTAAAAATAACAGGTATGGAAAATAACAGGTGATTCCGCTTGCTATAACAAAATCACATGATTACGCGATAAGAAAGTTTCCTCTCCGATTGGTTTTATAACTTCATGTCTTATACACATTCCTAATTCTAGATTGTTTATGGTCGCGCTAAATCATATGTCTATGGTCCAACCATAGACAAATAACGTAATAGTCCTTGACTAGCCTAAAACTACTCTATGGATTCCAGACGTGAGACGTAAGGCCAATAATATCCAGTTCGTTATTATATTTTTTTCCTAACATAACCAACACAATAAATTATAATACGTGGAATAGCACATCAACTAAGAACCGCAATCGCTCAGCGATTATTAGTCAAAATATTATTATTATTATTAGTTTTATGTTATGCTGTTAGCGTCATAACTTTATAATATTGTACAGCATATCGCCGTCCTATAATATAAATTGAATCCAGCAATAATTAAGTTGGTTAATTCTGTCCAATCTCGCCTCCTTGCCTTCTCATCCGACAGCAATAATAATAATCTTTCTAAATCAATAAATGTTTAACTACGTCACCCTATCGGCAACATCGACTTTTTACGATCCTAAAAATAACTCAACACAAGGCTGTATGAACCAGTTGCCTATGCCTACATGAAATCTATCACCAGGAATAAAACAAACCTAATATTACACTATCGTCAACAATTATCTCCGCGTCCTATCAAAAATTGAATACCTCTAAAGGTTTCAGTATTCACAGATAACTCAACAGTTTTAAAATTTAATACTCCAGATTTTTGGTTATTAACTATATCTATGTACTTTGTGCTTTTATGATACTTTGGGAAAACAACAACGCCAACAGCCGCACGGTACTTGATGCTGGCGAAATCCGCCATTAAATAAAGAAGAAAAAGATAATAACTGAAAGGTATTGTATTTCAAATAATACTTATTAGGTACGTTATTCTTTTGTAGTTTTATCTCTATTTGACCTTTAACCTAACCTGAGAATCTTTTTGTTACAGATTTCGTACAACAAGGTTTAACCTACAGCTCACAGCAAGCATTACAAAGACTAATCTTCACCCACTATCAAGAGCCCGTAATACAAAGTGCATGAATCAACTCCAGAAGATCCAACAAAGTTTATTGTGAAAAGTGTCAAATTTTAATTCTTCAATATCTCTGAATTAATTAATCTTCATTGAATTATTCCCTACTAAGCCAATTCTAAACTCACGCATCTCTACACGACAACAATTTGTGGGAAAAAATCCCACATCTAAATTAAAGTATTACCGCTTGACTGAAATCCAATACAACTATATTAATGATAAATTATAACTTAACTTTCTGATCCTGGTAACGGCTTACCAAATTGTACCTTCTCGCCCTAACCTAAATCTCTACCTTATTCTACCTTATAATACATACACACATCCTCGCCGCTTTTACCTTAACTTAACTTATTATCTAATTCTTAAAACTAATTAACCTAATTTATCTACAATCTAATGGTTGTGTTTGGAGTTTTTGTGTAGTGCGTATTGTTTGTATGATGATGAAACCTTAGCATAGCTTAATTCTATTTGCAGTGAATTTCAGTCAAGCAATGTAATATTATAATAAATACTATTTTGGCCAGATCGTCTAGTGAACCCTCCGTTGTCAACCGCATTTAAGTAACTCAAGTTCTTTCGTGAAAATTTAGTAATTGGCTTATCCCTGTGTTAAATTATTTCCTCCTGACCTAATTACCTACCAGTCTATAAATCATATCATAGATATGTGTAGCCTAGCAATGACTTCGTCTGAACTGTGACCTAAATCCTACACTGCAGCTGCGGGGAAGATTTGTAACCACTCAAAGATAATCAGATGATAGCTTAGCTTGCAAGTATTATTATTTATTAAAAGTAGCATGATACATAAGAAGTCTTGTGCAATTTACATGACATATTAGAGGATTCTGGTAATTTAATAGCCCCTCCCCGCTATTAGCATGCCGACCAGCTCATTATTTTATATCAGCTCTGACCAGATTGACTTTAACATTAATTAGCCTGTCGCTTTAATTCTTTAATCTGAGAATTTACATCTCTCCTCAGAATTTAATTTCATCTTACATTATGAACTATGTGTTAGCAATTTAAATTTTTATTATTCCACATAAATCAATAGAGTTTATCTCAAGGCTTGCTATCATCCAAATATCCTTTTCACATTAAGAACTTAATTATTCAATGCAATAACTTATGTCTTATGATTTCACTTATTGAACAGAGGTGGAAAGCCAGCATTCTACCGGACACTTATTCCTCTGATTATTGTGTCTATTATAAGAGATCACAATGTAACAATATTAACTTACTGTCCTTTTGTCTAATTAGAAAATTAATATTCAGTTCTATAAAGGGTGGATAATTTATTCAAACGCCACTTCAGGCGGTGGCTAAAATAGAATGCTATTAATACAGGTAAAATTACTTTTATTTACTCTTAGTATTTATTATACAGGTCCTATAAAGTTCCAATATAACTACGTTGGATTGGCTGCATTGGCAGATTATCACATCTTAAGTTTATTAAAGGATGTTTGATTTGTTCTATATCCTACTCATTTAGGAAGTGAACTTAAATAGAATACTATCATTTGAAGTAAATTACTTTGGTTTACTCTTAGTGTTCATTATACAGATCTTATAAAGTATAAGTACATCTCAAGTTTATTAAAAGATGTTTAATTTATTCAATATCCTTGACTTTTAGGAAGTGAACTTAAGTAGAATACTATCATTTGAAGTAACTTACTTTGGTTTACTCTTAGTGTTCATTATACAGATATTATAAAGTATAAGTACATCTCAAATTTATTGAAAGATGTTTAATTCATTCAATATCCTTGACTTTAGGAAGTGAACTTAAATAGAATACTATCATTTGAAGTAAATTACTTTGGTTTACTCTTAGTGTTCATTATACAGATATTATAAAGTATAAGTACATCTCAAGTTTATTAAAAGATGTTTAATTTATTCAATATCCTTGACTTTTAGGAAGTGAACTTAAGTTAATTATTTTTCCATTAACTTCCACCCCTGTCTCTCAGACTGAGTGGTTAATTTGATAGCCTACTAAATCATAGTTAGTATGTTTTTAGTAGGTAGTAAATCAGGTAATTATCCCTGTTAATAATTGAATCAATTACACTTAGGAGTCATCCTTCACTCACTTTAATAGGTATAAATTAGACTGTACTAGGTATTAGTCTGATTGATTTAGATTGTTCCCATCAAATATTTCTATGTTTCACATTATTAGAAGGAAGTACTTACATATCTTAAGAGGTCTTTGACCATTAAGGTGAATTCAAATGGTATTAGTAGACCATTATCAGGCTAATTAGCAGGTTGTTATCAATCAATTATTTCTATGTTTCAGATTATTAGAAGCTCATAGCTTGCAATGTCTTCCTTCAACGAATGATCCTAGGTTCTAAACTGGTTTTAGTTGTTCAGTTTGTATCAGCTTATTTTTTACTAATAGGTATCGGATGTGTACTTTTAATACCTTGAAGAGTGTAGCAATATAAGATCGTATCGCATCCCAGGGAAAGCTAAAAATGCCTGTTTGGTCATTTCAGTATTAGAAATCAAACATCACAGTACAGCTATGCTTATTTGCTATAACTTTTAGTATTTTTCTTGTAATAGGAAACCAGTCTAGACTTTTAGGTATTCCAAGTAATGATGGTACAATATTATCATACTTCTGTTAATTATTTAAAATGAATAATTAATTGGTAACAACTTTAGGAAAACAATTAGAATTTTATCGGCCTACGGTAACAGATTACATGCCTAGATAGGACCCACATCACTTCATCGTAAGTTTTATTTAGCACCGTAACCTAATTATCCCTACCTTATTAGTCTGAATTAATCCAGCCTGGCCTCGCGGCTCAAGTACCCAGCCTATGTACGCACAGCGTGCAACCACCTTGCCCTCCCTTAACTAACAATATATAGGACCGCCTACCTATAGATTCCTACAGCTTTCCTCACTTGAAAATGCCTATATTTTGTCGAACTAACAGTCCCTACTTGTGTACTTTGCAATCTAGGCCCAAGCCACATTTAACTTAACTTCGTGGTGAGTTGTGAGAGTCGCATTGCCCCTGAAAGCAACTGACTCCTAAATGTTCTATCAGTCGAGCCAGTATACTCAGTGTGTTATTTTCCTATCACTACACTGTGTGTACGGAGGTAGACTTGAAATTGGACTGGGTCATACGGGTCTACCTCCAGCTAAATGGTGTCTGACCTATCTTCAACTTTCACTAGGGAGACAACTGTCTCTCCCCCATTACTCCGTCGAAGATAGTGTATTGTTTAGCGTAATAATGGAAAACGCCGACCTTATTAAATACAGTCAAAGGTCATCCAGACCGAAGTCTGTTGAAAGGTATATTGGTTTTGTTGCCACCGTTATGCGTTTCCGCCAATATACCCCGAAATACATCATTTCGTTAACGGATTCAAGTTGCGATCGCAATAGTTTTACTTTATAAATCACTTTAAATTTCACAAATCTTAATTAATATCGCAGCTCGAATATCACTTAGCGCACTATCAAAGCTCGGACACTATTTTTCCCGTATGAGTAGTTACCGCACTCTTAAATTGGACCGCGCCTCCGACGTCCAATTATTGAATGCCCGCTAATTTTCCGCCCTTTTCCCAAACATCTTAACTTTCGCGCCATCCCCCCCCCCCCAACATTCGCCCGCGCGAGTCCGCTTTTCCTCCCTTCAACCAATCCCTAGCTGTTTTTCGATGCGCCTCGCCTTCGCGTCGCTTAATATTTGTTATACGCGAACTTCGCGTTGCGCCACGTGGAGATAACATCCTACCTCTCTTTCTATCTTTTTCCCAACCTCTCGCTCGCTCATTTCCGCCGCCCGCCGCGCAATTCTAAAGTTTTTCCATAATCCAACCAAATCTCGTCAGATAGCCAATATTACATCTTTGAATATCTAAATGTAGCCTTCTATTAACAATTCCCTCTCAATAATCATCCACTTAAGCCAATAATCCTGTATTTTGTTAAATTATAAAAAGTTCCGTATTCCGACCATAGATGGCGTCCGCCCGTATGTGAACCGCTTTGCCGACTCACAAAGCCCCGCGGAATTCAAACTAAAGATAAAGTCCTAGTCAAACTAGCAACCTTACGCGAAGCCCAAGTAAATAACTCCCGCTAGACGGCGCCTATGTCGCAAGGGACGCGCAGAGCAGTCCCCGCGAAATTCAAAATAAAGAAGTCAAACTAGCAACCTTATGCGAAGCTCAAGTAAATAACTCACGCTAGACGGCGCCTATGTCGCAAGGAGCACACAGAGCAGTCCCCGCGAAATTCAAACTAAAGATAAAGCGCTAGACCACTGACCATTATTCTGAACTAGTTTATTATTCCCTTTTTCATGCTTATTATATTAATGGTGCTACGCATTAATATTTATTTTAGTGCTACTCCCACACATTCCTTACTAACGGACGGATACCATTCATTCTGTACCGTTACAGCCGCCCCCGATAGAATTTAAGCAGATAAGGTACCACTCTTTTCTGCGGCGAATTATATCTTAACCCTGTACTTAATTAAGTACAAATAGCACGGCCTTCCTTGACAACCTCATTGTCATCCTAGTCCTCTTCCTCAAAGATATTCCTACTATTTATAGTTCCTTCCCAATCCCTAACGACTCCTTCCTCAATAAGCATTCCCATTGCAAAATAGCCCACACCCCTCATTCTATTCAACTGACACAAAATCATAATCGCATACCCAGTTCTCGTGTTCGAAACGAAATCCCAGTAAACTTAGTTTCGGTAAATACTTCCCAATAACTTAGACATCTACCATTTCTTTAATCATACACAACCTCCGAATAATGATTTGCCTTTTATTTACCATCATAACAACAAATCATAATATAATTTAAATCAATATAACAGTCTCTTGCGCTGTCTACTAACGCCCCCTAGCGAAAACTCTTCAACTCTATGACGATTCCGACTTAAAGTTTATAACATCTTCCGAACCATTCAATTATTCTATTCTCTAAATTATTTTCCTAGAATAATTTCAAGTACATCTGTCATCATGGCCTTCTTTTAACTTACGTCTTTTCTTACAACTTGTTTCGCATCTAAATGTTGCAACCTAGGGATCGAACCTGGGATCTTTCGTGGGTGAAGCATCAACCACTTCGCCGTCACGGTCTTTAGTTCCAACTAGGTTAATGAATAAAATTTATAATTTGAATTAAAACTTTCCTTCATACTTCAACGCTACCAATCTCATCTTAACTTATATAATTACCTAAGATAACGAAACGTCGGAACAATTGTCTACCTCAGGCAGGGATCGAACCCGCGTCCTCCACAATCCCTAATTAGCTACTTCTTTCAACCGAAACCTATTTTCCTCTCCGCGGATAAGAAATCTTAACCAAACCCCCATATCAACCAAAACCAGTAGGCATACCATCATCGCCCAAGAGTTATAACTTTATTTTAGATGAGATACATCTAATGTCTAATCCTGCAAATAACCGAGATAGAATACTAGACTCGCTTCCGTCCGGTACGCAGTGATACCGTGCATACAAATAAAGGTCTTAACGCCTTACAATAAGGTTGTCGATCGTAAATACTTATGGATAAACTCCCTCACTCTAAGGTGGTACGTATCTCAAAACACGTCCTTGAGTTTTGAACTAGATACCCCGTAGTTCAGATCTATTAGAAGTTTGTGTGCTATGTATATCTGTCTAACTGTCAATGTATACGTCATCGATAAGTACTTGTAAATACCCCGGTACGCGCTGGACATTGTATACCAATTGACAAGTACTGAGCTTATGCGTATAAGCAAATATTTATCCCAAAACCTATCTAATAACTATTTCTCACCCCTAGTTATTACTATGTATGAAAGACACCATTTAGTCTCATTTGCTAAAATATAATACGTCAATATCCCCTTACTTTCCTATACCTTTGAAAAATATCATTTTCTTATTAAATTAAACATACCGGTAACTATCTTATCCGCCCCCACAACTCTACTTAACTTCCTACCTTTTATATTACTAATAACGGTCAAATCGGTAAATAATAAGTCATTAAAGGTGACACTTCGTCTTAGTATTCATGGTAATTAATATCGTGAGTTCCTTTTCGTATTTACTGAATTCCAAACTGCGTGATTCAATAGTGCTAGTTTCCCCCTTTTTTTCCCATTAGATGATTTTAATTTTACACTCGCACAAGACACATTATTAAGATGGTAATCTCCCGAATGTTTGTAACTCTAATTGGTTACTCCTTAATTACTCTACTCTACTTTCAGCCTTCCGTCCAGATTGTAAAATTCCCCAGTAGCGCGAGTTCCACTGATAACGCTAAAATGAAATGCTATCAATAACCTCATTTCCGCAGCTAACGGTAATATCTCTCTGTGGGTCAGTCAAGCATATTTACCCTGGTCCACACTCCATAAGGCGTCCTCGAATGGAATTACCCTACAGCAGAATTCTCACAACTTTTAGAAAGGCTAGTTTCGGCGGTGAAGCTTAAGTGGAAAGTATTTAATTTTATTGTGTGCTGAGTAGCTCCCAATTCTACAGCACACTTCCGAAACTTCGATTCAATTAGTTCACCAGGTAAATCAATAAACCCTACACGCTTAACTAAGTTCTATTTGTGTCCAGTGCGACTAAACAATGTTCGAACACCCTAAACAAGCTACTTTTACTAATTTAACAGTGCCAATTAAGAACGCTCCTTGTGTCATGTATAAATTTTATTCAATTTTTTTTTTATAGTTTTATTGTGTGCATAGACGACCAAAGACCTCGCTTTCAGCATGCCTTCTTCGTTGGACCCGCTTGGTTAAATACACTATTCAAAATTCTAAAGTTACAAATGAAAATGTCAAAAGTTCGAACATTATGCAATAGAGAATTCCTCTAACATAGTCCACCAACCTCTTCGCACTATTTAGTCAGGCATATTGCAATTCAAGTATTTATTTTAATTTATAATGACCAATCTTCTCCACCCCTGTTCACATATTTTTAGCCATTTCTATCCACAACTGCGGTGAAGATAATTAGTTAATGAACAAAACATCCTATAAACATTCTATGTTACTACCGCAATCACAAGAAATATTTACTAGGAGGATTATCTATCATACAGCTGACTATAACAAAATGAGTCCCCCTTATCTTTCTCCGTTCCTTCTCTAACGTAGAAGACAGCAACAGACAATTAATATTTAATTACTTATAATTTAGAACACCCTAGGTAAAACGCTACCACAAAACTAGAATAGAACAGAATAGAACTAACCGAAGTAAACTTTTGTATTCACACTTGCAAATAAAATATCTTTATCTTTCCGTGATGAATGATTTTGATAACACTATTTCATCAACTCAATGTCCCGGCCTACATACCTATGTGAAAACTGCCAATTAATTAGTTTGTTTATAACAATCTAGATGCAACATGTAGTTTACATTAAAACTAACAATTTTAAGGTTGTGTCATAACTTCGACAATAACCTACCTTAGCACTAATTTTACTCATCTACAATTACATCACGTACATATTAGATACCAATAATCTAGATTATTTAAGAATTCTAGCAATTCATATTAATAAATAACCAACAAGATCATCCCGCTGTGACAGTCCGCGCTGACCTTCCCACAAGTCAAAATCGCGTTTCGTTCGTCCTATCATTTCTAAACCCGTAGACATTTACTTTGTACTAAAACAAATTATTGAGTTAATAATTATTTGTCAATTGTTAAGCAACCCTATTTAATTTCATAATAACAATTTTAATATAGCAGTATTAGAATATTATTATAAGTTCCGAACATCTTTATTTATTATAATCAACATTAGCGGTTAAAGTATTTGAATGGCCTAGTGCGAACTAGGTTTCAGGTCTCACCTCGGGAAAATAAATTTACTATTGACTCTAAAATCTACCACTAATAAATTTATTATTTTCTTCTGACATATAAAGATAGGCTATGACTCTAGGTCGGGTTTAATAAACTTTGAACTATGCCTACCTCCACGACAACCTCGGTTAAATATATATATCCGCAAAACGAAATATGTCCAATACGGCCGATTTTACTAAATTTAAATTATGCTACTAAACAGTACGTGTCCTAAGAACGTCACACATCCGAAACCCATTTCAGTTCTAATGTCTTTAGCCATATAAATTAAAATTTGTACCTGTCGACGCGAGATAACATCTAAATAATTACTTTGTATGATTCGAATTGTGATAGTCGATTTCATATTGTAATCTCGATAACGCAATACCAGGGATTTACTTGTTAATTTACACTAAGGCTGGATTCGACCAAACTGGAATAAGACTTACTCCGAGATTAGTCTATACAAATTCGGCGTTTAATCTAGGTATAAGACCTTATTCCAGTTTGGTCGAATCCAGCCTAAGAGATTTATTCTCAGCTCGCAATATTAGTCGCTTTATTTCCGGCTTGAATGTTTCTGCGGACTATGAGTTTAAAATTATCCTACAACTTAAAATTGTGGTATATAAAATCGATCACTGTTTTATAAGTAGCTTGTGTTAACTTTTAAAATAATAAAACGATTTAACTAATGATTATGACGTGACATCCGCCCGCAACTCGCCTTTATAATTGATGTGATAACATACGCTATTGTATCCCTATAGCGTAACAGTGCTATAACTCGTTAATTTTGCAGTTAAATCTCGACTTTAAGCCAGTCAACTATTTTTTTTCTACTATTATTTTTTCTTTCGTTTTATTATTCTTTCTGTACTATTATATTTTTCTTTCGACCCCTATTTAGCTCCGAAGCTCAATTAATATCCACCTTCCACAATTATCCATCATCCGTCAATCTTAGATATCTTCGAGAAGTATTTTTTTTTCTTTCTACTAATTTGCCTATCGTATTCCTACTAACATCTCTTTAGCATGTATAATTTCTACCGATCCTCAATTAAATATAATTAAATGCCGGCTCTAAGATATTTATAAATATAATATTTTAGTGTTGTGTGTGTATAGAATCAAACTTCGACTAGTCAATGATCCCTAGTAAGTCGGCATGGTTGCCCTAGAAGAACCACCAACTAATCAAAGCTAGCGTTTGGGATACACGTCAGAATATTCTCCTTCGGCACTACCCGATTTAGTCAATACCAGCCTCTTGTACAAGTGCCTCTTCCGAGTTAACCACAAGCAAAGCTACTGGCTTATGTAGACGCGGTCAAGCATCCGATTCAATGTTTTTGTCTGTAAAATGGGTGATTATGTTTTGCTTTGAGTACTGTAACTGAGTATTGTAACAAGTACTGATTGGATATGATTTATAAAATATATATAATATTTTGTCGTTGAATATATTCACTACACCCTATCCTGTGCAATGCTACCACTAGTATACTTCCTACACTTTCTCACACAACACTTAACTAGTAATATCATTTTTTTTTTTCAACATCTTAATCGTTCAACGGGGATAGACAATTGTGCAAGGTACCCTTCTTAATAGGCTAATCCAACCCAGTGAATTTAATGATTTATCTATCTCTACCTATCCTAACTAATTAGTCATGTAGTAAGGTCTTTTCTTTTCACCGCTCTCCCGACTTAGATATCTCTAGGTAACTCACAACTGATAATATTAGGTAAGTAGGTATAGTAAGCTGTGCCCAGCGAGCTTTACCTCTGCGTACGTTAACCTCATCTTAAGCTAATAATAATCCTTTATAAATCTTCATAATTAACTATTTATCACGATTTCAACTATACGGTAAGAAGCGATGATTACCGGTAACGACTACTTACAACGCTGCAAGAGTATTACAATTATACAAATTATTATTAGACAGCACCCTTTTACCATCATCCAAAATAAAATCTTTTATTGGTAACCCAACGCCATCTAGCCTCGCTAATAGGTAACCTCCCCACAATAGAGTAGACATTAGATAGTTGTTTCCGGACGGTAACGACTTTTATCGCCTACTAGACGTATTTATCCGTTCACATTATGCATCCCAAACTACGTTGCTTTTAAACCAAAATTCCTACTGGCAATGAATAGTCACATGATTCTATCCCCTACATGACATCCCTGCTACTTGCTATTCCCTATAATCGCGATTTCTCATCAACGCGTGTATTTTGAACCGAAATATTATTTTATGTTACTTTTCCTAGGATTTTATCGAACTAACAAAATGAAGCGGCATTTCCCTTGTGCAGAGCAATCGTCCCCGTCTACATGTCACATAATAATAATTCTACCACAATGTCATTGCATTCTAATCTACTACGTGATAAGTATTAGGAAAATCTCTTTCAATGTAAAAATCGCAGGTATTAAAAATAACAGGTATGGAAAATAACAGGTGATTCCGCTTGCTATAACAAAATCACATGATTACGCGATAAGAAAGTTTCCTCTCCGATTGGTTTTATAACTTCATGTCTTATACACATTCCTAATTCTAGATTGTTTATGGTCGCGCTAAATCATATGTCTATGGTCCAACCATAGACAAATAACGTAATAGTCCTTGACTAGCCTAAAACTACTCTATGGATTCCAGACGTGAGACGTAAGGCCAATAATATCCAGTTCGTTATTATATTTTTTTCCTAACATAACCAACACAATAAATTATAATACGTGGAATAGCACATCAACTAAGAACCGCAATCGCTCAGCGATTATTAGTCAAAATATTATTATTATTATTAGTTTTATGTTATGCTGTTAGCGTCATAACTTTATAATATTGTACAGCATATCGCCGTCCTATAATATAAATTGAATCCAGCAATAATTAAGTTGGTTAATTCTGTCCAATCTCGCCTCCTTGCCTTCTCATCCGACAGCAATAATAATAATCTTTCTAAATCAATAAATGTTTAACTACGTCACCCTATCGGCAACATCGACTTTTTACGATCCTAAAAATAACTCAACACAAGGCTGTATGAACCAGTTGCCTATGCCTACATGAAATCTATCACCAGGAATAAAACAAACCTAATATTACACTATCGTCAACAATTATCTCCGCGTCCTATCAAAAATTGAATACCTCTAAAGGTTTCAGTATTCACAGATAACTCAACAGTTTTAAAATTTAATACTCCAGATTTTTGGTTATTAACTATATCTATGTACTTTGTGCTTTTATGATACTTTGGGAAAACAACAACGCCAACAGCCGCACGGTACTTGATGCTGGCGAAATCCGCCATTAAATAAAGAAGAAAAAGATAATAACTGAAAGGTATTGTATTTCAAATAATACTCATTAGGTACGTTATTCTTTTGTAGTTTTATCTCTATTTGACCTTTAACCTAACCTGAGAATCTTTTTGTTACAGATTTCGTACAACAAGGTTTAACCTACAGCTCACAGCAAGCATTACAAAGACTAATCTTCACCCACTATCAAGAGCCCGTAATACAAAGTGCATGAATCAACTCCAGAAGATCCAACAAAGTTTATTGTGAAAAGTGTCAAATTTTAATTCTTCAATATCTCTGAATTAATTAATCTTCATTGAATTATTCCCTACTAAGCCAATTCTAAACTCACGCATCTCTACACGACAACAATTTGTGGGAAAAAATCCCACATCTAAATTAAAGTATTACCGCTTGACTGAAATCCAATACAACTATATTAATGATAAATTATAACTTAACTTTCTGATCCTGGTAACGGCTTACCAAATTGTACCTTCTCGCCCTAACCTAAATCTCTACCTTATTCTACCTTATAATACATACACACATCCTCGCCGCTTTTACCTTAACTTAACTTATTATCTAATTCTTAAAACTAATTAACCTAATTTATCTACAATCTAATGGTTGTGTTTGGAGTTTTTGTGTAGTGGGTATTGTTTGTATGATGATGAAACCTTAGCATAGCTTAATTCTATTTGCAGTGAATTTCAGTCAAGCAATGTAATATTATAATAAATACTATTTTGGCCAGATCGTCTAGTGAACCCTCCGTTGTCAACCGCATTTAAGTAACTCAAGTTCTTTCGTGAAAATTTAGTAATTGGCTTATCCCTGTGTTAAATTATTTCCTCCTGACCTAATTACCTACCAGTCTATAAATCATATCATAGATATGTGTAGCCTAGCAATGACTTCGTCTGAACTGTGACCTAAATCCTACACTGCAGCTGCGGGGAAGATTTGTAACCACTCAAAGATAATCAGATGATAGCTTAGCTTGCAAGTATTATTATTTATTAAAAGTAGCATGATACATAAGAAGTCTTGTGCAATTTACATGACATATTAGAGGATTCTGGTAATTTAATAGCCCCTCCCCGCTATTAGCATGCCGACCAGCTCATTATTTTATATCAGCTCTGACCAGATTGACTTTAACATTAATTAGCCTGTCGCTTTAATTCTTTAATCTGAGAATTTACATCTCTCCTCAGAATTTAATTTCATCTTACATTATGAACTATGTGTTAGCAATTTAAATTTTTATTATTCCACATAAATCAATAGAGTTTATCTCAAGGCTTGCTATCATCCAAATATCCTTTTCACATTAAGAACTTAATTATTCAATGCAATAACTTATGTCTTATGATTTCACTTATTGAACAGAGGTGGAAAGCCAGCATTCTACCGGACACTTATTCCTCTGATTATTGTGTCTATTATAAGAGATCACAATGTAACAATATTAACTTACTGTCCTTTTGTCTAATTAGAAAATTAATATTCAGTTCTATAAAGGGTGGATAATTTATTCAAACGCCACTTCAGGCGGTGGCTAAAATAGAATGCTATTAATACAGGTAAAATTACTTTTATTTACTCTTAGTATTTATTATACAGGTCCTATAAAGTTCCAATATAACTACGTTGGATTGGCTGCATTGGCAGATTATCACATCTTAAGTTTATTAAAGGATGTTTGATTTGTTCTATATCCTACTCATTTAGGAAGTGAACTTAAATAGAATACTATCATTTGAAGTAAATTACTTTGGTTTACTCTTAGTGTTCATTATACAGATCTTATAAAGTATAAGTACATCTCAAGTTTATTAAAAGATGTTTAATTTATTCAATATCCTTGACTTTTAGGAAGTGAACTTAAGTAGAATACTATCATTTGAAGTAACTTACTTTGGTTTACTCTTAGTGTTCATTATACAGATATTATAAAGTATAAGTACATCTCAAATTTATTGAAAGATGTTTAATTCATTCAATATCCTTGACTTTAGGAAGTGAACTTAAATAGAATACTATCATTTGAAGTAAATTACTTTGGTTTACTCTTAGTGTTCGTTATACAGATATTATAAAGTATAAGTACATCTCAAGTTTATTAAAAGATGTTTAATTTATTCAATATCCTTGACTTTTAGGAAGTGAACTTAAGTTAATTATTTTTCCATTAACTTCCACCCCTGTCTCTCAGACTGAGTGGTTAATTTGATAGCCTACTAAATCATAGTTAGTATGTTTTTAGTAGGTAGTAAATCAGGTAATTATCCCTGTTAATAATTGAATCAATTACACTTAGGAGTCATCCTTCACTCACTTTAATAGGTATAAATTAGACTGTACTAGGTATTAGTCTGATTGATTTAGATTGTTCCCATCAAATATTTCTATGTTTCACATTATTAGAAGGAAGTACTTACATATCTTAAGAGGTCTTTGACCATTAAGGTGAATTCAAATGGTATTAGTAGACCATTATCAGGCTAATTAGCAGGTTGTTATCAATCAATTATTTCTATGTTTCAGATTATTAGAAGCTCATAGCTTGCAATGTCTTCCTTCAACGAATGATCCTAGGTTCTAAACTGGTTTTAGTTGTTCAGTTTGTATCAGCTTATTTTTTACTAATAGGTATCGGATGTGTACTTTTAATACCTTGAAGAGTGTAGCAATATAAGATCGTATCGCATCCCAGGGAAAGCTAAAAATGCCTGTTTGGTCATTTCAGTATTAGAAATCAAACATCACAGTACAGCTATGCTTATTTGCTATAACTTTTAGTATTTTTCTTGTAATAGGAAACCAGTCTAGACTTTTAGGTATTCCAAGTAATGATGGTACAATATTATCATACTTCTGTTAATTATTTAAAATGAATAATTAATTGGTAACAACTTTAGGAAAACAATTAGAATTTTATCGGCCTACGGTAACAGATTACATGCCTAGATAGGACCCACATCACTTCATCGTAAGTTTTATTTAGCACCGTAACCTAATTATCCCTACCTTATTAGTCTGAATTAATCCAGCCTGGCCTCGCGGCTCAAGTACCCAGCCTATGTACGCACAGCGTGCAACCACCTTGCCCTCCCTTAACTAACAATATATAGGACCGCCTACCTATAGATTCCTACAGCTTTCCTCACTTGAAAATGCCTATATTTTGTCGAACTAACAGTCCCTACTTGTGTACTTTGCAATCTAGGCCCAAGCCACATTTAACTTAACTTCGTGGTGAGTTGTGAGAGTCGCATTGCCCCTGAAAGCAACTGACTCCTAAATGTTCTATCAGTCGAGCCAGTATACTCAGTGTGTTATTTTCCTATCACTACACTGTGTGTACGGAGGTAGACTTGAAATTGGACTGGGTCATACGGGTCTACCTCCAGCTAAATGGTGTCTGACCTATCTTCAACTTTCACTAGGGAGACAACTGTCTCTCCCCCATTACTCCGTCGAAGATAGTGTATTGTTTAGCGTAATAATGGAAAACGCCGACCTTATTAAATACAGTCAAAGGTCATCCAGACCGAAGTCTGTTGAAAGGTATATTGGTTTTGTTGCCACCGTTATGCGTTTCCGCCAATATACCCCGAAATACATCATTTCGTTAACGGATTCAAGTTGCGATCGCAATAGTTTTACTTTATAAATCACTTTAAATTTCACAAATCTTAATTAATATCGCAGCTCGAATATCACTTAGCGCACTATCAAAGCTCGGACACTATTTTTCCCGTATGAGTAGTTACCGCACTCTTAAATTGGACCGCGCCTCCGACGTCCAATTATTGAATGCCCGCTAATTTTCCGCCCTTTTCCCAAACATCTTAACTTTCGCGCCATCCCCCCCCCCCCCAACATACGCCCGCGCGAGTCCGCTTTTCCTCCCTTCAACCAATCCCTAGCTGTTTTTCGATGCGCCTCGCCTTCGCGTCGCTTAATATTTGTTATACGCGAACTTCGCGTTGCGCCACGTGGAGATAACATCCTACCTCTCTTTCTATCTTTTTCCCAACCTCTCGCTCGCTCATTTCCGCCGCCCGCCGCGCAATTCTAAAGTTTTTCCATAATCCAACCAAATCTCGTCAGATAGCCAATATTACATCTTTGAATATCTAAATGTAGCCTTCTATTAACAATTCCCTCTCAATAATCATCCACTTAAGCCAATAATCCTGTATTTTGTGAAATTATAAAAAGTTCCGTATTCCGACCATAGTTGGCGTCCGCCCGTATGTGAACCGCTTTGCCGACTCACAAAGCCCCGCGAAATTCAAACTAAAGATAAAGTCCTAGTCAAACTAGCAACCTTACGCGAAGCCCAAGTAAATAACTCCCGCTAGACGGCGCCTATGTCGCAAGGGACGCGCAGAGCAGTCCCCGCGAAATTCAAAATAAAGAAGTCAAACTAGCAACCTTATGCGAAGCTCAAGTAAATAACTCACGCTAGACGGCGCCTATGTCGCAAGGAGCACACAGAGCAGTCCCCGCGAAATCCAAACTAAAGATAAAGCGCTAGACCACTGACCATTATTCTGAACTAGTTTATTATTCCCTTTTTCATGCTTATTATATTAATGGTGCTACGCATTAATATTTATTTTAGTGCTACTCCCACACATTCCTTACTAACGGACGGATACCATTCATTCTGTACCGTTACAGCCGCCCCCGATAGAATTTAAGCAGATAAGGTACCACTCTTTTCTGCGGCGAATTATATCTTAACCCTGTACTTAATTAAGTACAAATAGCACGGCCTTCCTTGACAACCTCATTGTCATCCTAGTCCTCTTCCTCAAAGATATTCCTACTATTTATAGTTCCTTCCCAATCCCTAACGACTCCTTCCTCAATAAGCATTCCCATTGCAAAATAGCCCACACCCCTCATTCTATTCAACTGACACAAAATCATAATCGCATACCCAGTTCTCGTGTTCGAAACGAAATCCCAGTAAACTTAGTTTCGGTAAATACTTCCCAATAACTTAGACATCTACCATTTCTTTAATCATACACAACCTCCGAATAATGATTTGCCTTTTATTTACCATCATAACAACAAATCATAATATAATTTAAATCAATATAACAGTCTCTTGCGCTGTCTACTAACGCCCCCTAGCGAAAACTCTTCAACTCTATGACGATTCCGACTTAAAGTTTATAACATCTTCCGAACCATTCAATTATTCTATTCTCTAAATTATTTTCCTAGAATAATTTCAAGTACATCTGTCATCATGGCCTTCTTTTAACTTACGTCTTTTCTTACAACTTGTTTCGCATCTAAATGTTGCAACCTAGGGATCGAACCTGGGATCTTTCGTGGGTGAAGCATCAACCACTTCGCCGTCACGGTCTTTAGTTCCAACTAGGTTAATGAATAAAATTTATAATTTGAATTAAAACTTTCCTTCATACTTCAACGCTACCAATCTCATCTTAACTTATATAATTACCTAAGATAACGAAACGTCGGAACAATTGTCTACCTCAGGCAGGGATCGAACCCGCGTCCTCCACAATCCCTAATTAGCTACTTCTTTCAACCAAAACCTATTTTCCTCTCCGCGGATAAGAAATCTTAACCAAACCCCCATATCAACCAAAACCAGTAGGCATACCATCATCGCCCAAGAGTTATAACTTTATTTTAGATGAGATACATCTAATGTCTAATCCTGCAAATAACCGAGATAGAATACTAGACTCGCTTCCGTCCGGTACGCAGTGATACCGTGCATACAAATAAAGGTCTTAACGCCTTACAATAAGGTTGTCGATCGTAAATACTTATGGATAAACTCCCTCACTCTAAGGTGGTACGTATCTCAAAACACGTCCTTGAGTTTTGAACTAGATACCCCGTAGTTCAGATCTATTAGAAGTTTGTGTGCTATGTATATCTGTCTAACTGTCAATGTATACGTCATCGATAAGTACTTGTAAATACCCCGGTACGCGCTGGACATTGTATACCAATTGACAAGTACTGAGCTTATGCGTATAAGCAAATATTTATCCCAAAACCTATCTAATAACTATTTCTCACCCCTAGTTATTACTATGTATGAAAGACACCATTTAGTCTCATTTGCTAAAATATAATACGTCAATATCCCCTTACTTTCCTATACCTTTGAAAAATATCATTTTCTTATTAAATTAAACATACCGGTAACTATCTTATCCGCCCCCACAACTCTACTTAACTTCCTACCTTTTATATTACTAATAACGGTCAAATCGGTAAATAATAAGTCATTAAAGGTGACACTTCGTCTTAGTATTCATGGTAATTAATATCGTGAGTTCCTTTTCGTATTTACTGAATTCCAAACTGCGTGATTCAATAGTGCTAGTTTCCCCCTTTTTTTCCCATTAGATGATTTTAATTTTACACTCGCACAAGACACATTATTAAGATGGTAATCTCCCGAATGTTTGTAACTCTAATTGGTTACTCCTTAATTACTCTACTCTACTTTCAGCCTTCCGTCCAGATTGTAAAATTCCCCAGTAGCGCGAGTTCCACTGATAACGCTAAAATGAAATGCTATCAATAACCTCATTTCCGCAGCTAACGGTAATATCTCTCTGTGGGTCAGTCAAGCATATTTACCCTGGTCCACACTCCATAAGGCGTCCTCGAATGGAATTACCCTACAGCAGAATTCTCACAACTTTTAGAAAGGCTAGTTTCGGCGGTGAAGCTTAAGTGGAAAGTATTTAATTTTATTGTGTGCTGAGTAGCTCCCAATTCTACAGCACACTTCCGAAACTTCGATTCAATTAGTTCACCAGGTAAATCAATAAACCCTACACGCTTAACTAAGTTCTATTTGTGTCCAGTGCGACTAAACAATGTTCGAACACCCTAAACAAGCTACTTTTACTAATTTAACAGTGCCAATTAAGAACGCTCCTTGTGTCATGTATAAATTTTATTCAATTTTTTTTTTATAGTTTTATTGTGTGCATAGACGACCAAAGACCTCGCTTTCAGCATGCCTTCTTCGTTGGACCCGCTTGGTTAAATACACTATTCAAAATTCTAAAGTTACAAATGAAAATGTCAAAAGTTCGAACATTATGCAATAGAGAATTCCTCTAACATAGTCCACCAACCTCTTCGCACTATTTAGTCAGGCATATTGCAATTCAAGTATTTATTTTAATTTATAATGACCAATCTTCTCCACCCCTGTTCACATATTTTTAGCCATTTCTATCCACAACTGCGGTGAAGATAATTAGTTAATGAACAAAACATCCTATAAACATTCTATGTTACTACCGCAATCACAAGAAATATTTACTAGGAGGATTATCTATCATACAGCTGACTATAACAAAATGAGTCCCCCTTATCTTTCTCCGTTCCTTCTCTAACGTAGAAGACAGCAACAGACAATTAATATTTAATTACTTATAATTTAGAACACCCTAGGTAAAACGCTACCACAAAACTAGAATAGAACAGAATAGAACTAACCGAAGTAAACTTTTGTATTCACACTTGCAAATAAAATATCTTTATCTTTCCGTGATGAATGATTTTGATAACACTATTTCATCAACTCAATGTCCCGGCCTACATACCTATGTGAAAACTGCCAATTAATTAGTTTGTTTATAACAATCTAGATGCAACATGTAGTTTACATTAAAACTAACAATTTTAAGGTTGTGTCATAACTTCGACAATAACCTACCTTAGCACTAATTTTACTCATCTACAATTACATCACGTACATATTAGATACCAATAATCTAGATTATTTAAGAATTCTAGCAATTCATATTAATAAATAACCAACAAGATCATCCCGCTGTGACAGTCCGCGCTGACCTTCCCACAAGTCAAAATCGCGTTTCGTTCGTCCTATCATTTCTAAACCCGTAGACATTTACTTTGTACTAAAACAAATTATTGAGTTAATAATTATTTGTCAATTGTTAAGCAACCCTATTTAATTTCATAATAACAATTTTAATATAGCAGTATTAGAATATTATTATAAGTTCCGAACATCTTTATTTATTATAATCAACATTAGCGGTTAAAGTATTTGAATGGCCTAGTGCGAACTAGGTTTCAGGTCTCACCTCGGGAAAATAAATTTACTATTGACTCTAAAATCTACCACTAATAAATTTATTATTTTCTTCTGACATATAAAGATAGGCTATGACTCTAGGTCGGGTTTAATAAACTTTGAACTATGCCTACCTCCACGATAACCTCGGTTAAATATATATATCCGCAAAACGAAATATGTCCAATACGGCCGATTTTACTAAATTTAAATTATGCTACTAAACAGTACGTGTCCTAAGAACGTCACACATCCGAAACCCATTTCAGTTCTAATGTCTTTAGCCATATAAATTAAAATTTGTACCTGTCGACGCGAGATAACATCTAAATAATTACTTTGTATGATTCGAATTGTGATAGTCGATTTCATATTGTAATCTCGATAACGCAATACCAGGGATTTACTTGTTAATTTACACTAAGGCTGGATTCGACCAAACTGGAATAAGACTTACTCCGAGATTAGTCTATACAAATTCGGCGTTTAATCTAGGTATAAGACCTTATTCCAGTTTGGTCGAATCCAGCCTAAGAGATTTATTCTCAGCTCGCAATATTAGTCGCTTTATTTCCGGCTTGAATGTTTCTGCGGACTATGAGTTTAAAATTATCCTACAACTTAAAATTGTGGTATATAAAATCGATCACTGTTTTATAAGTAGCTTGTGTTAACTTTTAAAATAATAAAACGATTTAACTAATGATTATGACGTGACATCCGCCCGCAACTCGCCTTTATAATTGATGTGATAACATACGCTATTGTATCCCTATAGCGTAACAGTGCTATAACTCGTTAATTTTGCAGTTAAATCTCGACTTTAAGCCAGTCAACTATTTTTTTTCTACTATTATTTTTTCTTTCGTTTTATTATTCTTTCTGTACTATTATATTTTTCTTTCGACCCCTATTTAGCTCCGAAGCTCAATTAATATCCACCTTCCACAATTATCCATCATCCGTCAATCTTAGATATCTTCGAGAAGTATTTTTTTTTCTTTCTACTAATTTGCCTATCGTATTCCTACTAACATCTCTTTAGCATGTATAATTTCTACCGATCCTCAATTAAATATAATTAAATGCCGGCTCTAAGATATTTATAAATATAATATTTTAGTGTTGTGTGTGTATAGAATCAAACTTCGACTAGTCAATGATCCCTAGTAAGTCGGCATGGTTGCCCTAGAAGAACCACCAACTAATCAAAGCTAGCGTTTGGGATACACGTCAGAATATTCTCCTTCGGCACTACCCGATTTAGTCAATACCAGCCTCTTGTACAAGTGCCTCTTCCGAGTTAACCACAAGCAAAGCTACTGGCTTATGTAGACGCGGTCAAGCATCCGATTCAATGTTTTTGTCTGTAAAATGGGTGATTATGTTTTGCTTTGAGTACTGTAACTGAGTATTGTAACAAGTACTGATTGGATATGATTTATAAAATATATATAATATTTTGTCGTTGAATATATTCACTACACCCTATCCTGTGCAATGCTACCACTAGTATACTTCCTACACTTTCTCACACAACACTTAACTAGTAATATCATTTTTTTTTTTCAACATCTTAATCGTTCAACGGGGATAGACAATTGTGCAAGGTACCCTTCTTAATAGGCTAATCCAACCCAGTGAATTTAATGATTTATCTATCTCTACCTATCCTAACTAATTAGTCATGTAGTAAGGTCTTTTCTTTTCACCGCTCTCCCGACTTAGATATCTCTAGGTAACTCACAACTGATAATATTAGGTAAGTAGGTATAGTAAGCTGTGCCCAGCGAGCTTTACCTCTGCGTACGTTAACCTCATCTTAAGCTAATAATAATCCTTTATAAATCTTCATAATTAACTATTTATCACGATTTCAACTATACGGTAAGAAGCGATGATTACCGGTAACGACTACTTACAACGCTGCAAGAGTATTACAATTATACAAATTATTATTAGACAGCACCCTTTTACCATCATCCAAAATAAAATCTTTTATTGGTAACCCAACGCCATCTAGCCTCGCTAATAGGTAACCTCCCCACAATAGAGTAGACATTAGATAGTTGTTTCCGGACGGTAACGACTTTTATCGCCTACTAGACGTATTTATCCGTTCACATTATGCATCCCAAACTACGTTGCTTTTAAACCAAAATTCCTACTGGCAATGAATAGTCACATGATTCTATCCCCTACATGACATCCCTGCTACTTGCTATTCCCTATAATCGCGATTTCTCATCAACGCGTGTATTTTGAACCGAAATATTATTTTATGTTACTTTTCCTAGGATTTTATCGAACTAACAAAATGAAGCGGCATTTCCCTTGTGCAGAGCAATCGTCCCCGTCTACATGTCACATAATAATAATTCTACCACAATGTCATTGCATTCTAATCTACTACGTGATAAGTATTAGGAAAATCTCTTTCAATGTAAAAATCGCAGGTATTAAAAATAACAGGTATGGAAAATAACAGGTGATTCCGCTTGCTATAACAAAATCACATGATTACGCGATAAGAAAGTTTCCTCTCCGATTGGTTTTATAACTTCATGTCTTATACACATTCCTAATTCTAGATTGTTTATGGTCGCGCTAAATCATATGTCTATGGTCCAACCATAGACAAATAACGTAATAGTCCTTGACTAGCCTAAAACTACTCTATGGATTCCAGACGTGAGACGTAAGGCCAATAATATCCAGTTCGTTATTATATTTTTTTCCTAACATAACCAACACAATAAATTATAATACGTGGAATAGCACATCAACTAAGAACCGCAATCGCTCAGCGATTATTAATCAAAATATTATTATTATTATTAGTTTTATGTTATGCTGTTAGCGTCATAACTTTATAATATTGTACAGCATATCGCCGTCCTATAATATAAATTGAATCCAGCAATAATTAAGTTGGTTAATTCTGTCCAATCTCGCCTCCTTGCCTTCTCATCCGACAGCAATAATAATAATCTTTCTAAATCAATAAATGTTTAACTACGTCACCCTATCGGCAACATCGACTTTTTACGATCCTAAAAATAACTCAACACAAGGCTGTATGAACCAGTTGCCTATGCCTACATGAAATCTATCACCAGGAATAAAACAAACCTAATATTACACTATCGTCAACAATTATCTCCGCGTCCTATCAAAAATTGAATACCTCTAAAGGTTTCAGTATTCACAGATAACTCAACAGTTTTAAAATTTAATACTCCAGATTTTTGGTTATTAACTATATCTATGTACTTTGTGCATTTATGATACTTTGGGAAAACAACAACGCCAACAGCCGCACGGTACTTGATGCTGGCGAAATCCGCCATTAAATAAAGAAGAAAAAGATAATAACTGAAAGGTATTGTATTTCAAATAATACTCATTAGGTACGTTATTCTTTTGTAGTTTTATCTCTATTTGACCTTTAACCTAACCTGAGAATCTTTTTGTTACAGATTTCGTACAACAAGGTTTAACCTACAGCTCACAGCAAGCATTACAAAGACTAATCTTCACCCACTATCAAGAGCCCGTAATACAAAGTGCATGAATCAACTCCAGAAGATCCAACAAAGTTTATTGTGAAAAGTGTCAAATTTTAATTCTTCAATATCTCTGAATTAATTACGATTACGAACCGTCTCGAACGCAGGTTTGACGACTTCCAGCCTCCCGAACAAGCCGGTTTCCGAAAAGGCTTTAGTACCATAGACCACATACATACGCTCCGCCAGATTATACAGAAGACTGAGGAGTATAATCGGCCCTTATGTTTAGCGTTTGTGGACTATGAGAAAGCCTTCGATTCTATCGAAACCTGGGCTGTGTTGCAGTCCCTCCAGCGTTGCCATATCGACTATAGGTATATCGAAGTGTTGAAATGTTTGTATAGAAACGCTACTATGTCGATCCGATTACAAGACGAGAGTACGAAACCAATCCAATTGCAGAAAGGTGTGAGACAGGGAGACGTCATATCTCCGAAACTGTTCACAAATGCGTTGGAGGACGTTTTCAAGCTCTTGAATTGGAACGGATTCGGCATCAACATTAATGGCGAATACATCACTCACCTTCGTTTTGCCGATGATATAGTCATAATGGCGGAGTCGCTGGAGAACCTCAACACCATGCTCAGCGACCTCAATATCGTATCCCAACAGGTGGGTCTTAAAATGAACATGGACAAGACGAAGATCATGTCGAATGTCCATGTTGAACCCGTACCGGTAATTGTTGGGAGCGATACTATCGAAGTTGTCGACCACTACACCTACTTAGGACAGATTGTCCAGTTAGGTAGGTCCAACCTCGACAAAGAGGTCGCCCGGAGAATCCAACTCGGATGGGCAGCGTTCGGGAAATTACGAGATATCTTTGCATCGAAGATTCCGCAGTGCCTAAAGACAAAGGTCTTTAACCAATGTGTGTTGCCGGTGATGACATATGGCACCGAAACGTGGTCCTTAACTGTTGGCCTTTTAGAAAAGCTCAGAGTCACACAGCGAGCAATGGAGAGAGCTATGCTCGGAGTTTCTTTGCGCGATAGAATCCGAAACGAGGATATTCGCCAAAGAACCGGAGTTGCCGACATAGCTCGTAAGATTTGCAAGCTGAAGTGGCAATGGGCAGGCCACATCGCTCGACGAACCGACAACCGTTGGGGAAGAAAGGTTCTCGAGTGGAGACCACGCACTGGAAGACGCAGTGTTGGTAGGCCTCCCACTAGGTGGACCGACGACATCGTGAGAGTCGCAGGCAACCGGTGGATGCGAGTGGCGAGTTGTCGGTCAGGATGGAGGTCAAAGGGGGAGGCCTATGTTCAGCAGTGGACGTCTTCAGGCTGGTGATGATGATGATGAATTATTCCCTACTAAGCCAATTCTAAACTCACGCATCTCTACACGACAACAATTTGTGGGAAAAAATCCCACATCTAAATTAAAGTATTACCGCTTGACTGAAATCCAATACAACTTTATTAATGATAAATTATAACTTAACTTTCTGATCCTGGTAACGGCTTACCAAATTGTACCTTCTCGCCCTAACCTAAATCTCTACCTTATTCTACCTTATAATACATACACACATCCTCGCCGCTTTTACCTTAACTTAACTTATTATCTAATTCTTAAAACTAATTAACCTAATTTATCTACAATCTAATGGTTGTGTTTGGAGTTTTTGTGTAGTGCGTATTGTTTGTATGATGATGAAACCTTAGCATAGCTTAATTCTATTTGCAGTGAATTTCAGTCAAGCAATGTAATATTATAATAAATACTATTTTGGCCAGATCGTCTAGTGAACCCTCCGTTGTCAACCGCATTTAAGTAACTCAAGTTCTTTCGTGAAAATTTAGTAATTGGCTTATCCCTGTGTTAAATTATTTCCTCCTGACCTAATTACCTACCAGTCTATAAATCATATCATAGATATGTGTAGCCTAGCAATGACTTCGTCTGAACTGTGACCTAAATCCTACACTGCAGCTGCGGGGAAGATTTGTAACCACTCAAAGATAATCAGATGATAGCTTAGCTTGCAAGTATTATTATTTATTAAAAGTAGCATGATACATAAGAAGTCTTGTGCAATTTACATGACATATTAGAGGATTCTGGTAATTTAATAGCCCCTCCCCGCTATTAGCATGCCGACCAGCTCATTGTTTTATATCAGCTCTGACCAGATTGACTTTAACATTAATTAGCCTGTCGCTTTAATTCTTTAATCTGAGAATTTACATCTCTCCTCAGAATTTAATTTCATCTTACATTATGAACTATGTGTTAGCAATTTAAATTCTTATTATTCCACATAAATCAATAGAGTTTATCTCAAGGCTTGCTATCATCCAAATATCCTTTTCACATTAAGAACTTAATTATTCAATGCAATAACTTATGTCTTATGATTTCACTTATTGAACAGAGGTGGAAAGCCAACATTCTACCGGACACTTATTCCTCTGATTATTGTGTCTATTATAAGAGATCACAATGTAACAATATTAACTTACTGTCCTTTTGTCTAATTAGAAAATTAATATTCAGTTCTATAAAGGGTGGATAATTTATTCAAACGCCACTTCAGGCGGTGGCTAAAATAGAATGCTATTAATACAGGTAAAATTACTTTTATTTACTCTTAGTATTTATTATACAGGTCCTATAAAGTTCCAATATAACTACGTTGGATTGGCTGCATTGGCAGATTATCACATCTTAAGTTTATTAAAGGATGTTTGATTTGTTCTATATCCTACTCATTTAGGAAGTGAACTTAAATAGAATACTATACTATCATTTGAAGTAAATTACTTTGGTTTACTCTTAGTGTTCATTATACAGATCTTATAAAGTATAAGTACATCTCAAGTTTATTAAAAGATGTTTAATTTATTCAATATCCTTGACTTTTAGGAAGTGAACTTAAGTAGAATACTATCATTTGAAGTAACTTACTTTGGTTTACTCTTAGTGTTCATTATACAGATATTATAAAGTATAAGTACATCTCAAATTTATTGAAAGATGTTTAATTCATTCAATATCCTTGACTTTAGGAAGTGAACTTAAATAGAATACTATCATTTGAAGTAAATTACTTTGGTTTACTCTTAGTGTTCGTTATACAGATATTATAAAGTATAAGTACATCTCAAGTTTATTAAAAGATGTTTAATTTATTCAATATCCTTGACTTTTAGGAAGTGAACTTAAGTTAATTATTTTTCCATTAACTTCCACCCCTGTCTCTCAGACTGAGTGGTTAATTTGATAGCCTACTAAATCATAGTTAGTATGTTTTTAGTAGGTAGTAAATCAGGTAATTATCCCTGTTAATAATTGAATCAATTACACTTAGGAGTCATCCTTCACTCACTTTAATAGGTATAAATTAGACTGTACTAGGTATTAGTCTGATTGATTTAGATTGTTCCCATCAAATATTTCTATGTTTCACATTATTAGAAGGAAGTACTTACATATCTTAAGAGGTCTTTGACCATTAAGGTGAATTCAAATGGTATTAGTAGACCATTATCAGGCTAATTAGCAGGTTGTTATCAATCAATTATTTCTATGTTTCAGATTATTAGAAGCTCATAGCTTGCAATGTCTTCCTTCAACGAATGATCCTAGGTTCTAAACTGGTTTTAGTTGTTCAGTTTGTATCAGCTTATTTTTTACTAATAGGTATCGGATGTGTACTTTTAATACCTTGAAGAGTGTAGCAATATAAGATCGTATCGCATCCCAGGGAAAGCTAAAAATGCCTGTTTGGTCATTTCAGTATTAGAAATCAAACATCACAGTACAGCTATGCTTATTTGCTATAACTTTTAGTATTTTTCTTGTAATAGGAAACCAGTCTAGACTTTTAGGTATTCCAAGTAATGATGGTACAATATTATCATACTTCTGTTAATTATTTAAAATGAATAATTAATTGGTAAAAACTTTAGGAAAACAATTAGAATTTTATCGGCCTACGGTAACAGATTACATGCCTAGATAGGACCCACATCACTTCATCGTAAGTTTTATTTAGCACCGTAACCTAATTATCCCTACTTTATTAGTCTGAATTAATCCAGCCTGGCCTCGCGGCTCAAGTACCCAGCCTATGTACGCACAGCGTGCAACCACCTTGCCCTCCCTTAACTAACAATATATAGAACCGCCTACCTATAGATTCCTACAGCTTTCCTCACTTGAAAATGCCTATATTTTGTCGAACTAACAGTCCCTACTTGTGTACTTTGCAATCTAGGCCCAAGCCACATTTAACTTAACTTCGTGGTGAGTTGTGAGAGTCGCATTGCCCCTGAAAGCAACTGACTCCTAAATGTTCTATCAGTCGAGCCAGTATACTCAGTGTGTTATTTTCCTATCACTACACTGTGTGTACGGAGGTAGACTTGAAATTGGACTGGGTCATACGGGTCTACCTCCAGCTAAATGGTGTCTGACCTATCTTCAACTTTCACTAGGGAGACAACTGTCTCTCCCCCATTACTCCGTCGAAGATAGTGTATTGTTTAGCGTAATAATGGAAAACGCCGACCTTATTAAATACAGTCAAAGGTCATCCAGACCGAAGTCTGTTGAAAGGTATATTGGTTTTGTTGCCACCGTTATGCGTTTCCGCCAATATACCCCGAAATACATCATTTCGTTAACGGATTCAAGTTGCGATCGCAATAGTTTTACTTTATAAATCACTTTAAATTTCACAAATCTTAATTAATATCGCAGCTCGAATATCACTTAGCGCACTATCAAAGCTCGGACACTATTTTTCCCGTATGAGTAGTTACCGCACTCTTAAATTGGACCGCGCCTCCGACGTCCAATTATTAAATGCCCGCTAATTTTCCGCCCTTTTCCCAAGCATCTTAACTTTCGCGCCATCCCCCCCCAACATTCGCCCGCGCGAGTCCGCTTTTCCTCCCTTCAACCAATCCCTAGCTGATTTTCGATGCGCCTCGCCTTCGCGTCGCTTAATATTTGTTATACGCGAACTTCGCGTTGCGCCACGTGGAGATAACATCCTACCTGTCTTTCTATCTTTTTCCCAACCTCTCGCTCGCTCATTTCCGCCGCCCGCCGCGCAATTCTAAAGTTTTTCCATAATCCAACCAAATCTCGTCAGATAGCCAATATTACATCTTTGAATATCTAAATGTAGCCTTCTATTAACAATTCCCTCTCAATAATCATCCACTTAAGCCAATAATCCTGTATTTTGTGAAATTATAAAAAGTTCCGTATTCCGACCATAGATGGCGTCCGCCCGTATGTGAACCGCTTTGCCGACTCGCAAAGCCCCGCGAAATTCAAACTAAAGATAAAGTCCTAGTCAAATGTAAGAAACGCATCACATTTTGGTTACAAAAACTTTCATATGCGGAAACAGAAGGTCTTTTAAGTAATTAATTGCATTCTTAATATGATAAGTATTAAAAAATATTAAAAAATATATATCTTTTTATAATACGTTTAAATATATAATTAAAAGTAAGTCTATCATAAAGTGCAAAAAAAACCCCTCTAGTTAATTTATATGAACCTTTTTAAAAACTAAAAATATGAAAAACCATAATTAAAATATAAAGACAATAAATAAATAAGTAATAAAAGTTCAATGGACATAAAATAATACAAGTAATAAAAGTTTTCCTTTCCTTTAAATCTAAGTAGTATTAGATTAAATATTATAGCTTCTGCACTGGAGTGGCTTCTTTGTGTCTACAGTGCCAAAACCACAATAGGCCACACACACATTGACCTCGACAAGCGCCATGCGCCTGCGTCGCCGGTTGGCCGGTCGCCCCAGTGCAATGCTGGTTACTGCGGGAATCGCATGTCTTCCTTAGTCGGAATTATTTCTCCCGTTATTTGGAATGTAGTGTTAAAATGTAGGTATAGCTTTATTTACTGCACACATTTACATCACATAACACACTTTGAGGCATTGTGTAGGTACTTTTTAGGTTAGTGTTTATTTCTGATTGTAATTATTGTTGGAACGCTGTTTCTGTTATTAATACCGGAGACGGGCGTTAGTGCTGCGACACAGTTTTAATACGATAGCAGTTATTAACGTACTAGATAAGTGTACCAATGTATATTGTTCCAAATAAAAATTATTATTATTATTATTATTATTAACTAGCAACCTTACGCGAAGCCCAAGTAAATAACTCCCGCTAGACGGCGCCTATGTCGCAAGGGACGCGCAGAGCAGTCCCCGCGAAATTCAAATTAAAGAAGTCAAACTAGCAACCTTATGCGAAGCTCAAGTAAATAACTCACGCTAGACGGCGCCTATGTCGCAAGGAGCACACAGAGCAGTCCCTGCGAAATTCAAACTAAAGATAAAGCGCTAGACCACTGACCATTATTCTGAACTAGTTTATTATTCCCTTTTTCATGCTTATTATATTAATGGTGCTACGCGTTAATATTTATTTTAGTGCTACTCCCACACATTCCTTACTAACGGACGGATACCATTCATTCTGTACCGTTACAAGGTCGTTATTATTATTTTTATTGTCATTTTTTTTTCCTTTTTCTTCCTGTCTGTAATTTTTGAATGATGATGTATCCGAATGAATGTTTTACTTACTTACTTACTTACATGCGCTCACTTCCACCCTCATATTGAATTAGGGAAAAGGCAAACGAATTTAACCCAGATATTTGCATTAGTGTTAATTTACTCTGGTGTAAGTAATATGATTTTTGCTGAAATCCACCTTGAGTAAAAAAGCTAAGCAGGCTGTCGGATCGCGAAAACGCGTCTGCTTAAGCCCCATCTGGAGGTAAGCGTCTTATTTAAAGTGCTATTTTACGAGTAATGTAAAATGAAGTACAGCCTGTTATTGTCCCACTGGAGGGCAAAGGCCGCCATCATTAAAATCAAGTCATCGTTACAATTGGCAATTTGACAGTTGTAACAATAAAATATGAAATATGTCGAATATGGTATACGTAGTTTATAATTTAACAATAATTATTCAATAGTTTTTTTTATTAAGATAATTCGTAAATATATTTTTAATTTTACAAAATAAATTTGCTATTATTTTATCTGTGGATTACAAGACCCGACACACGGGCGGCCATGATTGAGCTTCGTGTGACGTCACATTTCACAAAATAAGCAAAAACTGTCCGTCTGGTTTCAAGATAAAATTCGTTTGTTTATTGAAGTGTGACGTTACAGGGTAAAATGTCACGTGACCAACCGTTTTCGCGCGAAATTTTAAATTAATGAATACAAATATGTTTTTTTTTCTATTAAGTAAATAAAGCATTTTTGAGAAAAAAAAGATTGTAAGAGGTATAAAATAAGCGTTTGTAATTTTTTTTATACTTTTCCGTGAACTGTCAAGTAGCTAATTAATGCGTCTTGGCTTAATCACCACGCTTGCCAAATGCGGGGTGGTGATCACAAACTCGGGTTAGCAGCTAAATCCGAAAACAGAATTTGCCCGACCCGGGAAATGAACCCGGGACCTCCGAATATCGAGTCGAGCGCCACTCGGCCACCGACGCCATTTTACTTGTTGAAGTAAAGGATCTGTGTCAGTATCGTATCAAAGGGAAAGCTGGTGTATCTGCCTACACCTCCGGGAAACGGCAGAGGTATTTTACGGGTTTGAGTATCTATTCGAATCTATTCGTACTCAAACCCGAACCCTTTTAAGAGAGTTTACGCGCATTTCGGTTTCCCACACAATCAAAGTCGAAATTTTTAAAGACCAATAAGCCTTTTTTTATGAAACTTTGTTTGCGTTGAAAACATTTTTAAAAGACGTTTATTTGGCTGAGTTATTGCGATTTAAAGTCCACTACAGAAAGTTTAAAATCGCATTAGCTCAGTTAAATAAAGGTTTTTTTTAAATGTTTTCAACAGATCTCTTAGATCTCTATATTTTACTACAGCATGCCGAGTTTCATTAAAATTGGCTTACTGGTTTTAAAAAATTTCAACTTAGAAATTTGTATGGGAAACCGAAATGCGTGAACCCTCATAACACTATTCTCAATTCGGTAAGAACGAAACTGTAAGTCAGAAACAACGCCTCCGAGCATTGACCGAGCCAGGGCACAAAGAATTCAATTTACCTTGCCCACATACACCCAGATATATGTAAATTTTTATGTTTGTGCAATAAAATGTAAATAAATTCTGTGACTTCCGAGAGGCCCCTCTGAATATTACAGGACGTGTCAGGATAACGAATTTGGGGACCGCGAATATTATATTTATTTTCTTTGTCGAACCTGGGACACGTACAAAGGATTCCTGTTAGTACTTCGCGAGCGTCGAAAGTAAACAGCTATGCGGTGAATTCTAATTTAAGACTGTTTACACACGTTCCCATTGCCTACTGGGAATTATTGATTATAAAGTAAAGTTCGTATTTCGTGGTATTCTATACGTGCACACGACTCGAAAAAGATTCTTTAAACGCACCAACAAATCAAAATACGAATTAGAAGAAGTATGGTGGCGACTCCTTATTAAAAAATTCTACTAATCCATTTCTTCAAAAGTCAACTAACGGACTAAAAATTACACATACATCCAACCAATTATAACATAATAAAAAGCGCCCAAGTGCGAGTCGGACTCGCCCATGAAGGGTTCCGTAGCAGCAAGTAGGTAACATCATATAAAAGTTCTTGTAGTTCGTTGTAACTTTGATCGATGTTTTAATAATAGTGTATTTTTATGCAAATTAGTTAATTTATGACGTATTAAAAAAAACTACGTACTAGATCTCGTTCAAACCAATTTTCGGTGGAAGTTTGCATGGTTATGTACATCATATATATTTTTTGTTTTATTATTCTCTTATTTTAGAAGTTACAGTATCACTGTACTCAATATCATTTTTGAAGACCTATCCATTGACACGTATTGGGTTTGATGGAAAAAAAATTTTGAGTTTCAGTTCTTAGTATAGGGAACCCCCAAAATTTATTGTTTTTTTTTCTATTTTTGTGTGAAAATCTTAATGCAGTTCACAGAATACATCTACATACCAAGTTTCAACAGTATAGTTCTTATAGTTTCGGAAAAAAGTGGCTGTGACATATGGACGAAAAGACAGACATGACGAATCTATAAGGGTTCCGTTTGTTGCCATTTGGCTACGGAACCCTAATAAAAAGGTAGATAGATTATATTAGTACTAATGTGATGTCAATAATGAACCAAAGCTCGTACGAAAGTGTGAGCAAGATAGCATGACAACTAGCTATAGCGTAAACGAGACAGATAATGTTGTTAGTGGCCTAAGGTAAGCCAATCAGCATAGTTTTATGGTCACAGTTTTTGGCACATGTAACACATCTACCTCTTTTTATTGTAATATCATTGCATCCAACAACATTTTTTTTTTTATTGTGGCACGCCATAATGGCTTCACGCCGCCTGATGAAAAGCAGCCAGTGAAGCCCAAGAAGTGAAAGCGTTTATCACAGCGCTACCACGCTATGCCGAACGCTCTCACTATGGCGGCCTGCATAAATGCTTTTTCACGCCCCGCTTAAATAACCCGGGAGAGAATGAGGAAAGAAACACGTGTGCGGGAAGCGCATTCCACATACGGGCAGTTCGGCAAAAGAACGATTGTCCAAACTTTTTGGTACGTGTCTTGATGGTCAGCACGGTATGAGGGTGGGTTCTAAGACCTGCACGCGTCGATCTGGAAAGGAAAGGAGAGGGAGGGATGAGGTCAAAGAGCTCCTCAGAGCATTCACCGTGGTAAAGGCGGTAGAAAGCACTAAGGGAAGCAATGTCCCTACGTAGCTGTAACGGCTCCAGACTGGTCGTAACGTCATCGTTACCGATAATACGGACAGCACGTCTTTGCAACCTATCAAGAGCTTCGAGCAAGTACTTGGCGGATCCGTCCCAAAGAACGGTACTTAACGCAGTAAAGAACAATACTTCACGCAGGAGCGCACCTGAATCTTATACAAAAGACAACGTTGCTCCGGCGTGAAGAACCGCTTCACCTTGTTCAGGATTCCGAGTTTACGTGAGGCTGTGGCTATAATGCTCTAAATATAGCTCTTCCGGTTGAGGTCGCTGTGTATGTCCATATCTAAGAGACTGAGACCAGTCTGGATGGGTAATAAGTTGCTCTGGAAGGAGGGTTGGGGGAGAAATGCGGACTTTTTAGCAGTGACAGCGCAGACCTGTGTTTTTTTGGCATTGAACTGGACCAGGTTATCAGAACCCCATTTATAAATGCGGTCTAACTCCTCGTCCAGCTCAATGACAATCTTCCGTCTCGACTCCACTACATCGGCCTGCTTTGCCGCAGGGTGACCCAAATTTTAACCGCCTCTGTGGTCTAGTGGCTAAGCCACCGGTTTCAGACCCAGAGGTCCCGGGTTCTATTCCCGGCGGGGGTACATCTTTGTGTGCTCGGTTTGGTTGGTGGTAGGGCTGTTAAGTCCGCCTGGCTAGCTACCACTGTCTTATCTAAGTCTGTCGCCATAACAACGATGTTTATAGCTTTGTTGTGTTCCGACAGTTTGAGATAAGATAGCCAGTTCCTCAGTGGTTGAGGATTCCGGGTGAAGCGCGCCTTCATCACCACCTTCGGCCTTATCGTCACTTACCATCAGGTGAGATGAAAGCCAAGCGCTTACCCGTTGCCGAATAAATAAAAAAAAATAACGCCGATGTACTGTACTGTCGTCTGCATAGCAATGAATGTTACCCAAGGATAACATGTCATTGATATGCAGAAGGAACAGCGTGGGCGATATTATAGAACCCTGCGGCACTCCGGCGTTCACCTGCAGAAACTGTGAGGCACTGCTTTCGCAGAGTACGCGGATGCTGCGCTCATGCAGGAACCCGGCGACCCAATCGCATAGGCGAGGTGGCAAGCCGTAGGTATGACGAAAGCTTGGAGAGAAGCGAACGATGCCAAACTCGATCGAAAGCCTTGGAGATGTCCAGGCTAACAGCCAGTGCTTCTCCGTGCTTGTCCATTGCTTCACCCCACAGGTGTGTTATGAACGCCAGGAGATCACCCGTTGATCGTTTCGGTCTGAACCCGTATTGTCGATCATGAATCAGAATCATCTTCTATAGTCTGTTCATTTTAGCTTGATACTTATGGCAGGTGTCAAATTGTCATGCCTAGGGTTGCGACATTACAGACGTAATTGAATCAAATGAAAATTGAAGTTATAAATTGAATATCATTATCTGTCGTTAATCGTTTTTTGCTTCAAATTATTATTTTGGATGCTATTTAGATCACTTAATTTTTAGAAATATATAATAATAATATGTAAATAAAATTCGTGAATAGATTTTGAAAGTTTTAATAATTAACAAATTCTTAATTATGTATTGGTGTACAACCGAAATCATCACTGTAATTAATAGAGTGAGTATGAGTGACTATGAGTGAGAGTACCTTGTGAATAGTACGAATAAATATGGTTACGTACGAGTATAGCTGCAGTATCAAAATCGTCTATTTTTGTAACATTCCTTTTTTTGTTAGGTGTCGATAGTTTATTTTCTTCGGTGGTTGCCGTACTCGTAGATGCATCATCAAATACGATGATTTTTTCGAGATGCGAGACACTGTAGCACGCCCTATACCAAGAGCATCCGCAACGCGATCAACCACTTGCTTTAAGGGTAGTAGAGGACTTTTGTTTGGGCTCTCACGCTCGAAATAATTTAGCAAGCGTACTACAAACTCACGACTTTTACTGTTCTAAACAGTATTTTTTAACCTTTTAGAAATTTTACGAACAGTTATAACAGAACAAAACTTTACAAACTAATAAAAATAACAAATAATACGTCTAATTAGCAAACTTAACAAACAATTACAACTAAACAAAACTTAACAAACGAAAAAAATAGCAAATACTACAATAGGAAAACTGAAAAACGTTACGCATACAAGACTTTGGCACTTGTATCAAAACAAGATGGCTCCCACCCCCAACCAAACCGTCACAGATGCAGTAATGCAAAGTTTATTTCCAATTAAAATAAAACAAAGTGAACATCGAAATGCAACCGCAATCATCGATTTAAATTGAGCCCAATGAAGTATTGTTCCTTTCTAATGTGCCAATTCAATAACTTTTAAAGATTTTCATTCTTCATACTCGGAAAATAGGTCTAAAGTTGCATGAGGAGCGGGTGGGAAGTAGTACTATCGATGTCGTAAAAGGCGACTAACGGACTTCAGACTGCACATACAACCAACAGCAAAGAGCGGCGATGGGCTCATCAATATAATACTACCAACCTAATCTAGTCAATGAATGTACACTAAGTTGTGCAAACTATCGGCCGTAAGTCGCGGACGCGACTGGATGTTTGAAGGCACACTTATCAGTTGCGGCTGTCAGCCGCGTCCGTCAGTCGCGTCCGATAGTTTGTTTCCAGCTTTACGATGGGCTGTCTCACGAAGCACATGTGCAGTTGTTATTAAGAGAAAGGTGGACTGTAGCAGTGGACTAGTTTCGCGGTCCTCATTGCCTAGTCATTGACTAACCCTTCGGGGTTAATACATAGTTATGAGTGTATTTCTATGTAGCTATGTATAGTATAAATGCTTAGCGGCAGAAATAGCCATCCAGTCGCATTTCAAGCGAACTGACGGCCACGCAAAAGAGATTTTATTACCCAGTGACTAAGATAATAATAGAGTCAAATCAAAACAAGTTCAATAATAGAAACGTGTAAGAAAACCGTAGCAAAAGTTAGCAATTTTTACCAAAAAACATGTCTACTAATGTTTACAAAACAGTTGAACATGTTGAGTAATGAAAAAAAGTATCATTTGTCATGTTGCCGGACATGCATACAGCGGACAAGCGGCTCGTATTCAAACGCAGCGCAAACTCGCCCCCGACACTGAAAAAATAATTTTAAAAAAGTGTTCCAATTTTTTTTGGGAAAAAATTGAAAAATATCGAGGCCGCCATTGACATTTTTCCCAATACACGTCTGGCGATACATGTCACACCTTTGTAGCTCGTGTTCCTGGTCTGGACCGAGATAGAACGAGAAGTTTACTTTGTGAGAATTTTGTCAAACAACGCTTGCCGGATGACGTTGTTTTCACAAAAATGGAGCTGTGAAATGAAAATGAATAAACGAGTTCAAGTTCCTATTACGCCAAAGAATATATAATAAGCTACTAATATTTGTCCGTTTTGGTTATTTTAACTAAGTCAGATAAGTATTTAAAATCATGCTACATTATCTGGGGATAATAAGAACACGACATATATTGCAATTGAAATGAAACACTGGTGGTGACCACGGACCCTGTAAAGGATTTGAAACGTCAGGATAATTTAAAAAACTATGTAAATAGTAAATTAAACGCGAGTTAATCCGTAAAAAAGTGTCTCATTTCAATGTGTAGTAGTGTTCGCTTAAACCTCAGAAAACAATATATATTGAAATTCTTTAACATAATATAAATTTGTTCATTTTTTCTTTGACGCCTCATTTTAATCTATGTAAAGAAAAAGCAGTGGCCACGACGACATATTATATACGTTCGCCCATCATTTCAGAACGCTTGCCCGTATTCGGCCAATTTTTTATTATAGTATTTAACTTAGTAATACAGACTTAGAAAAGCAATCTCACAAACAGTAGGAATATTCTTCGCAACACCGAGTAAAACGTAATAGTTTTTACAATAGATAGCGCTCCGCTCCTATGTTAACTGTCTGTCGCGTTAAAAATGTATTTTTCTTATTCGTTGTAACAGTTTGTAGTTTATTACTTCCTTGACTTTTAAGTGGAATAGTTTCACTGTTTGTTACAAGCAAATATTTTCTACGAAGCACCCGCGAGAGTCTTGTATTTAAAAATGTATTTTAAAAAGAGTACCTAAGTTAAGTTCATTTACTTAATAAAAATAATGTTTTAAACGACTGATCAAAATATATACAAACAGGAAATACAAATATAAATAGGAATTTTAGTTTTACAGTGTATATGTGTGTGTTGGTTTGTTTTATATTTCACAGTAACTTCTTGAGTTCTACACATTTTTTAAATATGTACTTACATATTATGTGGTACGGTTAGAATTATTAAAGGAAGTAAAACATTCATGTTGTAATGATGAATTAATAAAAACCATATTTGAAAAAAACGAAGACATCCCTTATAGTAGGTAAGTACTTATTCAGTTAAAGTAAGTACTTATTATACCAGTAGAAGAGTCTAAAATCCTGCTACGTTATGGTAACAAGATTTTGGTGGGATTTAATAAGTTTTCGAGATTTTGTTAAGTTTAAAGATAAGTTTACAAAAACGTCAATGTCTTTCTACATTAGTCGTACTTACTAGGGTCGACGTGTTACTGCAAGAAGGAAACCTCAGCACGCTCCACTAAGCTAAGGTAAGATAAGAAAAATACAATGTTATGTGTTTCTTATGTTCTATGTATTTGTATATCTAGTTACTCTATCCTTGTATATATTTACTTCCGATGTTAACTGTGCGCTAAAGGCCTCGACCCCTTTCATATCAACTAATAAGAGGTGTCGTGTAACACATGTGCGCGTTATTTAATATATTTCGTGGGCTCCCATACAAAAGAGGTTCTAATCTTACAAAAGGAAACTGCCAGTATTAATTACAGTCCATTGCCTTAGGTCCTGTTCATTGTTCTTGGATATACTTACATAAATCCTACATCGCTAGTTGTATTACTGTATAGAGTCTGGCTATCAAAAGAAGTCCCTGGATATTCCCTTTCCGTATTATTGGCATTTAAAGAAATGCCAAACCACAAACTCGGTCACTGCTTGAATTATCTATGATGAGATATTAAAGGCCTCTGGTGATCATTTCATCACAAATACCATAAACCATGGACGTAATAGTATATATTACGTATATATTTATAAGTTAATTGATAGTATAATACGTCCATGCCATATACATACAACGGGTCATCCGATTAAATCAAATCAAATCAAAAATATTTTAAAAAAGTTAACTGTTCCTACAAAACCGCATAATATAATACTATTCGACTTACGAGGCCTATTACATCTCGACTGTGATGTTTGCGTAAAATACCCATTTTCGCATTTTGTTGTAATTTTGCACTTGTATTTATCGTTTTTATCGAAATAGGATAATAAAATCATGCTTAATATTACAAATGTTCACTCTGCGAGGATAAGCTAAGTTCGGACGGCCGGCGCATCGCATTTTAAAGTAATTTTGTAGGTGTATTTATCGTTTTTATCGAATATCGAAAGTGCCTTTGCGAATTTTATGAAAATCTTTCTCTGCAATATTGGATTTAATTAAAAAGTTAATTCTAATAGCTATTTTACATTATTCAATAAGTTAAAATTGTTAATGTATTTTTATTTCTGAGATCCATAACTCCAAAATTGGCCATTTTACGCAAAAATCACAGTCGAGATGTAATAGGCCTCTTAAATTGTTACTTACTTATTTATTTAAAACAACAAAACCTTTTACTACCATTACAGATAAAAACCCAATGCGACGACAATTATTATTTTAATAACTAATTAATTTTACACTGGCCTTTAACAGCAGTGTCTTACAGACAAAGGTACCTACTCAAAATTATGTTGCGTTTAAAGTTGTCTTAATGTTCTCTTGCTTTCGTTGGATTTGCTCGAGTGTGTCATGCTCTCTTAAAGTGTCTCTGCGGTGGTGGCATGTGCGTCGGGTCGTTACATTCCTTAAAACATGGCTGAGCGAAGCGATGGCTGATTCACATGTCATACTCGTGAACGGGTGCCGCCTGTAGAGGCTGGTCTACTCTTGCAATCTTATTTTTTATTGGTAGTATTTAATAGTCTTTCTTTTTGTTTCAAAGATACTGTAAAACGTTGTTCGTTTTATTTTAAATCGAGCAATACCTGTTTTTTATTGAATATTCTTTTGTATGTGATGTGTTGTCTTGTAATCGTATTAAATGTTTTTTTGTTGTAATGGAAAATGTCCTTCTATGATAGGGACGGCATTTACCAATTTGATTTGACGCTCACAATTTGTATATTGTATGATTTGGTAACGACATATTGTTTTGTAAATGTCGTTACTTCTATAATATTATAAATCTGGGGAGTTTCTTGCGCACGTTCTTCTCCACAGCTAAAAGACTTCCTGAATGGGTGGGGTGGGTGGGCGCGTGCCCATCCATCTATTAAGTTTAGATGACTCAAAATGCTTATTTTAAGTTTACAGAATTGATTTGATTTGACAGTACAAGCACTTATAAAATTTTCTAACCTGACCTATTTACATTTGTAGCAAATGATACCCAATCGAATATTTTTTATTTATCTATTTACAAACTTAAAACTATAAAATATTCATGGCACATTCAGTTAAGTAAGTAACTACACTGTGTAGTTACTTACTTTCTAACTATTTCTGTAACAAAGAACAAACAATCTTATAAGTTATAAGATTGAAACAGTTGATATTAATTAGCAATTTCAGAGTTGCTCTCTTATAAATAGTTGTTCATTGCACCTATGTCTCACCTATCATCACATACACCTATGTTCCAGTTTGCGTTTACTTTTGAAACTTCTTAACATATAAAAACTACACGCAAAATAACGCTCTCAAAATGCCTTCCACCAATGTACAGTGGTCCCGCTTTCAAGGAAGGGCGGTCATAGGGTTTACGGCTATTTATTGAACTGCGTGTAGTAGCATGGTATTGCATGTAATTAAATTTTTTTATGATCGATTAAGTACAACAAAATTACTCGACAAGTACAACAAGTATACAATAAAATTACTCGATTACAATAAAAATAAAAGTAATTTATTCAACAGAAGAAATTAAATACTAATACGTGATTTGGTAAATACAGGTTAATTATTGAACGAATTAGCTAAACAAAATACTTTAGCTTAAGTATTTATTTTATGCTCAATTAAGTTAGATAATGATTAACCAAAACGATTATATTAAAAAAAATATTTAAAAAATCAATTAAGGTAAATATAAATAACTAACACGATTACATTAAAAAATAATACGAGACTTACGAATTTGTTAATAATTAACAATACGGTAATTTACTAATAAGCTTTCAGCTCATTGTTAAATTGTTAACAAATTCAACACCTCTGCTAACAGTACAGACTACTTATTTAGTGGTAGTTTTCTTAAACTAGAAATATGAGGATCTGAATTCAGAAGAATAGATTCCGTGATATTTTTACCTAATGGGTAACATCGCTTCTTAGGTTACAACACTGTTTGATATGATGGCATTGCATTAGGAGACTTAGAATTTATAAGGTTCTTTAATAATAAGTATTGATGTTTGGTCAATTTAGCCCCAGTTATGAAAGATAAAACTTCATCAGTGTTGAATGCCACAGAAGAGGTGTTAGATTGGTCGGATTCAATTAAAAGATAATTTACAGCACAATCATCTACCTTAGCTAACCTAGCTTATCTTCGTCGTCGTGACCTCTTGCAGCAGTCTGTGAAATCCTTTCTGTATGGCAGGCTGCTTGTTGAAGGACGATCACTAGCCGCCGCCGGCTACTGAGTGTTACAAGCCGCAGGTGACAAACAGCAAACTTCACTTTCGTTCAGCCATTTGCTGTATTTTTCGACCATTCGAAGACCTCATCGGTGAGCTGCCTTCCAATATTGCGCCAATCTTGCACAAAGATTAGAAATCCAATTTTGCAAGTCATCAGCATTCAAATTTTCAACATTCGGCAGTAACTGCGTCAGCGTTTGAAACACTCGACGACCTCTGTCACAATCATTTTTACTGTCCTTAATAGATAACCAAGTATCTAACACAAGCATTCTTGAAAAAGAACACTTAAAAGTTGTACCTTAAACAAGAAAAAAAATTTACTTCTAAATGTAAGAATAATTTGTATCTCGTAGCGTGCTCGTAGCATTTGCTACGAGCTCTCCACCACTCACAGCTGCAGTTCGATGCAGCTAAATTGTCATTAATTTGATTAAAGAGATATTAACACACATTTTAATATAAAAATCATACATCACAGTTAATGAGAAAATAGTTAAAAGCTTCCATACAGAAACAGTAAAAAAATAAAAAGTCTTTTTATATGCTTTGTCGTAGCACGGTAATTTTATTTATACCTATAAGTATACAAATGAAAATTGACAAACAATACCTTAAATACATACCTTCAACTTGAATATCCATCACTAACAAATAAGTCACAAATAATACATTCTTGTAAAACACGAGTTATGTAATAACTAATTAGCAGTTCGTAATAATGCTATGAGGGGGTTCGTACGATGCGTTTAGTTCCGATGCAAAAAAGGAATGCAGCCAATAAATAATTAAATTATCTATTATACCCTCAAGTAGTATCACAAATAGTGAGTAATTAGGAGAGGTATCATGACATAATTCAAACATCGTCATCGAAGCTGACGTCCTACTACGGGACCACTGTGCAATGATCAGATACTTTTGCACATCACATCTTAATGCTGGTGACTGTACCACCTAGCGCAATGTTTACATCCTCATTTCGTGTAGCAGTGTGCGAACTAAGTGACAATATGACGAAGCTCCTTCAAGAATTGCTATTCGGCCATAACCTCAGAATAATAAGTAATAAAAATAACTAAGCATAATATTCTGAGGTTGAGGCTAAAACACAGAGTTCGGCCGTTATGGCCCAGAATAACTAATAGTACTACCGCCCAGAAGGTTCACTCTCAACGACTTTCACGCGAAATGTAAAGTTATCGTGTGACCCGAGCGTTCATATTTAGTTAAGCAACGCTGACTCGATACCGATTCGACGTCAGGAGCGCGCCCTAGCGTAGGGTTTCCACTCATGGATATATACGACGCGCGGCGTATGGAGCGTGCGAGCCGAGCGGCAACCCTTAGTGCAAAACGCCTGCCTGAGGGGCGCGCTGGCCGAACGTACATTTTTTAAGCTTAATAACCTGACTATTTAAAGATGGACTTACCTGAAACCTAATTCCTCGGTAAAGAAATTGTCAACTAAAAAAAAGCAGAGGCAAAGAAAGGAAAAGCGATTAAATCACCACTTTTATTTTCCATTTTTAGTGAAAATAAATAAAAAAGAAATCGTACGAGTAGTGAACCCCAACATCGAACACAAAACAGAAACTTTCAAACCAATTTTCTCACAGGACACAGGTAGGTATTGTATTACAGACAATAAAAAGATCGGAACGCAGGTCTCAGTCAACTTTTTTAGAGTTACGTTTCATTTTACGTTAAAAAATTGTGTTCATTTTGAATCTTCATACTATTGTTTGGGTAGATGAAATCGAACAAAATATCCGTAGGTTTACGAATAAAATCCGTATGTCCAAGACAAGACCCAAAGTCCATAGATCTACGGACAAATCCGTAGGTCTGGCAACGCTGAGTGACACCCTCCTGGTTACAAGCTGTTTGCTGTGCCAATGTGTCGCACTGTTGCGCGCGCCCGCTCCCCTATCCCGCATTCCTTGGCTGTGCTTAACGCTCTCCTGGACAGTAGCCCTGATTGTGATTTGTTTGCGGATGGATGGAAGGTAATATTACTTGAGTGCTTGCGGTTTTGCGAGAAGATGCATGTATGCTAATGAAATTCTAAATGCTACATGTACCTTATTTTATTTTATTTAAATTTTAATAATGTGTTTAATTATTGTAATTGGTTAAGTAACCGTTAAAATTAAATTAAATAAATAAATAAATGATCCCAGTCCGGTTTGCCCCCGGCCGGTATGCACTTACATTGAAAAAGTTGTTATTCCGGTATGCACCCGGCCGCGTTACCCCCATAGTTTCTCTTTTTGTCATGATATTCGAATCGGTACGGTTGAGTAGTGAATTGTTAAAAAAAATAATGAAATTAAAAATTAAGACCACAATTATGACGGATGTGTGTAGCTAATGTAGATAACAGTAGATCAGCCCCCTTACTATTGAATTCGATCCCGATCGATCAAAATTGGTATTGTGAAATTCCGTAGTTTTGAGTTACGACAACAACGCTAATTTGAAATTATATTGGGTAAACTAAATGGTATTGAGTTTTGCATTTAGTTCTCTCAATATCTGCGCAATATGAATCCAAATTAGCGCTGGTGTCGTAACGTAAGAGTACGAAACTTCCCAAATCCAGTCTCGATCGATCGGGATCGGTTTCAAGAGTAAGGGGGCAGGTCCTATACGTCAAATGTATTTACGTCAAAGCTGTCAATATTTAACTACGATTTAGTAAAGGGTGTGTCTAGATTTCATATGTGACCGAAGCGGGTGCGGTTCGCTTTATCATAGTGGACGGGGACCTTACGCACAAGTGAAAGTCATGCTTTATTATGACACTGGCCATATTAATTGTGTGTCGAGAGCTCATATCGGCCCTTTGTGCCGGCTAATGACAAAAAGATGGTATCCCGCCCACACATTATTAAGTACTACGCACACAATATCTTTTCACCGCCAGAAAATTGGGCCATTTTGTTATCGTAAGAAAAATGGGCGCTTTTAATGGTTTTCCGAGAATTCTGGCGTACATCGAAAACGGTGGTGTTTTCAAGAAATTTAACAGTAACGACCCTTTATATAAGGAAATAATTAAAGAAATACTCTGTTGTAGTTTTCTTGAAAAACGTTATGGTATTTTCTCACACATATTTAAATTATTTCTTAAAATAACTTATTACTTACTTAATGAGGACCGTTTTCCTCATTGTTTACTGACTTTATAGTAGTAGACAATAATACTGTTAACATTGCTGGTACACAGATCAAAATTAAATTAACCGCAACCTTGTGTTGGCTACCGAACTATAAATAAATAAATCCAACTAATATTATAAACGCGAAAGTTTGTAAGTGTGTGTAACCTCCCCCCCTTTTTTATTAATTGCTACACCTAAATCTAAACCTAAATCTAATGCCTTTCACACCTATATGCCTAGCTAGCTTATAATACATACACACATCCTCGCCGCTTTACCTTAACTTAAATTATTATCTAATTCTTAAAACTAATTAACCTAATTTATCTACAATCTAATGGTTGTGTCTGGAGTTTTGTAGAGTGTGTAGCGTTTGTATGAAGATGGAACCTTAGCATAGCTTAATTCTATTTGCAGTGAATTTCAGTCAAGCAATGTAATATTATAATAACTACTATTTTGGCCAGATCGTCTAGTGAACCCTCCGTTGTTAACCGCATTTAAGTAACTCAAGTTCTTTCGTGAAAGTTTAGTAATTGGCTTATCCCTGTGTTAAATTATTTTCTCCTGACCTAATTACCTACCAGTCTATAAATCCTAACATAAATATGTGTAGCCTAGCAATGACTCCGTCTGAACTGTGACCTAAATCCTTCACTGCAGCTGCGGGGAAGATTTGTAACCACTCAAAGGTAATCAGATGATAGCTTAGCTTGTAGGTATTATTATTTATTATCAGTAGCATGATACATAAGAAGCCTGGTGCAATTTATGAGCCCCACCACCGCTCCATAGCGTACTGTACATCTCATGGTTTAATTACAGTTCCGACACATTGGCTTTAACTTTAATTATTAGCTTGTGCCTTTAATTCTTTAACTGAGAATTTACATCTCTCCTCAAATTTAATTTCATTTTACATTATGCACTATGTGTTAGCAATTTAAATTCTTATTATTCCACATAAATCAATAGAGTTTATCTCAAGGCTTGCTATCATCCAAATATCCTTTTCACATTAAGAACTTAATTATTCAATGCAATAACTTATATTCAGTTCCGTAAAGGGTGGATAATTTAATCAAACGCCACTTCAGGCGGTGGCTAAAGTAGAATGCTATTAATTCAGGTAAAACTACTTTTATTTACTCTTAGTATTTATTATACAGGTCTTGTAAAGTTCCAATATAACTACATTGGATTGCTGCATTGGCAGATTATTACATCTTAAGTTTATTAAAGGATGTTTAATTCATTCAATATCCTTGACTTTAGGAAGTGAACTGAAATAGAATACTATCATTTGAAGTAAATTACTTTGGGTTACTCTTAGTGTTCATTATACAAATCTTATAAAGTGTAAGTACATCTCAAGTTTATTGAAAGATGTTTAATTCATTCAACATCCCTGACTTTTAGGGAGCGAATGTAGTTAATTATTTTTCCATTAACTTCCACCCTCTGTCCCTCAGACTGAGTGGTTAATTTGATAGACTACTAAATCAGTCTGTATACTTTTAGTGGGTAGTAAATTAGTTAGTTAATTATCCCTGTTAATCATTAAATCAATTACATTTAGAAGTTATCTTTACTCCCTTAATAGATATAAATTAGACTGTACTAGGTATTAGTCTGATTGATTAGATTGTTCCCATCAAATATTTCTATGTTTCATATTATTAGAAGTAAGTACTTACATATCTTAAGAGGTCTATTCGAATGGTATTAGTAGACCATTGTCAGGCTAATTAGCTGGTTGTTATCAATCAATTATTTCTATGTTTCAGATTATTAGAAGCTCATAGCTTGCAATGTCTTCTTTCAACGACTTATCCTAGGTTCTAAACTGGTTTTAGTTGTTCAGTTTGTATCAGCTTATTTTTGCTAAGGTATCGGATGTAAAATTTTCCATACTTTGAAGAGTATAGCCATGTGAGATCGTATTGCATCCCAGGGAAAGCTAACAAATGCCCGTTTGGTCATTTCAGTGTTAGAAATCAAACATCACAGTACGACTAAGCTTATTTGCTATAACTTTTTAGTATTTTTCTTGTAATAGGAAACCAGTCTAGACTTTTAGGTATTCCAAAGTAATGATGGTACGATATTGTCATGCTTCTATTAATTAATTAAAATGAATAATTAATTGGTAACAACTTTAGGAAAACAATTAGAATTTTATCGGCCTGCGGTAACAGATTACTTGCCTAGCTAGGACCCACATCACTTCATCATAATTTTATTTAGCGCCGTAACTTAATTATCCCTACCTTATTAGTCTGAATTAATAACTAACCATATATATTTCCGCCTACCTATAGATTCCTACAACTTTCCTCACTTGAAAATGCCTATATTTTGTCGAACTAACAGTCCCTTTTTTGTGTACCTTGCAAACTAGGCCAAGCCTCATTTAATTTAAATTCGTGGTGTGTGGTGAGAGTCGCATTGCCCCTGAAAGCAACTAACTCCTAAATGTTCTATCAGTCGAGCCAGTATACTCAGTGTGTTATTTTCCTATCACTACACTGTATGTATGGAGGTAGACTCGAGATTGGACTGGGTCATACGTGTCTACCTCCAGCTAAATGGTGTCTGACCTATCTTCAACTTTCACTAGGGAGACAACTGTCTCTCCCCCATTACTCCGTCGAAGATAGTGTATTGTTTAGCGTAATGATGTAAAACGCCGATCTTATTAAATACAATCAAAGATCATCCAGACCGAAGTCTGTTGAAAGGTACATAGGTTTTCGTTGCCACCGTGATTCGTTTCCGCCGATGTACCCCAGAATACTTCATTCCGTTAACGGATTCGAGTTGCGATCGCAATAGTTTACTTTATTAATCACTTTCAATTTCACAAATCTTAATTAATATCGCAGCTCGAATATCACTTAGCGCACTATCAAAGCTCGGACACTATTTTCCCCGTATGAGTAGTACCGCACTCTTAAATTGGACCGCACCGCCGATGTCCCAAAATTGAATGTCCGCTAATTTTCCCAAGCATCTTAACTTTCCCGCCACGCGCGCCTAAGATTTCCCCGCGCGAGTCCGCTTTTCTTCCCTTCCACCAATCGCTAGCCGTTTCCCCGATGCCCCCCGCCTTCGCGTCGCGCCACGTGGAGCTATCATCCGACCTCTCTTTCTGTCTTTTTCTCAACCTCTCGCTCGCTCATTGCCGCTTTCGCCGCGCAATTCTAAAATTTTTCCATAATCTAACCAAATCTCGTCAGATAGCCAATATTACATCTTTGAATATCTAAAAGTAGCCTTCTATTAACAATTCCCTCTCAATAATCATCCACTTAAGCCAATAATCCTGTATTTTGTGAAATTATAAAAAGTTCCGTATTCCGACCATAGATGGCGCCCGCCCGTAGGTGAACCACTTTGCCGACCCCCAAAGCCCCGCGAAATTCAAAATAAAAATAAAGTCCTAGTCAACCTAGCAACCTTACGCGAAGCCCAAATAAATGACTTCCGCTAGACGCCGCCTATGTCGCAAGGGACGCGCAGAGCAGTCCCCGCGAAATTCAAAATAAAGAAGTCAAACTAGCAACCTTATGCGAAGCTTACGTAAATAACTTCCGCTAGACGCCGCCTATGTCGCAAGGGACGCGCAGAGCAGTCCCCGCGAAATTCAAACTAAAAATAAAGCGCTAGACCATTGACCATTATTCTGAACTAGTTTATTATTCCCTTTTTCATGCTTATTATATTAATGGTGCTACGCATTAATATTTATTTTAATGCTACTCCCACACATTCCTTACTAACGGACGGATACCATTCATTCTGTACCGTTACAGCCGCCCCCGATAGAATTTAAGCAGATAAAGTACCACTCTTATCTGCGGCGAATTATATCTAAACCCTGTACTTAATTAAGTACAAAATAGCACGTCCTTCCTTGCCAACCCCATTGTCATCCTAGCCCTCTTCCTCAAAGATATTCCTACTATTTATAGTTCCTCCCCAAATCCCTAACGACTCCTTCCTCCATAAGCTTTCTTATTGCAAAATAGCCCACACCCCTCATTCTATTCAACTGACACAAAATCATAATCGCATACCCAGTTCTCGTGTTCGAAACGAAATCCCAGTAAACTTAGTCTCGGTAAATATTTCCCAATAACTTAGACATCTACCATTTCTTCAATCATACACAACCTCCGAATAATGATTTGCCTTTTGTTTACCATCATAACAACAAATCATATTATAATATAAATCAATATAACAGTCTCTTGCTCTGTCTACTAACGCCCCCTAGCGAAAACTCTTCAACTCTATGACGATTCCGACGTAAGTTTATAACACCTTCCGAACCATTCAATTATTCTATTCTTTAAATTATTTTCCTAGAATAATTTCAAGTACATCTGTCATCATGGCCTTCTTTTAACTTACGTCTTTTCTTACAACTTGTTTCGCATCTAAATGTTGCAACCTAGGGATCGAACCTGGGATCTTTCGTGGGTGAAGCATCAACCACTTCGCCGTCATGGTCTTTTAGTTCCAACTAGTAATTTGAATTAAAACTTTCCTTCATACTTCAACGCTACCAATCTCATCTTAGCTTATATAACTACCTAAGATAACGAAACGTCGGAACAATTGTCTACCTCAGGCAGGGATCGAACCCGCGTCCTCCACAATCCCTAATTAGCTACTTCTTTCAACGGAAACCTATTTTCCTCTCCGCGGATAAGAAATCTTAACCAAACCCCCATATCAACCAAAACCAGTAGGCATACCATCATCGCCCAAGAGTTATAACTTTATTTTAGATGAGATACATCTAATGTTTAATCCTGCAAATAACCGAGATAGAATACTAGACTCGCTTCCGTGCGGTACGCAGTGATACCGTGCATACAAATAAAGGTCTTAACGCCTTACAATAAGGTTGTCGATCGTAAATACTTATGGATAAACTCCCTCACTCTAAGGTGGTACGCATCTCGAAACACGTCCTTGAGTTTTGAACTAGATACCCCGTAGTTCAGATCTATTAGAAGTTTGTGTGCTATGTATATCTGTCTAACTGTCAATGTATGCGTCATCGATAAGTACTTGTTAATACCCCGGTACGCGTTGGACATTGTATACTAATTGACAAGTACTGAGCTTATGCGTATAAGCAAATATTTATCCCAAAACCTATCTAATAACTATGTCTCATCCCTAGTTATTACTATGTATGAAAGACAACATTTAATCTCATTTACTAAAATATAATACGTCAATATCCCCTTACTTTCCTATACCTTTGAAAAATATCATTTTCTTATTAAATTAAACACACCGCTAACTATCTTATCCGCCCCCACAACTCTACTTAACTTCCTACCTTTTATATTACTAATAATCGGTCAAATCGGTAAATAATAAGTCATTAAAGGTGACACTTCGTCTTAGTATTCATGGTAATTAATATCGTAAGTTCCTTCTCGTATTTACTGAATTCCAAACTGCGTGATTCAATAGTGCTAGTTTCTTTTTATTTTTTATTTTTTTTATTAGATGATTTTAATTTTACACTCGCACAAGACACATTATTAAGATGGTAATCTCCCGAATGTTTGTAACTCTAATTGGTTACTCATTATGCATTCTACTTTACTTTTCAGCCTTCCGTCCAGATGGTAAAATTCCCCAGCAACACGAGATCCCCTGACCACGCCAAAATGAAATGCCATCAATGGCCTCTGTTTCTGCAGCCTAAGACATTATCTCTCTATAGGTTAGTCAAGTATAATTGTCCTGATTTAGACTTCACAAGACGCCCCCAAAGGAACCACCTTACAGCAGAATTTCCGCAACTTTAAGAAAGGCTAGTTTAGGAAATGAAGCTAAATGGAAACCACTTAATTTTATTGTGTGCTGAGTAATTCCCACTTCTACAGCACAGTTCCGAAACTTCGATTCAATTACTTCACCAGGTAAATCAAAATAAACCCTACACGCTTAACTAAGTTTTATTTGTGCCCAGTGCGACTAAAAATATTCGAACACCCTAAACAAGCTACTTTTACTAATTTAACAGTGCCAATTAAGAATGCTCCCTTGTGTCATCTATAATTTTATTGTGTGCATAGACGACCAAAGACCTCGCTTTCAGCATGCCTTCTTCGTTGGACCCGCTTAGTTAAATACTCTAATCAAAATTCTAAAGTTACAATTGAAAATGTCAAAAGTTCGAATATTATGCAATAGAGAATTTCTCTAACATAGTTACTCCATCTCTTCGCACTATTTAGTCAGGCATATTGCAATTCAAGTATTTATTTTAATTTATAATGACCTATCTTCTCCACCCCTGTTCACATACTTTAGCCATCTCTATCCACAGCTGCGGTGAAGATAATCAGTTAATGAACAATACATCCTATAAACATTCTATGTTACTACCGCAATCACAAGAAATATTTACTAGGAGGATTATCTATCATACAGCTGACTATAACAAAATGAGTCCCCCTTATCTTTCTCCGTTCCTTCTCTAACGTAGAAGACAACAACAGACAATTAACAATTAATTACTTATAATTTAGAACAACCCTAGGTAAAACGCTACCACAAAACTAGTATAGAACAGAATAATACTAACCGAAGTAAACTTTTGTATTCACACTTGCAAATAAAATATCTTTATCTTTCCGTGATGAATGATTTCGATAACACTATTTCATCAACTCAATGTCCCGGCCTACATATGTGAAAACTCCCAATCAATTAGTTTGTATAAAACAATCTAGATGCAACATGCAGTTCACATTAACTAACAATTTTAAGGTTGTGCCATAACTTCGACAATAACCTACCTTAGCACTAATTTTAATCATCTACAATTATATCACGTACATATTAGATGCCAATAATCTAGATTATTTAAGAATTCTAGCAATTCTAATCAATAACCAACAAGATCATCCCGCTGTGACAGTCTGCGCTGACCTTCCCACAGTCAAAAACGCGTTTCGTTCGTCCTATCATTTCTAAACCTGTAGACATTTACTTTGTACTAAACAAATTCTTGAGTTAATAATTATTTGCCAATTGTTAAGCAAACCTATTTAACTTCATAATAACAATTTTAATATAGCAGTATTAGAATATTATTATAAATCTCGAACATCCTTATTTATTATAATCAACATTACCGGTTAAAGTATTTGAATGGCCTAGTGTGAACTAGGTTTCAGGTCGCACCTCGGGAAAATAAATTTACTATTGACTTTAAAATCTACTACTTATAAATTTATTATTTTCTTCTGACATATAAAGATAGGCTATGACTCTAGGTCGGGTTTAGTAAACTTTGAACTATGGCTACCTCCACAATAATCTCGATTAAATATATATATCCGCCAAACGAAATATGTCCAATACGGCCGATTTTACTAAATTTAAATTATGCTACTAAACAGTACGTGTCCTAAGAACGTCACACATCCGAAACCCATTTCAGTTCTAATGTCTTTACCCATCTAAATTAAAATTTGTACCTGTCGACGCGAGACAACATCTAAATAATTACTTTGGATGATTCGAATTGTGATAGTTAATTTTGTATTGTAATCTCGATAACGCAATATCAGGGATTTACTTATTAATAAAGTTTACACTAAGAAATTTATTCTCAGCTCGCAATATCATCGCTTTATTTCCGGCTTGAATGTTTCTGCGGACTATGAGTTTAAATTTATCCTACAACTTAAAATTGTGGTATATAAAATCGATCACTGTTTTATAAGTAGCTTGCGTTAACTTTTAAAATAATAAAACGAGTTAACTATTGATTATGACGTGACATCCGCCCGCAACTCGCCTTTATAATTGATGTGATAACATACGCTATTGTTATCCCTATAGCATAACAGTGCTATAACTCGTTAATTTTGCAGTTAAATCTCGACTTCAAGCCAGTCAACTATATTTTTTTTTTTCTACTATTATTTTTTTTTCAACATCTTAATCGTTCAACGGAGATAGACAATTGTGAAAGGTACCCTTCTTAATAGGCTAATCCAACCCAGTGAATTTAATGATTTATCTATCTCTACCTATCCTAACTAATTAGTCATGTAGTAAGGTCTTTTCTTTTCACCGCTCTCCCGACTTAGATATCTCTAGGTAACTCACAACTGATAATATTAGGTAAGTAGGTATAGTAAGCTGTGCCCAGCGAGCTTTACTTCTGCGTACGTTAACCTCATCTTAAGCTAATAATTATCCTTTATAAATCTTCATAATTAACTATTTATCACGATTTCAACTATTCGGTAAGAAGCAATGATTACCGGTAACGACTACTTACAATGCTGCAAGAGTATTACAATTATACATATTATTATTAGACAGCACCCTTTTACCATCATCCAAAATAAAATCTTTTATTGATAACCCAACGCCATCTAGCCTCGCTAATAGGTAACCTCCCCACAATAGAGTAGATATTAGATAGTTGTTTCCAGACGGTAACGACTTTTATCGCCTACTAGACGTATTTATCAGTTTATATTATGCATCCCAAACTACGTTGCTTTTAAACCAAAATTCCTACTAGCAATGAATAGTCATATAATTCTATCCCCTACATGACATCCCTGCTACTTGTTATTACTTATAATCGCGATTCCTCATCAACGCGTGTATTTTGAACCGTAATACTATTTTATGTTACTTTTCCTAGGATTTTAGCGAACTAACAAAATGAAGCGGCATTTCCCATGTCATTGCATTCTAATCTACTACGTGATAAGTATTAGGAAAATCTCTTTCAATGTAAAAATCGCAGGTATTAAAAATAACAGGTATGGAAAATAACAGGTGATTCCGCTTGCTATAACAAAATCATATGATTACGCGATAAGGAAGTTTCCTCTCCGATTGGTTTTATGACGTCATGTTTTTTAGTCATTCCTAATTCTAGATTGTTTATGGTCTAGCTAAATCATATGTCTATGGTCCAACCATAGACAAATGATTTAATAGTCCCTGACTAGCCTAAAACTACTCTATGGATTTCAGACGTGAGACTCAAGTACATTATTATATTTTTTCTAACATAACCAACAAAATAAATTATAATACGTAGAATAGCACATCAACTAAAAACCGCAATCGCTCAACGATTATTAGTCAAAATATAATTATTATTAGTTTTATATTATGCTGTTAGCGTCATAAGTTTATAATATTGTACAGCATATCGCCGTCCTATAATATAAATTGAATCCTGCAATAACTTAGTTGGTTAATTCTGTCCAATCTCGCCCCCTTGCCTTTCCATCCGACAGCAATAATAATTAAACCGCCCCCTATTCTACAAATCCTTCTAAATCAATAAATGTTGAACTATGTAACCCTATCGACTTTTTACGATCCTAAAAATAACTCAACACAAGGCTGTATGAACCAGTTGCCTATGCCTATATGAAATCTATCACCAGGAATAGAACCAAAACTACAGTTACCATAGCTCTTAACGTCAACAACAAAAATTGGATACCTGGTTTCAGTATTCAAGGAAACAATTACTAAAGGTTTCAGTATTCACAGATAACTCAACAATTTTAAAATTTAATACTCCAGACCCCCGGATAATAACTATATCTATGTACTTCGTGCACTTATGATACTTTGGGAATACAACAACGTCTAACAGCCGCACGGTACCTGATGCTGGCGAAATCCACCATTAAATAAAGAAGGAAAAGATAATAACTGAAAGGTATTGTATTTCAAATAATACTCATTACATTATTGTTTTATAGTTTTATCTCCTTTGACCTTTAACCTAACCTGAGAATATTTTTGTTACAGATTTCGTACAACAAAATTTAGCTCCAGCTCTCATTGCGACTGTCTACAATATTGGTCGAACCCGTAATACAAAGTGTATGAATCAACTTTAGAAGATAACAACGTTTATTGTGAAAAGTGTCAAATTATAATTCACCCACTATCAAGAGCCCGTAATACAAAGTGTATGAATCAACTTTAGAAGATAACAACGTTTATTGTGAAAAGTGTCAAATTATAATTCACCCACTATCAAGAGCCCGTAATACAAAGTGTATGAATCAACTTTAGAAGATAACAACGTTTATTGTGAAAAGTGTCAAATTATAATTCACCCATTATCAAGAGCCCGTAATACAAAATGTATGAATCAACTTTAGAAGATAACAACGTTTATTGTGAAAAGTGTCAAATTATAATTCTTCAATATCTCTGAATTAATTAATCTTCATTGAATTATTCCCTATTAAGCCAATTCTAAACTCACGCATCGCAACACGACAACAATTTGTGGGAAAAATCCCACTTCTAAATTAAAGTATTACCGCTTGACTGAAATCCAATACAACTATATTAATGATAATTTATAACTTAACTTTCTGATCCTGGTCATGGCTTACCAAATTGTAACCTCCCCCCCTTTTTTATTAATTGCTACACCTAAATCTAAACCTAAATCTAATGCCTTTCACACCTATATGCCTAGCTAGCTTATAATACATACACACATCCTCGCCGCTTTACCTTAACTTAAATTATTATCTAATTCTTAAAACTAATTAACCTAATTTATCTACAATCTAATGGTTGTGTCTGGAGTTTTGTAGAGTGTGTAGCGTTTGTATGAAGATGGAACCTTAGCATAGCTTAATTCTATTTGCAGTGAATTTCAGTCAAGCAATGTAATATTATAATAACTACTATTTTGGCCAGATCGTCTAGTGAACCCTCCGTTGTTAACCGCATTTAAGTAACTCAAGTTCTTTCGTGAAAGTTTAGTAATTGGCTTATCCCTGTGTTAAATTATTTTCTCCTGACCTAATTACCTACCAGTCTATAAATCCTAACATAAATATGTGTAGCCTAGCAATGACTCCGTCTGAACTGTGACCTAAATCCTTCACTGCAGCTGCGGGGAAGATTTGTAACCACTCAAAGGTAATCAGATGATAGCTTAGCTAGTAGGTATTATTATTTATTATCAGTAGCATGATACATAAGAAGCCTGGTGCAATTTATGAGCCCCACCACCGCTCCATAGCGTACTGTACATCTCATGGTTTAATTACAGTTCCGACACATTGGCTTTAACTTTAATTATTAGCTTGTGCCTTTAATTCTTTAACTGAGAATTTACATCTCTCCTCAAATTTAATTTCATTTTACATTATGCACTATGTGTTAGCAATTTAAATTCTTATTATTCCACATAAATCAATAGAGTTTATCTCAAGGCTTGCTATCATCCAAATATCCTTTTCACATTAAGAACTTAATTATTCAATGCAATAACTTATATTCAGTTCCGTAAAGGGTGGATAATTTAATCAAACGCCACTTCAGGCGGTGGCTAAAGTAGAATGCTATTAATTCAGGTAAAACTACTTTTATTTACTCTTAGTATTTATTATACAGGTCTTGTAAAGTTCCAATATAACTACATTGGATTGCTGCATTGGCAGATTATTACATCTTAAGTTTATTAAAGGATGTTTAATTCATTCAATATCCTTGACTTTAGGAAGTGAACTGAAATAGAATACTATCATTTGAAGTAAATTACTTTGGGTTACTCTTAGTGTTCATTATACAAATCTTATAAAGTGTAAGTACATCTCAAGTTTATTGAAAGATGTTTAATTCATTCAACATCCCTGACTTTTAGGGAGCGAATGTAGTTAATTATTTTTCCATTAACTTCCACCCTCTGTCCCTCAGACTGAGTGGTTAATTTGATAGACTACTAAATCAGTCTGTATACTTTTAGTGGGTAGTAAATTAGTTAGTTAATTATCCCTGTTAATCATTAAATCAATTACATTTAGAAGTTATCTTTACTCCCTTAATAGATATAAATTAGACTGTACTAGGTATTAGTCTGATTGATTAGATTGTTCCCATCAAATATTTCTATGTTTCATATTATTAGAAGTAAGTACTTACATATCTTAAGAGGTCTATTCGAATGGTATTAGTAGACCATTGTCAGGCTAATTAGCTGGTTGTTATCAATCAATTATTTCTATGTTTCAGATTATTAGAAGCTCATAGCTTGCAATGTCTTGTTTCAACGACTTATCCTAGGTTCTAAACTGGTTTTAGTTGTTCAGTTTGTATCAGCTTATTTTTGCTAAGGTATCGGATGTAAAATTTTCCATACTTTGAAGAGTATAGCCATGTGAGATCGTATTGCATCCCAGGGAAAGCTAACAAATGCCCGTTTGGTCATTTCAGTGTTAGAAATCAAACATCACAGTACGACTAAGCTTATTTGCTATAACTTTTTAGTATTTTTCTTGTAATAGGAAACCAGTCTAGACTTTTAGGTATTCCAAAGTAATGATGGTACGATATTGTCATGCTTCTATTAATTAATTAAAATGAATAATTAATTGGTAACAACTTTAGGAAAACAATTAGAATTTTATCGGCCTGCGGTAACAGATTACTTGCCTAGCTAGGACCCACATCACTTCATCATAATTTTATTTAGCGCCGTAACTTAATTATCCCTACCTTATTAGTCTGAATTAATAACTAACCATATATATTTCCGCCTACCTATAGATTCCTACAACTTTCCTCACTTGAAAATGCCTATATTTTGTCGAACTAACAGTCCCTTTTTTGTGTACCTTGCAAACTAGGCCAAGCCTCATTTAATTTAAATTCGTGGTGTGTGGTGAGAGTCGCATTGCCCCTGAAAGCAACTAACTCCTAAATGTTCTATCAGTCGAGCCAGTATACTCAGTGTGTTATTTTCCTATCACTACACTGTATGTATGGAGGTAGACTCGAGATTGGACTGGGTCATACGTGTCTACCTCCAGCTAAATGGTGTCTGACCTATCTTCAACTTTCACTAGGGAGACAACTGTCTCTCCCCCATTACTCCGTCGAAGATAGTGTATTGTTTAGCGTAATGATGTAAAACGCCGATCTTATTAAATACAATCAAAGATCATCCAGACCGAAGTCTGTTGAAAGGTACATAGGTTTTCGTTGCCACCGTGATTCGTTTCCGCCGATGTACCCCAGAATACTTCATTCCGTTAACGGATTCGAGTTGCGATCGCAATAGTTTACTTTATTAATCACTTTCAATTTCACAAATCTTAATTAATATCGCAGCTCGAATATCACTTAGCGCACTATCAAAGCTCGGACACTATTTTCCCCGTATGAGTAGTACCGCACTCTTAAATTGGACCGCACCGCCGATGTCCCAAAATTGAATGTCCGCTAATTTTCCCAAGCATCTTAACTTTCCCGCCACGCGCGCCTAAGATTTCCCCGCGCGAGTCCGCTTTTCTTCCCTTCCACCAATCGCTAGCCGTTTCCCCGATGCCCCCCGCCTTCGCGTCGCGCCACGTGGAGCTATCATCCGACCTCTCTTTCTGTCTTTTTCTCAACCTCTCGCTCGCTCATTGCCGCTTTCGCCGCGCAATTCTAAAATTTTTCCATAATCTAACCAAATCTCGTCAGATAGCCAATATTACATCTTTGAATATCTAAAAGTAGCCTTCTATTAACAATTCCCTCTCAATAATCATCCACTTAAGCCAATAATCCTGTATTTTGTGAAATTATAAAAAGTTCCGTATTCCGACCATAGATGGCGCCCGCCCGTAGGTGAACCACTTTGCCGACCCCCAAAGCCCCGCGAAATTCAAAATAAAAATAAAGTCCTAGTCAACCTAGCAACCTTACGCGAAGCCCAAATAAATGACTTCCGCTAGACGCCGCCTATGTCGCAAGGGACGCGCAGAGCAGTCCCCGCGAAATTCAAAATAAAGAAGTCAAACTAGCAACCTTATGCGAAGCTTACGTAAATAACTTCCGCTAGACGCCGCCTATGTCGCAAGGGACGCGCAGAGCAGTCCCCGCGAAATTCAAACTAAAAATAAAGCGCTAGACCATTGACCATTATTCTGAACTAGTTTATTATTCCCTTTTTCATGCTTATTATATTAATGGTGCTACGCATTAATATTTATTTTAATGCTACTCCCACACATTCCTTACTAACGGACGGATACCATTCATTCTGTACCGTTACATGTGGATGGATGTTTGTTACTCTTTCACGTAAAAACTACTAAATGGATTTTAATGAAATTCGTCATATAGATAGTTTATAACCTGGATTAACACATAGGATACGTTTTATCCCGAAATTCCCACGGGAACGGGAACCACGCGGGTGAAACCGCGAGCGGCCGCTAGTAATATATAAATGTATTTACGCTCACAACAATTATCTAGCACAAGATAAGCTTCTATTGAAACTCGTTAATGTTGTTAAACTAGATAACGGATAAATATATATAAACATAGAAAAAACACCCAGACCCGAAATCAATTTAGAAAAACAGTTTTGTTTAATTTGACCCGACCGCCCAACTAGCAAAAACGTTGTATAATTCTAGATTTATAGGACTTTTAGTTAAGTAGCAGTTGTATAACGGTAATCATATGAATCACATGTTGTATAGAAGTTTATATCACGACATTTCAGTCGCGCGACCATAACGTCGTATGGTAAACGTCGAGTAAAAGTTTATGGTTTGCTGTTTCAGTCGCGCGACCATAACGTCGTATAGTAAACGTCGAGTAAAAGTTTATGGTTTGCTGTTTCAGTCACGCGACCATAACGTCATATTGTATACGTCGTTTAAATGTTTTTCGCTTCATGTTTCAGTCGCCAATTTTAATGTCGTATTGTGTACGGTAAGTAAACGTCTTTATGACAAATTTAAGCGACGTTATTTTAAGGTATTAGCCATAACGTTTAATGGTTTTTTGTTTAACGGACTAGGACTAGGACTGTTGGTCGTGTAAACGTTTCTGTTGCATAAAATGTTTCGTATGACATTGGTCGGGATTTGCATAACCTTAATGAAATCGTTATCTTAACAAAGCGTTGGATAAATGGTAGAGCATGACCATGTAAATAGCAAAAATGAATGGGTGTATTGCAAATTTATAACAGACTTGTACTGGACGAAAAAGGGTGTTAGCAACGATTAAATAACTTTTTAAAAACTATCCTCTTGTGTAAATTACATTATGAAGATACAGTTTGCTACTAAAGTATAATGTACGGAAATAAATGGAAAAAATTAAAACAAAGTGGTTCTTTCAAGCGGAAAAGAGAGAAGATATTTCAATCATTAAAGAGTGAGACTTCAACGTCTATGGTTGTAATATCTAAAACAAATGATCGTCAAGGAAGAATCGCAGACACAGAAGGTTCCGTATATTAAATATTTTTTGAAGTTCACTTAAGTAGGTATATGAAAAAAGTATTACATGGTTATTGTTATTTTCGAGTCACATATATTTTATATTTAGGTAGATTTCGTCAATGCATATGTGTTTCGCCATGTCCCTTGTTAAATCTGAATTGTTTATTAACGTGAAAGTGTTTGGTGGTTTCCACTATAGGGAATCAGCGCATTTCACAAACTACCTATTTAATTGCTAATAATTAAATGGGTAGGCTTATCTACTAACTAATAGTATTCATGATCACAGAACTAAGTTTTTTTTTGTAATTTAACTCAATGTTCGAGATAAGAGTAATGAGGCAAGTTTGGTCTTCAATACTTCAAATGGTAGTGAACAAATAAATGTTGTTGATGTACCATCTATACATTCATTCTGTAGTGAAAACAATGGTAAGTTTTCGAGAGAAGCTCAGTCAGCATAGTGTCCTAGCTTTTTAATTTTTAAATATAGTTTATATTAATATTATATTACAAAATATAGTTATTTTTTTTAGATTACTCCAATACCGGTTATTTGCAACTGTCTGAAGGACCACCTTGTGATAATACAGACACAGACATTTCAACCTCATCTGATAACGACATAGACGTCCAATTTCAAGAAGAATTTAAAAAATGGGCTTTGGATTTTAATATATCTCTTGAGGCTATGAAATCTTTGAGCATAGTTATAAATAAAAGACTTCCTAATATAGTTCCAAGAGACCCTAGAACCCTTCTTAAAACTAACCATGTCAATGTTACACTTATTTCGGTAGACAAAGGCCAATATTGGCATAATGGCCTGTCATCACCCCTCCAAGAAATATTGAAAAATTGTTCCAGTGTGCCAGATTGTATTGCATTGACATTTAACATTGATGGTCTTCCACTGTACAAGAGCTCAAGAAAACAAGTATGGCCTATACTTTGCCATATTTTCGAAAAACAAGAAATTTCACCATTTATAGTCGGAATATATGCAGGAGAAGGAAAACCTAGTGATTTAACTGCTTATTTACATCATTTTGTGACAGAAATGAAAGAACTTCTTAAGAATCATTTAAGAGTTATGTCTAGAGATAGAACGGAAGTACTATGCAAAGTAAAAATTAGAGCATTCATCTGTGATTCTCCAGCTAGAGCTATGTTAAAAGGTACGACCGTCATTGTTAAAAAAAAACTTTTATTTCACTTAACGCTAGTTTTCATGATAATAAATGATGACAATCATTTCAGGAGTGCAGAACTTCAACGGGAAGCATGGATGCTTAAAATGCACAGTAGTTGGCGAGTATTCCCAAATGTCGCATACGGTTGTGTTCCCCAGAATAGATTGCCCGAAACGAAATGACGCAGATTTTCGTTCCAAAAGATACGGCAAACATCATAAGTATGACTCTCCTCTCCTTGAGCTACCAATAGATATGGTTGAAGATATCCCGGTAGGCGATTCACTACATCTTATAGATTTGGGAATCATGAAAAGGCTTTTGACAGGATGGCGGGATGGAAATTTTGGTAAATATCTAACGAAGTGGTGTTTTAAAGATATAACAAAAGTGTCTCAGTTTTTAATTAATTGCAAAATGCCTTGTGAAATTCACAGGTCCGTTCGATCTTTGGACGTTTTAGCACATTGGAAGGGATCAGAATTTCGTACAATTCTGTATTATCTTAGTTTTATTATTTTAAATGAAGTATTATGCTTCGAAGCATTTTACCACTTTTTAACCTTTTTTTGCGCAATTACTATCTGTTCTAATGAAAAACATTTTATGTACCTACGGCTTGCTGAGGAAATGCTTAAGCATTTTGTGACTTCTTACGGAATTTTTTATGGTAAAGACTACATTACTAGTAATGTACACAATTTATCTCATTTAGTTGAAGAAGTAAAAAGATTTGGTGTTTTACAAAATTTTAACGCATATCCATTTGAAAATAAATTATTTACTATTAAAAAAATGGTAAGGCAGGGTAACAAACCACTGAGTCAAATTGCAAAAAGAATTATGGAGAGAAGTTACGTAGAATTAGAACATTTTGATGACAATTACAAAAAAAAAACTCCATTTGTCAGTACTAAAAGGACAACGAGCGGTGTTGTTATTTCCGTTGTTGATTTTGGAAAATTTGTTCTATCTCAGCAAACACCCGATAAGTGGTTTTTAAGTACCAATGATCACGTAGTTGAAATTATTTCAATAAATGGTCGTGACAACAATGTTGTGATCCTTGGCAACCACGTGCAGAATTGTATTGATGCTTTTGAAAATCCTATGAAATCATCACTAATCAATATTTATAAGTGTAATATTAATGCTGTTAGTAAAAGAAAGTTAACATATCAATTAACTGACGTTAAATGTAAGTTTGCCAGCATCGCTTACAATGAGCATATATTTTTTGTACCCTTAGTTCATACATTATAATAAGTAATTTTAGGGAAATAGAAAATAAATGTCCATTTATTTTAAATAACTGTTTTATTTTTCACTTTTCCTTTGGCATGCAAAATCACAGAAATAATAATTATTTTGTCACTTAACTACAGTTTTACTCAGTGACTATTAATATAAAATTATAAAATAACAGTTGGTAAGTGTATAAAAGTAATTGCATATGTTACAGAAATACTTTTTTACACTTACATCTATTAAACTTGCATAAAAATCCTTAAATATAAAATAAATAATTACTATCATAAACTTTAGGTATATAAGTACCTAACTTTGTTAGCAATAAATAATCATATAACTACTCTGGTTATGAATTCTGGCCACATAGGTAGGTATTTAGTTAAGAAAAGTTTTTGTCTGTTTAAATACGTTCCATTAATAACGTACATATTGAATGACTTATGTTATTATAAGTCACAATTACGTAAATTATTAAATAGCACGTATTTAAACAGTAAAAATTCTTTAAGTTGTTTTTAACAAAACAACATTAACAAAATAAGTGGTCAGAATCCTGATATCCAGAGTGTTACTACAACCAGTGAATCAACACACTTCAGTAAGTACTTATTTCAAATTAAAATAGGCATAATTTAAAAGATATTTAGTGCCTTCGCACACGGCGGCGTATCGTAATCGTATCGTAATACTCGCGTAGGACGAGAGCAATACGAGCACGTACATGTTCATACAAGTCCGCACACGAAGCGTTAGGAGACATCGCTTCGTGTGCGGACTTGTTTGAAAATGTACGTGCTCGTATTGCTCTCGTTCTACGGGCGTATTACGATACGCTTACGATACGATTACGAGCGAAGGCACTAACTTAACAAAGAAACATAACATATCAAATAAAATATATAACTAGTTGTTATCAACGTACTTAACCATTTACTATAAAATAAGAAACAAAAATATTGGCTGATCTACTTTAAGCTTAGAGCATTCAACCAATGCTCTAAGACTTTAAGCAAATACTACGGCCTAGTACTATTCTTGATTTTGAACGGCTGCATTGCTAGCCGTCGAAGTAGATTCGTTTGGCTGACTATTACATTCATTTTCAACAACATTTTCGTTAGTGTCGTTATCAAGAGTTTTCAATGCTTTGCGTCGACGTTTGCTTGAAGCAGCTCGCTTTATTTCAGGCTTGTTGCGATTTACGGCATGCCTTAATATATTTTTTAAAAAGGTATCGCATTCTTTTTTAGTAAATGAGTTATCTGATTCGTGAACTAATTCAAAAAAGAGGTCGATAGTTCTGACAAATGATTTGAAACAAATTTTTTCCTCTTTAGTTTTAGAACCTCCAGCCCATGAACATTGAGTTAGAAATTCCCTTGTAAGCATAATGTCCGATAATGTATAGGCGTTATTGAAACCTCGACCCTTGCCTTTTCCACATACACACGATAGTTGTTTTTTTGTTTCGGCACGAAACTCCTCAATTCTTAAGTTTTCTTCAAATTTCTGTAATTTTCTTTATTCGAAATTTTTTCAAAAGTGATGTTTTCTGATTTTTCTTCATTAAAATGTATTGCACCAATGACGTCTACTTGGGCACTTAAATGAGAAAGTTTATGCAGGACCTTGTTTTCAAAGTTTTTTAAAAATTCAAATAACACATTTTGATTTTGGTTTATTGTTTCTACTGTGGCAATCATGGTGTCGATTTTGTTATTTTCCACATAGCTGCATATTTCATTTTCATTTGGCAGGCCTGGTACATAAACAGTGCCTTCAGTGCATATTTCATTTTCATGTGACGGGCCTGGTAGATAAACAGTGCCTTCAGTTACACTTCCATGCTCGGGCAACTGCTGAATAACAACGTTGACATTTTTGTTTTTTTCAGTATTTTCAACACCATCGGATGCAGTTTTCAGCATATCAACGCGCTCCTAAAAAAACATATTTTGAACTAAGTACTCAAAAGTGTCACATTCATGTCAATCAAATGTAGCGTAATAGGTCAGTAACAAGGCCTCGTGCGCACTGCCCGGTTAGCCGCACTGCGGCTGCCCGCCCGGTTGGCCGCAGGATGCGGTTGCAATTGCGCCTAACCGGGTGGCGGCTAGACGCAACCGCAACCGGAACATGCGTATATTTACATAAGCCATTTCCAGGATGGACGTCGTAGCTATTTATTATATTTACTCGTGTTTTATAAAAAAAAATAAACGGAGAAAAAGTTTTGAACTTGAATTATGAACGGTTCCGTATCGAAATTCATAGCTGAGAGTTGGTAATCGTGCTCCGTCAAAGGTGGGCAACCGCAAACTGAACTAACCGCGTGGTGCGTATAGCAACCGTCCGGCTGACCGCCTGCCAGTCGAGCCGCCGTGCTTCGAACGACCGGAGCGGTTGGACGGTAGCTGCATCTCAGTGCGTATGAAAACTGCGTTTTGGTACATATTTTTGATCGCGGCCGGCCGGACGGCTGTACACATTGCGGCTAGCCGCTCATTGCGTATGTAGCCTAAGACCGCCGGCGGTCGCGAAACAATTGATTTTCAATTATTGTGTTTGGTTTTACGGTGCTCAAGGGGTTAAGTAAAATTGAATAAAAAACTTACTAATGTACATGTTTTTGAAATGGCGTCGAAATATTCTTGCAGGGATTTTGTATGAGAGCTTCGTGTTTCAATATTTTCTTCTGTTTCTGTGTCACTATGGTCCATCATTTTGGACAATTCTGCTTCTGCAAACTCATACGTCATTAAACCCGTTCGTTTAACGCAGCATTGCATGGTCAGCCAGGAATCATCGGGGCATGAATCTTGTAATGCCAACAATACCTCGACTTTTTTCTTCGGCCAATGCAAAATGTTATTTTCTTCCCAGTTGTTGGGTATGACACATAATTGTCTTTTACCCCTTTCTATGGTTTGTACAATTTTGTACGGCATTCTGTAAAAAACAATAAATTATTAATTCATTCATTATACTACAAGCAATCAACACTATACATCGACAAGACACTGTCTTATCTTTCTACAACGTTTTTAGGAGATCAATACAAAGTAGGAAAATGTGACTTCTAATTTAGAAGCGGTTTGAATGAAGTGATTATAAATTGTCATAGCTCGGGGAACGTAATAAGTAGGTATCATAGTTATTTCACAAACAGAACAGAATAAAGTTTATTCATTCAAACATTAGTAAATAAAAGTAACAATCGAAATAATTATGTAGGTATCTACTTAATTAAACAGTTACGTAGACTGCAAACTATTATTTATTTTAACTAAACGATAGACGAAAGACTAAAAAATTTACAAGTTGTATCTTTCTCTAATATTTGTTTTTTTAATAACATACTAAAATATCCTGTACCCTGTATTTTTTCAAATCTATGGTAGTAGCAACTGCTTTACAACTAGGATGTAAAATGTACCTCTAGAGTGTGCTGCACTCGTAGTCAGTGCACGCTGCACTGACTACGACCACGAGTAGGTACCTATACTAGTTGATGACAGGAAACACATACCTATACATACTTATACAATTTTATAGAAGAAAAAGATCATTGCAAGAACGACAAGTCTATTTAAAATACCGACGACACATAACACTTATCAAGAGATTTACCTGTTTAGTTCAACGTACGTAATACTAAGAAAGAAACGTTATACCATAGACAAACAAGATATACACACACTAGCCAACCACATGCGCTGAGCGCAAATGTTTTTTCTCTACTGGCGGGTGGCGGACAGGCAGGGCGATGTGAGCGAGCGGCGTGGCGGCGCGAAATCACAGACAGAGGGGTGGGGTGAGGAGAGGCGACAAGCGGACAGCAGCCAGCCAGCCGCACGCGCGCGGGCCGCGTATCCACCAGAGATGATACGGTGTGTGTAAATAGGTTTTTTTCCTCCAAAATGTTACTTAATTTCCCTAGTTTGTCAAATTGAAGTATTAATATTGGTAAAGAAAAACCTCTTACACCGCTCATCTACTTCGCACATCCCTGCTGGAAACGCAGCCTTACACCAAGAAAATATTATAACAAATGGCAAAGAATATTACTTACGCGACTGCGACAGTATCAGAGAAGCTGGTGGATCTTGCGGTATTTGATAATTGTTATTTGTAGTAACTTGCCCTAATAATAACAGAAATCACACTCGTCCTCAGTGTAGTGATCGTATATATTATAAATCAAACAAGTTTGACACCAAACAAAACTATAATCCAATAGATGATTTATATTGTTGCTATTTAATATAACAAAATGAGGTGGTTTTAGAATGCCATTGGCAGTGGAACTCTTGCAGTTATAGCAGTTGCTTGATAATATAAAGTGAGTTTTACTCCATGGCCATTTACGCCTTTTAAGCAGTTTAAAATCTTTCCGAGTCAAAAACTTGTCTACATTCAAAACTACTACCATATTTTATAATTCCCGATCTGAAAATGTATTAAAATTAGGTAATTGAGGTGCCTGTAAGTAGTTTTAGATAATAAAAAATACAAGATATATGCTCTCTGTGTTTTTTTAATTCTGGCGGGTAATCTGTGGGTGTGACCCACCTAGACGGCCCAGTCCAGCCAGTCCAACCTTCCACCTGATGTGTTTTGGAATCATTCTATGAGGAACCCTAAATTTATTGTAATGGCGGAAATCGTGGTCTCAAAGAAACGGTAATACGATTCTTGTGTTTTGTAATTGTCGTAAAAAGATTGCCATACAACTTGAAAAAGATGGACGGCGTATTTAGAAAAAAAATATCTCTAAAAATTTATTGCTACAATTGAATTTTAAAGAAATAGCGAAGGGCGTGAAAAAATTACCAATAACACATATATACATTATCGAAAAACTATAGTTCCCGGAAAGACAACATGCCAGTTAAGCTAAACGTGATACACAAATTATTCTTTATAAAAGTCATACATACTTATTAAAAACTTCTTACCTTTGATTTTTTTAACGCTCAATAGATTTTTAAAGATCGTTTTCCGAGTCACACAACCGACAATTGTTAGTCGACGGTAAGTACGTTATTAACGTCGTATTGATATAGTTAGTCGACGCAATCACGACGTTAACGTTGTTTCTGGACATTAATATAACTACTACGTTACACAAGAAGTCACTTTATGCATGTTAATACCACCATTGTTTAACATTATCGTCGTAACCAAACGTTTATGTAACTTATTCACGACGTCTAAAAGACATCTAAGTAATCACAACATGACTTGGATGTCGTATAATATGGGCCTAATTCGCGTTTTATAAACATTTTTAATATGTTTATGTGACCAATCTTATAAGTCCATCAAGAAACGTAAAACGTTTTATCAACAATTAAACAACGTTCTTTTGCTAGTTGGGCGGGAATTGAACCCGAGAGACATCAGAGATGGCACGACGGAAGACCCGGCGTGCTAACCAATCGACCATGGAGGTCGTCGATCTATACTAAGCAGACTTACAATAAGCCCTAACTGTCTATACTCCAGCCAAATTCGATGACGAATGTTTGTAAACAGATTACTGTCATTTCTTTGTGCAAATATCTAGTTTAACTCGGGTTTTTACTTTTTCTTGAGAGAGATTCACAAGGAAACAGTTAACTATTGTTACTTTCATCCAAAAAACAGTAAAAATCCGAATGAAACTAGACATTTGCACAAAGAAATGACAGTAATCTGTTTACAAACATTCGTCATCGAATTTGGCTGGAGTGTAGATCAGATATCGGTGATCTTATGAAGCTACAGAAGCAGCTGAGGCAAACTGAAAAAAAATATGACGGAAAATAACAAAAGAGGTTTGAGGTATAAATTGCAGAGTTCACAAATATGTGTCGCACCATGTTATCTTGTAATCTCAGCCCTGCAAGTATCAATTATCACGTTGTATGCACAACCCCTTCGCAGTAAGCGGGGTTCATCACATTAAGATGACATTTGCAAGATGCCTCGCCCGCCGGGTGCGTTGCCATAGCAACGCTTCCTTAAAGGAAATTGCTAGTACCCTGCCACCCATAAATCACCCCTCAGGTGAAAATTTAATATCTGTGCATGAATCGTGCAAGACCCATAGTTGGCACCCTTTTAAAATGGTTCCGCTGAAACTTCCGCGCAAGGTTGTAATATGAGCCATTTTCGTGTTAACTTGCTTACCGTGTATTAAATTAAAAATGGGTCTTTATGGCACTGTTATTAATAAATGTAGGCTAAAGCTTGGTTTTAAACTAACGCTGTCTCGTTTTTGTCAACAATAAAGGCAGACAGAGACAATGTCACTTTAAAACCAGGTGGTTACCGGTTCACTGTTCCGCAGTCAACATATAAAGGGACATAGTAATTGATGAAACTATTGTTTTTAGACTATCTGTGGAGCTCAATAGCGCAGCGGCTAAGGCATTGCACTCATGATCTTGCCAGTTACGCAACTTTCGCAATGCCGTTCACTGGATGGGTGACCGATGAACATCTCGAGCTCCTGACTGCTTCAGAAAGCAGTTAAAGCCGTTGGTTCTAATTGTTGTCGTAAGATGCCACCAACACGCATTAGGCAAGCGTGCGGGTTATGACCCATTATCACCTTGTGCTTTGTGCCCTGCACGGGGACGTTTATAGGCTAATGAAACCTCAAAGATAACGAAACGATGAAAAAATGTCTACCTCAGGCGGGAATCGAACCCGCGTCCCCCGCAATCCGGATCCGGCTGCGTTGACTTCTCCGCCACCAAGGTATTGGTTAGACCTGACGAAATTTTTCAACGCTTTTGTCTTTGTGATTTTATAGCAACAGTGTCTTATCAAACCTCACGTATGATGGCTGATAAAATAGTTTTCTTGTTTTCATAGTTTTCTAGTTTTCAACGTTTAAGAAAAGTTGACATTTCAAGAAGTGGTCTTTAATTTAACGATGTGGTCATTTCAAGAAATGGTCATTTAAGTAAGTGGTCATTCTTAGAAGTGGTAATTTAAAGAAGTAGTCAATACTAAGTGTGGTCATTTTTATATAGGGTTTTAAGTCGCCGAAAGGACTCGCTCCATCATTTAAAGAATACTAATAATCCCTCTCTTCCCTTGGGTGTCTTAAAAGGCAACCAACGGCCCAAAGACTGCATATACATCCAACTACATAAAGCGGCGATAGCTCACCACCTGTCACGCTGAGCACATGTGCAGTTATCATGTGGTGAGACTGGACTGTGGCAGTGGACTGCTTTTGCGGTCCTGGCCTCTGACTAACCCTTCGGGGATAATATTACGTATTTATTAGTTTTACTTAAGCTAACACACTTAAAGTGCAGTAGTTACAAGTACTCCGCGGAAGTGTACCAGTGGCTGAAGGTTTTGAAATCTCACAGCAGCCAGGGGCGTATTTAGTCTGACAACCGGCTCGTGACGAAGGCTTGAAGTACACGCCCTTGAGACGAGCACTGAATTATCTCTGAAGCAGGGCCGTGGCTAGGGCCCGATTCTTGTAAATTTTCAAATGTCAGGTATTACGCTCTGTTAATAATAAGTAGTTATTATTATTGGAAACCATTTCTCTATTCTTCCTAAACAAGTATTGGAGGGTGGAGGAGGATACGCCAAGAAGAGCGTGGCTGTTAAGTTCAGAGATAGAATTATTTACGATCACTTTTCAATTTATAGAATTAGTGTTTGGGTCATATAATTCTTTTGTAAAATTGTCAGAACTTCTACGTAACATAAATTTATTCCCGAAAGGTAAATCGGAGACTAGGCAGTGAACTGACACAGTCCACATTTCACCAAATGACTACTGAACATGGGCTAGGTGGAGAGTCCATCGCCGCTCAATGCGGTTGGATATATGTGTAGTCTTTAGTCCGTTAGTCGCCTTTTACGACACCCAAAGGAAGAGATTGATTGGTAGTATTCTATTAACGGCCACCACCATAAAGCTCCATTACCACAAATCAATAATGCGGTCAAAAATAGGGCCCCTTAAGGCTAAATACGTCTCTGCTTTGAGTTACACAAGTTTGCGTGCGGCCGACGACGCAGGGAATCTTAACTACGAACCCGGTGTAGTAAAAAAGTTTTCTTGACATAGTTTAGTATGTGGAGAGAGGCCATTTGAAGAGCGTTTTGGGAAGCTTTTAACTGTATTTTTTTAAATAGATTCAGAAAGATTGACGTCAGTCTATGACAAAAATTATAACGGTTTTCCATGGCATTTTTAATGGTATCAGTAATTTGGTTGTTGTTTGTAAATATAATTATAGAATTATTTTATAAGTTTTCTGAAATATGTAATAAATGAGTTTTTAAACGATCTTCGAAGAGTAACTTCCTACTTGAAGCGAAGGGTTAATATGACAAAATAGAAGGGCAATGTCTTTGCAAAAAGTACAGCCTGCCGTGCGATTCCCTAAGCTAAAGCCTTGATAGCTGTGTCTGCCGTAGCGCTGACAAATGACTCTGTCTCTTTCATATTCATAGAATTGAAAAGAGACAGCAGATCACAGCCATGCGCGCAGCGTCTATGTGTCGCTTAGAGAATCGCATAGCAGTATTCTTTCCCACAGGGGCAAAAACTTCCATCATTGAAATCAAGTCATCATCACTACAATGGGCTATTTGATAGTTGTAACAATAAAATATGAAAATATCAGATATGGTAGTTTATAATTTAACGATAGTTATCCAATAGTTTTTTTTATTAAGATAATTTGTAAATATTTTATATTTACAAAATAAACTTGCGATTTTTTATCTTTGAAAATAAACCTAATCTGTCAGGTTTCAAGATTTTGTTTGTTTATTGTGGTGTGACGTCACAGGGCTAAATGTCACGTGACCAACCGTTTTCACACGAAATGAATAAAGAAAAATATGTTTTTTTTTCTATTTAATAAAAAGCTCTTCGAGAAAAAAATTATTGTAAGGGGTATAAAATAAGCGTTTGTAATTTTTAAAATACTTTTTCGAAAACTGTCCAGTGGCCAATTGATGGGTATTGTCTTAATCAACACGCTAGCCAAACCCGGGTTGGTGGTCACAAACCCGGGCTATGCATCGAAAAATCCGAAAACACACTTTGTCCGACCTGCTACGCTATCGGCTAAAGAATATGAATATGAGCATGGCTTCATTTGACATTTGAAACCTATAGTATGCCCATATAAGGACAAAATATGGGCTTCAAATGTCAAATGAAGCCCATGTCCATATCCATATTTTTTAGCCGATAGACCCGCTGAACCCGACATCTCTGGATATCGAGCCGCGCTTGATGCAGCGTTTATGTCTTTGTCATACTAATTCAAAAGATGTATAATAATAAATCTTTATTGAAAAACTAATTATACAATATTTTAAGATAATGCTAAACATAAAGTATTAGTATAGACAAAATATACATTGTGCTTGGACTAAGATTTTCATGTTTTCCAGGCTAAGAGAAAGATTAACATAATTCTATGCAAAATACAGTTATATTCTTAGTTGCTAAATAAATTACGAGGCTATATTCATTAGACATAACAACTTTATATATTCATAATGTATTCCCAAAATCTATTAGTTGCTGGTACATAAGTGTACCTCCTCAAAATACTGTGAGAAACAAGATAATTTGATTAGTAAATAGACACTCCACTGTATACTCCTCAAATAATTAATTTAACTTAATTATCTTATCATGTAAATCGCGTAAGGGAAGGTGTACCTACTTGTATTAAATAATACTTACATAATACATAAAATGAAATGTAGTGTAACAAGAGTACCGATATTGAGGCCGATTATTTTAAGTAGGTACCTAAGTAGCTAAAAATTTTTGTATTTATAAATACTTGTTTACGTTTAGTTACTCTCATAGGTAAAAAATAATTCCATTATTAATAGATGTATACGGCAATAGTAAGCTAATTTTAAATACTCTGTACAACGTAAGCGTTGACTGCTATCCATCAGACGTATTGTATGATTGTTTGCTGACTCAATAGAATTAGGAATTGAGTAAGTAATATAAGTTCACAGTACTACTAATAAACTTAACATTTTTCAACGTTTCATTGTCTTCGTTTTGTAAACGAATAAATTTAAAATCAACACTTATTTATTTCACGAATCCATTCCGATCTTACTCCTTGATAGTGCCTACTCTTTGGTCACGTCACTCCACGCTCCGATTTCATAATAACGATTTGCACTAATCAAAATTCATAGCAGATTTATAATGCATTGTGCTAATAGGCCGGTGCGCCTAAACAGTGGTGAAACGCTAATGGGGCGGTGTGGGCGAAACAGGGCGAAACGGGGCGATCAATTAAAAGCAATGTTGCCGCCCGCATACTTAACGACCGTTTTTGTTAAACGGTTTATAATAATGACCCGTGTCGCTGGCGGTGAGAGGAATTAGTTGGCAATATTTCCTGGTTTATTTTTTTAGTAATTATTAAATTGACCCTAGAAATCTGCAGCGCTGACTGATTGCCACTGTAGTATTATAGAAGCTTTGATAGAAGATGTTCCTGTTAAGGAATGTCTTCATCCGAAAATTATCTCACACTATATCTGCTCATCCGCAAGTCGAGAAATAAAAAAAAAAAAAAAGAACCAGTAAATGGGATAGTTGAAAGGGGTAGCCCTCGGCGAACTTACACACGGCGTTAGATCAACCTACCCAAAACTGTCAAATTTCTACAATCAATTTTGAACTTTAATCTCTGGTTCTAAGGATCAATATGCATTGGCAAGAGTATCTTAAACCGACGACCATGTATAATTTTGAGCATGTAAGGGTGGATTCGACCAAAGTGGAATAAGACTTACTCCGAGATTAGTCTATACAAATTCGACGCTTAAACTAGGTATAAAACCTTATTCTAGTTTGGTCGAATCCACTCTAAATGAAGCAAAGTATGTGTGCCGGGATCGTATCTGTGGTTTGTGCATAAAGATACTCTGTTATTCCAAAACGCGGACTAAAGTAGAAGCAGTTTTAAAACTTATGCATTCTATTTTCTTTGTACGGTTAGCAACCGCACATTGGAATTTGATTTTATTGTAATAATTAAGTAACCTAGATAATTTAATGCTAAATAAGTAACTTCGAGAGCGACACAGAGTCACGTAGATTAAAGCAAACTAGTTGTTATCTAACGCGCAACACAAACACTACTTTACTGTAACTCTAACTCACTGTTAACTATATTACATCTCTTTTCCATATAATTCTTTTATTCTTGTCTTTAACATACATAACTCAAACTCAACTCGTAGGTACATGTTTCAATAAACAAAATTTGCGACAACATCCGTTTTAAACAAGGGTTAACTTTAGTCCACATTCTGAAACAAGAAGATTATTGATTGGCAAGCTTTGAAATGTACATGAACACTTTAGATGCATCAAAATGACCATAGCAAATCACGTTTCTTTGATGAAACGACAGATATTTCGGGCGTTTAATTCCACCTATTATCTGCTGCTACCTGTTAAAGGCTTAGCCCACAACTTGGGTTGATTGATAGAGTGGTTCATTTATCAACGTCATTTGCTGAATCGGCAAAATAAAGCCAGTGGGAGCCTCCGTTCGAGATGTTTTATTAGCCACTTCATTTTAAGGTTTTGTGGTCTACGGCGAATGTAAATTAGCCTTCATAATTTTCAATCACAAAATATCTGGCTTAAATCTTGACCTTCGAGAGTGTCCTAGAACCATGCACATTTAGGTTACAATCGTGATAGCTAGCTACTTTTTTCATGACTTCTACCGAGAATGGTGACTAATGTGTGCTCTCGTGAATTCCTCTATCTCTTTGTGTGCACCTAAGTCATCAGTCCAAAAGACTGCGAAGCCACCAGTCCAACCAATTACCTACAGGATATTTAAGCAAAATATTTTGTATTTAATAAAAATATATATATATATATATATATGATAATGGTACTAAAATAAATAACGCAAACATAAAAACAATGCAACAATAATCTTTTAAACACTTCTCATCCGAAAAATCGAAAAACCTTGCAAGTTTATGTTTTGTAAGGATTATCCTTTGACATATATAATCAAAGGGATGAGGTTTTCAAATCCTAATGTTTATATTCTAAATTCAAATTAATTCTAAACTCTTTTGTGTTAAATTAGGACAGAAACCATAAAAACGAAAGTATTTTGATTTTTCTGATGAGAAGTGTATTTTATGTCTAAGTAGATAGGAAGGGAGAAATAGGAAGGGTTGTTCCAGTCTCACGCAAGGCCGTAAGTTCTCAATAAGGTGAGGCAGTTTTTCACTCCCGAGCAGCGCTGTTTGCTGTACAAGACTCAGGTGCGATAGAGTATGAAGTATTGTTCCCATCTATGGGACGGCTCCGCTAAATACCTCCTCGATGCACTTGATAGACTGCAAAGGCGAGCTATACGCATTATTGGGAATGCTGAGGTTGAAGCCCCTCTTGAAGATCTCCAGTTGCATAGATACATTGCTTCTCTCAGTGTCTTCTACCGAAATGACTACGGAGAGTGTTCTGAAGAGCTTTTAGATCTAATCCCGCCCTCTCCTTTCCTCTCCCTGGCTATACACGTGCTGGTCTTAGGAACCACCATCATACTGTGCAGACTATCAGCACACGTACCAAAAAAATTGGCAAGTCGTTCCTCTGCCAGACCATTCCGCTTTGGAATTCTCTGCCGGCGCCTGTGTTTCCCAGCTCCTATAGTCCCGGGTCTTTTAAGCGGGGCGTGAAACGGCATTTATGCAGGCCGTCATGAATGGTTGCGCTTGTCACCGTGCTTATTCCACAGTGCGAAATGCTTTCGTTATTTTGGACTGCATCGGCTGCTTACCATCAGGCAGAATGTAGTCACTATGACGTGTCACAATAAAAAAGGCACTCGTCTTTTTCATGTTTAATTTTTAATTATATTTAAAATAATTACAAATCGTGTTTTCCTACTACATACATAACATACTATACATACATACATACTACGTTTGAAACTTTAATTAGTAGGTACTAAATATGTTTTCCTTTTCGCCTTTAAACAACTAACAACGGACTTTTTAATTACCCACCCCGCAGACATTAATTAACGGGGCACCGAGCCCTTCCAGAGTTGTAGCCCTAAAATTAAAGATCCGATTCGTCTTGGAACTAATTTAATTTGGTGGACAACTTTTAGCGACAACCCTGGAGCGCTGGAATTTATGCGGATACCTCGGCAAACTTCTTAATTAGCCGTGCCATATTTCAAACGGGTCGCGATGCAAGACACCACGCTTCCTATGACCGCGGTATCATCAATCAGGGCATCGATTCTTCTGTTTTTAAACCTCTTTCTTCTGTTCTTTGATTTCGAACGTTCTCAATCGGGTCTTAGTGGCCTGTATCTGATATTTTCCTTAAAGACCAAATGCCAAAGTTGGACTACTGAAATACAACAGACTCAGCTATGAGACAAGACGAGATTAAAGTACAGTGACGATTTCAAAAATGAATCTATGTTAAGCTTTTACTTAGAGATCTTAGGTTTCGATTCCTAGTACTTTTACTTTGGAAATATTTTGTACCTACAAATGGCTGAAGTATGACAGTTTTTCTAAGTTAGCGTAAACGAAGGCGCGGGCGGACCGCTAGTGTATAATATAATAAGATAATTTAAATTTATCCATCCCTATACGACGTTCTTAACATAAAACTCACATTTTAAACTCCAACAGGTACATAACATAATACTGAGAAGCAGCTGTGCTCAATCCTACGAATATTAAGAATGCAAATTTCGGCTTTCGCCTTAATCACTACCAATGGGATAGGCGTCGCGTCGCTACACAAACATAGTAAGTTGTATAATATGCTAATGTATGGAGATTCTTAACAAACGACGCGCCTGATGGTCTCACAATTGCTGGATTGAAGTTATTTTGGTACCTAAATACTTTACAGGGACAAATACTGTCGTAAGTACTTGCATTTTAATAAACTTCAGTTAGCTGGGTCATCGGATGGATAGCTAATTTATAAAAATATCTCGAGCTTCTTCGTTCTTCAGAAGGCACGTCGTTGGTCACAGTTGGCAAGTTAAACGCACCAACACACACTGGATCGACGTGGTATTTTATTAAATATATAGTAGTCTAGTCAAATAGCTCCCCTCCATCTAAACTAATTGGAATCGAAGTGCAGACTCCGGTAAAGCTACATCAGACAAAAGCTTTTTTTCTATTCATTACGGGTAAACACTTGTGACTTAATCTCACTTCATGGAAAGTGACGATAGGGCGGATAGTGGAAACGCGCTTTACCCGGAACCCTCGACCACTGAGGAGCTGACTATCTTATCTCTAGATTTTCTTAACACAACAATGCTATTACAGTTACAGTACAGACAGTGTGCTTGTGGTATTTCCATGATTTCTTGATGTGCTGCGTAGGGTAGCCCAACGTAGAGAGGACTTTATACGCCGATGATGATGATGATGGCAATGTTACTTTGTGGTATTTAAGAATCTAGACGTTGCTTTCATTGCTTTGATGATGGTCTATTAATTTCAAAACATTCTGTTTTAACGTAAAGGTAAAGTTTTTTATATTGTTTTGTAAAGTTTACGCGAAATTACGTTTTATTTCTACAGTTAATCCGTAGAAAGAGTTTCGTTTGATTATATGAGTTATATGAGGCGCCCCAAAAGATTTTGAAACGTTAATCGCACAATAAATGGAATCCTGATTGCAATCGTCAATACTGTGCACGCTTTATTTTGTGTAGGCAGACTCTCAATTTTTATTCGTTTTAATGAAATGAAGAGTGAGTTCCACCTATGAAACTGAACAACTTTCCCCAAGAAACCTGTAACAAGGCAACTAAAGCCTTTTTGGTTTTTGTGACCTTCTTTGTGAATGACATTCTTTTATATCTAGTTTTAAATTTAAAATTCAAATATTTACTTGCATTCTCTGTCTAGCCTTTGTTTTCATTATAGCTCTACTCTTTGATGTAATTCAGTTCCTCCTCTAATTATTATTTTCCTTACCAAGTTATTGTTGTCTAGGAATAGTCCATTATTATAACTAAGCAGTTTTAGGCATACGTCCTGATAATAATAATAAGTTATAACCTAAAGCTTTACCTAGTCGTGTGTGTACTAACGCTTCAATTGTGCTTCATAAAATAACTAACCATTTATTTAAAATAATATACGTCTGAACTCATCGTGCTGTTATCTTCATTCTACTCCTCCTCACCGTGCCACTCATCCGTTCCTCCGCTACGTGACAAACCTATGTGCAAAAATGACAAGAAATAATTGACCTCCCATACTTTGTCGTCAGCTGATCGGACAGTATTGTATGGCAAGAAAAAAAAATTTTTTTTGTTATTTTTGTATTTATGTTTCTTGGGGAAAGTTGTTCAGTTTCATGGGTGGAACTCACCCTTAATTTCATTAAAACGAATAAAAATTGAGGGTAAATATTGTGTACATATTGTGTAGGTATAATAGCATAGCCGTCTAATGCATATCTCAAACCATTATCTCACTTTCTGATATACTAGAATAGATCCCGTCGGAATATAGCAGTTGCAGCATACCCTGAAGTAGGAGTCTCTATCTTATCTTATCTTGATGGGGCCTGCAGAGGTCTCCCTCTTGCAGCAGCACGTAGACCCGTTGAAATCTTTTGTGCAACCCCGTCCTATCTGTTTCCTTAGTGAAAATGGCTGCCATAAGCTTGGCAATGTCTCTGTGGGCGGAGAGCATAAAATCTTCTGGCTTCGGGTAGGCCAATCCCAAGAGGCTCATTTTTTTTGTCTAGCAAGAGTCACAGTCACATAGTAAGTGTTGCATAGACTCCGTTTTCTGTCCACATGGCCTGCACAAGCTGTTGCTAGTTGCATTTTATGGAGCATTTGTTTTGTGGTAAAGTGCCCGATGATAGTTCGTGCCTGCCTTTTACTACCTCCGCATGTGATCTTACTCCGTCCTATTGCGTCTCCGCCTATGAAGGATTAAGGGTAGCTTTTCCCATTCGGTTTTATGCCTGTTTTGGATTTGGTCCTTAAATGCCTTGTTGTTGGTGCTCGGTGCCAGTGCAACAACTAAGGACCAATAAATGGGGTCTCTGAGCCCTCCCTGGCAAGTGCATCGGTCATCTCATTGCCATGGTTTCTTATGTGGCCTGTTACCCAGATCAATCTCACCCTGTTGTGTCCACCTAGCTGGTTTAAAGCTTGAGTGGTTTCAAGTACAAGGTTGGAGTCGATCCGAGGCGATTTAAGTGACTTGAGCGCGGCTTGCCTGTCACTCAGGATGAATATGTTACGCTTTCTGAGGGCGAATTCTAAATTACTCTTTTTAGCGCATAGGAGAATTGCAAAAGTTTTGGCCTGGTATACAGTTGCGAATTTTCCCTTGCTTTGAGTATGTTTGAAATCATTGCTAAAGGTACCTGCTCCAGTACCCGTTTCCATTCTGGATCCATCGATGTACCAGGTTTTTTTTTATGAGTCAACAGAAATACTAACTACTCTACTCCTGTAGGACACATGTCTTTTTTGTCATTTCACGGTACCAATTCCGGTATTTGTTCAAATCCCTAGATTTGTTTAGGAAAATGATTAAAATCGAGTTGTTATTTTAACATCCTCCGTGATTTGATCCAATCACTTAGAGAAATTACCAAATCTCTGTTTGTATCATATCTGTGACATATACATAGTTGGCTTTGCACCCTGCTGCTTGTTTCGTATTAGGGTAATTATATATATTGTAATTTTTACAAGGCGTTTGGTAATAGATGCAACTGGGACATCCTATTAAGTAAAAAGAGCAACAACCATTTAAAAAACTGCTGTCGTCTATGTCTTTGTTTATTAAGTTATTTTAAACCGTAAAACAAATACTTATATCTAATGAAAAAATAACCAACTATAAGTATATGTTACATTATACGGATAAAATACATATTGATTGCAATTCGGTCCTGCAGTGATAATTAATGTCCACGCGACCTACTGCGCCATGGAAACGTGTGAAATACTTTGCATGAAATTCGAATGTTACCCAAGTGGACACATACAATATACATTTGTACGTACATACTACCATTTTCCGGTCTCCAAAGCGCATCAGAGCAATACTGGCAGCCATCGCGCGCTGCCCACGAGAGACTAATCATATGACGATTCGAGCGGACGCGGCCGTAGTAGAGCTATGCTTTTTAAGCGCTTTCGGCGCTAGATTTAGCCCTTTTAAACTATGTTCAACGGGTATTTGTTAATTTTAGCGCCTATAGGAAAATTTTGCGCTTTATAAAAGCCTTGTTCACACTAGGCGAGTAATTTAGTCGTAGTAAAAAATTAAATGCATTGCTTCGCTAGATCGTGCGCTTATACATCTTAAACATTTTCTGCCATAAATTTTTCATTTCTTTATAAAGAATGTGCACTTAATAATAATAGCACTTTTTTTTAGGATCATCAAATCTAGCACATTTTGCGTTATTGTTAGCGCCGAACAGCTTTTCTCATCTGGTAGCACTGGGCCGTAGCGCTCTCTTGGTAATAATACGCTTGTCGGACACAGATTGTAGGATCGGTCTGTTACGAGGCGTTTTGTTTTTGTTTATATTCTGCTGAATTATGTATTGAAAAATGTTTATTACTCATTTGTGAAGGAAGAAAAGTTAGTTCACATTTTGAATTCGCGACCGAAACATAATTCATAACTTAAAAATAAATGAAAAGAATTCAAGTTCGAACTTGCTTCCAACTTGTAGTTTTCATACACACCATTCCACGACTATTATACCCACAGACCACTTATGGTCTGTGATTATACCCAAAGAGTTAGCCACAGACAAACGCAATGAGGAATGTAGAGTGGTCTGTGTTTATACCTTCTATTATATGTCTGTGGTTTATACCCAAAGAGTTAGCCACAGACTAACGCAATGAGGAATGTAAAGTGGTCTGTGAATATACCCAAAAAGTTAGCCACAGACTAACGCAATGAGGAATGTAGAGTGGTCTGTGTTTATACCTTCTATTATATGTCTGTGGTTTATACCCAAAGAGTTAGCCACAGACTAACGCAATGAGGAATGTAGAGTGCTCTGTATTTATACCTTCTATTGTATGTCTGTGGTTTATACCCAACGAGTTAGCCACAGACTACCGCAATGAGGAATGTAAAGTGGTCTGTGAATATACCCAAAAAGTTAGCCACAGACTAACGCAATGAGGAATGTAGAGTGGTCTGTGATTATACCCAAAGAGTTAGCCACAGACTAACGCAATGAGGAATGTAGAGTGGTTTGTGATTATACCCAAAGAGTTAGCCACAGACTAACGCAATGAGGAATGTAGAGTTGTCTGTGATTATACCCAAAGAGTTAGCCACATACTAACGCAATGAGAAATGTAGAGTGGTCTGTGATTATACCCAAAGAGTTAGCCACAGACTAACGCCATGAGGAATGCAGAAGCAGTCCACTGCCATAGACCACGTTTCACCAAAATACAACTGCACATGAGCACGTGACAGGTGAGTGAGTGGTGAGCCCATCGCCGCTCTATACTGTTGGATGTGTATGTATGGGTTGGTAGTAGAGATCAACTAAATAATTTTGTCACTTGGTTAAATGTGTGCGTAATAATATTTACAATGCATCGGTGTTCAATGTATATATGTGAATTCTGTAACTATGGTAACTGTAGATCGAACATAAACAAAAACATGGATCTGTCGCTCGATAGGTTGAGTCAACCTAAGTCACTAATTTATCAGTAAGGGATCTCTTGACATTTTTGTATAACTAACACACGCCCGTCTCATCGAGCGTTCCTTTAATTATGAGTGGTCGAGCTTTCAGTCGAGGAATAAACCGACGAGAATATGAAATTTGTTAGGTACTGTCAGCGAGCGAGCTGTCAGCACAAATCAAAATTTATTCGAAATTATTTGGTCTGCCGCACGTATTTTATTACAATGTCACACAGATGTTTAACAGCGACGACATGATTATAAAGCGTAGTTCGTGGTATCCACTTCCTTGGGAAAGGTTTAGGTTTAAAGACATTTATTCTCATAAGAACTAGGTATACAATGTTCACTTAAAATTAGATAAGTAATATAATAATAAAAAACTTAAAATTATGCCTATCCAAACGCAGCGCAAAGAACTGCATTCTTAAAATTAGTCTTAAATGCAACTAAACAAATGAAACACAAATCAGCTTAACTTTGTGCGATCACAGGCTCATCACAGCGCACGGTTTGGGAAGCAAGTCTTCCATTATTGAACTACAATATCTTCACGCTCAAGAGAAACTTTTAAGGTATGATGCGATACGAAGTTATTGAAAATACAGAAAATATAGTAGCTAGAAGACGAAGGGTTATAATGGGGTGGGAGGTACTAAGTGATTTTTTTTGGCTTAAAGTAGACTCTTGACTCTGAGACACTATCATATTCGTTACGTTTACGTTACTCTGTATACTACGTTTCTCACTGGCCTTTCTGAGGTGCAGCCTCCAAATAGGTGGGTTGTAAAAAAAAATCAGGGACGTAATTAGAAGTTGTATAGTATTTGACAACCTCTGTAGTGAGTGTTCTGGCATAGCGCCATCTCTCAGGTCCCAGGTCCAATTCCCTGTCGGTTCAATTTATAAATACCTATTTCTAAATTGACCCGATTTTCGAGATTAATGTATATTTATCCGTTAACTAGTTAACCATATAAACAAACTTAAATACTTAAATTATAACTATAATAATAAAACTAAAACCTAACCTAACTAAACTAAACCATAAAATAAAACAACATAAACTAAATTATCATAAACTAAATCAAATTAAATAAAAATTAACAAACTTTAAAAATCTAAAGTAGATGAGCCACAAGCAAAAAATGTAACCTAAAAACCTAATTAAAACGACTGACTGGACAATATAAAATAAATAAACTTAAAAAACGCTAAACTATAAACTACATTATTAAATTTTAAATTTAAAATAAAATCCAAAATAACCAAAACAAGTTAATCTTAACTTAAACTTAACCTAAACTTTTATAAAATAACCGAATCTTAAATTATACCTAATAAATAAAATAAACAAAAATTAATACTCTAAAAAAAATTTACAATCAAAATTCTAAAAATAAAAATAAACAAAATAAAAATAAAATTTTACCCTCCCACAACCCTAAAATCTAATTAAAACTATATAGTACCTTCAATTTCTTTCTTCCCCCCTTATTCTTTTCTTCCTCTTCTTTCCTCTTCATTTTCCCCCCTAAGCGCCCCGCAATTCGTTGGAAGTGGACCTTCAGTCCACCCCAATAAAAAGGACAAAGTCCTATTAGTAAACAAAAAAATTAAAACTAGTTAAAAATACGCTCTGATTACGTTGGAGCAGAGAACAACAAAAAAAAACCATATAGTGTACCTACGCCTGGCGTACTCACCATAGAATTCTGTTATTTCAAGAATGCCAAAAAACTGTGCCCAAATAGTACCAAATAGTGCCCAAAGGAAATAAATAGTACCCTTATGGTTCAAAAGTTATAGACATAGTTTGGTGAGTACGCTAGGCGTAGGTTACGCCTAGCGTACTCACCTCAGCTTGAGAAATCTGAGCAAGCTACAACTTTAATTAGTATGTCAAAAAACTGTACCCAAATAGTGCCCAAAGGAAATAAATAGTACCTTTATAGTTAAAAAGTTATAGACATAGTTTGGTGAGTACGCTAGGCGTAGGTTCTACGCCTAGCGTACTCACCTCGTTGCGCGAAAACAGAACCAGCAATGGCTCTCATTTCTATCTCAATAAATAGTACCGGAAATAGTACCCTCTAAGAGTGTAATTTTTATTTGACTTTTACACTAGAAAGTCATTAAATTTAATAGCAAATTTCTACATACATTGACATGAGATACAGGCGAACTCATAATAATTTTAATATTATTACATTTCGTATTATGAACCTACTACATATTACTTTTACTTTTGTTGAAATTAATAGGTGTATATACGTAACGAGGAAGTTTAATATCAGTTATATAATTGATTATAATTATTTTTCTTATAAATAAGATCCATGTTTTCCAAAATATTGACTATCGTATTTTTGCCGGATTTCATAAAGTAAAAGCACCTTCTATATAAGGAACTATTTGTCTGAAATTGAAAGCTCAATATTGTGCGAGAACAATCTGTTACTTTTGTTGATCATAGTGCAACTTATCGACGCACGACAGCGATGCATCTTAGTATGAACAAGTTACAATAGATGGCGCTTATCACACTTCTTACTTTAGTTACTTACAAACTGACCTGTATTATGAAAGTGCTAAAGATCAATATTGCAATTCACAACAATTTGCTTGACGCCGCGGTGGGAACGCATAGTTTTCTGGAACCGATTTTTTTAGTCGTTTACTTTGCTTTGCCACCGCAACCGCAAAGGTGTGCGATGCGAATAGTTAATTTGTGAAACAATTAATGAAAAAACTTGTGAATTTTGTTTCATTGTGATAAGAGTGATCTTTAAATGAGTAAGTAACTATGTATATTTCATCTGTAATAGCATTTTATGTTCATGTCGATTTGCAGTTGATCTTTCATTAGCTAGGTAGGTACCTACTCAGTTTGAATATATTATATATACTTACCTACAGAAATACGTTATTGTTTTTTATTAATCGTAGAAAAACAAATTAAATCATATTCTTAGTTTTCTGGACTGTATAAAGTTTTTAACTTTGTCGCGTACTTACCAGTGAAAGAATACTACCACCTCCTCTTCCCTTGGGTGTCGTAATAGGCGACTAACGGACTAAAGACTGCACATACATCCAACAGCTTAGAACGGCGATGGGCTCACCACCTGTCACGCTGAGCAGATGTGCAGTCGCTAGTTATGTAGGTGTGTATCTATATTAATAAAAACCAATTGCCAAAATGTTTGTACGCGCATCACTTCAGAACGGCTGCACCAATTTGGCTAATTCTTTTTTGTTGTATTTGTAATTGTCGGGACAAGGTTTGTATAAAAATGAACATTTTTGGAAATTTGTCACGGGGTAAGGGGTTCACGCGGACAAAGTTGCGGGCGGGCTGTCATTCACGATCAACAAATCATAAATAAGCAATGCTTGATACATAGATATAAGTTGGAGTGGGTCTCATTCACCCTCGACTACAAATTTTGTGATTTATAACAGTTATCACTAGATTTATAGTCGAAGTAAGAATCACCGCTAAAAACCAGCCTTCATATAAAAAAAATCCGAATCCAAATCTAGGATATTTAGGAGCTACGGTGCCAAAGACAGACACACCAACCTCAAGACCCCCCTTTTTTGGCCACCCTTGGTTTACTGTTATTAAATATGTACCTATATTATTTTAGGTCGTCGTCTATTAATGAACTCCATAGTTATTCCAATCTTAATTCCTTTGGTAATAAAAATAATATTTTACTATTCACTGTGCTCGACTATACCACACGTAATTTTTGTATGTAGAAGTTTGCTATCAAATTTAATGACTTTCTAGTGTAAAAGTCAAATAACAATTACACTCTTAGAGGGTACTATTTCCGGTACTATTTATTGAGATAGAAATGAGAGCCATTGCTGGTTCTGTTTTCGCGAAAAGAGGTGAGTACGCTAGGCGTAGAACCTACGCCTAGCGTACTCACCAAACTATGTCTATAACTTTTAAACTATAAAGGTACTATTTATTTCCTTTGGGCACTATTTGGTACTATTTGGGTACAGTTTTTTGACATACTAATTAAAGTTGTAGCTTACACAGATATCCCAAACTGAGGTGAGTACGCTAGGCGTAACCTACGCCTAGCGTACTCACCAAACTATGTCTATACCCAACTAGCAAAATTTCCTCTTACACACATCCCAAGAGTATAATAATTTTACCTGTCTTATGGTACTCCGATAGACTGCTATAAGTGTGGATTTGGGCGCACTTAATAAGTCTATTTACCCTTAAATTTATCTTAAAATGGTCTCGAGAAGTGTATTTTCAATCTTACAAAATTCTTGTTGATGCTTTAATAATACCAAACAGACTTACAAATGATTCACAAAGGCATTCTTTATGGGCATTTACCCTTATAATGCACTTACTAATGCTGTTATAAGTGTGATATTACTTGTAGTTCTCTTTGCGAGCTTTTAGTAAGACATGTAATCAGATGTAATCACAGTCCGCCAAAAGGATTGCCAAGTGCTCGTGAAACTTTTCTGAATAATAAGAAGAGTATTAAAAACGTAAGTATTATGTACTGTCCTGTTCAATTCACTTTCCTACAAAATGTGTAAATATAATTTCATGTTTATTACGCACTAACTGTTATTTAATTGCGAAGTCGATTTTATCGAGTATTTTAAAATAACAATCACAATATTTTTACGGGCCATTTCAACAATGTATCTTTAATAATAAAAAAATATTATATTAAAAATGATAAATATGGAAATGTTGCCATTATCGCCAATCATGCCTTACAGTGGCTTTAACAGAACCAATATAAGTGCATTACCATTGTTTAAGGTTTACACCGCACTTCTAAAATTAAATTCAACCACATTGTTTAATCTACGCGGCCATTGCTCATAACCTTTAGGGTTCCTTATTAAAGTAAAAGTAGGCTAAAAGACAAACAGGGAAGTTCCTGGTCGACCACCTTTTGACATTTTTGCAATGCATTAGAATTCTAATTGCAATTATCTAAGTTTCTAAGACATTTGACGTGCTTGTACTCTTTACTATCTTTTACAATAGTCACTTCTAAGATCGAGTGATCTTACAAAATGCATTCATAAAAGTTAATTAAGAATCAAGAGTAATTAGGCTTATAAAGTGTGCATATAATACTACTGTTCTTACAAATGTTTTATAAAGTAAGCTTATATACATCTTTAAGAATAAATTATAAGTAACAGACGATATCTAACAAAACACTTAATAAAGTCACTTCTAAGATTGAGTGGTCTTACAAAGTGCATGTTTAAGTGTTAATTAAGACTCAAGGGCAATTAGGCTTATAAAGTGCGTGTATAATACTATTGCTCTAATAAACATTATATAAAGTTTGCTTATATACGTCTGTAAGAATAAGTTATAAGTGTAACAGCCGATATCTAATAAAATACTTTGATAAGTCACTTGTAAGATTAAGTGGACTTACATAGTGCATGTATAAGTGTTAATTAAGAATTAGGCTTACGGAGTGCGTTTATAACACTACTGGTCTTATTGATGTCATTTCTCGTTTTCTTATATACTTCTAAAAGTATTTTTTACAAGTATATATGCTCTTATAGCTTAAATAGACTTATAATATGCCATTATTAGAGTCTCTATCTTAATCAGAACGTATATAAAATTTATTTAAGGACATAGCTCTTAAAAGCTTTCGTTTCTAAGGGTATTTTGCTAGCTGGGTAACTTTTGAAACATAAGGGTACTATTTATTTCCTTTGGGCACTATTTGGTACTATTTGGGCACAGTTTTTTGGCATTCTTGAAATAACAGAATTCCATGGTGAGTACGCCAGGCGTAGGTACACATATAAACAAGTTTCAAATGAAGCTTCACTTGGGATAGATAAATTATTAGTGTGAGCGTACTGAAAGTTGTCATATTGCAGTCACAGAACAGTTAAAAAAAATTATCTATGATTGCAGTCATCAATATCACAAAACAAAGAGTAAAAATATTCTCATTCTTAGGTCTTCTTTATTCAGATGTCAATGACCTGCACCTAAAATAGCCTTACTTGATCAGTACCACCATAAATACTCATAGTTCATACAGCACTAGTTGCATCGCTCGCTCAGGAGCCACTATAAGGCCTCGCACTAAGCACAACAGTCTTGCGACGAGTCAAGCTTTCTTCTAATTCATTGCGAGTTACACTAAAGAAGTCTGACTCAACGGTAATAGAAAGTACGCAATGAACAGAGAAGTATCCCGTCGTATCGCACGTCGTAACTGGTCGTAGCCAAACGGTAACAGGTCCCGCTAAGAGGATCGACGTCATTAGTCGTGTCGTAGAGGCGGCTGCAGAAAAGCTTTCTCGCTACTAGCTATTATTTTCTGTTCGCTTTTCCATCGCATCATCAATTAAACCTTTTAAAACTGCCAGCTTTTGAAATACAGTGAAAAGTTGAAGGGTTAGTCAATAGAGTAACTTTTTAGCGCCTATTAAAACGATATTCTGTGACCACTGATTACTGGGTCAGCCTAGGTAGTCCTTTTTGAATCTATCTGTTTTATGTTTCCTTTTAAGCGGATGTACTCGTACGTATATGTTTCTAGTAGGTTACTCATTTTTAGATATTCTGCTAAATATTTCAGTTGAACAGTTGCTTAGCGCTTGGCCCGATAACCATAGGTCCTGGATTCAATTTCCAGGTCTAACAATGTGTTTTTCAAAGTTTTTAGTGAACAGGCCGGGTTTGTGACCGCATTCGGCAAGCGTGCTAATTAAGCCAATACCCATCAATTGTTGCCAAGACATTATGAAGGACTTTGCCCAGCTGTGGGACAGAATACAGTAGCGCGATTCTCTAAGCGAAAACATCGTTAAACTCTTGGTAGCAACGGCTGCAACAGCGGTGAGCGTACCATCACGGGCGTCGCCAGCCGATGGCCGGGGGGGGGGGGGGGGGGGGCGATATAAATAAAGGAGGCGATTGTAATAAGAATGGTATAAAGTCATTAAGTGTAAACACCACAACCTCTTCACTGTACATAGAGGCATGGCTAAGCTAGGTTTCAGACTAGGGCAAAAAAAAAAAAAAAAAAAAAAAAAAAAAAAAAAAAAAAAAAAAAATGTTTCAGACTAGGGCAGGGGCAGCCGCCCAACTTATTTTATTACAATTACAACAACAGGTTTGTCAAAACTTTCCATGCAGTTGGGTCTAAGTTCTTCAAAACCCACCACGCAAAAAGCTCTCGGACCATACTCTCAAACTGACAGTAGAGCGTCGCGTGATGGTTCTGCGTTCTTCGGATGATTCGTCTCAGCTTCGGCGGCTCAATAGGCAGATCTCGAACTCTTTGACTCGCGACATCAGCCTGTACCAGATTGCTATGGCTCTCAAGCAGCTTAGGAGCAGCAAGGCATCGGGTGCTGACGTTATTACGGCTGAGCTTCTGAAGCAGGCGGAAGACCGGTACTCGCAGCTCTTAAGAAAGTATTTGATTTCGTCGTACTCGCCGGTAGAACGCCAGAAGCGTGGCATGAAAGTGTGGTTATGTTGTTCTTTAAGAAAGGCACTAAGACCCTACTGAGGAACTACAGACCCATATCACTTCTAAGTCACGTTTATAAGCTGTTCTCGAGAGTTAGAATAACTAATCGTCTCGTACGCAGGTTTGATGACTTCCAGCCAATCGAACAAGCCGGATTCCGAAAAGGCTTCAGCACCATAGACCACATACATACGCGTGTTATACAGAAGACCGAAGAGAATAGCCGGATACTTTTCTTAGCGTTTGTGGACTATAAGAAAGCCTTTGATTCGATCGAAACATGGGCCGTGTACAGTCTCTCCAGCGGTGCCTAATTGATTACCGGTACATCGAAGTGTTGAAGTGTTTGTACGAAAACGCCACTATGAAATTCGCCTTCAGGACCAGAGTTCGGAGCCAGTCTGGCTGGAACGTGGAGTGAGACCCTTGAGACGTCATATCTCCGAAACTCTTCACTGCTGCACTGGAGCACGTGTTTAAGCTTTTGGACTGGAGAGGACTCGGCATCAATATTAACGGCGTGTATATTAGTTACCTTCGATTTGCCGACGATATAGTAGTCATAGCAGAGACCCTGGAGGACCTCGGCACAATGCTCGGTGATCTCAACAAGTGGGCCTTAAAATGAACATGGAGAAACAAAAATCATGTCTAACTCACGTGTCGTACCCACTTCTCTGAAGGTTGGAGACTCTGCTCATGAAGTTGCTGACGAATAAGTATACCTTTGACAAACAGTCCAGTTATGTAAGTCCAACTTTAAGAAAGAGGTCAATCGTCGAATCCAACTCGGCTGGGCAGCGTTCGGGAAGTTACGAAATATCTTCTCTTCTCGTCCAAAATACCGCAGTGTCTAAAGACGAAAGTCTTCGAACAGTAGGTATGTGTTTCCAGTGATGACATATGGTACCGAAACGTGGTCGCTCGCTATGGGCCTAATAGGCAGGCTCAAAGTCACGCAAAGAGTAATAGAGAGGGCTATTGCTCGGGGTTTCTCTATGTGATCGAATCGAAAAATGAGGAGATTCATAGAAGAACCAGACACGCTCCAAGCTGAAGTGGCAATGGGCAGGGAGGGCAAATCGCCCGTAGGATCGATGGCTGTTGGGGCAGAACGGTTCTCGAGTGACGACCGCGCACCGGAAGACGCAGTGTGGGCAGGCCTCCAACGAGGTGGTCCGATGACCTGGTGAAGGTCGCGGTAGTCGCTGGATGCGAGCAGCACAAGACTGGACGTGGTGGAGATCCTTGGGGGAGGCCTTTGTCCAGCAGTGGACTTCCTCTGGCTGATGATGATGATGATGGTGATATTACATTTTACGCATCGACATATTATAATTTATTATACACCGTGGGAACAAGATATGCGACAAACTTCAACTATGGATTCTACAACTTAATTGGAGTCAAAAAGTAAGCATTATACAGTCGTAAAATGCTTACTTTTTGAGATACAGGTTGTTTTTACAAATTTTCAAGTTAAAAAATCTAAAGGATAACACGTCCTAATAATTGTGACTGGTCTGATGACATAGCCACTTTGTACGCAGAAGCGAGAAAAATGTCAAATAGTCAAGTGCCATACCGGCGTGACAGTCCACTCGCCGACTGTCGTATCTTGACGGAGTGGTTCGTGAAGTGTCAAGTTTTCCTATTCACTCTGAAAGACTAAGGAATTGTTTAATAAAGTACAGTTAGTTAATTGATTTATTTTGTATCAGAAATTAATTAAGTAAAAATGGCAAAATTGGACCTATGTTTATTAAAATTATTTGCTAGTAATACCATAAGAAAAACGTAGTATAAGTCTATCGCATAGCTCGTTCCCACGGTGTATTTAAAACAGGTTAGATTCGTTAAAATTGTGATAACTTTGTGTAATCATTATAGCAATCAATAAAAAACTTTTTCGAATACGCTGCAAGAATTGAAATTGTGAGACAATCACATCAGCGTCGAACTCCGAAAGTTTCTGTCTTTGAGTATTGTCTGAGCAGCTGAGCATTGAGAACGTGACAAATAAACGAACTCCAAATTTCACATTGCAAAAGCTGAAAATCGTTTTACATGTTTTCATTTTTTATGAATGAGAAAAATATTTCGGCTACAATTTTATTATGAAAATAACATAAGTACTTAAAAGATTACTAGAAACTCAGGTTAAGTTAGCTTAGACATTTTTCTTTTTTTAAATATGTAAGGTATATAGGTAATGGTTTATTTTTTATTAAACCTTTTTTGTGGTATCCGGATTATGTGGAATACGCTCTCCCACCTCCGGCCACCTCCGAAAACTTTGATATGGGGGAGGGGAGTCTTTTCGGGGAGACTTCGGGAACACTAACGACTAACACGAAGTTAAAGGTATTTATTGAACCCTCTTTAAATTAATAAATGTTACGTGATTGTGGCGTTTAAACCTACATTTAATTTTACGTTCAACAAGTTAGATAGGTATTTATATTATACAAGATTTTTTTTTTTGTTTTTGACAACCAACAATCCTCATAGATTTCCAGAAGTTTCGAACGCATGGTCTACTTACGGGAAGATTGTCAAAAGGAACTTATCGCCAATACGCCGCGTGACCCGCGCCCGAAGTTGAAGCCATGGAATTTCATGCAACCTACTTTACTTGTTTTATTAAAAATTAATAATAACTTTTTCACTCTTACATTAATTAAGCCCAAGTTAAGCTTTTTTTGGAAACTTGTTTTTATTCGACAATTTTATTTTAGACAATACCCAGACCAGAAATCAATTTAGAAAAACAGTTATTTCTAAATTTACCCGACCGGGAATTGAAGCCGGGACCTCGGAGACATTAGAACCGGCGTGCTAACCACTAGACCACAGAGGTCGTCATTATTTTTATGTGTGTGACTGCAGTGCTCCTCTTGCCAATTTGGGAGATAGTGATAGAACTATATTCGTTCCCATAAGGCGGCTCTCCTGAGACACTAGTCTTATATGGGTACCGGATGAAGAAGGCTCAAAGCCCGCGTTACGACATAACGTAAGTAGTCTCTTAAGCCAGTGTTCTTCGTCACTGCACTGCAGGTATAATCTCAGATTGGCAGAAATAAAATGTTTTGTTTTTATTTTTAATATCTTATTTTCAAATGAACTTTTTACGAAATATCTTTTAAACGTCAAATATTTAAGCCATGAATTAGACTTAACCTATGTCTGGAGATGTTGTACGGAGAAGAAGCCGAAAAAAAATCAACAAAGGCTGTTTCTTTCTCTGACAGATGGTGCGGTGTGCTTCTACAAATAAAATTTGTTAAATGAGGACGCATTGTTATTACGTGTTTGTATTCGTTTAAACACAGCTTAAACCTACATTTACGTATTGTTATCACGTGTTATTCGTTCAAGCACAGTTTAAACCTACATTTACGTATACTTACACAAGACCAAATTTTTATTGACAACCAAGGTTCCAAAAGTTTCGATCGCTCAGTCCGCCCTCGGGAGCTTGTCAAAAGGAAATTACTAACAATACGCCACGTGACCCTCGAAGTAAAAGCGCCATGGAATTTCATGAAACCGCCATACTTTTGGAAGTTTTTTTGAAACGTGTGGTTTTATCACGGCTGCACACCGCTTTGCTTTTACGGTTATTGCGGCGTAAGTTTTTACGATCGACATGTTTATAGATATTATAGGAGTTGAGTTCTTATTTCTTTAGCTGGAGTTTGACGAAGTGAGATTTTTTTATGTTAAGAGAAATTATACCTAGTACCTACACCTATGTTGTTATACAATATACGATTGCGTTTATGAAATAGTCCAATTGAGATACTTAATTGGTTCTAAATAAGTTACTCTAAGTTACGCGATAAAGTTAGTTTATGATGAGGCTGACTTGTGTCTGAAAGACAAAAGTGCTAAATAAAATTCAGACTTAAAAACATACAACAACTTAACTAATAAAATATTCTAAAACAGAACAAACAATATTATTCAACTAATGTAGGAGTGTCAAAAATCTATGTCAATACAAATAAACACTTTATTCAATTAGTGTAATAGGTACTTGGTAATTTTATTTATTTACCATTACGTAAACCGCATGTTGAATACGCCGCAATATTTCGTGTTCGCGTTAAGTCTCACTACATAAATCGAGCCTATCGCCTATTCAAATATATCTCCTCAATAGCCGACTCGTTAGTTAACGGGGATCTATTAGTTCCGCCTAAGTGGCAACATCGATGCGCGCAATGGATCGTAACTTCACCGTAGTTCAATTAGGGGTTACAGTGCCCCTACCATGTGTACCAACGAAATTTACAAGCTACCAACTACGTCTTTCTCTCAAGAAACAGTGAAACTCTGATTGACACCAGATATTTGCACGAACAATGAGCGATTTTCTGAGAGCCCAAATTAAAAAATAAAAGTTAGTTCAAAATACTCGATAGATAGCGTTTTATGAAAGCCGAGCCGTTCCTGAGGCTGTAATAACTTCTACACTTTTGCTTGTCAACCAAAAGTATAAAATAGTACCTATTTTCATTCAGGACATTCAGGACCTATTTTCTATTTTGGAATGGAATAAATATTACGCAGATATACACTTTATCTCCATGGACTCGCCTTTTAATGCGCCATACTAATCTATGCTAAGCGCCATCTATGAAGTCATTACGAACCAATTTTTTTTTTTTTGATCTTTGAAATCGCCCATTGTGAATAATTTATTTATTTATTTTTATTTTTTTTATTTATTTATACTTTATTGCACAAAATCAAGTACAAATGGCGGACTTAATGCTAAAAACATTATCTACCAGTCAACCAGTAAAAAGAGTTAGAAAAAGAAGATAGATAGCGCAAAAAAATAAAAAAGATACCTACTAAATATATATCATTTATATAACATAAGTACACATAATATAATTATTACTACATAAACTACACAAATAATATGGGTTCTGATGATGCTATAGACTAAGATTAAAATAATGCTCGCGAGTCATTCGCTTAAAAGATTGTATGTGGGGAGCTTGGCGAATTTTGAGGGGAAGAGCGTTCCAAAGACGAATTGCGGTAACGGGGAAGGAGTCGGAAACGAAGTTGGTATGATGTAGAGGAGTTTCTACACCGAAAGAACAAAAAGGTTGATTTTGCACGGGTTGGCGACACATTAGTTGAATTAACAAAGTGATGGGTTAAAGCAACATGAACAAATTGTTGTTTTCACAGAAAAGTTTTTGTTGATATGAAAGCAGTTGTTTTTACCTATTTGTACATGTTGGCGTAACAATTCATGCATAATTCAATAGGTAATTGTTGATTTTACTGTTCAAATTGTTGAAATAACCATTTTTAAAGTTAAATTTACAGAAGAAATAAGTTAAAACAACAAAAGATATATGTAATAAGTTCAAATTACCGTAACTGATCAACAATACAGTTTTTGTTCATTCAACAAAACTCAAGAGTAGGTGCTATATTAACCCTAAAATTTTGTCAAAATATGGTAAACCCAACTAATAATTTCTTTCCGTGTAAAAGAAGGTTATTGAAAGAACGATGATTGAGTGAATGAGAAGACCCTAGGAATTGAAATTTAGACTTAAGGTACAACTGAACAGAAACAACTGTTTCCGGTAACTGGAGATGTGATCATACTTGCGAAGACCATAGATATAACTAATGCAGCTGTTTAAGAAACGTTCTAATTTGTTAATAATCTACCCATATAAATAAATCAAGGGCCACGAATGTATGTTTGCGCATCACTTCCGAACGGCTGCGCCTAATTATTTGACCATTTCTATTTGTTGTGTTTGTAATTCTCGGGACAAGATTTGGATGAAAGAATTTTTTTGTAAGAACTCGGACGAACTCGCGAACAGGCCGCTAGTTTTTTTTTGCAACATATTTTGTTATGAGACATATTGTTTCATACAATTAATATTTTTCTCGCCTTAGCCAAGCCGGGCCTGACGTGACTGTTGACCTTTCTATAGAAACACCGCAAAACGTACACAGTGTCTATATCTACCTATCTATTCAGCCTGTAACACCTACTACTAATGCCGTCCATCCACTAAAATGCCGTTAACTGCAAAAGATACATTTCGAGATAATCGCCATTTAATGAAAAACGTTACTTGGTGTTTAGCCATTAGTATTTTTAACCAACGGCATTTAAGTCATGGGATTATAACTATGTGATTTGAAAGAAGAGAGCTATGAAATTTGAATTAACGACGTTATAGCATTTTATTATTTAATAAAAAATATTGTTTAACGGCGTTTTTCGTGTCGATATCAATATCTCAGGCAACTAATAATAAATAGAAAAAAATGAGTCGGACAGTTTGATGGCGCGTTTTATTCTGAGTTTAATGATATCAAAAAGTCAAAATCGACCTCAGGTCGGTTAAGAGCATTTTAGTGTATGGACGGCACTGGGTAAAGGCCTTTTCTTTGCATAGGGTAAAGTTAAAGTTAAGTACAGCCTGTATACTGTCCCACTGCAGGGCGAAGGCATCCATCATTGAAATCAAGTCATTTATTTATTTATTGGTTTACCAACATTTGCTGACATATAAACATTCTAATATATTTTATAAACTAAGTAACATAAGTTGCAATCATTAGAGGTAAACACCTCATGCATAAAACTATTAATTATACATTATAAAGAGACTATTGTTAATATAAATAATATATAAAAATTCCGTGCTTCGGAAGGCACGTTAAGCCGTTGGTCCCGGTTGTTGTCGTAAGATAGCAGTCGTTAAAACCCACCAACCCGCATTGGGCCAGCGTGGTGGATTATAGCCCAATATCTCCACGTGCTATTGTTCACGTGAGAGGCCTGCCCAGCAGTGGGACGTTTTCGGGTGATGATGATATAATAATAAAAAAAAATAACTTTTTTTTTATTATTATATCATCATTTCTAACTTTAATTTTGGGGGTCAAAGTTGCTTTGGGGGTCAAAGTTGCTTTGGGGGTCAAAGTTGCTCGCGTCCGTAGGTTTACCCTTGAGGCCCTACACGTGATCCCTGGGTGGTGCTAAATGAGTGACCCTGACTGAGTGGTAGAGCCACGCTGCGTTGCAGCACGCATTGGGTCGGCTCGCCCGGTGTAATACCACCCTCTCACGAATATTCGGCGTGAAATAATGGCACTTGGTGCTGTTGTGTTTCGTCCGACCAGTGAGGGTACCGGAGGCCCCTTCCCCCCCCCCCTCCCTCCTCCCAATTCCTATTCCTTCCTTAAACCTATTCCTCCCTTAAAGGCCGGCAACGCGTCTGCGATTCCCCTGGTTTTGCTGGGCGGCGGTGATTACTCTCCATCAGGTGACCCGCCTGCTCGTTTGCCTGCCTCTTTTATAAAAAAAAAAAAAAAAAAGGAATGAGAACATCTTACAAAAAGCGCAAAATTCAATAACTGTGCAGCCACTTCTGCACTAACAATAATTTGAGCTTGGCGAATTATCATCGCTACAATTGATAGGTATTGCGGTTGGGTGATCGATCGCAACCCGGGCCTTGGAATCGGAATATCTGAAAACACACTTTGGCCGACTTGGGAATTCAACCTTCCGGGTTGAATTGAATTGAGGCGAGCGCTTGACCACTCGGTCACCGAGGCGTTTGCACAGTGTATGTTTGTAAATAAATAAAAAAAATACTCGTACTACCATATACTTACTAAATACTACCACAAAAAATACCATAGCTTAATGTTACAAATTTTACAATTTGTGCAATAAAAGTATATTTTATTTATTACTATTAATTACAATTGCTCTGAGCTCTTATCTTCACTTCGGCAGTATACTTATTTGAAAGCTGTGGTAGGGGCCTCGAGCTATACATTAGCGAGAAACTTAAGTCGCGCTTTATAGTATTCTAATGAAGACAAAAACAAAAAGTTTACAATTATCAGCGCATCCAACAAGCTTTTTAATAGTCAACTATTAATGAGTTTAACCATTCCGTAATGTAGATTAGCAAGAAGTTATCTGCAATAAATTAAAAAGACCACCTGAAGTAGCCATTTTTTCAACATTTCGCGATTTTGAGTTTATTTAAGCGTTTTTAACGCAAATAATAAAATATAAAAAGAGAAAATTAGAAAGTAGAAAGACAAAAGTGTTTAAAGTTAGCCACTTGTAACTTACCCACTGTGGTCACTAGACCACACTTAACCACTTAACCTCTAGGTTAAGACCACAGGTCTAAAATCCAGAGGTCCGGGGTTTGATTCCCACTGGGGGTACATTTTTGTACTCGTTTTGATTGGTGGTAGCGCTTGTTCTTTCCGCCTGGCAAGCTACCACCACCTTATATAAAGATGTCGCCATAACATCAATGTTTGTAGCATTGTTGTATTCCGGCAGTTAGAGATAAGATAGCCAGTTCCTTAGTAGTTGAGGATTCTGGGTGAAGTGCGCTTCCATCTTCAGTCTAATCATGAAATGCCACCAAGTGATATGAAGGCCAAGTGCTTACTCGTATTTACAAATAAAAAAATAAAAAAAAATTCATTCACATGAATTTTTTTATTTTTTTCGAAAAAATAGGAACATCTTTTTTAAACTTCGTTTAACTTTAGACATGGTTGAACGGCATATTTATTTTAACTTCTTCGAAACGTATATTCATTATTATGTTTAAAATTAAAGCGAATAGATTTGTATAAAGTAATTAAACTAAATTTAATACAACATACAACAAAATAAATTTAAAATTATCAACAGAACCTGTTAAAATCTGTTGATAATTTTTTTTTATTTTTTTTTTTAATAATTTTTTTATGTTCTGTGGGACAGTACACCAGTTACTAGAATTACATGTTGTTAACTAATATTAGGAATGAACTCAATTCTTCACAATAATCATATATCACAAGTATTTTAAGCGCGGTAGCTCAACTGTCAAACTACGACACTACAACTACCAGTCGAAACTACCAGTTTTAGTGGAAAATCCACTAAGTTGGCGACACTGTGAGTGTCCGTGATTGCCGGTGCCGGCACTGACACTGATAAGTGGGGATACGTTCATAGAGAATGTATGAAAGAATATTTTTCACTGTGCCGGAACTGTGACTTCAGTAATATGTGTGAATCAACCTTTAGTACGGTACGGTGACATTAGGGATGTTCTAATCGATTGATCTAATCTTCCTCTAACACTAAATATTCACAAGCTATATAGTGGCAGCTCATTATTCAAATAATCTACCACATCTCTTTCCTTGGGTGTCGTAAAAGGCGACTAACGGACTGAAAATTGCACATAAATCCAACAGCATTAAACGGCGATGAGCTCACCACCTATTACGCTGAGCACATGTGCAGACGCTATTTGGTGAAAAGTAGACTATGGTAGACTACTGCTTTTGCTGTCATCATTGCCTATAGTCTCTTACTAACCCTTCGGGGATAAAGTTGTGATTGTATGTATGTATCACTATTACAACAGCATTCTCCCACAATTACAACTTTCTCCCACTATTATACTTTCTCCCACTATTATTTCCAATCCCGTACTATTTCCTACCACTTATATTAAAGTAGTCATTAATGCAATTCCCATCCCCAGCTGAAGACATTACTCGGGGTAACCAACGCCCCCCAGTTCAACAAACACTCGGGTCGTAACTCCAAAGCGTGTCCTATAAGGAAGAGGGTCGCAACGGATAATTAAAGAACGAACCGTTTCCTTAGACAAAGGTGATCTTTGTAATTACTTTCTGCTTCCAATGAGTCTACTCTTTGAAACAATTGTTAAAAGTCTTCAAAGTTTACTTATAAAGTCGCTGCTTGCTTGTTATTGAAACAGTAAAATGATGACACGAATATGTATTTACTTACATCGAGAATTATCTTATTTGTCTATGCTTATATTTACACAGATTAATCAACCGTCCTGATTACTCAATGTTGTGTGCGAGTTGTATTTTTCCAAGCCATTGGCTTAATTTATTAATTTAGGTACTGACCTATTTAATTTCGACCATCAAAAAGATTAATCGATTATCGGTTGATTCGTTCAAAGTGACCTTTGGCTTTCACTAGTGCTGTAACTATATGCTGTAATAGTCTGAATTCAGACAAAAAATAAAATAAAATTGCAAAAACAAAAAATACAACCTCGTTTGAGTTCTCAATCTGTTCACTATCAGAATATGACTTGTATACGGAGTAGAGACACTGTTTGCGCGCTTTTATTTGTTTCCTTGTGTGAGAGGGTAGTAGCAATCAGTAACTAAGATGTCGCATACCTTCGCTTTAACCAGTAATCATAACCGTCAAATGTCGGCACCCGCTTCCACTTGTGGATATTGCAATATGTCCAATCATTCTCAATTATTTAATTGTCTCGCATTTAAAAAATTAATGGTTAAGGATCGTTTCAACTTCGTGAAGCAAAGTAAGTTATGTATAAACTGTTTAAGCGCAAAACACTCAACGTCTTATTGTAAATCGCCTAATACTTGTAACATATGTCATAAAAGTCATCATTCGCTTTTACATTTTAATACGGAAACCGGTTCGATGTTGCGCTCGCGTGACACTGCTGACACGGCTGCGCGCCCGCCCGCCGGTGTTGCGCCGTTAGATAATAATAGGCCTGCCACCGCCAGCTCAGACATCTCGCCGCCGCCGCTCCGCCCGCGCGAGTCCTTGTGTTTACACAGCAGCGACACGGAGGGCACGTTCGCAATTCATGATAGCTGCGCGCGCGCTCAGATTAAGAATAATACGACTGTTTTGCCAACCGCTCAAGTTTATGTGCCTACTTCTGATAACAATAACGCTATTATACGGTGTTTAATAGATAGTGCTTCACAAAACAATCTCATAACGCTCGCATCTTGTAAGAAATTAAACTTAAAAATTACACCGCTTAATAACACTAACATAAAAACTGTAGGACTGATTAGTACACCTATTTTAGGATACGTTCCGCTCAAGATTAAATCGCGCTATACGGATGCTCAATACAGTTTGTATTGTTTAGTAGTTAATCAAATTACAGATTATCTGCCTACGCAAATTATTAAGTCAGACTTTATTAATAATTTCGCAAACTTACCGTTAGCTGACGATTCGTGGAATATTCCTGGGAAAATTGATGCTATACTTGGCGCTCAAGTGTTTCCACACATAATACTTGGAAATAAAATTATTTCCACGCCGCCGCCGTCGCGATCAGCTGATCGTAAGAACGCTGTTCAGATAACACCATATGCGCTTGAAACTACGCTTGGTTATATTGTTATTGGAGAAATATCTACAATGGAACTGACTAATACGACGTTGTCCTTTGGTCCTTTACTAAAGGAAAATTTAAATAAAAATTTAAAATTTTCTAAACTCAAGCAAGTGTGTACGCTTAAAAATAATATAAGTTCGGACTATCGCAAATGTAAAAGGTCATACCAATCTTCGGTAACGCGCCACCCTTCTGGTCGATTTATTGAATCCTCACCATTTAAGGGCGATCAATGTCACACAACATTAGGGCACTCGCACACGTCGGCGCAACGGCGTCGATTAACGTCGATAGAACGTAAATTCATTTCGTGTCCGGCTTTACGCCAAACATTATTTTAATACTTAATACTAAACCGAACGTAATTTAACGTCAATTCTTTCTTTAATAACCCGCTTATTTGACGTTTTAGGTTTTAGGTTTAGTCGCGCCTGTTACACTTTATGCCAAATTGTTATTACAAGACTTGTGGCTCGCTAAAATGGATTGGGATGAGGAACCGCCTCAACCAATTATCAACCGCTTTAATTAAAAGTGAATTATCACTTTTATCGCATTTACAAATAAATACCGCGGCATTTAGGAATTTCGACAGATTGTACTGCACATCTAGGTTTTGGTGACGCAAGCCTGAAAGCTAACGGCTGTGTCTTTTATTTACACTTTACGTATCCTAATAGCAACGTATCACAATAGATTTGGTATGTTCGAAATCCAAAGTCGCTCCGCTAAAAACAATAATACTCGCTAGGCTCGAGTTATGTACCGCGCTGCTTTTGTCTGAACTAATAAATCAAGTTTACCACATATTACATAATCGCTATCCTATTAAAAGATATATTCGCTTTTTCTGATTCTACTATCGCGTTATCGTGGATACATTCTTCGCCGCACCGTTGGCAAACGTTTGTTGCCAACCGTGTTAGTATAATACATGATAATTTATCTCCTGACTATTTATACCTGGAACTGTGAACCCCAGTAATTGTGTTTCGCGTAAAATACTTTTTGTGGAGGCATGGTCCAATGTGGACTCATAGCCCTATATTCGCATGGCCTATTGTGCCTTTCGAGCATTCTCAAACTGAAGATGTACCCGAAATTAATCTTCCGTTATGCATCCGCTTATTAAACTCGCACTCCAGGTCTCGTCCTGGAAACAATTAGGTATTTACGCATAATAATTTATCTTTTACGCTTTATAAAAATAAAATTACTCTAGTCCCCGCGGATTAAAGTTTCTCATTTAGAAATAGCAGAACACATTCTTCTCCGCTCCTTGTAACATTAATACTTTTGTAAGAATGCTGCTGCCGCGACATCATCACATCGTCGATCTTCGTATCGATGACTGCCACCGCTCCAACTGCCACACTGGCTCGCATCTTGTTATGTCTTTAATAATAAAGGCAACGCTATTGGATAATTTCGCAATATAAAACGACAGTTGGAAATTTATATACTTAGTTTCTTTTTGTCGCTCATGAAACATCAGCCGCTTTTCAAAACGAATTTAGTAACCGCAGAATTGAATGGAGAACTATTCCCGCTCGCGCTCCTTACATGGGAGGTTTGTGGGAGTCTAATATAAAATCCATTAAAACTCACTTATATCGCACCATTGGTAACCAATTGCTTTGTTATGAAGAGCTTCTAACTGTGTTAACGCAAATTGAATGTATCTTAAACTCGCGTCCGCTATGCTTGTTGTCCGATCAGCCGCATTTTGTTCTCACTCCTGCTCATTTTTTGCAAACTACTCCTTTACAGTCACTGCCCACGTGTGAGCTGGATACAACGCTTAGTCTCTCCGCTCGTAAAAGATTGCTAGATAATTTGGTGCGTGGTTATATATTGGAAGCAGTGGCGTGTAGATTATTTACACACCCTGCAACTAAGACAAAAATGGAATACACCTGACGTCTCTGTTAGCCCGGTACTCTCGTACTAATTCACCAATACGATGTTCCGCCTCTACGCTGGCCTACTGGCATTGTAGAACAAGTCTTCCCAGGGAAAGACGGAGTAGTTCGCGTCGCTTCTGTACGGACAACAACTGGCACGTACAAACGTCCTGTTGTGAAATTGTGCCCACTGCCTACGCAATAGTTAATACAGTTATATCTGCACTTATTTAGTTTATTTTAATCCCAATGTGGTCCTATATATATTTTTGTTTAACTTGGCTTCATATCAACATATTTATGTACATATATTTCCGCTTATTACCCGCTATAATTGTATTTCCGCTCATCCTCTCTGATGGAGAGACTTCTATACCGCTTTATGGTTTCGAAAATCCCTAGTATTTTCAAGCCGGGGAGGATGTTTGCGCGCTTTTATTTGTTTCCTTGTGTGAGAGGGTAGTAGCACTATAAATGGTTATCGGTGTACCGTCCGCACAAGCGATTCTCGGCGCGCCCCAGCATTCCTCTGACTGTCATCGGACAGTTGCAAATTCACCGCTGAGCTGAACGCCCGCTCCCGCTTGTTCGCTTTTCATCGCCGCCGCGAACACCGTCGCCGCCACCGCCGCTAACCGCTCCGCCCGCGCAGCTAGCTGCCAGAATCCTGGGTGCTGAAGACGCCGATTACCAGGTTAGTGTTGCTGCTTATTTCGCTCAGGGGAACACTTGAAGGCCGTAACCGCCGCCCTTGGCTTCCTTCGTTTAAACTGCCCCTTTCTATATATTTATACGAGTATATGTGATAACCGCCCCCGCTCATACAGTCCACTGCGCTTAGCATTAATTTACCCGCCCTCCAGTAAAACGGAGACACCAGACACCGTTAGTGTGGTTACAGTGGACGAAGACTCCGCGGCGGCGGCGGCAAACGGATACATCGCGAATTATTATTATTATATATATATATCGCGTCCAATAGTTTTAAGCTGATTTACACTATGTTTTTGTCGTTTGTATATATATATTTATATAAAATATAATAATATATTAAGTATAATATGTATGTGTATAGTTATAGATATTTTGTGTATAATGCATGTACTTATGTATATTTGTGCTAGTTAAGTTAAGTGTTTCATTTGTCTCTTTTTTAAATTAATTGTAAGTTTCTAATAATGTCACCGCCTACAAAAATTTATGTACACATTCACTGGTTGACTGTTAGAGAATGCCTTATAGCATTAAGTCCGCCATTTGCTGTATTTTAGGCAATAAAGTTTAAATAAATAAATAAATAAATTAGTGACAGCCAGTCAGCCCGCGACTTTGTATTATGTGTTCTGTACCCGCGACAACGACCGGTGCAAACTGCAAATAGGTCGAATCGTCACGGTAATATAGGTATGCATAGGAAACCTTTAATAAGAGGGTTTACGCAATTCAGTTTTCCATACAAACTTTCAAGTAGAAATTTTTTAAAACCAATAAGACAATTTTAATTAAACTCTTTGCATGCTAACTAACTGAGTTATTGCGATTTTAAACTTTCTATAGTAAACTTTAAATCTAACTCAGCCTAATAAACGTTTTTTTTAAATGTTTTCAACAAACTATTTAGATCTCTGTATTTTACTTTAGCATGCAAAGTTTTATTAAAATTGGCTCATAGGTTTTTAAAAATTCGACTTGGAAGTTTGTATGGGAAACCCTATTAAATCCTGTTTAAATATGTGTGAATAAATAATTTTGAATACCTTGTAATAAAAATCATTTACCATTAAAAGAGTTTCCTTGTTTTTGCCCCACCCTAACAAATGATGAAGCCCAACACCCATCAATTGTAGCGATGACTTAGCTTCATTGATGGAGGCCAAAGAGTAGAGTTATATATAGGGTAGTGCTCTGCAGTGGGACAGTATACAGGCTTTACTTTACTAAGCAAATGCTGGGTACACAAGGGCGTCGCCAGTGGGGGAGAGTAGGGGCAGCTGCGCCCCCCCCCCCCTTCTCCCTCTCCCCTAGAGATTAAAAGAATACGTAATTAACTGCTAAAAGTTACAAGAAAATAATGTTGCCCTACTCTGAAACCATAAGCATGCCTTTATGTACAGGGAAGAGGTCGTGGAGTTTACACATTGGGGCTTTGTACCGTTCTTATTACAATCGCCTCCTTCATTCATATCGGCTTGCCCCCACCCTGGGCCATTGGCTGGCGACGCTCTCACGCCCATGAACCTCGATTTCGAAGTGTCACCCAAAGTCGACCAACGATTCCTAGTTTTACAGTCGGGTACGCAGCTACGAGTATATATGTGGCAAAGTATGCCAGTGCTGCGGCGAGGCTCACTTATAGCCCTCTCAGTCTATCATCTAATTTACGGGCACTTTACACTGCCGCCACAAATTGATGGTGCACTTTGTTGACGAGTAAGAGCCCCAATGCAAGGTATAATGGAGCACGGGTATTAGATTTCAATGCCGCCCGCGCTCATACTTGGTTGGCTGCCGTATGTAGGTAAATTTTATTAAAATCGTTAAACTAATAAGAGAAAAAGTAGTAAGTGCAGTCATAATATTATATTTATATCATCCTTAGCTTAGCTCTTTAAAGTTTATAGAAAAGTAGTTAAAATTATGCTATACATTTTACCTAAAACAAGAGAGAGAGAGTTTATCTAAATAATAAAAAGTCTTTAAAGTCTTTATCTTTACATGATTTTGTCACAAATTTAACGCTCATTGTTTATAGAGAAAATTAAGAACCAAAAAATTACGATTTACTTATCATCTCTACCTATTTATTCTTACACAAAGTCTCCACCGAAGAATTAACTTTAAATGCTTCGACCACAGAACAGTTAATGACTTCAACTATCAGTTTCAAAAAATGTTTTGTTTAACTTCATTTCGAAGCAAATTCTTATATTTTATTATTGTTTTAAAAGGAAAATTTTAAGAAACTTACCTTCATATTGAGGTTGGAACGTTACCACCCCGAGAAAAGAGCATTATATAAGGCGACTGCAAGAAACCGCAAGAAACTTCAAGGGCTGGTCAGGTCAAGTGTTTTTTGAGGATCTATACAATCATCATCATCTATACAATTTATTTTAATAATAATAACGAAAAATGAAAAATGAAAGAATTAACTATTAAATAACGATTATTTACAACGCGCGGACAGCGGCCGGCCGTTGACCCACCCGCCTGTTGACCCGCCCGCGTCAGCTGGATGATAAGTACCTACGTTAGTTTGCAATCTTTTTGTGATTTTTGTGATGTTTAAAACACTTGACCTAACCAGCCAGCCCTTGAAGTTTCTTGCAGTTTCTAGCAGTCACCTTATATAGGTTTAGATACAGCGTTTAGATACGTACAGATATGTTGATAGATAAAGGTGACTGAAAGATGATAAAAAGCGTATAGATACTGTTTAACTTTATAATTGTACTGTATCAGAAACAAACAAACGGATGTCAACGTTGATGGTTACGTAACCTTCCTCAACCGACCAACAACGATCAATTTAAATGCATACTCCATTTGATTTAACGCACCGCAAGTTTCCGCCCGCTCCGACAAAAGCACACCCCGCGGCGCAGTTGCATGCCAAACTAACTTCTAACTCACATTTGCGTTACCAGTTAAAGTTAGGCGTCGGCTACGAATAATGCATGGCGGAGAACTATCGAATGTGGAATACAACAGTGTGTGGATCAACTCGCGGTGATATTTCATACATGCGATCGAGGAACTTACCGGTCGACCGCATTTCGGCGATTCGGCACACAATCTACGCGAGCGCTTGTTAAACTCAACTCAACTCAAAATATATTTATTCAATGCACTTAATTAATAAGTACTTTGAATCGTCCAAATCTTTTTTAACCTACCACCCATTCAGGATGTCATTTTTTAACTGTGGCAAAGAAGGGGCGCAACTTACGCTAGTACTGTGTGGTTTACACAGTACTAGCGCAAGCTAAGAAGAAAAGTAGTCGCCCGGGAAGTACTTACATGGACAACAGAACATATAGAGATTGGGCCATAACCTACCATGCACACAATGAGTGTTGTTTTTTTATATAGGTATTTAGCTCGGCAAATGAAACTCCCTGATGTTAAGTCCAGGCGCCAGGACAACTGGTGCAGTGTAAGAAACGTAACATCTGAATCACCCTCACTCTGCCGGCCGGTGGGTTTTAACGAAATTACTTTGTAACTAGGTATTATCTATCCATATGTATTCCTATTCGTCCAAAATACCGCAGTGTCTAAAGACGAAAGTCTTCGACCAGTGTGTGTTGCCAGTGATGACATACGGTACCGAAACGTGGTCGACCACTATGGACCTAATTAGCAGGCTCAAAGTCACGCAAAGAGCAATGGAGAGGGGTATGCTCGGGGTTTCTCTACGTGATCGAATCAGTAATGAGGAGATTCGTAGACGAACTAAAGTAACCGGCATAGCCCAAAGAGTCGCCAAGCTCAAGTGGCAATGGGCAGGGCACATCGCCCGTAAAACCGATGGTTGTTGGGGTAGAACGGTTCTCGAGTGGCGACCGCGCACCGGAAGACGCACCCTTAAACAAGGTGGTCCGACGATCTGGTGAAGGTTGCGGGTAGCCACTGGATGCAAGCAGCACAAGACCGGTCGTGGTGGAGATCCTTGGGGGAGGCCTTTGTCCAGCAGTGGACGTCTTCTGGCTGATGATGATGATAATGATGGTGGATTACTACAATTTAGATACCATACACCACAACATAGAAAGAGATTATTATGTTCTGTGATATACTCTATCCTACATTATACACTAACTTTGTTTTTGTGTCCATTCCGCCCTTCACTAAAAGCTTATTAACAAAAGATGGTGATTAAAAGCCATCCTGTCTATTTACTATGTAAATCCAGGCATATTCTCAAAATGACAAGTAGTATAATTTTAAGAGTTAAGTTCGTCAGTGGCGCGTGCTTCTGGGCACAGAGCCCGTTAAAACTCCTTAACTGCCTCTCCGTATTCAAGAGGAGCCTCAACCCACAGCTTAAATCGCCATCAACGAAATATGATCGCCACTCTGCCCAGCGGAGATTTTATTTTGTGATTGTATAATTTTATAAAGAAAGTAAGAAAATACATTTATTAACAAACACACTCATACTCGTACAATACTTAATAATACAAAGAGAAAGAAATGAAATTATGACACAACAGGACAAAAAAACAGTATTTTAAAAGAAAGCGAAGAGTGAGACGTTTTTTTATATTATATATATATATATATATATACTTAATTTATTAAAAAGCCCGTTTTTTCATAAAAAATAATTGTAGTGACCATGAAAGTTTAAAATGTTATTTCGAAGAGTGAGACGTTTTGTTTTAGGAGCGCGATCGTGCAGCGGCTGACGCGTTCGGTTTGCGATCTTGCTTAGCAACTTTCGCAATGTAGGGTCACTGGATGGGTGGCCAAATTAAAAACATCTCGAGCTCCTCCGTGCTTCGGAAGTCACGTTAAGCCGTTGGTCCCGGTTTTTGTCATAAGATGGCAGTCTTTAGTGGGTTAAGGGAAAATTTCTACATTTCCTGTTGTGGGAAGGCCTGTACCCAGAAGTGGGACGTTTATAGGCTGATGATGGTGCGCTTTATTCTGTCTGACTGACTTGTGGCAAAGAGCTCTGTCCATCGGACCAATGTCCGGAGTCTGGGGTTCAATACCCAGGTCGGGCAGAGTGTTTCGTATCTTTTGGTGCATACAAAAGTTTTTTTTTTATAAAAGAAAGAGGCAAACGAGCAAGCGTGTCACCTCATGGAGAGTAATCAACCCGCAAAACCAGAGTTCGTTATCACCAGCCATTCATCACCAGAATTTGTCAGGTATGGTGGTTGACCCAATTCTAGCGATGACATGATTTGCGATGCGATCTAGAAAAGTATTTTTGAAAGGAGCTTGCTTATAGGCTAAAGCTAAAAATTATAAGTATTAGCCTACACAACAAAGGATTCGCTAAATAATCCAACAAAAATTGTTCGTTATGTATTTGGAGTACTTCCTTTATGGAAACAAGAATAGAACGGGTTGGTACTTGTCCGTTCTAACGAAAAAATGAATCATTATTGTTTAAAGTCGCTGTCAAGATTTTCTTTTTAACGTAATCTAGTTCAGAAGTACACACAATGTTTGTTATGTCCCCAAGGCTAATCCACTTCCGAAACAAGATTGAGATACGTCAGATGCTCCACAAATAGTCTATTTGCACCGCATAATAGTCCCCTCTGTTGAATTAACGAACTTCGTCAAAAACAATTTATCAGGGCAGACGATCTTGGCGAGTGAAAGAGACGACTCTTCGAAGGCTATTTGTGATCCAAACGCTGGTCACGGCGCATAAAGACAGTGACAGAACCTCGTTTATACCAGCGCTAGTTATGATTCAAAATATTCGCTACAATTAAAGAAAAAGACTTTGTCTTTATTTTTCTAAAGGAACTCTGCGGATTGAAACACCATACTAACGTTTGTTACTTAATTGGTAATTTTACATTATATGGTAATAGTACCTAATTGGTAATGCGAAAAATCATGTCCATTGCATATTATTTTCCGCAGGCGAATGAGAAAAATCATGTCTATTTTGCGCGGGCAATGAAGGCGGCATAAAGCGCGCGCGAGAACAATTCTAACTACTTTCGCCTCTCTTCCTATACTCTTTGCGTCACATTAAAACACTCTTTGTCACTTTTGGCGGGAATGTAAAATCAACTGCTCAAATAAATTACATGTGACAACCTCATAAAGACGCCTTTATTCTCGGACCAAATATTTTGTTCGAGCCTTTATTAATACTTTAGTTATTCTGTGGTATAAGTAGAAAGCTAGCTTAGTTATGTAGAATAAGTGCGGTGACAGTTTTAGTTTTAGACATATAAACAGTGACACCATTTTAAAAGCGTTTAAAACAATAAATGTCATAAATACAAAAGATCTGTGGGGTATCTCTACAAATATTGCTAAAAAGTTATTAGTTTCTTGGTCCTCAATTGGTCGATATTTTCATAGGTGTCTTGAAGAAGGAACTTTTCCAAATTTAATGAAGCATAAAAAATCATTCCATTGTTCAAAGATGGTGATAAAAATAATCCCTCTAACCTTAGACCAATTTCTCTATTACTAACCTTTAGCAAAGTATTTGAAAAAATTATTTACAATCAATTACTGTCTCATTTTGCTATTAATAAGCTATCATAAAAAACAGTTTGGTTTTACTAAAGATAGATCTACAACTGACGCTGGAGTGGCGCTTCTTAAACATATTTTGACGCCTTGGGAGGGTAAGCAAGATGCAATAGGTATTTTCTGTGATCTAGCAAAGGTTAAAATTATAGTGTCTCAAAATAGCACTGAGCCATATACAATCATATCTGTCAAATAGAACTTAAAACGTTGTTATTAATGGTGCTGTATCTACAGGAGCACCCATAACTATAGGCGTGCCCCAAGGGTCAATATTGCGACCATCAATTTTTTTTGATTTATATAAGTACTACTTTACTCACTTGTGCGAGACTGTACTATTTGCAGATGATATCTCTCTTATTTTTAATGTTAAAGGAGGCCTTCGTAATGTTGTCAATGTAAATAGTGTACTCTCAAAGGTATTGAATTGGTTCACTTTTGATAATTTATTACTGAATTCAACAGAAACAAAGTGTATTAAATTTTATTTACCTGATGTAAGACAGGTCAGCACACAAATTAAGATGAACGATAATGTAGTTGAATTAGTTTTATTAGATTCTAATGGCATTAAAACTGGATTCATGGGACCCTTATACCTTGTCAGGAAGACTGAGTTCAGCTACATACGCAGTTAAGAAAATATGGCTTCTAACTGATGTTGAGACGGCAAGAATAGTTTATTTAAGTTATTTTCATAGTGTGATGTGTTATAAAAAAAAATCTATTATTTCAGGCTATTGCCCATAATATTGTTAGACTACACATGACTTAAAAACTATGTTAGTAAAATACAAAAAAAAACGAATTAATTTAAATATTTGCCGCCCCCTGGGGCTCCGGGCAGACGCACTTGTGTTTGGAGCCATTTCCCCAGAATGGGGCTATCCGGCTTATCGCTAAGCACGTTCAGGATGGTGTTGGCGTTCCCACGCACTCGGAACAACAGCGAGGCTATGCGGCGCCGCAGCACGGTATGGAAGCCGTCTGTGTGCGCGTGCGCAAACATCGCAGACGCACTACAGTAGCATGGGAGCCCCACCAGCACCCTGAACGTGTTATTATACTGTATTCGGAGAGCGTTGATGGCCCGCTGCGTGTAACTGACCCACAGATTGCAGGTGTACAGAGTTTGACAAAATGCTTTAAAGAGTGTGTAATCTTTACCTCTAAACTAGACCGCGCAAATCTGCGAGCCAACATGTTACAGCGGACCGCCATCGCCCTCCTCTCCCTTTCAATGTCTTCATTGTCTTTTAAATCCTCAGTGACAACATGGCCGAGGTATTTAAACTCTTTTACTCTACTAAGAGCGACACCGTTAAGCAGAACAGGCGTCACCTCTCCCAGTTTACGGCCCTTGGCTTGAAATATCAAGAGCTCACTTTTTCCTACATTAAGTACAACCGTGATCCCTCGCATACTCCTCACACACTCAGGTCTCAGGAACCACCATCATACTGTACAGACTATCAGTACTCGTACCAAAAAATTTGGCAAGTCGTTCCTGTGTAAGACCATTCGGCTTTGGAATTCTTTGCCGGCGCATGTGTTTCCCAGCTCCTACAGTCCCGGTCTTTTAAGCGGGGCGTGAAACGGCATTTATGCAGGCTGTCATGATTGGGTGCGCTCGTTACTGTGCTTATATCCGTGCTGCTTACCATCAGGCACAATGCAGTCACTATGACGAGTCACAATAAAAAAAAACACATACCTATCAGCTTTCTGAGCGCGGCTATTGATGGGCTGAGCAACACCATAATAATATCATCTGCATACCTAATACTGTTGATACAGTGACCACCGATCGAGCAGCCCACTCCTACGTCGCTCAGCTCAACAATCAGCCTGTTCATGTACAAGTTGAAGAGCGAAGGAGATGTTAGCTCCCCCTGCCTTACTTTACACTCCAACCTGTACTCATCAGAAAACTCACCCAGCCACTTGACCTGGTTAGTTTGGTGGTAATACCAATATTTAAGTATATTGATTAACTCACCCTTGAGTCTAAACTTATGGCTTGATGTTGTGGGGGCAACTCTGCTAATATTGACGATGTATTTATTAATTGATTGACGACCTCCTTAGTCGAGTGGTTTGTACACCGGTTTTCATGGTGTCACCATCTCTGAGGTCCCGGGTTCGATCGCCGGTCGGGTCAATTTAGAAATTATTGTTTTTCTAAATTGTTTCGGGTCTTGGTGACGACATTGTAACTTTTGTTACTTAGAGGGAGTAAAAAGTAAAACCACCTGAGTTTCTTGCCAGCATCTTCTCAGTCGACGGCTCTCCCAAAATCCGAACTGGTGGTTGACTAGTTAGGTAGGTAGATTTGGTAGGTAGTTAAGTTAGTTAGATTAGTTGTTAAGATTTAACTACATACTATTAGTTAACTGTTTTTAACTGTAAAGGTTTATATTGAATAAATCATTTGACTTGACTTGACTTGAATACCAAAAAGTAAAGGTACTGCCCTTTCCTCAACACAGCTGTATGTCGGGTCTGTACCACAGCCGTCGGCGGAACATAATTGATATCAATTACAAGCCATCACGTGAAATCTCTTTGAGGCCGTTTTGGCGTCTTCAAGCGTTTTTGCTCGGCCGCCTGATATTATGAAAGTTAAATGAGTTATCGTCTTTTGAGAGAGCAAAGCGGTTTGTGTTAACTCAAATTACCAATTTGTGGGTATCTACCCGCCTGCCCCAGTTCGGAGGCTGCGGCTGGGTCAAGAGGCTTCGACTGTCACTTCATGTTTGAACTAAAAACCTTAATTTAATCAAATTAGCTTTAATTAATTGGTCATATACGCACAAGGGACCGACAGTTGGTATCGCCTCTGAAGTCCATTAGCAAGATTAGGAAGGCATCAATTAAGATATAATTCAATTTGAAATTGTAATTAACGTTTCAATTTGTTCAATCATAACCGTGAGCGGTTTAAGTGAGTCTGAGTATTTAAAAAACACTTGAAAAACCCCAAATGTAGGTGTAAACCATAGAAGAAAGAGGTGTGTAAAATAAGCCGCGAGGAGTACATAGTAACGCAGTTAGAGTGAAGAAAGCCAGTCAGTAACTAAGGATTTCAGGCGTAGTGCGCTTTCACTTTCGGCCTTGATGTTACTTAATAACAGGTGAGAAGAAAACTCAATGCTTACTCGCTAAGAAATAAAAAAATCAAAAGTAACTTTTCTCAGAAAAACGCTACAAATGTAACGACTACGAACCAACCACCCGAAAATCGTAGCAACGACGACGTAGCAACCGCTACGAACGATCTACGTAAGCGGTTACGCGCGAATCATAACATAACGTTATCGCCGCGATCTCTTTTTACCAATAACAAAAGTTTCTTCTGCGAACGATGGAATCGTTAACAGTCGGTTAGTCTCGCTTACGTCACGCGAAGGCTCCGCCCAGCGGGCCGTGTTGTATCGAATTCGGGTGTAATTCAATGTGCCACAGGTAAAGGAAAAACGGGATATACGCAAGATCCCAGAGTTATTCGAGGGAGTTACCACAGGTGTGCGACGGTGAGAATTGAACCCTTCGCTCCTGAATACTTTGGCACGTAATGGACCGAAAAAATGCCTGCGGCTTTGATGATCCTTTTTTAACTTTTCCAGTAAAACTTTACAATTGCTTCATATTTAGGTCGTACATGACAGACAGTTAGTTACCTACTTACTATCACTTCCTACTATAGTTGATAAGTACTTTAAAATATGAAAACAATATTCATAAATCATACAAATCTAAACGTGTCGGCACCTATAACACTTACACAAATATTTGGCTGAGTACTTAGGGAGGTCAATGGTGCAGCGGCTAACGCGTTCGTTTAACAAGTTTGCTAATTAAGCTACTTTCACTATGTTGTGTCATGGATGGGTAACCAAATTAGAAACATGTAGTGCTCCTCCGTGCTTCGAAAGGCTCGTAAAGCCGTCGGTCCCGGTTATTCCCGTAAGATGGCAGTTGTAAACCCTTAACCTGCATTGTGCCAGCGTAGTGGACTATGACCCAATCTCCCCAAGTGCTGTGGTCCTTCTGGGAAGGCCTATGTCCAGCAGTGAGACGTTCATAGGCTGAACATGAATCATACATACATATAATCACGACTATTATCACAGAATAACTAAAAGTACTACGTACAGAAGGTTCACTCCCTAACGACTTTCACGCGAAATTGAAACTTATCGTGTGACCCGAGCGTTCATATTCCGTTAAGCAACGCTGACTCGATATCGATTTGACGTCATGACGGCACAGAGCGTAGGGTTTACGCGCGCGCGCAGGGATTACGAGTTAAGCGACGACGCGCGACGTGTTCGGTGCGTCGGCTCGCGGCAACCTTTACTTACGCCTAGGCGGCCTGCCTGGGAGGCGCGCCGGCCGAACGTACCTAAACTGCGGAGTGACACCCCCCTGCTATTATCCCCGAATGGTCAGTCAGAGACAGGCAATGAGGACCGCAAAAGGTCCTCTGCCCTACTCCACTTATCACCAAATAGCGACTGCACATGTGCTCAGCGAGACTGGTGGTGAGCTCATCGCTGCTCTAAGCTGTTGGATGTATATGATGATATACCTAAGGAATCACATTTAACTGTCCTAACGCTGACCAAAAGCTTTAAATCAAGTCATCGTCACACTTTATGGGTGTTAATGGAACTAACAATATTTGCTTTGTGTAACATTTTATATATTTTCATTTTCGATCAACAATACAACGCGGTCGGCGCTAAAAATGTGTCTCGGTAAATAAGAGCGCACTTGAGAAGTGAGCTCTTATTTTCTCGCAAGGCGACAGGAAAAAGTACTTCATTTGTTGTCCCTTAAGGTTGTTTTCATCACTAAATGTTATTGACGTTTTTTTCTTTTTTAAGTGACGGAGTAGTTTATTGCTTTGAAAAAGTATTTATTCACGTGGACAGAATTTAGTTTTGATTTTGTACGTGACGCGTTATCTAGTTGGTATTGTTGATCGAAGATTTTCACTTAAACTTTAAACGTAGTTATTCGTTATAAGAAATCATTTGACAAACACTTTTACTTAAACTTTTTCACAATTTTGTAATCCTAATACGAAACTGATCACCGCCTTCCCTATTCCGTTCTTCGGTGTTTTTGTTACATACTCGTAGGTATTAGACAAAATCTGACCAAAACAACAACACCTCTATCCTCGAGGAAAGATTTCCTATGTTGTATGTATATATGTCGCAGGGATATGATAAAAACAGAGATTTGGTCAAATCCCTAAGTGATTTAATCAAATCACGAGGATGTTAAAATAACAACACGATTAGACGTATCCCACTCGAGCTTCCTGAGACTGGTTGATTTTTTTCTAGTAAACATTTTATCACGATTTTATCATTTCCCTAAACAAATCTAGGGATTTGAACAAATACCAGAACTGGTTCCGTGAAATGACCAAAACATGTGACCTACAGGAGTAGAGCAGCTAGTAGGTATTTCTGTTTTCTAATAAAAAAAATAACCTCGAAATTCAAGACAATCGCGAAGCGCAGCGTAGCTTAAATTTCTAACCTATCACGTGACCTACAGGAGCAGGGCAATTTATGTTCTAACGGTGTTCAAATCTCTAGATTTTTATAGAGAAAGGATAAAATCGTGTTGTTATTTTAACATCTTCGTGATTTGATCAGATCACTTAGGGAATTGACCAAATCTCTATTTTTATCATATGACTGCAAGATATATATTATATATTGGCATGTAAGGTCTTCTCTATGTTGTTAAACCACTTCGCTTTCGTAAACAAAAACATTTTTTGAGATATTATTTTTATATCCACTAGTCCAAAACGCGTAAATAATACTTAAGGTTACCATTTTTCGTTACATACTCCGTTCTCCGTTGCATGTAGGGTTGCCAACCCTATTCAGTAAAATAACAGTAGATATTCTACTGTATTAAGAATCATGCATTTGTAGTTTATAATAATACAAGTGACCGTGACCCCGTAAATTGTAGTCGACACGATTAATCGAATCCACCAACCTTTCGATGTCAAGACTTTTCGATATCACATTCGATGTAGTAATTGTTCGACATCGAGACATTTGAAATGCTGAGGAAGTGCTTAATAAAGAAATAAATAAAATAAAAAGCGTTTATCAACATATTTAACATGGATCATATTGGGTTAGTAAAATTAAAAAGCTTAGGACTAGTGTTAGTAAAATCATTGTAATTAGAAGCTTAGAAGGAGAAAAAATTGTTTTTCAAAATGTAAATTGATTTCGGGTGTGGGTGATTTTTATGTTTATCCGTTATCTAGTTTACCATGTAGACAAATTTCAAAAGGAGCTTAACTTGGGCTAGATAATTGGTGTGAGCGTATCTAATTGTGTATTTATTATTTACAAAAACAGATGCTGTCACTTTTACGCCAATACTTTAAAAAAGAGACGCATCATTTAAACGCACATTAAACTCTTGGGTAATTTTTTGTTTCTGGTGAGTAGGCAACCCTAATGGTCTATAATGCGGTCGGATATTACGTGTGTGACCCTATTAACATTTGTCTCAATTTCTATAGTGAGAAAGAGCATACAACTCTTTATCGGAATACCCATGAAATGTATCTAGAGACTATGTGAATGTCCCTCTTCGGATGCGTTAGTACAGTCTACAAATAAATATTAATATGCTTAATATTATAAACTGTATACAAAATAAAGTTGCTTGTTGTTGATTGTGATTTATTTAACCTTGATGCATATATGTATAACCATTTAGTAGACTGTTTTTCTAAGGCAAATCGTTGTTGTTAATCTTAGGCAAATCGTCCGCTAGTTAACTATATATAACATGGCATTGTAAATTAAAAAAAACTATTATAAAGAAGAGTTTATTATTACAAACTAAAATCATCAAATAAAATAATTGATTCACATTTGTTTTTCCAAAATTTCAAAATAATCCTTCTCATTTTATACTAGGGCCACATTCGATGAATAACTCGAAAAGAAAGTTTTTTAACAATATTATGATCATTTTTGAAAGAACGAGACGATTGTTATTGGTGTGGTTTTCTCGTGAATCTCTTACATGACACGTACAGTCACGAGCAAAAATATGTAAACAACTGTAACTCTTAATACAATGAAATAAGAGTCAAAGTGTATACATATTGGTGCTCGTGACTGTACATACATATAATCACGACTATTATCCCCGAAACGTTAACGAGAGACTACGCAATGCGGACCGCAAAAGCAGTCTTCCGCCATAGTACACTTTTCACTTGCACATGTGTTTACAGGTGGTGAATCCATCGCCGCTCTAAGCTGTTGGATGTATGTGCAATCTTTAGTTCGTTAGTCGCCTTTTACGACACCCAAGGGAAGAGAGGGGGTGTTAGTACATATTCTTTCACCGCTACGCGACACAGTTTACATGAAAAAGTAAAAATTCGATAGGCATAAGATATTTGCGCAAATAATTGTCAATAACTTTATACCTAACTAGCGGCCGCTCGCGGTTTCACTCGCGTGGTTCCCGTTCCCGTGGGAACATCAGGATAAAAAGTATCCTATGTTTTAATCCAGGTTATAAACTATCTGTATACCGAATTTCATCCGAATCCATTTAGTAGTTTTTACGTGAAAGAGTAACAAACATCCATCCATACTTACAAACATTCGCGTTTATAATATTAGTAGGATTGTCAATAACCGTGTCGCGTAGCGGTGAAAGAATACTAACCACCCCCTCTCTTCCCTTTGGTTTCGTAAAGGCGACTAACGAACTAAAGACTGCACATACATTAACAGCATAGAGCGGCGTTGGGCTCGCCACCTGTCACTCTGAGCACATTTGCAATCTCTTCGCTATTTGGTGAAAAAGACTATGGCATAGGACTGCTTTTGCTGTTCTCATTACCTAGTCTCTGACTAACCCTTCGGGGATAGTAGTCGTGATTATATGTATGTAAGTGTCATGTAAGAGATTCACGAGAAAACTTCACCAATAACAATCGTGTCGTTCTTTCAAAAATGATGATAATTTTGTTTACAAACTTTCTTTTCGAATTCTTCATCGAATGTGGCCCTAGTATAAAATTAGATAGATTATTTTAAAATTTTGGAAAAACAATTGTGAATCAATTATTTTATTTGATGATTTGAGACAAATTGAGGGACGTCGACATTTTCGCAGATAGGCCCCAAGTTTTTAAAAATAAAATACTGCAGACTTTCGCAGTGACGCCAAATAAGGTTTTCCTATAGAACCTGTTAAATGTACCTATGTATCATAACATAAGGTTGTAGTATTGTTTTGTTGTAATGTACTTTGGAGCTTTTACTTTACATTTATATTTTTTTATAATAACTTTAGAATAAGATGTTTTTAAAATTATAGTGCACATTGCATGCCGTGGCAGCCTTTAAGTTAGACGACACATAGCTTTATGTATTTGTGATTTTTATATTAATTGTATTTGTGTTTGTCTTGTTGGTGGTCATAATACATAAAATAAAAATAAAATAAAATAAAATTGTAATAATAAACTCTTCTTTATAACAGTTTTTTTTTTCATTGGTGAAAAGTGGACTACGGTAGATAGAGGACTGCTTTTGCTGTTCTCATTGCCTAGTCACTGACTAACTCTTCGCGGATAATAGTCGTCATTATACAATGTGATAGGGGTGGTACTTCTAAGTACTACATCTAAATTCATCGATAAAAAAAATAATATGGACATAAAAAAGTGATTTTAAATCACAAAATAATTAAGTAATGATTTTTTTTCTTACCAAAATAATCTGAAAAATACGAAACAAAGTAATTTATTAGTTAGCCAGTGTCATTAGCTACCATTTGCCTTTTTTTCATGTTTCTCCGACGTATGAAACCTTTGATATCGCATAAAGTAAAAATGGTCATAAATTATAGGGGGAGGGAGTTGGACCCCCATATTATTTTTTTTGTCAATGAATTTAGATGTAGTACTTAGCATAACGGGTTAGAAGTCACATCACATTGTATATGTAATTGTCAATAATTTGTTCACAAACATTCCTTATCAAATTTGGGTAAAGTATAGTAACAGGCTGGTGGATGTACTTCACAAGGATGTGCCTATAACTCGCGGCAGTTCGTTTGAACCTGTTCAAGCCGGCTAATCGATTAATCTCCTACTAATTGAATGGATTTGCCGCTCCTAATAGCTATTGTTAGCTTCCGTGCTCTAAAGTACCTTTACTACATTTACAACTTATAGAGATACTCGAGAAACGATTTCTTGTATATCTCCTTTACACACTTTATTTGCTAGAAAAAGATTAAACATACATAACATAAATTCGCGACTATTATTCCCACGGGGTTAGTAATTTTTTTAGGGGAGCGGTACAAAAGAGTTTTTAATTCTTGCTAACTAGATAGTTTGCTTAAATAATAACAAATAATAAATATTTGTTATACAAGAGTGCAAAGTTGCTTTATAACCGCGTGCTCAATTTTGATGTCCGAGCAAGCGAAGGATTCTAAAATTGAATCACGAGCACAGCGAGTGATTCCTAAATTAGAATCCTAAGCGTTATCGAGGGAATCAAAAGCGCACGAGGTGAGAAATCTTTGCACTTGAGTGCAACACGTAACATTTTATCCCCCCTCAGCGAGGAAATGACTAAGCAAATTAAAAAAATACACCAAAAAGGTTCCTAGTCTGAGTTTTTAACTCATTAAAAAAAGTTGTATGACAAATTCGGCACCATGGAGAGAGAAGTAAATAGGTTAGTGCACACGATGTTCTAAATTCAATTCACTTTATCCTCTAGCCTTCGATCAACATAATACCACTAGCGGATGAAAACGGCTTTTGCACTCAGTTAACGAAGATTAAAAATACCAAAGAGGAGAGTAAAAATACTCTTTCCGAGATGGGGGGATAAAAAAAAGTTAAACATAAAAGAAATAACATTGCCTTTGCATTTTGCATTGCATTGTTAAGCTTTCAAACACATTTTGTGGTTGTGAATAAGGTTGCAAATAACTCCATATTTATAAAGTCTTTAAACAAAACAACCAATACAAGCATCACGTTTGGTATTCGACATCACAATCCGCCAATTTGCGCTACCGACGCGTGTAATATGATTCGCTTAATTAATGTTCATCATACAACGGCAAAAGTAAAAACATTCATATCCAACATTTCAATTTACCACATACCTATACGTATGTAGAATATATCGCGCAATGAATATTCGTTGCCGCACACACAACAGAATTTATTCTATGGATGTCGAATTTTTGTCATTCGTTCTGTAAAAAAGGCGGGTTGCGAATATGCGAATGCAAATATTTAAAGAAGACTTCGGTCATCTCGAAGAAAGCAGACATTAAAATTAAATGTGGCAATGATGCAAATTCAGAGTTCAATGCGAATGTTTAAAATGTAACATAATTTTGTTCTTATAACTTTTACGTGTATCCGAAAATATATCTATATCAGTGGTTTCAAACAGTGTGTTGTAGGTACTTGTTTACAATTCTGCTGAGCGGAGGTGATGGCCAAGATTTGTTCTTGAAATACTGCTGACAAAAGGAATATACTTTGAAAGACGAGGAAGTTTCAACGGCGCATTTATGTTAAATTTGGATATGAGAAGAGGACTGTCAAAAATACCATTGACTATTTTATATAGAAACATGTGATCCTGCAAGCCACTTCTGTTATTATATTTGTAAGGATGTTACGAACAATGGCGACGACCTCCTTGGTCGAGTGGTTTGTACACCGGTTTTCATGGTGTCGCCATCTCTGAGATCCCGGGTTCGATCCCCAATCGGGTCAATTTAGAAATTATGGTTTTTCTAAATTGTCTCGCTTCTGGGTATTTTCTTTGTATAATAAGTGTGTATTTAAGTATTTTAAGTATGTTTATCCGTTGTCTAGTAACCATTTAACGAGTTTCTTCGAAGCTTCTCTTGGGCTAGATAATTAGTGTGAGTGTAGGAAAGTTTTATTTTTTATTTTATTTATTTAATGGTAGGTACAAGCTTAGAATAATTACGTAGGTATAGAAAGTAATTCCGCACGCCCATTTTGAAGCATTTTTTTGGAGCCAGATATGGCTCCAAACGCAGAGTTTTCAATGTACACCACGGAGTTACAAATGTGCTTGTCGCCGAACGCAAGCAAGTACCTAATCGTCGCGAAAGTGTGAATCGGTTTAGTGCTTCACTTGTGACAGAGCGCTTGTATGAAGACTATCCTTCTATACAAGGATCACGGCACGCGCGGCGCGACGCAAAAAGTTTCTATTTCGCGACTGATTTAGCTACCCATCAGCGCTGACTTCAGTTAAGCGTTGATGAAGTAGCTGAAGTTAAGGAATTGGCAGTATTTTTCCCTACCTATTTACTCACTTATATTTTTTGTAGTCGTTTAAATGACAGCACGTATGTAGAATTTTTGCTCCATGTAAATTCATTGACGCAACCCAAACACACATTGTACCAACATCGACGCAACGGGGCGCAAACAAAGTTTTTATTCGGCGACTGGACCGCGTAACTAGCTACGCCCGATATGGCGCAGTAACCGGTGTCATTCCAGCGAAACTTTTAATTAAGTGGCGAACTACTGCTGCGAACACTTGCTAATTGTCATAATGTGTACATTAGGACGACCTCGGATGGCAGTTTGAATGTATAGACAGATTTAGGGCTCTCGCAGATGACATTGTTTTACGCGATTAAGAAGGGAGCGTCATTTTGGGTCAAATTGAGCGCCGTGTGCGATGTTACTTAATTAATTTATGAGTTTTTTAAAACAATTTTCCGCTACCAATCGAAATGTGCAAGTTATATCGACTATTCACTTTATCTAGGTGTTCACTTGCCTGGGTGTTCAATTTTCCCGGCCTTCCTTACCCTACGATTGATAATACTCAGGTAACATTAACTCATAGTAAACATTTCAATACAGCCATACCATCCTCATCATCATCATGATCAGCCTATAAACGTCCCACTGCTGGGCACAGGCCTCCCACGTGAACAATAGCACGTGGGCATATTGGGCCATAACCCACCACGCTGGCCCAGTGCGGGTTAGTGGGTTTTAACGGCTGCCATCTTACGACAACAACCGGGACCAACGGCTTAACGTGCCTTCCGAAGCACGGAGGATATGTATATATATACCATCCTACTATCTTACTAATATCCTACTTCCTTTCCTACTAATATTATATACGCGAAAGTTTGTAAGTATGGATGGATGTTTGTTACTCTTTAACCTGGATTAACATATAGGATACTTTTAATCCCGATATTGCGCGGTCACGGTCACAATCACGCGGGTGAAACTGCGAGCGGCCGCTAGTATTAAAATACATATGTAACTTTATGACCTAGATAAAACTTAACAAACACTAATCAATAGAAATTTATTTAATTAAAATTACCCATTCCCGTTATTACGCTCTGTATCCATCCAATAACGACCTAATTACGTATATTTGTCCACTTAATTAGGTACCAATTAATTATCTAAGTGCGCATTAACCACGGTAGTTACTGGATATAATCATGATTAAATACTGGATATCCTTAGTCATCTGTTTGACCTTTAGGTCTATATCAACATGTAATATTTGACGCCATAATTTTTAATTTATCTCCTTGACATAAAATGTAAAAACCGATGTAAAAACTCAAAATGGTTAAGTAGACAGATTTTGTTACCCAAATTTTCCCTTAAACTCGGAACTATAAAATAAAACTACTGTTAGTTATCTTGACTTCAATTGCAATTTGCCCGCAGAGCCGCTACGTCATGCACCATCGATCTTAGCTCGTAACGAGCTATAAAATAAATCATGAAAAGATTTCAAAACAGCACATTACGTGTCAAGGTACGAACTACAGTTTGCACTATTAATCCCCCATAGGTGGGAGCAATAATTCAGGAGGGCAACACTGCGGGCGGTCGGGGCGCAAGTGGCTAAACGACTTCGTAAACTGCTGTTGGAACGCGCTCTAATTCATTACCTACACGGAGCTATGCGTCGTCTTAACTATCGCGGCTGGTGTCATACGAAATGTATTCTAAAGACATTTAGTTGCGCACCAATCTTACGAAGTTTTGGTATAACTACCAGAACTTGAGCTAACGCACAAAGCTGCAATAATTTTAGCTTACTATCTAAATCCTGAGGTTAACTGAAACTGCTGGTGGCACGTGTTCTAATTCATTACCTACACGGAGCTATGCGTCGTCTTACTGTGTCCGATTATAATGTGTCCGAAACGTCACCGAGCCTAACTATCGCGGCTGGTGTCATACGAAATGTATTCTAAAGACATTTACGAAGTTTTGGGCAGTTAACTTAAACTTGTAATAATTTTAGCATAGGTACTAGCTAAATTCTGAGGTTGACTGAAACTAATGTTGGAACGCGTCTAATTCATTTATAACTATCTCAGCTGGTATGATATGAAATGTATTCTAAAGAAATTTTGCAGCGCACCAATCTCACGAAACTTTGTTAGTGGGCTTAAGTAATAATTTTGCCTTACTACGTAAAGCCTGAGGTTGACTAAAACTGCTGATGGAACGCGCTCTAATTCATTACCTACACGGAGCAATGCGTCGTCTTTACTATCGCTGCTGGTGTCACACGAAATGTATTCTAAAGACGTTTAGCACCAATGTTACGATGTTTTGGTAGTTAGCTTATACTTGTAATAATTATAGCTTACTAGCTTAAAGCTTGAGGTTGACTGAAACTGATGTAAGAACGCGTTCTATGACATATGTATTCTAAACACATTTGCAGCGCACCACGCTCACAAAACTTTGGTAGTGGGCATAGGTAATAATTTTAGCTTACTATCTAGAGCTGTGTGGGGTGGCGGCTTATTAAAAGAATACTACTAACCCATCTCTTCCCTTGGGTGTCGTAAAAGGCGACTAACGGACTAAAGACTGCACATACATTCAACAGCAAAGAGTGGCGATGGGCTCACACTTATCACCCTGAGCACATGTGCAGTTGTTGTTTGGTGGAACGTGGACTATGGCAAAGGATTTATTTTTAGGTCCCATTGCCTAGTCTCTGTCTAACCCTTAGATTACAGGATATAGTCGTCAGTATATGTATTTATAACACATTTGCTCGTAAAGAAGCTCTTATTACACCGATTTCAGTATCGTAATGTAATAAGTTTCGCACTAGTGCGGTAATGTAATTTAAAAATTAGTAATCATTTGAATCTATTGACAACATAGGCCTTTAGCCCGTTAGTAGCTTTTACGACACCCAAGGGAAGAGAGGGGTTGGTAGTATTATTTTGATGAGCCCATCACAGCTCTATGCAGTTGGATGTATGTGTAGTCTTTAGTCCGTTAGTCGCCTTTTACGACACCGAAGGGAAGAGAGAAGTTTATAGTATTATTTTGATGAGCTTATCGCCGATCTATGCTGTTGGATGTATATTCAGTCTTTAGTCCGTTAGTCGCCTTTTACGACAACCAAGGGAAGAAAGGGGTTGGTAGTATTATTTTGATGAGCCCATCGCTGCTCTTTGCTGTTGGATGTATGTGCAGTCTTTAGTCCGTTAGTCGCCTTTTACGACACCCAAGGGAAGAGAGGGGTTGGTGGTATTATTTTGATGAGCCCATCTACGCTCTATGCTGTTGGACAAAGAAAAATATATGTTGGCTTACCAAAGATTCATGCACTAGTAAAACAACAAAAAACGCAGTCATTTTCGGAAAATGTGTTTTCCTCACAAATATGTTATAAAACGTCGTATGGCAAACGTGCGCTTTGATAATTACAGCCTCTGCTTTCTTGTAGCCTCGCCTACGGCTCGGGCTAGCAATATCGCCGCGGCTGTAATTTTCATCTTACCGCACTTATATCATAATGTACTATTATGTATGTATCTATGCATTACACGAACCTGCATAAGTGTTTTAAAATAAGTTTTTTAATACAGTTGCTCAAAAAGTGGCGTATTGCAGGCACGTATAGCATTCGGGATGTGGGCTATTACATACTCGTGCTTTTTCTTTACCTTTACCGAACTCGTGAGTTCTCTTTCCCAACTGTCAAAATAATGTCTATTAAAAAGAAAAAACCAACCACGAAGTTTTTACTAAAAAAATTCATAGAAGTTTTTATGTTTCATGCAAATATTTCTAAAAAGAAGCTACTAATTTGTTTCAATATCAGATTTAATTCAATGAGTTCATTTCATTTCATCTCATGAAATTTCATTTTTATTTCATATCAATAAAAAAATTCTACTGAAGACTTCGCTGTATGGGCATAGTTCCCTTTGCCTACCCAGAATGGTCGAAAAAGCAAAATCTCTGCATAAATTCTTTTACGGTTGGCGCCATTTTTCATAAATATTCTTTATTTAATTGCTTCATTTTTTCGCAACTGTATAAAAATAGTTGTTCGGTACACGTGCGGAACCGTCATTGCAACTTGTTCCGACTGTCAACCCTTAGCTGCGCTTCGGCTCGGGTAGACATTTGTCGGAACTCTTTGCAATGACAGGCTTTCGGCACTCGTAACGTGTATGTAAAAACTATTATCTTATAATGTGTATGTAAAAAAGCTGTTGAATTTCCAAATAATAAAAAAAAGAGAACCGTGCGTCTCCCTAACTGTGGCGGCTGATGTAATTGAAGTGTATTCTAAAGACATTTTGCAGCGCACCGATCTCACGAAACTTTGGTAAGGGGCTTATGTAATAATTTTAGCTAATCATCTAAAGCCTGAGGTTAACGGAAACTGCTGATGGAACGTGTGCTAATTTATTATCTACACGAACTGTGCGGTAGGTAAAAACCTAAACTAACCGTCTAAATATATCTTATTTATTTTATTTATTTATTTAAATTTCATTTGCTCACTACACTTACAGTTAAACCAAAGCGTGCAGAGGCCAGTTACATTTTGTGTAGATATAGTATACACTTAACTACTAAATTTCTAAAAAACGTACAACACTATTAACAAATCTATGCATAGGTACACAATCTTATAGGTATACACCTATGTAATGTTACGTTTTTTGTAGAAATAAAAATAATATCTATTTAACTTTATTAGCTACTTCTATGATATGTCAATGTATCATATAAATAATGATGTGGTTTTATGTTAAAGCAAATTAATTTAATGTTTACATCGGTCAACAATTTACAATCGAGTTTGAATATGATGCTTATAAAACGATATCCACATTTAATTTATTCCATTTCTGCGTCCTGTATCAAGATAACCTATGCCAGTGAGATGCAAATAAAATTACGGCATTCCATCAACAGTGGGCTTCAAACGAATAACGAATCACGATCCGAATCGCCAAAATAATTCATACACGTCCGTAATTGAAGCAACATCAAAGAGAAGCAATTTCCCGATAGCCCAAATGAAATCATGTTAGGCTTTATTTGCTATGAATCTTTCTATCGAATAAAATAATTTAATTAAATTTGTGGGAACACAATACTGTGATATTGAAATATACTGTAATTTAACGTACCTACCTATTTATTAGATTTTATATTAATATATTTTGTCATAATAACAAAAATAATAAATTAATTCAATTAAACTTGTAACTATGTTAATATAATAATATTTATTTTTTTTATAAAAGAAGGAGGCAAACTAGCAGGCGGGTCATATTATGGAAAGTAATCACCGCCGCCCATGGACACCTGCAAAACCAGAGGAGTCGCAGATGCGTTGCCGACCTTTAAGAAAGGAATAGGGTTAAGGAAGGAATAGGAATTGTGAGGGGAAGGGAGGGGGTAAGGGGCCTCCAGAACTCTCACTGGCCGGACGAAACACAACAGCGCCAAGTGCTATTATTTCACGCCGGATATTCGTAAGAGGGTGGTATTACCCCGGGCGAGCCGGCCCAATGCGTGCTGCAACGCAGCGTGGCTCTACCACTCAGTTAGTGTCACTCATTTAGCACCACCCAGTGGTCACGTGTAGGGTCTCAAGGGTAAACCTACGGACGCGAGTAACTTTAACCCCCAAATATATTTGCCAATGTATTTGCATCCCCCAATAATTAGGCGAAACAGGATGATTATAAAATATTGTTACCATCTTAATTACCATGTCTTCAGGAAACTTAAACTTAAGTAGATCTTTATACAACAGTAGCCCACGTACTCTCCACAGCTAGGCAGAGGTAGGTATCATTGATATTATCGCCACAATTACTGCGTAATGGCATAAAATACATAATAGTGCAAGTGCTTAAAAATGACGCTTGCTAATGCGCGTCGGTGACAAAGCCTGGCTATTCTTCAAAAAGCTTAAAATAACTTTTGCCCGACTTGGAAATTAAACCCACATCCTCGGGTTCACAACATCATGTCTAATGGTTTTCCGCCTTTTAAGTTTTAAACATATATCATCAGCCAAAAGACGTCCACTGCTGGCCAAAAGCCTCTCCTGAGGATCTAGCGTTGTGGGGAATTCACCATAATCTCCAGGCAGCGGGTTGGCGGGCAATCGCCTTCTACGACTCCCACGGGAGGTGATGGGTTGGTGAAGGGATGAAGATAGGGATACATTTTATGTACTTACAAGAGTCTATTTACAATTATTTATATATGTAATTATAATTTTTGATCGACCTTTTCATGAATATTTGTACAAACTCAGTTGATGGAATATAATAACAGTGACACCATTGTTCGCTTTGCTTTAGTTATTGTTCTGAGGCTTTTCCCCTACAATGTCTATGAAACCATCTTATGGTGACATGACAGGTGCTAGAAAGTTTCTTTATCTCTAACCCGTCTATATGATAATAAGGGTAGTTGACTGGTTATGTTGTACGCGAATCGTAAACTTATACAAAAGGCTTACTACTAGTGACAAGGGACCGACTCATCCTGTCACGTCGTCGCCAGACTTTGTGCAGCATTGGATGACATTATGGGTAAGCATAATCTGCATAAGCATATTTGAAATATAAACTACTATGGTGCCTTGTCACTGCAAACTAAATGTAGATAGGTAGATCATTTGTCACTCAACATTAAAACTCAGACAGTTCGCTAAGCAAAACATTGGTATGACCATAGATTAATGATTGGTCTCGCTGCGCTCGACTAGATACCTCCGTCGTACTTGTCAAATGCGGCAACAAATACTACGCCGAAATCGGCGTACCCGAGCCAGTCACACTGACAGCTGTGGGTGAAGTGTACAGTCACGATCGAAAATATGTAAACAATTGTAACTCATAATACGATGGAATAAGAGTCAATGTGTATACATATTGGTGCTTGTGACGTACGTACCGAATGTTTTATTCAAATTTGGGCTTAATTCAAACTGAAATGCCAGTTTGTGTAGTAAAATTGTGTAAAAATAATACTTCTAAAAATAAGAAGGACACTGGGATCACATACCATTAGTAAATATCGTACAATTTTGAAATTTCATCATAAAATATTGTGAACAATAAACGCCACTCAGTGTTACCGCTTATACAAGAATAAAGTCCCCGTGGTTGAGATTTTTCTTATGTGAATTTATTGTTATTGTCTTTTATTAAATAGGTAACCTATTTAATTTGTCTTACAAAGTTACTATATACTTAACCTAGTTCTATGTTATTTCATGTTTACTTATATTTGTGATCTATAATAAGGTGTAAAAATGTTAGCTGACACTATATCAAGGGGATTCTACCGATGAAACTGAACAACTTTCCATAAGAAACATTGGTCGAAAATTTATTATTTTTCCCTATACAAAATGCGCAATCAGCTGATTAACTCAAGTATTGAAAGGCTATTTTTTTTTTCATGTTGACCTATGTTCCTGAAATGTAAACTTTTCGTGACTGTACTTACATTAAAAATATTTGCGAAAAACATAATCTAGGGGATGAAGGATACGTGAACATTAGAATCATTTTTGAAATATTTGTCTGTCTGTCAGTTTGACGCGCATCACAAAAACTGCTGGACAGATTTTGATGAAACTGAGAACAGGTGTATAGCTTATGATTCAGGTAATATTATAGGTTAAAGGTTGCTTCACACATATCATTGAAGCCATAGTTCCGACACAGTACCAGCACAGTGTTTTTCATACATTCTCTATGAACGCATCCCCACTTGTCAGTGATAATGCTCTCAGTGTCAGTGCCGCCACCGGCAAATCACGAACGTATTCGTTTTGATAAAATTCATAGACAATGTTTGAAATAATATTTTCACTCCTCTTGTTCAAAAAGACCGTCATTGTAGCGTTGTAAAGCGAGGCTAAAATAGCTTTTCTTGCCCTAGGGGAAAAAGTATTTTTTTTTTTTAAATTTTCGTCTGCCACATTACAATGAGCATAAAAAAACGAATAAGTATTTAGTCATATGTAGAATAATCGTGAATAAAGACTCGACATAATACTGTTTACTTAGATCAACAACTTTTTTGAGATAGTTATTATTAAAGTTTATGGTAAAATTAGTAATCATTTGAATCTATGGACAACACAGACCACGCCCACACAGTCCACGCTTCAGCAAGAAACAACTGCACTGTCTGCACATGTGCTTAGGTGGTGAGCCTTTAGCCCGTTAGTCGCTTTTACGACACTAAAGGGAAGAGAGGGGTTGGTAGTATTATTTTGATGAGCCCATCGCCGCTCTATGCTGTTGTATGTATGTGTAGTCTTTAGTCCATTAGTCGCCTTTTACGAGACCCATGGATGGGAGGGGTTGGTATGGTAGTATTATTTTGATGAGCCCAACGCCGCTCTATGCTGTTATATGTATGTGCAGTCTTTATTCCATTAGTCGCTTTTTATTAGTCCTAATGGAAGGGAGGGGTTGGTAGTATTATTTTGATGGGCCCAACGCCGCTCTATGCTGTTGGATGTATGTGCAGTCTTTAGTCCATTAGTCGCCTTTTACGACACCGAAAAGAAGAGAGGGGTTGGTAGTATTATTTTAATGATCCCATCGTCGCTCTATGCTGTTGGATGTATGTGCAGTCTTTAGTCCATTAGTCGCCTATTACGACACCGAAGAGAAGAGAGGGGTTGGTAGTATTATTTTAATGAGCCTATCGTCGCTCTATGCTGTTGGATGTATGTGCAGTCTTTAGTCCGTTAGTCCCCTTTTACGACATCGAAGAAAAGTGAGGGGTTGGTAGTATTATTTTCATGAGCCCATAGTTGCTCTATGCTGTTGGTGGTATGTGCAGTCTTTAGTCTGTTAGTCGCCTTAACTACACTACTTAACTAATACATCACAGCAAAAATATTTTTCCCATTAACTCGGGTAACAGTTGAGCAGCTGGCAACAAATTTTTCACGCACACCTTGCATCCTTGCATATTGTCATAAACACAGTACAATAATGAGTTCCGCATTTACAGAGCTGTGGTTTCTAGGTAGCGCGGTATCTAGACGAGCGCAGCGAGGCCAATCATTCATCTATGGGTATGACATACATTTCAGTTGTCAAATACCCTCGTAGTTAGTTCGATTTCCAGTGGGGAGGTTAATATTTTGTGGCATTATTATAACAACAATAAGAGATGGTGATGAAATAAAATCATTGGCTTTCGTAGAAGCGGTGTTTGACAAAGGGCACTAAAATCTTACATACTATCGCGGACTCCGTCGCTTTACCAGTATAAAGGCCAAAATTCCTTGCAAATCGCGTCGCCATTTGGTACGGGCACGTACAAAATGGCGACGCGACGCTTCATACGAAAATCTCTGCAAACTGATAAAGCGACGGTGACCCCGATATTATATAGAAATGTCGATACTCACGACTATTATCCCCGAAGGGTTATTCAGAGACTAGGCAATGGGGACCACAAAAGCAGTCCACTGCCACAGTCTAGGTGTCACGGTGCGGAGGAACAGAGGAATGGCACGATGAGGAAGAGTTAAATATCAATAATAAAAAGGTTAGTTATATGAAGCAAAATTTAAGCGTTAGTACACTATTGCTCGACATTCACGGTCAGTTAAACTGAAGTACATCCAAAAACTGAACGTGACTGTGAAATCCTAAGTTGAAATTTTTAACTGACAAAAACCCACGGATATTTCCGGGCGGACCGTAGTAGCTTCAGTTCGTTTGCATCAGTTCAAACTGACCGTGAGTGCGCGTGCTTACTTCCGTTTGCCACCAGTCGGAGCCAGTGTTGCCAACTTATCTACTTTATAGCTAGATCTAGCTATTTTTGGGAGCCAAGCAGTTACAATTTTATGAAACTTGTATTTTTCTAGCACCTTTCATGAGAAGTATAGAAGTACATTCGAGAAATCATATTAACCCTATTCTTGGCATTGTGGCATATTTGAGACGGTCAATTTACAAAAACTTACGTAAAGTGAAAACGGCCTTTTTTCATTTTTTTTGATAATGATAAGTAAATCATAATTTTTTAATTAAGTAAGTATAAATAAATATTATTATTTTTTTATTTGTTATTTTGGAAATGGCCACACTGCCCTTCTATCGAGAAATGAAGGCCGGTTTGAAGCCAGTGAGTGGGGACCGTTTTAACTGACCAGTTGTTTTAACTGATCAGTTATTCAACTGATAAGTTTCACTGACCGTGAATGTCGAGCTCTAAACACTGTGACTAGATAAAGGTTTGAAATATTATTATTATTATCAGGACGTATGGAAATGTCTAGTTATAATAATACACTATTCACTAGTAACAATGTTTTCGTAAGGATAACAATAAAGAAGGAGTTCTTTCTAGCTCCGCGGATGAATCTGAACTGCCATTTTCATGAAAACAGAGGCTAGACAGAGAATGTAAGTAATATTTGAATTTTAAATCTAAAACTAGATAATTATAAAAGAATGTTACATCCATCTTATTCAAAATATCTACCGTCATAGCACAGCAGCTGTAAAAATAAATAGCGTTGGACCATCCTTTCGCGTCAAAAAAGGTGTCAAGCAAGGAGATCCACTTTCCCCAAAACTTTTTACCGCGACTCTGGAAGAAATCTTCAAAAAGCTGGCGGCTGCCTGGCAGGGTAGGGGCATTTCTGTTGGCGGCAATAAGAGGCTAACTAACCTCCGATTTGCCGACGATATTATCTTGTTTTCCTGCACGGCTAATGAGTTACAGGAAATGCTTAAAGACCTCAGCAAAGCAAGCCTCGAGGTCGGACTTAGCATGAATATGTGGAAGACCAAACTTATGACCAACAGCATAGAGCAAAAAGTATGCATTGGGGATGTGGGGATTGAACATGTCCAGGAGTACGTATACCTTGGCCAAATAGTCTCTTTCCAGGCGAGACAAGATAAAGAAGTTGCTAGACGCACCGAAAACGCCTGGAAGAGCTATTGGGCCATGAAGGACTTAATGAAGGGAAACCTTCCAATTTACCTGAAACGTAAACTTATGGACGTGTGCATTCTCCCCATCCTCACATACGGCGCTCCGACTTGGTCTTTGACGATTCAGCAAAGGTCCGCACTCGAGGTTTGCCAACGGGCGATGGAGCGCAGTATCTTAGGGGTAAAATTAACAGACCGCATAAGAAATACGATACTGCGTTCCAAGATACAAATCAGCGATGTAACTCAAAAAGCCGCCATGCTTAAGTGGGATTGGGCAGGACATGTTTGCCGCATGCCTGACGAGTTGTGGGCAAAGGTCACTACCGACTGGATCCCACGTGGAGTAAAACGGCAGCGAGGCCGACCTAGACGCAGGTGGAGGGACGAGCTTGATGCCTATGCAAAGGATTGGCCAGCACAAGCAACAGACCGCGAAAAGTGGAAAGAGGGGAGGGAGGCCTTTGCCCAGCCAGTGGGAAAAAATAGGCTAATAATAATAATAATAATAATAATAAATCTGTCACTGTCACAACTTGTCATTCTTCATGGAAATATTTATTTGGTTTTATTGGTTTTAATGTTGTTTTCTTTGGTACAAAATTTATGTAAGCAGTAAATTAAATTAATGGATCATTATCAAATATACAAAACACCGAAATGGCTGTACCTTTAAAAATTACTTTTCTAATAGAAACAGTGATCCAATCCCGTACCTACCTGACATGTTGACCTGACACGTACAACGTCAACATGAAAACAACAATTTGAAAAACGTTGAAAATGTAGAATGATAACAAGAAACAGAGCTCAACGAAGCGCACGCCCTCCACCATTGCCTGCTCCGCCGACTTCAAGCTCCTCGTCGAATGATGACCTCACCAGGGTGTTAACTGACGAGTCGAGCAGCGCGAGCGGGCGATCGCCGTCCCCGCCACCGCCACAACGACCTGCGCGACGTGGACGACCACCGCTGCCGGCACGCTTGGGATCAGTGGGGCAATCTGCCCCGCGTACGACCCCCGCTACCGGTGGTGTAGTGCGCCGCATGCGATGGACTCAAGAAATAAATGAGAACTGCATGCGCGTCTACTACGGGGCTACAGAGGGAGGAATTAACCTTACTGCGTATCGTGTTAGGATGCTGTCTTTGTTTCAGGCCCTTGAACCGCCCATCGACGTGTCTGCCCAACGACTGTCGGATCAAGTGCGGGTGATCCAGCGTAACAACTTGCTGGATCAGTCAGCACTTGATCGGCTACGCCTGGAGTCACTACGTATTTGTGCGGCTTCTTCTTCGGTGCAGGATCGCCCTGCCCCACAATTACCGGCCGTGACGCCGGTTTTGGTGGCGCGAGTAGATCCGGTACCCGACGATGAAGATTTCATAAATACGAATGTAAGTACACAGACGAATGAGCAAATGAGGAGCGCTTTGAAAGATGCTATTCTACAGTATCGTGACACGCGTAACTCTAGGCCGCGTATACCTTGTTTGCCCACGAATAGACATAATTTAGCGTTATGAGTGCCTTGAACGATTTACTGGTTCCTTATCTTGGAACCAGTGAAAGTTTAATTGATACCCACTCGATCCTTTATTGTGGGGCCATCGCGGTGTGTCGCGTTGCTCGTGTCAAATTCCAGGATTCTGACCGAGTACCGCGGCGAACCGGGACTGCCCCTGCTTGGCAATTGAGGATCGAGGGGCGTATTAATAAGTTCAGGACACTCATAACACGCAAAGCTAATTTGCTTCAGAAATGGCAATAATCGGCCTCGCGTCATGCGATTCGTCACACAAGCCTTTGTTGGGACTGATGTTCGTCCGGAAAACTATATGGCTTGTGTGACGGAACGTATTGACTTTCTGAAGCAAAAAGTCTATGCGTGGGCAAACCGTATACGTCGCTACAGAGTGCGTGTGGACCGATACCAACAAAATCGCCTCTTTCAAAGTGACCAAAGAAAAGTATACAGACGTTGGGAAGGAGCTGATCAACGTGTGAGCGACGGGCGGCTACCAGATGTTGATGCCATGACTAATTTCTGGCGCAGCATTTGGTCGGTGCCCGTCGAGCACACGGAAGGTGAATGGATGAGTGTTGTCAGTGACGCGTGTGAACCTATCGAGACCATGCAGCCTATAAATATTAGTACAGCTGACGTAAGTTGTGCAATCCGTACGGCCCAAAATTGGAAATGCCCAGGACCGGACGGATTGCACAACTTCTGGATCAAATGGTTTCGATGTTCACACTAGTTACTGGCAACACAATTCCAAGAAGCCATAGAGCTCGGCTCACTCCCAAGTTTGTTGACTACTGGTGTCACTTTTCTGCTCCATAAATCAGGTAGTACCACGGAACCGAAAAATTATAGACCCATCACGTGCTTACCTACTTTATACAAGCTCCTTACATCTATTCTGAGAACTAATATTAACACGCACATTGTTGCAAACAATATTTTGGACATGACTCAGAATGGATGTAGGGTTGGGTCCCGCGGTACTAAGGAGCTTCTCCTCATTGACATGACCATATGCCAGAAGGTCCGGCGTGGCAGAGGGACTCTCTCTACAGCCTGGATTGACTATAAGAAGGCCTATGATTCGGTGCCGCATTCATGGTTGGTGAGGATTTTAGAGTTATATAAAATTGATATAACTTTAAAATCCTTTTTGATGTCATGCATGCGGCAGTGGACCACGGTCTTGTGTCAACCAGGATGTCAAGACAGTGTTTCTGCCACGCAGGAACTTATAAGGATAGAGCGTGGCATATTCCAGGGCGACAGTCTGAGTCCTTTATGGTTTTGCCTAACTTTGAATTCTCTCAGTACTTTGTTGAGAAATTCAAAGTTAGGCTGTCAACTGCGGAGAGGGGGTGAAGTTATGTCGCATTTGTTGTACATGGATGACCTCAAATTGTTCGCACCAAACCGCCAAGACTTGGTGAAACTGCTGAAAATTACTGAGACTTTCAGCAGTGCCATCAAGATGGAGTTTGGTGTGGATAAGTGTGCGGTTATGCATGTACAGCGTGGGAGAGTAGTAAATTCAACCAATTTACAACTCTCCGAAACGATAAACCTCAGATCTCTCTCCGAAGTTGAAACATATAAATATCTTGGTATGTCACAGTCTTTGGGTGTTGAGGACAGGGACATAAAATAGTCATTACGGGAGCGATTCTTTTGCCGCCTGAGAAAAGTACTTAACAGTCTTTTATCGGGTGGCAATAGGACGCGTGCTTTTAATGGCTGGGTTATGCCTCTCCTCACATACTCCTTTGGCATACTAAGATGGACTCCGACCGAATTAGACGCCTTGGATAGAAGAGTCCGTCAAATGCTCACGACTTCCAGAATGTTACACCCGCGCTCATCTGTTATGAGGCTGTACATCCCGCGGAGATGTGGGGGTCGCGGCTTTTTAAATGCCAAGGACCTACATAACCGTGAGGTGTGCAGTCTCAGGGATTATTTCCTTAACAGTGAGTGCGGGATGCATTTGGATGTCGTGGCAGTTGATAGACACTTTACGCCACTCTCCTTGGCAACAGAAAACTGGCGCAAACCAGTGGTGCTAAGCACTCTCGATCGCAAGGACATATGGAAGAGCAAGGTGTTACACGGGCGCTACTATCGGGCTTTAACTGGGCCTGATGTAGATTTGCCTGCCTCGGTGAACTGGCTACGTTTCGGTGACCTCTTTGGGGAAACCGAAGGTTTTGTCTGTGCCATTGAAGATGAAGTTATCAAGACGAATAACTACCGGAAATATATTATGAAGGACGGTACGGTCGACATCTGTCGGGCATGCCGCCGTCCTGGAGAATCACTCCGACATATTATTTCCGGTTGTTCTCATCTTGCTAACGGAGAGTATTTGCACAGACACAACCAAGTAGCCAGAATAATTCACCAGCAACTTGCTCTTCAATATGGCCTTGTTGAATCAGAGGTACTATAAGTACGCACCTGCGCCAGTTCTCGAAAATGGTCATGCAACGCTCTACTGGGATCGCTCTATCATCACGGACAGGACTATTGTCGCCAATAAGCCTGATATCGTGGTGGTCGACCGATCTCAGCGCCGGGCAATATTGGTTGATATCACCGTACCTCATGATGAGAACCTCGTGAAAGCCGAGAAGGACAAGCTCAGTAAGTACCTTGACTTGGCTCACGAGGTTACCGCCATGTGGGATGTGGATTCAACCATTATTGTACCGATAGTCGTTTCGGCAAACGGTCTTTTAGCTAAGAGCCTCGATCAACACCTAGAGAGGCTCTCGCTAAAAGGTTGGGTCAAGGGTCAGATACAGAAGGCAGTACTCCTTGACACGGCACGTATTGTCAGGAGGTTCCTCACTCTGCAGCCCTAACCATCGGTAACTTGGGTCTATCCCCGCTGCCGGTGGCAACCTAGGTTAAGTTTTTTATAATATTTTATATTGTAAATATATTTTTTTATATAAAATATTGTAAAAAATTTTACTTAAGATTATATTTTAAATAAAGAGCATAATAATAAAAAGCTCTTGTCACTGTCACAACGTGTCATTTCTTAAAGAAAATATTTATTTGGTTTTAATCGTTCTAATGTTGTTTTATTCGAGAAAAATTCCCGTAAGCAGTATAAAAAAGCAGTAAGATCAATAGCAAATATGCAAAACACCGATATGATTGTACATAAATTACTTTTACAATAGAAACTGATCCAACCCAAACCTACTGACATGTTGACGTACTACCAATGATATTTTGTACAACATCATTGATCAACATGCGAACACAAGGCGAACACCAATATGAAAATCTTAAGAAATGATAACAAGAAACAGAGCTCAACGAAGCGCACGCCATCCACCATCACCCGCTCCGCCGACCTTCAGCTCCTCGTCTGATGAAGATTTCACCAGAGACGAGTCGAGCAGCGTGAGCGGGCGATCGCCGTCCCCGCCGCCACAACGACCTGCGCGACGTGGACGACCACCGCTGCCGGCACGCTTGGGATCAGTGGGGCAATCTGCCCCGCGTACGACCCCCGCTACCGGTGGTGTAGTGCGCCGCATGCGATGGACTCAGCAAATAAATGAGAACTGCATGCGCGCCTACTAAAGGGGCAACAGAGGGAGGAATTAACCTTACTGCGTATCGTGTTAGGATGCTGTCTTTGTTTCAGGCCCTTGAACCGACCATAGACGTGTCTGCCCAACGATTGTCGGATCAAGTGCGGGTGATCCAGCGTAACAACTTGCTGGATCAGTCATCACTTGATCGGCTACGCCTGGAGTCACAACGTATTTGTGCGGCTTCTTCTTCGGTGCAGGATCGCCCTTCCCCACAATTACCGGCCGTGACGCCAGTTTTGGTGGCGCGAGTAGATCCGGTACCCGACGATGAAGATTTCATAAATACGAATGTAAGTATACAGGCGAATGAGCAAATGAGGGGCGCTTTGAACGATGCTATTCTACAGTATCGTGACACGCGTAACTCTAGGCCGCGTATACCTTGTTTGCCCACGAATAGACATAATTTGGCGTTAATGAGTGCCTTGAACGATTTACTGGTTCCATATCTTGGAACCAGTGAAAGTTTAATTGATACTCACTCGATCCTTTATTGTGGGGCCATCACGGTGTGTCGCGTTGCTCGTGTCAAATTTCAGGATTCTGACCGAGTACCGCGGCGAACCGGGACTGGCCCTGCTTGGCAATTGAGGATCGAGGGGCGTATTAATAAGTTCAGGACACTCATTGCAAAGCTAATTTGCTTCAGAAATGGCAATAATCGACCTCGCGTCATGCGATTCGTCACACAAGTCTTTGTTGGGACTGATGTTCGTCCGGAAAACTATATGGCTTGTGTGACGGAACGTATTGACTTTCTGAAGCAAAAAGCCTATGCGTGGGCGAACCATATACGGCGCTACAGAGTGCGTTTGGACCGATACCAACAAAATCGCCTCTTTCAAAGTGACCAAAGAAAAGTATACAGACGTTGGGAAGGAGCTGATCAACGTATGAGTGACGGACAGCTACCAGATGTTAATGCCATGACTAATTTCTGACGCAGCATTTGCTCGGTGCCCGTCGAGCACACGGAAGGTGAATGGATGAGTGTTGTCAGTGACGCATGTGAACCATAGACCATGCAGCCTATAAATATTAGTACAGCTGACGTAAGTTGTGCAATCCGTATGGCCCAAAATTGGAAATGCCCAGGACTGGACGGATTGTACAACTTCTGGATCAAATGGTTTCGATGTTCACACGAGTTACTGGCAGCGCAATTCCAAGAAGCCATACAGCTCGGCTCACTCCCAAGTTTGTTGACTACTGGTGTCACTTTCTGCTCCATAAATCAGGTAGTACCACGGAACCGAAAAAAATTATAGACCCATCACGTGCTTACTTACTTTATACAAGCTCCTTACATCCATTCTGAGAACAAAAATTATCACGCACATTGTTGCAAACAATATTTTGGACATGACTCAGAATGGATGTAGGGTTGGGTCCCGTGGTACTAAGGAGCTTCTCCTCATTGACATGACCATATGCCAGAAGATCCGGCTTGGCAGAGGGACTCTCTCTACAGCCTGGATTGACTATAAGAAGGCCTATGATTCGGTGCCGCATTCATGGTTGGTGAGGATTTTAGAGTTATATTAAATTGATATGACTTTAAAATCCTTTTTGATATTGGTTTGGTGGTCTTTTAGCTAAGAGCCTCGATCAACACCTAGAGAGGCTCTCGCTAAAAGGTTGGATCAAGGGTCAGATACAGAAGGCAGTACTCCTTGACACGGCACGTATTGTCAGGAGGTTCCTCACTCTGCAGCCCTAACCACCGGTAACTTGGGTCTATCCCCGCTGCCGGTGGCAACCTAGGTTAAGTTTTTTATAATATTTTATATTGTAAATATGTTTTTTTATATAAAATATTGTAAAAAATTTTACTTAAGATTATATTTTAAATAAAGAGCATAATAATAAAAGAATGTTATTCTGAAAAGAGGTCAGATAACTAACAAGGCTTTAGCTGCCTCGTTACACAGGTTTCACTAAATAACAACTGTGTGTTCAGCGTGAGTGAGTGTTATGTGGTGAGCCCATCGCCGCTCTATGCTGTTGGATGTATGTGTAGTCTTTGACGACGACACCCAAGAGAACAGAGGGGTTGGTATTGGTAGTATTTTATTAATGAACCGCCACCACACAGCTCCACAACTAAAATCTTATTGGCAGGAGACTATTTTTTTTTCAGGTTAGTCCATGTTTAGGTTACAGCACATATGAATGTCATTATGCCATCGGTTCGTAAGTCTTTCTATGGGACAGGAGCCTTGTACTGAGAAGAACAGGCAAGAAACTCAGCAAGGGCATTTCTTTTCTACCTTTCATTTACAGCGTCATTTAGAATTGGAAAATGCCGTCCCTATCATAAAATGGCACTTTCCGTTACAATAATAAAATATAAAACAACTACATAAAAATAAAAAAATATAATAACAAAACTAAAAAGTCCACGTATAAATCAATATAAAATACTCAATTAAAACTGTATACATTAGATATAAAATTGATTAAAATATTGCTCGTTAACCGACTTTACCGTTCGAACAAGCAAGTTCTCACAGTTGAATTGCGTCTTAAGACGAGCTCTTTAAAGTCAAAACATGTATTTGACATAGCTCATTTTGCTTTTTGCTTCACTCCTCAGAGCTAAACTTGTAACAGTATTGTCAGGCTTATACTCGTTTGCTTTCCTTGCCTACCTCTGTTTCCGTAAAAGCAATCCTTTTCAGTATAAGGAGACAATATACGATTGCCCCGATTGCCTCCTCAGAGTTAAACTTGTAACAATATTGTTAGGCTTATACTCGTTTGCTTTACTTACCTACCTCTGTTTCCGTAAAAGCAATCCTTTTCGGCATAAGGAGACAATATACGATTGCCCCGGGTCTGAGATACTGCTATTGCAATACTCTCGAAAGGTCTGGGTCGAAAGCTCTTCCATATTTATGATGTTAAGAATCAAAAAATATATTCTTGCTTCGTTTACAATGTAATAATTACGATAATTATATTATTTTGAATACACGCAAATAAATATTTTTTATTTGATTTGATACCACAGCGCTAGAGTATTATAAGGTTGACGCACTTTTCGTACGTATTGTATAATATATTTTTTTTATAATTTTTGTTAAAGAGTTTTGTGTATCTTTGCAATACATTATTTTTCTAAATAAAAAAATGCTGTTAGCAAAGTACTTAAACAAGAATGCAAATTGCAAGTTCTGCTAATCTGATATTTTACTTATCCGTCACTCCACTTATTAGTCATTTTACGTATCTCTTATATCAATTTATGCGGTGAATCCACAGATAAATATTCAGCGGCCTGCGGATATTCACTGGGCAAGGAAAACCTTTCTCGAGACCCATATAACGTATCAAACTATAATGTAATCGAAGACCTACCAAACTTTTCCCTTCCGAAGAGTGGTCAGACGATCAGAAATTCAGATCACAATACGCTCTCACTGGTTTTCTTGACGCGTAGGTATATATTGAGGTATTATAACTAGGGACGACACCGAGAAGCAATTAACCGCCTTTGTGGTCTAATGGTTTTTAAACCTAAACTAAACTTTTAGGCCTAAGACCCAAAGATCCCGCTTTGGATTTCCAGCGGTGAGTACATTGGTTTACATGGTTGCCTGGAAGAAATTGCTTTTTAGCGATAAGGCCGCCAATTGTATGTACTATGTGTTTGTGTTTTTATGTGTTTCTGTGGTGTACAATAAAGCATATTTTATCTTTTATCTTTATCTTTTACATTTTTGTGCTCGGTTTTGTTGGTGGTACTGCTTGTGAAGTCCGCCTGGCAAGCTACCATCATAACTATATGTATATCGCCATAACATCAATGTTTGTAGCATAGTTGTGTTCAAAGATGAGATAGCCTCAGTTCCTCAGTGGCTGAGAATTCTGGGTGTAGTTTGCTTCCATCTTTGGTCTTGTGAGCTTGGATCACGCACAATCACTGAGGCGTTTGCAGCCCATGGGCCAATACTTAGCGCGCAAAAACTTGCTTCGCGGTGCTGAGCGGTGCTTGTTATAATACCTCAATGGTCTACGTGAATAAGCCGCGACGCCATATTGGAGACAATCTTTATGGGGAAAGGAACGCAAAACTTTTAAGCGGGAGAAGCGTGTGCCTGTGTCAACCCTTTGACTGGGACAGTGTCATTAATTGGTTTCCAGTCTTATTGCAATGATATATGGTTGCAAATACAATATAAACTGACATTAACATTTCAATGGAGAACTTTCATTTTGTTAATTACAATTAAATATGAAGTAAGAAAGTATTATAATTTACTTACTCATAATTATGTTGTTGACTGGGTACCGAGTACATTAAAAAACATTTTCGTTTTTGATTCCTGGTTCGATTCCCATCCAGGGTAAATCTTACTGTTCCCGGTTTGATTGGTGGTAAATTTTTGTCAAGTCCGCTAGGTGAGTTACCACCATATTTCGCCAAAACAACAACGGTGACGTTGATCAAGATTAATATTTCCAATTACACGGTAAGTACTTTAACCGTGCCACGTTGCGGTGAAAGAATACTACCACCCCCTCTCTTCTCTTGGGTGCCGTAAAAGGCGACTAACGGACTAAAGACTGCACATATATCAACAGCATAGAGCGGCGATGGGCTACCACCTGTCACGCTGAGCACATGTGCAGTCGCTATTTGGTGAAAAGTGGACTACCTATGGCAGATGACTGCTTTTGCTGTTCTCATTGCCTAGTCTCTGACTAACCCTTCGGGGATAATAGTCGTGATGTACCTATGTGTACGTATTGAGGATTCCGATTGAAGTTCACTTGTCCCCGTTTGTATCGTTACGTTTACGTACGGTCGGCCTTAGAAGTAGCGTAATACTAATACCTTAGTAGGTTGTCGAGGGTAGGGCTCCTGGCAGAACCACGACGTCAGTGCTCCGCCAATAAGTATGAACAAAACACGAATGCAACTTATACCCCCTCGACCGGAGATTTATTTATTTGACTCACAAAACATCTATGTACACAATAGTCAATACACAATATATAACAAGGTTACACGCACATTAGGTAATACACACACACACACACAGTAGGTAATACACATATGGTCATGCACACACAATACACGTAAGGTCCATGCAAATTAAAGTCAGGCACAAAAGTTATACGCACAAGGTTATATACACGCACACACACGCAGGTACATAAATGGTCAAATCTAAGTTAGTAATTACACGTCAGTCAGATACACAAAGCACAATTTATACAGTGTTTATAAAGTTTCCCAAAATACTCAACTTCCCACATGGCTCTAAACTTTACTAGGTATATCTAATACTTCTTCAGTTTTCTGATTTTCCATAAGTTTCTGGTTCATTAGCTACTATAAGCTACTCGGATTGCTGCTTGAAGTGAACACACACAAAGCACAATTTATACAGTGTTTATAAAGTTTTCCTAAATACTCAACTTTCACACTGGCTCTAAACTGCTCTAGGTATATCTCAATTACTTCTTCAGTTTTCTGATTTTCCAAAGGTTCCAGCTAGTTGCTGCTCGGTAGACTGCTTGAAGTGAACATACACAAAGCACAATTTATACAGTGTTTATAAAGTTTCCCTAAATACTCAACTTTCACACTGGCTCTAAACTGCTCTAGGTATATCTCAATTACTTCTTCAGTTTTCTGATTTTCCAAAGGTTCCAGCTAGTTGCTGCTCGGTAGACTGCTTGAAGTGAACATGAAGACCGAAATCCCGCTCGGCCCTTTTATACAAAAAAGCTTCTAGAAGATTTGAATTATTCTAGCCAATTAGAGAGCAGAGAAGTAGAGGTAGTCGCCCCTTTTCAATTACAAAAATATTCTGAATGCACATTCAGATCCACTATGAACTGACACTTTAAAATCGACTAAAATTCCATTTATATCCAAACGCTCTGATTCTAAGTTATACAACAAAATATAAGTCTAGACCTATTTTAAAATATATTTGCGTATGCGATTCGTTATAACACATCTAAGCAATTGCATATCTTAGAGCGCTAGTCTAGTTTTAGCGAGAATTATTCCTAAACAATGCTACGTGCAGATTACAATGATTCCGCGCGGCTAATTTTGACTTCACCACCACGTCGGGCGTTATGTCTACCATAATTCTAGATAAACGCTATTCACGTGGACTTAGCCGTTTCGGAGGAACAATAAAATACGTTGTCCGACCATAAAACATTTACAAGTTTACCACGATCGCCATGTTAGTTTTATCTCCTATTGTTATTCTCTTCGTACTATGCTTACATTGTATGACTAATTATCATTTACAGAGGCTACTTGATAAGCTGCCTATCAATAACAATCGATAACAATCAAATTCGTGACAATTATTAAAACTTTCAAATTACGTAAATAGCAGCTTCATCTACTCATCAAGAGAGGGAGCTGTAGCAAACATGCAAATTCCTAGAAGGCGATGGTAACTTTTTTAACCGCTACGTAAATACGACGGCTAAAATTTTCTAAGCTTTTCTTTTAATCGTATACAATCACACGCAAACGGCTATGCTTACATGGTATGAATATCTATCCTATACAGAAGCTACTTGTTAATTTAAACATCATTATCAATCAATTTCGTAACAATAAGTAAAACTTGATAATTACGTAAATAGCAGCTTCAGTTTTTTATCAAGAGAGGGCGCTGTAGCAAACGTGCAAATTCCTAGAAGGCGATGGTAACATTTTTTATTCGTTACATAAGTACCGCGGCTAAAGTTTTCTAAGATTTCTTTTATTCACATTGTATGCGTACACCATCAAACGCAAGCGAATGCGGTATCGCCCTATTGTTTATCAAATCAATCATTATACAAATTCCAATCCCTAATTGATTCCGAAACTAATAGTTACAATTAACTTGTCCGTTCTTTACGTACCTAACCATTAATTTGATCACCGATTAATCTGTCCGTTACAGTAGGTACTATGACGTCATACTACTATTAAAACTACTGCGTTCACAGATAGTTCACATATGGTAGCCGAATGGATAGATGGTCAGGTTGAACGCGAGAAATCACGGTTCAATCCTCACAGCTCCGTTAGACACTGACGTGTACCCACTCCGACACAGTCATTTTAGATATCTGGATGGGTTAACATGATTATTATTATTGTGTTTAAGGCGGAATAATAATAATCTTAAACAAAAAGCGAGTTGATTAAGATACTTGAAGCCTACATTATCTGGTGAAATGAAAGCTAACTTCTATAAAATATAATCTACTAGCGGCCGCTCGCGGTTTCACCCGCGTGGTTCCCGTTTCCGTGGAAATATCGAGATAAAAAGTAAACTATCTGTATTCCAAATTTCATTCAAATCCATTCAGAAGGTTTTACGTGAAAGAGTAACAAACCTACACACTCACAAACTTTCGCCTTTATAATTAATATTAGTGTGATGTCGAATTTGTTGACAATGGTTTTACCCATTCAATTTTTTGTGTGTTTATGCGACATCCACTCGACACAAGGTCTCCATTGGGGTAAACTTTAATCCTATGGAGACCTTGTGTCGTTAAATAAAATTTAAATTACAAAGAGAATAAAAACAATCATAATTATATGGATAGATTCAAATCGGAATAAGTGTTAAAAAACTACGAGCCGAATTCGAACATGCACCATCCGACATACGGGTCAGGTGCAGTGCACTGCCAACTTGCTGTTGTTTATTGTTTAATTTATTTATACCCTTAATTAGGTAGACCGGGCAAGACCAAGCTTGGGGCAGGACGGGAAGTGTGCTTGTGTGTGTGACTGGAAAACGCAACATAGCATAACACAGAGCCATTCGCCAATGCTCCGTGCATTCGCCCGATGTTCAGTCGCGTCGCATGAGTCTAGCGGGTGTGTGTGTGTGTCACTGCGAGTTTTGGCTGCACGACGAGAAAAAACAGTTTTTTGGTGGATTTTTACGAAATTTTCTGTTTTGAATCGATGTGCACAAAGGTAGGTATCAGTGTTATTGTAATATCTTACCACATACTTGTTCCAGTAGTGTAAAACTAACGAATTTAGGTATAACCGCCTCTGTGGTCTAGTGGCTAAGCTACCTGTTTCAGACCCAGAGGTCCCGGGTTCGATTCCCAGCGGGGAGTACATCTTTGTGAGCTCGGTTTGGTTGGTGGTAGGGCTGTTAAGTCCGCCTGGCTAGCTACCACCATCTTATCTAAGTCTGTCGCCATAACAACGTTGTTTATAGCATTTTTGTGTTCCGGCAGTTTGAGATAAGATAGCCAGTTCCTCAGTGGTTGAGGATTCCGGGTGAAGCGCGCTTCCACCTTCGGCCTTATCGTCACTTACCATCAGGTGAGATGAAGGCCAAGCACTTACCCGTTGCCAATAAAAAAAAAAGTTTGCTTTTTCGCAAATAATTATGTAGGTATGAAGTTTGAACTGATGTTACTTTTGCAAAATGTGTCGTCTGTTCGCGCAAAAAGGTCGGGGTATAATGGGATATAAATAAACACATAATTATCACAGATATAAATAAAAAACGAAAAACAGATAAGACGACTGGCAAAAAGAAACCTGACAATAAAATGACTGAAAAGAAAAGTCCTGAAAAAAAAGAAGCCCAAAAAAAACAGAAGACGCAAAAAAGAAAGTGACACTATTTCATCTGAAGATGATGATAATGATTGTCCTTGCATATATTGTGGGTTCTTATATTTACAATCCAATGAAGGATGGGTAATTAGCAGCGAATGCCAGGTCTCAGGTCTCAGGTCCAGGTGAAATCTAATGCCAGGCCTGGGCCCATAATTCCGGCGATACCTGTACCTGTATTTCCGCATATGTGAACGTTGCCGACCAGATTAAAATGTGTACTCATTATGCCCCATAGCGTTTCCCATTTTGCCCCGATCATGGGGCAAGACGGGATATTTGACATGTGTTATTTAGTTCCTATTTGTCAAAAAGATATGTGATTTATTATAAGACTATAATTATGTTTTTATTGTTGAAATTTTGCATTCACAATGCTATATTAATATTGGATAAAATGTTTACTAGGAAAAAATCAACCAGTTTCAGGAGCAGTGGGCCGGCAATCCAAAGGTCGTGGGTTCGTATCCCATTCGAGTTTCCTGAGACTAATTGATTTCTTTTCTAGTAAACATTTTATCCTATAATTATGTTAAATATAACAATAAGTATTGCTTATGTTCTAAGAGATTTTTAATAAACAGTTTGATTTTCAAATTATGACATTTTTTCTGTTAAATATCCCACCTTGCCCCGGTCTCCCTACATTGCACAGTGGTCCCGCTTTCAAGGAAGGGCGGTCATAGGCTTTTACGGCTATTGAACTTCGTGTAGTATATATAGCATAGCTTGTAGTATGGTATTACATCTAATTATATATTTTTTATGATCGCTTACGGTAAATACAATAAAATTACTCGATTACGATAAAAATAAAAGTATTTTATTCAACAAAAAAAACTAAAACACTATACGTGATTTGGTTAATACATAATTATTGAACGAATTAGCTAAACAAAATACATTAGCTTAATTATTATTTTATGATCAATTAAGGTAGATAATGATTAACTAACACGATTACATTTAAAAAATATTTAAAAGAGTCAATTAAGGTAGATAATAAATAACTGACACGATTACATTAAAAATAATACGAAACTTACGAATTTGTTAATAATTAACAATAAGATAATTTAACAAATTCAACACCTCTGCTGACAGTAGAGACTTCTTATTTCGTGGTAGTTTTCTTAAACTACATCAGATCCGTGTTTGTTATAACTCGAGACATTTTCCTCGTGTTGTCACGCCTATATTGTTTAACTATTTTATTGCAAGATTCAGCAGCCTCTTCCGAGAACTTACCGATTGGCACTAGAGAATTATCAATTACTTCCGACCCATGAATTAACACTTCACGGACAGAAGCGGGTAAGTTGTATAGATACGTCGTAACAAGGTTCCGGGCAGTTTCTAGGGCATAATATTGAAATGCGTAACCCGAGGAAAGACATTGAAGCAGGTGATGACATCTATCAAGAAGTGTCTTGTCTAACCCAGTTATTTCCGCTGAAAGAGCTGAATTAGAGTAAAAACGTCTCTCGGTGTTCTTCAAACTTCACTTTCGTTCAGCCATTCGCTGTATTTTTCGACCATTCGAAGACGTGATCGGTGAGCTGCCTTCCAATATTGCGCCAACTTTGTACAAAGATTAGAAATCCTATATACACTTTTAAACTTTCGCGTTTCATTATGCACACATATTTAGACGGGATTTAACGCAAAACTACTTAGTAAAGGCATTCTACGCATACCTTTTTATACCCGACGTTTCGACCGAGTTGCACCGGCCGTGGTCACGGGTGGACTGCTGTCGCGGTGTATCGCCTCCGTTTGCGTCGCTGAGTCTTCATCCACCGTCACATTATTTATCCAACTACCGTCACACACAACACTAACGGTGTCCCTATTCCGTATACAAGCCTTATTCTGGTAGTTAGCCGATTGCAGACTAAAACGAAGTGGCGTTTTTGCAAACACTGGATTCCACGCTGATGATAGTTTGTGACCATCTTCCCGATTGAAATTGTTCGGATGTTTCTTAATTTCAATCGCTTCACGCACTACTCTTGAATAAAAGTGGCGATCTGTGGAGAGGACTTGCGTACGATGAAATTCGATCCAATGATTTGCGCCTCTTTCAAGTAAATGCTCCGCAATGGCTGATTTGTTAGACTGGCGGTTTTTCACAGCTGCAATATGTTCCTTGACCCTCTCATGGATAGTCCGTTTTGTCTGGCCTATGTAGGAACTACCGCAGCTGCAGTCTATCTTGTATACGCCTGGTGTTTGAAGTGGCAAAACATCCTTTGGGGAGCCCACAATGTTGTTGACCTTTATGCCTGGAGTGTATATTGTCGGTATCGAGTACTCGCGTAATATGTGGCCGATCTTGTCCGTAACTCCTTTAACATAAGGCATATAGGCTGGTTGTCTTCTAACTTCGGGATGTTTGTCACTCTTAGTCGGCTGCTTCCGTAGTCGATTCACTCGATATCCGTTTTTATTGAGTACCTCCTGAACATGATCCAGCTCACGCTTTAAATGCTCAGGGTCACAGAGGTCAAATGCTCTGTTCTTTAGTGACGTTATCACAGATTGCAAGTGTCGAGGGTGGTGATGTGAGGTAGCGTGTAGGTATCTGTCCGTGTGCGTGGGTTTTCGGTAAACACAGTGTGTTACGGACCCATTTGGTCTCACGGTCATCTTGACATCTAGAAAGGCCAACGACCTATTCGCCTCCATCTCATATGTAAACCTCATCTTCGGGTGAAGGGAGTTGAGATGTTGCATCCACTGATCCACTTCCTGCTTGCTTCCTTTAACGACGCTGAAGATGTCATCTACGTATCTTTTCCAAAGTCGGATGGTCTTCGGACCGAGGCTCAGTGCCTTCTCTTCAAAATGTTCCATCCAGATGTTGGCAAGTACCGGGGCGACTGGGCTTCCCATTGCGACACCATCAATCTGTAGGTAATATTGACTTTGGAAAAGAAAATAGTTGCCGTCCAAACAGTGTTTAAGCAGATCAATGTAATTTCGCGGCATTTCGTTGACCTTCAGTTTTTCCCGGACTACGTCCAAACACTCCTTGATTGGAACATTGGTGAACAACGATTCCACATCAAAACTCACCATAATGTCGTCCGGTTCTAATATTAGGCTTTTTATAGTTTGGACAAAGTGGCGTGAGTCCTTGACGAAAGACGGTGTTTTACCCACAAGTGGCCGCAATACTGACGCAACGTGCTTTGCAAGGTCGTAAGTAGGAGAAGCAATTTGACTTACGATAGGCCGCAACGGCACGTTGGATTTATGTATTTTGGGCAGGCCATATAATTTCGGTGGTTGATGTGATTTTGGTCTGTACAGTGACTCATACTCGTCTTCGGTAAATAGGTCTTGGTTGTCATTAATAAGAGATCGTATCTTACGCGTTACTCTGGCCGTGGGGTTGTAATTTACCGGTTTATATACCTTTTCGTCACATAGCAAGGCCTGTATCTTGTGTTGGTAATCGATAGTATTCATCACTACAGTGGCGTTTCCCTTATCGGCCTTAAGCACTAACACATCTTTGTTTTCTCGAATGTTTTTTAGTGCTTGACGCTCTTCCGTAGTGACATTACCGGCCGGCAGTTTCGATTTTCGTAAAACGACTGCGACGTCCTGCCTTAGGGTATCGGCATCGTTAGGTGGTACTCTATTACGAATAATCGTTTCTTCAACGCTGCTGATCACGACTTCGTATGGTATTCGCTTTGGCGTTGGAGCAAAATTCAAACCTTTGGCCAAGATGGTTACGGTAGTGTCATCTAGACTCACGCTTGATAGATTTATAACCGTGTCACTTAGTTCACTTGATACAAACGACCTTTTCTTCTCGACGAACCGGTTAACCAGCTTAGAAAACTTTCGCTCATGATTCGCACTACACAGTTCGAAGGTACGACTCGCTTGTAAAAATGTCACCCGATCACACAAATCATAATCCACCCGCGAAAGACTAACACTACAACTTAAATGTAACGCATATAACTCCTTATTTATTGTGTCCAATTCACTGTACTTGTTCCGAATTAACTGTCTCAGGAGACGTACACTCGCGTTTGTTAGAATCCTTCGCGAAAATGCGATATCGTTACGTGGTGTAATGCGCACACATGTAGGTAATAAGTCTCGATCGCGACACCTAACTAAAAATGCCAACGATGTTTCCAAACGCACCCGCCTTTTCCGAAGGACTTCTAGATGACGCACTTGTTTTGCAATATCCGACCCGTAGCGGTTTGCTATATACACTTTTAAACTTTCGCGTTTCATTATGCACACATATTTAGACGGGATTTAACGCAAAACTACTTAGTAAAGGCATTCTACGCATACCTTTTTATACCCGACGTTTCGACCGAGTTGCACCGGCCGTGGTCACGGGTGGACTGCTGTCGCGGTGTATCGCCTCCGTTTGCGTCGCTGAGTCTTCATCCACCGTCACATTATTTATCCAACTACCGTCACACACAACACTAACGGTGTCCCTATTCCGTATACAAGCCTTATTCTGGTAGTTAGCCGATTGCAGACTAAAACGAAGTGGCGTTTTTGCAAACACTGGATTCCACGCTGATGATAGTTTGTGACCATCTTCCCGATTGAAATTGTTCGGATGTTTCTTAATTTCAATCGCTTCACGCACTACTCTTGAATAAAAGTGGCGATCTGTGGAGAGGACTTGCGTACGATGAAATTCGATCCAATGATTTGCGCCTCTTTCAAGTAAATGCTCCGCAATGGCTGATTTGTTAGACTGGCGGTTTTTCACAGCTGCAATATGTTCCTTGACCCTCTCATGGATAGTCCGTTTTGTCTGGCCTATGTAGGAACTACCGCAGCTGCAGTCTATCTTGTATACGCCTGGTGTTTGAAGTGGCAAAACATCCTTTGGGGAGCCCACAATGTTGTTGACCTTTATGCCTGGAGTGTATATTGTCGGTATCGAGTACTCGCGTAATATGTGGCCGATCTTGTCCGTAACTCCTTTAACATAAGGCATATAGGCTGGTTGTCTTCTAACTTCGGGATGTTTGTCACTCTTAGTCGGCTGCTTCCGTAGTCGATTCACTCGATATCCGTTTTTATTGAGTACCTCCTGAACATGATCCAGCTCACGCTTTAAATGCTCAGGGTCACAGAGGTCAAATGCTCTGTTCTTTAGTGACGTTATCACAGATTGCAAGTGTCGAGGGTGGTGATGTGAGGTAGCGTGTAGGTATCTGTCCGTGTGCGTGGGTTTTCGGTAAACACAGTGTGTTACGGACCCATTTGGTCTCACGGTCATCTTGACATCTAGAAAGGCCAACGACCTATTCGCCTCCATCTCATATGTAAACCTCATCTTCGGGTGAAGGGAGTTGAGATGTTGCATCCACTGATCCACTTCCTGCTTGCTTCCTTTAACGACGCTGAAGATGTCATCTACGTATCTTTTCCAAAGTCGGATGGTCTTCGGACCGAGGCTCAGTGCCTTCTCTTCAAAATGTTCCATCCAGATGTTGGCAAGTACCGGGGCGACTGGGCTTCCCATTGCGACACCATCAATCTGTAGGTAATATTGACTTTGGAAAAGAAAATAGTTGCCGTCCAAACAGTGTTTAAGCAGATCAATGTAATTTCGCGGCATTTCGTCGGGTATAAAAAGGTATGCGTAGAATGCCTTTACTAAGTAGTTTTGCGTTAAATCCCGTCTAAATATGTGTGCATTAGAAATCCTATTTTGCAAGTCATCAGTATTCAAATTTTTAACATTCAGCAGTAACTGCGTCAGCGTTTGAAAAACTCGACGACCTCTTTCAGAATCATTTTAACTGTCCTTAATATATAACCAAGTATCTAACACAAGCATTCTTAAAAAAGAACACTTAAAAGTTGTACCTTAAATAAGAAAAATAAGTTTAGTTCTAAATGTAAGAATAATTTGTATCTCGTAGCGTGCTCGTAGCATTTGCTACGAGCTCTCTACCACTCACAGCTGCAGTTCGATGCAGCTAAATGGTCATTAATTTGACCGTAAAGATATTAACACACATTTTAATATAAAAATCATATATGACAATTTATGAGAAAATAGTTAAAAGCTTCCATACAGAAACAGTAAAAAAATAAAAAGTCTTTTTATATGCTTTGTCGTAGCACGGTAATTTCATATATACCTATAAGTATACAAATGAAAATTGACAAACAATACCTTAAATAAATTATACATACCTTCAACTTGAATATCCATCACTAACAAATAAGTAACAAATAATAAATTCTTGGAAAACACGAGTTATGTAATAACTAATTAGCAGTTCGTAATAATGCTATGAGGAGGTATACAGTGAATTGGTTTTTTTTTATTTCGATTAAACAAAAATTACAATCATAACAACATTTTCATACGCCTTCCAGCTTTTCCTTAACTAATCTCAGCATTGGTTACCTATTTAAATCAACCAAAAAAAAATATTTTTAGTAGAACCTACTTTCACGAAAATAACATTCTGCGAAGTGGAAGCAGGCACATCGTTTGCTGTTCCAGTTTCATTATCGATATTGATACGTAAGCTTCCATCGATTCAATTTCCCCGCCAAATATTTGGTTGCTCACATCACATAGATATCCAAGGCGGGACGGGACGTATATTTATGCAATAATAATGCGTTCTACGACTCCATTCGCGTGTGAAGAAAATAATCCATAATAATATAATATATTTATGTAGGCACGCGAAGAAGTACTATTGCATGGGGCCGCGCAGGCACCCGTTTGTTTATCCGGGTCCACACCGGACGCATGGCCTCGCGAGGCAGACTCGAGATGCACCCCCGAAACACAGAGCCGAGATTCGCGAGGTAGGTCGAGCCATCAGAAGTTCCCGAGAACCACCGTCCACACCGAACGCACAGCGCACCCTGAGGCACCTTTGAGCTCGTCCCGTTTACCGACCGCCGACGGCTCGACCCCGAGGCACGCTCGGCCGAAGCAACGTGCGCCCGACGCAGCCCGAGCCACGTCCACACCGGCTCAGGCATTCCTCGCGAGGCTGCCTCGCGACTCGTGCTCAGTCGGTGTGGACGCGGCTATTAACGCAGTTTCTGCCTTAAGAGGGCTGAGCACACTCAGAGCAGTTGGCCACTGTTAGACTTGTCACATCGGACCGTTAAGGTAGTAGCTATAGAGACGACATCTCGAAGAACCTACGCGGTGTCGCCTTAAAAGTTGTAATACCTCAATGCACCATACACCAGACGCAGTGGTAACGAGGGGGTCAGCTTTTAAATTGCATTGTGGCGTGTCCTGCACAGACCCGTGGTGCTTCTGAGCTTTATGATCTTGGAAGAATTTAGGCCAGAATCTATGTGTAAGACACAGATTCATAGCAGGCTTCCGGAGTAAGCCGGAGATTGCCTTACTGGCCCCGGTCCCAGACACCAGCGGCAAGTGGGGGGATATACTTGGATTTTTACTGGGTATGCCCGCCTCCTTTCTCCCGAATCGCGGCGCGGTGATACTGAGGAATATATTTTCTAAAACAAAAAAGAGTCGATATGCTAACTATCACCATCTTACAGCTTAGTTTATCGCCATTAGAGCTATGTTATTAGCTTTGTTGTATACCGAGTAGGTACCTACACCTACAGGTAAGATGATAGTAAATACAAGTAGGGTTGTTCATTGGTAAAATATTCCTGGTTAAGTGCGTTTCCATCTTCGACGACATTCTCGTAACTTACGACACGCATTCGCATCGTTTATATTCCGCTAACGTGTCGTATCTGCAGCTTTGGTGTGAAATATGCAATATAGGCTTAAGCTCAACACGTGTCGGAGTTAATTTGAAAGATATTGAGTTTAATCTATCGTTTCTACCTAAGGAGTTTAAAACTTCAATAAACTATTAAATTTTGTATTGCTGTGTCCAGACTGTTTGTTCGGTCGAGGGTTCCGTGGAAAAAACTAAATTCGGTATTGAAGAATAAATTTAGCCGATATTCAAATAAAAAATAAAAATAACAATTTAGCTAGATCTAATGTAAGTATCAAATATTATTTCGTTTTTTCCTGGTTCAGATTTTCGAAATCATACATTTGAGTATTAAATAAACTTAACATTTTAGTGGATGGACAACAAGTAGTTATTATTTATTTTATTAAGCGTTATTTCAATAAGCATACAGGAAAAAAAATTATCAGTGCACATATTTTTTTAAATTATAGAGTAATTTAATCTAGAGTTACAGATTTAATTAAAATATTTTTAAATGGAAAATAATGAAACTAAAATTGATCAAACAGACCAATGCACTTGCACCGACACGACGTGACCTTTCGTTCGCCCGGTAACCACGAGTTATTTTTTATTGTGCCGGATAAATTAAATAAATAATGAATAATAAATAAATTTAAAAAAATGAAAATGATGTCTAATAACGTTAGTAATTGATATAAAAACTTTGTGCACTGATAAAAAAAATCCTCTGGGTATTGTCTACCCAGAGGATTTTTTAGAGTAACGATAGGTAACAGCCACCCTTTGATTATAGACATTATATAATCAAAGCAGCCACCACAGAATAGTTGTAAGATATCTAAAAAACCGGAGATAGAAGAAATCCATTGTGTATGTTTAAACGGTGACATTAGTTTTTTCATTATTAAACTCACATTTTTACCTTTATAGTAACGAAGAATTATTTCACTTGATGTCATAATTTTATGTCGCTAGGTCAACAAAAAAATATGATTAGATCAATGACCTTTTATAAATAGACTAGTCATACGTGAACGAATTGCATTTAAAAAATGGCGAAATTGTTTCTATGACGTAATACACGTCGAAAGGGAAAGAAAATAAATACAATCATGTCAAGCCTATTGTTAAAAAGAGATAAAAACTATTTATGGTAACCGACTAATTGGCAACAGCGCATTCCCCATTGCACGGCTATCTCGGCCGCCATTGTTTTCTCTTTCACTCTTACAGAAAACATAGTACACACTTCTCGCTCACACATATCGAATTGGCAACAGCGCAAATGTCATAACTAAATGATAATTTTCTATTTTAAATTCATATTTACAATAATTACAAATGAAATTAAACACTTTTCTTGTCTCTTACTGTTGCAGTATAGTTTTTGCAATTTCTGTATACACAGGAAGGCATTTTATCTAACAAACAACATAAAAAACTTAAAAGGTACAAACGTAATGACGTGACACTGACTGCGTGTGACTGAGTGAAGTTCAGGCAATTACCTTGATTTGTCCTTGCCACTACGGAGGCCAGGCAACGTATCTAAACATAAAATATCATTGGATTAGATAGATTAGGTTATCCCAGGGCCTATACCTACTTATAAATAAAAAGTCCCTAAAAATACCCCTAAAAATCTCATCCCACTTATTTACCCCTAAAGGACCATGGTGACGGAAGTATGAAAATAAGTCTGCGGGCACGAGAAGAGCGACGGCCGAGCGACGGTGACGCGACGCGACAGCGACGCGACGGCGACGATGCATACAGCAACATGGACACCTACGACGAGCACGAAACGAGCGATGGCGGGGCGATGCACGGGCGACTCGGGAGCGACGGCGGCGGCGCGGAAGCGACGAGAACAAATGAACAAACTAGTTTGATTATGTCGCTCGCGATTACAGTAGCGTTGTGTTGAAAAATATTAAAGTAACCTCCTACGTAATTGAAATTGAAATTGATATTGAAGAATTTAGGTATCTCGTGTATTTTGTCAAAACCTGCTCTAGGGGACAGTAAAAATGTTCACCATAAAAACAAAAAGATTGTAAATAAGTACTATTTTCTCTAAAATGTAATCAAATGTGTGTAAACTCATTCTGGTATAGTTGTAAAACTTTGTTGGATCACACCTTAACTCGTAAAACGGGTAGAAAATTCGCCCAAAGTAATTCTTCCTTCATTTATTGGATGAACACCATCTCATAACTCCGTTCTAATTAATAGACTTAGCTCCAATTTTTCTCTTTGATGTAAACTTGTGTTATGATGACGTGACATGATGCTCACAACACTACCTCTTGAGCGACATGGAGCGATAAGTTTCGGGCCCACGCGAGATATCGCGCCTCGTCGCCCCGCTCCGCCGTCGCGTCACCGTCACGTCGCGTCGCCATCGCTCGGCCGTTGCCAATCTCGTGCCCGCAGACTTAAACCCGGGCTGAACAGATACAGGGACGTAGCTAAAAACTATGGTGATATCGGATGATGAAAATATATGATATTATCTCCATCAAAATCGGTGGCTAAATGTGTGTATTGTGTGATATTACTATTTGTATTTCATCAGGGAAGAAATTTTTTTTTAAGATAAATATTTTCAATTCGGTTATCTCTGATGATGTAAATACGTTATTCAATCGTTTTATTACACTCCCATCGACACTAAGATTTTTTTTATCAGGGGTGTTTTATTTTATCTATAAGATATCTTTGTCGATATAAATACGTTAATAGATAGTTTTATTTAGTCGAAGATGTTGACAAACACATTATCGTTCGTTTATACACAGAATACGATAGCGAGAATTGAATGAATTCTTGTTGTTACATATAATATGTATGTATTCCTAATAACAAAAATAAATATTCTACTTATGTAGCACATTGCAAAAACTATGTAGGTGTCATATTTGATATTATTATATTTTGTTACACATTCATCATTACTGTTAAAGATTTTAACAACACTTTAAAATAACATTACTTAATAGGAAGGTAGGTACTAAAACTGAAACAATAAACAAAAGAACACACCTGCAGTTATTACCATGTCGGCACTTCGCTATTCGAACACACTTAAGATGCAGGATTCAGTCAAGGCACGTAAGAAGAAAAACGTATTACACCTATGTGTTTTATAAAAGAGGAGATGGGAGATAATCCATTTTAGAATAATATTGTAGTGTCAACGTTTGTGGCGAGGGACCTAAATTCGAACGTACCGGAGGGAAGGGAGCTTCCCTCCCGTCACGTTCGATCACGTCGACGTAACCAGCCTCCTGAAGGACATCGTGACCATGAAGGCGGGCTTGGAGGACGTGGTGCTGAAATACGAGGCATCACAGATCGCTGTGAGCGAGTTGCGCAAGGGGGTCGATAGTTTGCGCGCATCACTCGTAGTAACTAGGTCAGTCGTCGATGACTCAAACATCAACCATGGTTGTATCCATGGTAAAAGAACCCTGGGAAGCTGCGCCCATGTAATGAGCGTAGTATATTATCTGGGGTGCATGGGCCAGGAACGAAGACGATTTCCAACATCCTGCTCTGAGCCTACAGTATGTAACATTAGCTATAGGAACATAAATAAAGATAAGGTAAGGTGGGGTAAGAGGAACATAGTTTACTGATATTTTAACATTATGAGCTCCTACCAGTAAATAAAGTTTAATTTTAATATTACTAGAAAATAAATATACCTCCGGAAGTTAACATAATATTATTTTAACATACAAATCGATTCATTCAGTATTTATGGACAAATCTGTCAATGAAGTTGAGTCTTCAAAATGTTCCACTAACCCCAGTTAAGGGGAAACAGGAACAACCTAAACTTTTCATGTTAAAACTGATCTTTTTTAATTTGTCTTCACACATTTTAAATGTGATTGTCAAGTCCAATGAATTGAGAGATAATCGCAGTAAAATAAGGTTTAGCTTAGCGTAATATCGAGATAATTAAAATTTGGGGTAAGTGGAACATTATGCTATGGTCAGAGGTGGCAAATTTGCAAACGATTTTTAAATTAAAAACAAATTTATAAGAATTAACTTTAAATTAAATAAAATCAATTGAAGTGTATTAAAAAAGTAAGTACCTATTGCCAATAAGCACATATTACAATAAAACTAAAAAATAACAAACGTCATTAAATTTTACAAACAAATCTTCTAAAATCTACAAACTTTTTAAAAACAAAATCATAAATATTAAAAGAAAAACTCTGCTTGCACTGAATAAGTTGAGTTTAGATTTAGAGATATAAATTATCATTTTTAAATTTAATTTATACTTTATAGTGTTCATATAATTTAAGCCGGTTAATTTTTTAAGAAATATTTCAATTTATGTATATTAAATATTATTTTTTCTACTTATTATATTTATTACTAATACAACTTTGTTTAACAATTACCTACTAAAAATCGGTACAAAAGCAGGTAGGCCAACTTATTTTCTTGAAAACGAACGATATTTAAGAGACACCTTCGCGAGCAACGCTACGGATAAAAGCTAGTGTATTGTACATTAAAACCTTTCCAGAAAAAGGAAAATTATGCATGTAAAAAAACCATTTAATTCAATTTCATTTCATTTATTCCACGAACAAATAACTTTGTGTAGGAAATACAAATAAATAATACATTAAAAAAAAGAAAGAAAGTAACCTAACAATCATAAATTAATTAATTAAAATCTAAAAAGTAATTAAAATTCAAACATTCAAAAAAGTAATAAAATCCATACACATTATAAATAAGTTCATCAATTAGAATAAACATCATTAGACAAAAATATAAATTTGAATAATCACAGACAATAAAATCAATCAAGTAAATTCATCAATGCTTGATACCTTACACTGTGCATAATTATTTCGAGTTTGGGCGCAAAAGAATTGTGTAAGTCCCTTCTCCGAGTCATTAAACGCTTTTCTCTTTCATCAGGTGTTTCATATTTTTCAGGCTTTTTTACTAAATCTGTCTTTTCCGATTATGGTAGTTTCTCTTACCTCACTTGGCATTTTTAGGTGTAGATTTTGATCACATGCAAAAATCATTGTAAACACGTGCTACAAACAAAATAAGGTCGGAAAATAAAAGCTCAACATGAACTTTGCACTCTCCAACAAAAAAAGCCTTCTAACAAATCGTCTTATCGTTTATTTAGGCACATATAAAATCTACCACCAAGTCGTGGTTTTGTAGTTTGACAACGGATTTTTTTCTCTCTCTTCAACTCACTTAGATGTGTCGTAGCGCCATCTGTGTTAGAACATGAAAACTACATCCGAATTTCTTTTTTATCGGCAGAGTAGGCAAAGAGCTAGGCTTTATAGTTTTACGTGATACTGTTCCTCTTCCTCCCTCGTCCCTCTTTCCCCACCTTACAATAGGTATATTTTCTTTGTACTTTATTTTTTTATTATAACCACTAGACCACAGAGTCTGTACGTCTCTATACTAAACTTAACGCAAGAATAATTATTAAAATGGGTTCAAAAACAAAAAAGTTATGCCCGAACATACATAAAAATAAAAGTCGAATTCTTCTTCTTCGGCGTATCGATGGTTCAACATCCACGCAACAAACCCTTAAATAGTTTTGGCCCAATATTCCGCTGTTGCCACCCCAGGAGGAGAAGCCTCATTTAGATCTTTCAACGTGCAGGTGTAAGGGCAACGCGGGCATGACAGCAGATGCCGCATGTCTAGCTCGGGAGCGCCACACTCGCACTGGGCAGAGTTCAGAGCAGTATAATCCCACCTGGCCATGTTCGATCTGCAGCGGCCCACTTGGGTCCGGAGTCGGTTAAGCGACTTCCATATGGGCCACGCTAGTTCATTGCCAGAGGAAGGTTTTCGGAAGGTGCAATGGAGTTAGGTGGTGGGGCACATATTTCCTGCCACAGTTTGCAGCGGGCCTCTCTAGGATGTTCCTTTAAGGCTTTTGTGGACTTCAGGAAGCTCCTATGACTTTTGAGGCGACTTTCAGGCGGTTGGTGCAGGAACAGAGAGTGCCTGAGTCGAATTGAGAACCACTTTCCTTCTTTTAGTGTGTTAAAAGTGCTACAGGATTACAATATCGTATTTATAACACCCGGTTCGCCTATACCAAAGAGATTCCTTGCATGAAAAATATTACCCCTGTCCTAAAGAAATAGCAATATCACACATTTAGCCACCGAATTTGTTACTGATGATATCATATATTTTAATCACCAAAATTAAGCTACATCCTGTATCTGTTCATCCTGGTTTTTTTTTTGACCAGCTAAGCAAGCGCGAGGTGCTTATATTGTTGTCATTCGTTACAATTTTAAAAAAACGTAGGTAATATTTTTACTGATTTATACCAAAATCTAGATAGCTGAATGTAGGTAAGTACTATATAGTCTCTGGCCGAACGACGATAAATTCCAAATTGCACTGTATTTGAAACAACGGTTTTTGTTATTGCCAACTGATCCCATATCTGCGGTGTCGATCTAGAAATAGGCAAATTAAAACTAACGTTTGTAACTCTCACTCATTTATGGCCCTTGTTTGGAACACATATTAATAAAAAGGTAATTTTAGGTCTTTGGTTTGTAAACAGGTTGAAATTGGAACTGTATGGCACAATTTCATTGACCTTAAACGGAAAAACTTAATTCGGATGTTTATTTACACATTTTTCTCTAACTAGCTTTCATTTGCAAACCGATAAACTAATAATAAAACTTTACTAAGTAAATTAATTACAAACACTTGTACTTGATACCAATTTTTTTGAGTACAACTTTCTCAAAACTTACTGTTTTTTTATTTAGATAATTTTTAGTCACTATTCCCATCTAATCGATGGCGCGTGACAATAAAGTTTAATAAATATATTGATTTCTATGTTTATTTTATACACAAATAAATGAATAATATTATAAGAAAGTTAGTTTTCATAAATTATTTCAATTATTTCTTTTATTCCTATCTTGCAAAAAATGGGTCTAGAGCAGGAATACTTACACCTTGCGTTTAGCAACCTTAGTTACAATCACATACGCTCTAAAGCCTTTATGCGACAGATTGATTGGTTAGTAGGGTACTTAGTATTGATAAGTTTTCATTGAGTGTCTAAGTTAAATTAAAGAATTTTTCATTTTCATTCTTTTAAAGAGACTTGCGTATTTCGGACCAAATATTTTTATCGAAAACTCGCATTTTACGTAAATCTAAAGGTGGAGTAGGATAGAGAATTCCTACCCGAAAGTTTCATTTCGTCAAAGCCGAGGTCGAACTGTTGGCGCCCTTGCCAGGGCATGATCTGAATAAAAATGTTGCCATTATTTATTCTACCTTTGTTGACTAAAATGCCTTTGCTCCCCCGACCGTCTTAGCAAATAGGAAATATTGACGTAAGCAAAAAACTTTTTTCCCGTCACCTCTTTGCATCTGCAATCCATTTCTCTAAGAGGTTTTGCGGGTCGTCTTTGTGACTAGGCAACTGTTTTATTTGTGCTTACTACTTTATTGTTATTTTTTCGAGTGACAACACTCAAAGAATGCTTTGGAATGGGTTGGGTACTTGATATATTATTGTGGTTGGGTACCTACTCAGCGCAAGACTTGTGTGATCAAATTGAAATTAAAATACCTCTCGTAGCTAAATCCGCCTTTTTTGATGTACCTACCTATATGTGTATTTTTAAATATAATGTTTACTAGAAAAAAAAACAACCAGTCTCAGGAAAGCTCGAACGGGATTCGAACCCGTGACCTTTGGATTGCCGTGGACTTGGAGGAGTGGACCGGCAATCCAAAGGTCACGGGTTCGAATCCCGTTCGAGCTTTCCTGAGACTGGTTGTTTTTTTTCTAGTAAACATTTTATCCTATATCTATATAGCATTGTGAATGCAAAATTTCAACAATAAAGATATGTGTATTTTTGTTTCCATTGTTATATGCCGAACAAAAATTTATATTCTTTCTATTTCTCCTTATAAGATAACAAAATGCAATAGCAAGACATACCCAGCGTCTGTAATTTGAAGGTTTCTTTATAAAATATGAGCAAGCTCTGAGGAAGAGTTTCACCAGAGTTATTTTCATAACAACTCGTGTTGTGATACCCCATTTTTCACTCTACCGTACAATCTACGTACACAATTAACAATATACCTAAATTAGGTACTTAAATGCTGGTAAACGTGTCAACCGCGAAGTTAAAGAGTTATTAAGATATTATAATAAAATAGTGAGGAATCTAAACAATCACCTTATAAAGTAAACAAAACACTTAAGATAAAATAATCATAGATGGAACTTATCTAAGATACAAGTACCTACTTATCTGAAATACAGATACAACAAAATACCTGCGTATTTTCATCTTGTATCTAAAATACTTTTTAAAATTCATTTCGTATCTTGTATTTAAATACCTTTTGTTTGGTATCTTAGTATTTTGTAGATACTTTTTTTGCCAAAATACTTTTAGTAATTACCTGATTCTATTGTGACATCAGTGACATTAATTTTAAGGGGGTGCTGCGCGAACGCAAAAAAGACATGTCTTAATACTTAATGAGCTTCAAAGCAAAATCAATCATATTGATATTAATAATAAGATGAATTCTGCTTTGAAGTTTCAGACCTAGTAATTTATTTAGAGCAATGTTTTTATTCTGGGAAATGTGCAAAACCATCACGCGCTTGTATTAAAAATATAAGTAAAGAAGGGGGTGCCCTGCGGAATATCAATACAAATATTTTCATGTAAGAATTATTGTTTTATGCGTAAAATTAAGAAAGTTTTCGAAATAATATGTTTTTATATGTCATAAGATTTATGTATGGTTTGTTAATTGTTAGAGAATTTGTTTCAAATTTCAACAAGGCCATGACCAAGTGCAATGATCAGTCTAACTTACATAAGTTCTTTTAATGTATACAACTAATTCAGCGCATAGTACAAGTGACTTAAAAATACGTAAATTTTCACAATTTCATTCAGGACCCCCTTATTATATGTCAATGTTGTAGACGTTGTTGTAGATAAAACTGAACGCGCCATTGAATCTTTAGTCTGGTCTAGGACCAAATTGGTAGATGGCGTGGCAATTCTTTCAAGGGGCATAGCCGATGACAAAAGTCATCGGCTATGCCCCTTGACTCGTGTCATTTTTAATTATTCCGCTTATTAGTCAGTGTTTGAGGGAGACACGTAAAAGTATGGTCGGTTGGTCGGAGCTATGAGAACATTGAGTCTTTTCTTGAGCCTTAACGACAGGCTTTAGACAATATTGAAGGTGAAATAAAAAAGTCAAAAGATGAATCTTATTAAATGTTACAAATTGAAAAAGACAGTGTCAAAAAAAATTCCACAAGCAGGATTCGAACACGTACCCTTCTGGTTCAAATCCTGCTTGTGGAAATTTTTTCGACACCGTCTTTTTCAATTTGTAACATTGAATTTGTACGCAACAAAATTTGCATTAAATTATATAAACAATAACATTATACTTATTACATGTTTTAAGAGGATTCCTGTTGCAAGTGCCGAAAACACAGGATCTACTGGTAACACCGCTGACTTAGAAACATTGCAATACTTAAATAATAAAAATACCAACATAAAGAGCTTAAATGCTTATCCTACAATAATGATAAATAATAACCATTAGTTAATTCCTCATATAAGTGCGTCGCGGCAATAAAACTTCTACACAGTAATTATAGGACTAAACTACATATAAAATATTATAAAACAACAAAATCAAGTTTGGCCGCGGATCGCCCAGGCTCCATACTATTTTGCCCATTCTCCTTAGAAGTAACTACCTTATACTAGGCTTCATAAAATAAATAATTCTTATAAGGGTCTGTGTGTACGATTTTACAACAAAGTACCAATTGATATTCAGAAATTAGATCTTAATAAATTTAAAATCCGTATCAAAGAAAAGCTTTATAAAAAAGCTTATTATAAAGTGTCAGATTACACAGAAGACAAAACAGTTGGCTTTGAACTGAAATGCTCCAAGTACTCTTTATGCTATTTCTAATTGTCTCTAATTAATTTAGAGTACCGTATAATTTACATTCAAATTATTATTTTGTATTTTATGACCGGGTAACGACATATCTTTTTTTTGTAAATGTTTCTTCTATGCGCCGTGGTTTCTTGCCCCCGTTCTTTGCCACAGTTAAAAAATGACGTCATGAATGGGTGTAGGTTAAAAATTTGGACGACTCAAAGTACTCACTAATTGAGTTTATTGAATAAATATATTTTGAGTTTGAGTTTGAGTTAGTGAAAAAGATAATTCGCATTTTTTAAGAAAAATCAAAACAAAAATTAATATAGTTTATTTACATTTAACTAAAGTATGTAGATGCTATTCTCTTCGATAACTTTTTGCCATCTTGTAGGTAGGGACATGATCCCATTGCTATAAAAAAATTTGGGGCTTCTTAAAGTGCTTCATCTTCTTCCGCGACAAGTGGTTTTGGCAGTCCTCTCGTGATGTTAACCTGACATTGCCTAAAGAATTCTAAAGAGACCGAAACAGGTGGAAATCTGAAGGTGCAAGGTCAGGACTATACGGCGGATGCATTAACACCTCCCTGCCAAACTCTATAAATTTTTGCTGAGCGGCTAAAGATGTGTGAGGTCTAGCGTTATCATGATAAAAAATCACACCCCTTCTGTTGATTAATTCCGGCCGCTTTCTCTCAACTTGTTGCTTTAATCTCATCAGTTGTGCGTTGTAGAGTTCATAATCGATGGTCCTGCCTGGTGGTAACAGCTTATAATGAATAATGCCCTGCCCTTCCAGTCCCACCATACACACAGCATCACCTTGTTGCGAGTTAACCCGGGTTTCGCCACAGTCTGTGAAGCCTGACCGGCCTTTGACCACGACATTTTTCTCACGTTCTTGTCATCCGTGATCCAATTTTCATCACCAGTTATCAGCTTCTTCAAAAATGTTTCGGTTTCATTACGTCGTAATAAAGAATCACAAATGAGTACACGGTTTATTAGGTTTCTGTCAGTGAGCTCGTGAGGTACCCAAATATGGAGCTTTTTTGTGTACCCAGTTTTTTTCAAATGCGCCAAAACTGTTTTGTGTTCAATTCCCAGTTCTTCAGCTACGTCGTAACTACTGATATGCCGAACTTGCTCCACTTTTTCAAAAATGGCATCCATTTTATCCGATAAAGGACGACCAGAGCGACGTGCAACTTTGACATCAAAATTTCTTGTGCTACTCTCACAGACACTGCACTAGGACCTTAAACATCGCAAATTTTTTTCGCGGCTTGCCTTGCAGTTTTACCTTTTTTGTAGTAATATTTTAAAATGTATCGAATTTCTTCATTATATTCACTCATCTTGAGAGAAGAAAAACAAATGAAAATCACACATTTTCCTGATTTGAATTTGGAATTATCTTCCTTAAAATTTAAACTTTTAATAATAGGTACCATACAAATAGTAGCCAAAGAAAGAAATTTGATTAAAAGTTCATACATAGGTACTATACTTAAGAGGGCACCGCGCGGAGCCGCGCGATCGCAAAAACTGACTTAAGTCTCATAATGAACTTCAAAGCAAAATCAATCATATTAATATTCAAAATTAGAACAATTCTTCTTTGAAGTTTCAGACCTAGTAAATTGATTAGAACAATGTTTTTATTCTGCGAAATGTACAAAACCATCACGCGCTTGTTAGAAATTAAAATTTACTTTTTTAAGATGGGGGCGACCTGCAAACTATCTATACAAATATTGTCATGTAAGAATTATTGTTTCATGCGTAAAATTAAGGAAGTTGTCGAAGAAAAATGTTTTTAGGAGTCATTAGAAATATGTATTGTTTGTTATTGTTTAAAGAATTTGTTTCAAATTTCAACAAGGCCACGACTTTGTGCAATGATCAAGCTAACTTACGTAAGTTCTTTTAATGTATTTAACTAATTCAACGCATAGTACAAGTGACTTAAAAATACGTAAATTTTCACAATTTCGTGCAGGATTCCACATTCAATCGCCTCTGTGGTCAATTCCCAGTTTTTCAGCTACGTCGTAACTACTGATCTTTGACTATATACCTACACGTCTAGACGGAGCATCGCGGTACAAACGCTTCTCAAAATCCGTTCGGTTTTTGTATTGAATTTGAAGTGTGCGTGCGTGACAGCCGCATATGACTGACACTAGCGCGAATGGTTGCCAGCGAATGCCTAATTTCCAATAAAGTAGGGAAAAAATATTTATGCACAATACAATTTTAAAATGATTCATAGTATAACATAACTTTTTAAATTAGGTATGTCTATCTTTATGTAGGTATAACGCATAAAAGAAGCTGGTGTGTTTAGAAGAAATGGATGATTGAAGGCGAGGACGAGTACAATAAAATAATGCGCTAATGGAAGCCTGCGTGCGTGTGATATGTTTGTAATAGGGACGAAATAGAAGCAACAGGCAGGATGATTTACATTTATTACTTAATCAAAATTGATTTTTTCATTAGAAATTTAAATATTTTAAATTAAAATCAAAACAATTAATGGCGTTCTCTTTGTATTTGTTTCTTACATAACTTTCGTTTGGATGTTACATCATTTTTCATATTCTATAATTTCTTATTATGTTGAAACCTTATAGTTAAATATTTCGACAACGACTTCTTTCTACCGGATCAGTTGGAAATCTGAAAATTAAAATGTTTGCTATGTGGTCGAACAGTTGTAAAGGTTACATAATGTGATGACTGCTCATCAATATCCGTGTCCAATACATGAGACGAGAAATATTGACCTTTTAGGGGCACAAACATACACCCGCACTTTCTCAAACATCGTCATCATCATATAAAACGTCCCACTGCTGAGCGCAGGCTTCCCACGTGGAGATAGCACGTGGGGATATTGGGCCATAACCCACCACACTGGCCCAATGCTTGTTGGTGGGTTTTAACAACTGTAATCTTACGACAACAAACGGGACCAATGGCTTAACGTGCCTTTCGAAGCACGGAGGAGCTCGAGATGTTTTAAATTTGGTCACCCATCCAGTGAGTCGGCATTTCGAAAGTTGCTTAGCGGGCAAGATCGCAAGCCGAACGTGCTAGCCGATGCGCCATCGAGCTCTGAAGCATACATACTACCATCCCCTACATACATATACTGAAACACACACTTCTTACATAAATACTTACGTACATTTCATTTCAAACATAATAATTTTTTTATTTATTTTGAATATTGATACCATACCACAATAACAATTTATAATAATAGTATTATAAAATATTACAGTAGGTATTATATTTTTTCTTGTTTTAGAACGGAACCTATACTCCAGCCAATTCGATGACGAATGTTTGTATACAGATTACTGTTTTACCTAGTTGCAGTAGGATTTTACTTTTTCGTGAGAGACATTCACAAGAAAACAGTTAACTATTGTATCTTTCTTTCAAAAAACAATAAAAATTGATACCATACCACAATAACAATTTATAATAATAGTATTATAAAATATTACAGTAGGTATTATATTTTTTCTTGTTTTAGAACGGAACCTATACTCCAGCCAATTCGATGACGAATGTTTGTATACAGATTACTGTTTTACCTAGTTGCAGTAGGATTTTACTTTTTCGTGAGAGACATTCACAAGAAAACAGTTAACTATTGTATCTTTCTTTCAAAAAACAATAAAAATCCTAGTGAAACTAGACATTTGCACAAATGACAGTAATATATTTACAAACATTCGGCATCGAAAGGAACCGTGACATTTATTCACGCTCTTATAAATCAGACATCATTTTAAAAAAAGGAAAACTTTGAAAGTGTTCCAATAACAATTATATTTAATGTATTTACTTTATTTACAACAAGGCCATGTATAAATACTAACTTACAAGACTGAGTATTTATTATCATACTTATTATATTTAAACCTCCTTTTATATTCTGCCACCAATAATGGGAATTCTACATTTAGATACCAGCAACACTACGCATACATGGCCGTTATTATTGTTAAACTTTAAATTTTCATTAAAATTTAGCGATACTTACAGCTGAAACGTGACTTTCCTTTTCGAAAAGATTTTGCCTTTGTAGTTTCGACAGAATTTCTCTGAGCAAACGGTCATTTTGCGAACAATTTCACCGAAACGCAAGAGGTAACACTGCTTGACGGCACAATGACACTGACCGCCAGGATTGCGCGATAGGCCAATTTTGGCCTATAAATTTTTCTACGTTTTTTTAAGGCCAGGGTCTATCTAGACATGTATAAAATCAAAGATATGCCGATCTTGCTCCACTTTTTCAAAAATGGCATCTATTTTATTCGTTAAAGGGCGACCAGAGCGACGTGCATCTTTGACATCAAAATTTCTTGTGCTATTCTGACAGACACTGCATTAGGACCATAAACATCGCAATTTTTTTTCGCGGCTTGCGTTGCAGTTTTACCTTTTGTGTAGTAAAATTTTAAAATGTATCGAAATTCTTCATTAGATTCACTCTCATCTTGACAGTAAGAACAACAAACGAAAATCACACATTTTCCTAATTTGAATTTGGAATTATCTTCCTTAAAATTTAAACTTTTAATGATACCAAAACCAGCCAGATACAAATAATAGCCAAAGAGATTTTATTACAAGTTCATACATACTATACCTACTTAAGCGAAAAGACCAACCTAATACATTCAATCGCCTCTGTGGTCTAGTGGCTATGCCACCGGTCACAGACCCAGAGGTCCCGGGTTCGATTCCCAGCGGGGGGTACATCTTTGTGTGCTCGGTTTAGTTAGTTGTAAGGCTGTTAAGTCCGCCTGGCTAGCTACCACCATCTTATCTAAGTCTGTCGCCATAACAACGATGTTTATAGCATTGTTGTGTTCCGACAGTTTGAGATAAGATATATATATATATAGCCAGTTCCGCAGTGGTTGAGGTTTCCGGGTGAAGCGCGCTTCCACCTTCGGCCTTATCGTCACTTACCATCAGGTGAGATGAATACACGACTATTATACCCGAAGGGTTAGACAGAAACTAGGCAATGAGGACTGCAAAAGCAGTCCTCTACCATCCACTTTTCACCAAATAGCGAATGCACATGTGCTCAGCGTGACAGGTGGTGAGCCCATCGCCGCTGTATGCTGTTGGATATGTGCAGTCTTTAGTCCTTTAGTCGCCTTTTACGATACCGCAGGGAAGTAGTGGTAAGTAGCAGTAAGTGGTATACCACTTAGCAATTCACCGCTTTGCGACACGGCTAAAAAGAACTATATCCGCACACTGTACCACAGATTATGTACCTTACGACTGTACAGTAAGTAGTGACGACTGAGTTATCGGACCGTACCTACCTCTCGTATAATTAAGTCATCGGCGCGTATCAACATGTCTTAAATTTCCGTGCTGAATGTTCCGCCAATATCGTTGTAACAATACCACGGAGCCTTTGAGCGCAATCTCGCAATAACAACCTAATAAAGAATTCCCTGAAAACATTTTGCCACATCTCTTCACCTTTATTAGAAAATTGTCTTCATCTTTGGAAGGATTCGGGGTTGACATGAAAGGCTTCGAAGTAATTGCTATTTGTGTATAAACTCCATTATTATGGGCCCCGTCTCATGTAACAAAAGCCTATTATGCCGAAGCACTCTGCGAACAGATAACGTAAATCTAATATGAACTCTATCCGGCTGATACTGTCGCGCAAATTGATTTACTTGTATTTCAGCGTAGGTATTTCCTTACAGGAAATATTTATAGCAGCCATTGCCCTTAATGTTACTTGTACATTCGAATTTTATCGATATCTCAACAATTTTGTCATTGCTTTGCCTCTGTATTTTGCATTCGTGATTGACGTGGAATCAGTAAACAGTAATTTACTCAAACACAGTCAAGGTATTTATTGAGGCGTTTTAAAAATAATATAAATTAAGTACTTTACAAAGTTTTAATAATTAGATGGCGTTGTTTTCTCAATCTGTTGTTTCTATTAACCAAACAAACTTACAAATAACATTTTGTAATTGTAACCTTTGTTATGTAAATATACATTTATAAATCTACTTAAATCTTTCGGACTACGCTGTTTAATATACACACCCACACGAGTAACGAACAATAGTTCAACCTGTATCGACCAATTTATAGTTAGTGAAAATTTAAATATTAAAACCGTTGTAAACGATTGTCAATTGTCTGACCACAAAACTTTATTTGGACAAATATCAACACAGGCCCCTCAAAATAAAAATAAAAACAATAATAGTTTTAAAACCAAAACTCGATTATTCAGTAAAAGCAAGATGGAATTATTTAGGATTGCTCTAAGCAGAATTGATTGGCAAAATGTTCTTTCTTTAAATGCAGATGTAAATAAAAACTACAATAGTTTTCTTAATAAAATAAAATTGATTTTAGATCAATATATACCGTGTAAAAATGTAAAATTATTTAATGGTAAAAAAACAAAATGGATTACAAAAGGCATGAAGAAATGTTGCTATCACAAACGTTTACTACTTTACTTTGCAAACGTTTTTAAAAGCGAAACATTAAAAAAGTATTCTAAATTGTACAGTACACTGTTAAAAAAAATTATAACATCTGAAAAAAGAAAATCAAATATACAAAGATTATTAACCGCTCACAATAAAAATAAAACAATGTGGAGCATAATAAAAGAAAAAACAAATCCATTGAAAAAATACAAGTATGACAACATAATCATAAATGTAGAAAAAAACAATATTACGTCCCCTTCTAATGTGGCCGAAGTATTTAATAAGTATTTCGTCAGTATTAGCTCTGAGGCTACAAAAACTTTTCCTAATCCATTATGTACAAATTCATTAGGAAACTCTTTTTATTTGGAAAACGTAACGCTGTCAGACGTGAAAAAAGCGATATTAAAAATTAAACGCAACAACACGTGTGGACATAATGAAATCCCAGGATCATTGATAGTGTATTGTGCTGACGAATTCGGGCCACCATTAACATTTCTCATAAACCAGTCGTACAATGAAGGCGAATTCCCGGAGAGCTTAAAACTATCAGTTATAAAACCAATTTTTAAAAAAGGTGATAGATTAAGTGTTTCGAACTATCGCCCCATTGCACTTTTACCGGTCATATCAAAAATATTTGAAAGCTTAATATGTAAAAAGTTTTATAATTTTCTGGAAAAATATAATGTTCTTAACACTAACCAACATGGGTTTAGGCGAAATCGGTCAACGACGACAGCGGTATTTGATATGAACAATAATAAGTGTGCAATCGCTGTTTTTATGGATATGTCCAAGGCCTACGATAGAGTCTCGCATAACATCTTAATAAAAAAGCTAGAGCTGCTAGGGCTACGCGGGCAAGCAAACAAATGGCTTGTTTCATATCTGGAAAATAGGAAACAAATTGTTCAGATCTCTCACTTTGACGTAGCGACCAGACAGCTGCAACAATACGAGTCTTCTAGTGTATTAGTACCCGGATCTATACCACAAGGCAGCGTGTTGGGATGTTTGCTATTTATATCATACTTAAATGAGCTCCCTTCCGTAGTATCTCAAAAACTTGTGCTGTTTGCCGATGATGCAACACTTATTGTCTCCTGCAACTATGATGACGTGAGTGAGGTGCACAGGTTAGTTTCAGTTTCACTTACCAAAATTGCAAAGCACTTAAAAGACATAAATCTAACACTAAACTATGAAAAAACAAAGATAATGCAATTTAGGCCGCACCAAAGAGCAGGATTGAGTCTTAATATAAGTCATGAAGGACATAAAATAGAAGAAGTTGACTCCTTCTCGTTGCTGGGGATTGTTGTAGATACAAACTTATCGTGGAAATCTCATGTTGAGTCAGTTACAAGTAAACGCAGTCGTTTTTCTTATGCACTACGTGAACTCCGGAAATGTACTAACGAGGAGTGCGCGCTTGTGGCGTATCATAGCTACGCTGGGGCGTGGATACGATACGGCGTGGTGCTTTGGGGCAATTCTACTGATTCGTCATCTGTGTCTATTTTACAGAAGCGTTGCCTCAGAATTATAGCGTTAGCCGGGAGGAGGGACACCTGTAGAATGTTGTTTACTAAGTACCGTGTTCTTACAGTGACAGCAATTTATATATTTGAACTGTGCAAACTAGTTAAAAGACATGCTCAATATTTTACTAGAATTGGAGATAAGCAAGGGCGTTATGTATCACGGCGCCGTGAAAATGATTTAGTCGTACCGCCAGTGCGCCTGGCGTTATATAAAAATAGCTCGTACTATATGGCGGTTAAAGTGTATAACCATCTGCCACATAAATTAAAAGCCCTCAAAGACGGTTTATTTGAGAAAAAATTAAAAGAAATTTTAATAAATAAATCTTTTTACAATATAAAAGAATATTTTGAATGTAAAATAAATTATAAATAAATGTTGACTTTTTACTATTTTACTTTTGACGTGACAACGTCTTAAATTAGGTTGCGGCTGGGAGTCACTTATGAAAAAGTGTAACGCTCGGTAACGTTACGATGAGTCACCGAACGAGAGAGAGGCCCGCCGAATGCCTTGCGTCTCTCTCCCACTCAACTATGTTTTAAATATAATTCTTTGTTTAAATAAATGTTTTAAATTGTTACTATTATTTCATCCTTCTTCCTACTATACGAATGAATATTCACATTAAAATTATTTTACCACTCAAAGTCGTTGTCACGTAAAACTTTCGCCCGTATACCGACTTTACAGGCAACCAATTTTTTTATTGTTTATCTTAGGCTTTACATATTAATTTTGATTTTATATTTAAATTAGTTTTACGATTCTAAAAATGTTATGTTTTTGTTTATTTTGCTGTAAGTACCTACTACAGACAAATAGGTACTTACCTATTGTGATTTTAATTATTTAAGTTTTTGTTATTAGTTTTTGATTTAGTTTATACCTATTAAGATTTTAATTTATAATGTGTAATACCTACCTAACCTACCTAGTAATAACTGGGTAAGTACTATAAAATCACAATGCCTTTAAAGGTAAATTTGTAACTACTTACAATTAACACCTGTATAATACGAACAACTTGTTGTGTACCTATAATGTTACCAAATTTAAGTGATTAAATGAATATGAATATGAATATGTTAGGTACAGTTAGTTCCACTAATGCTCTAATAATCGTAGGTACCTAAGTAATACTTAGTATTTTTTTATAGAAGAAGTAAAACTACGCTTGTCATTTAACTACCTAGATACTTGTTTGTACATAGGTATTTACTTCTAAAGTGGAATATTATTTCGTATCATTATTGTTTTTAGGGCATAAGCTACCACACTACACTACCTACACAATAAAATAAAATCGCGATTGCTATCTATAAGTAATATAAATTTTACTCGTCGCTCATGTTAATTTTTCATAGGAAAAAATAATCTTCATGTAATATAACCGATCTACATCTATATCTTAGAATATTATTCTGTATTCTGTGATCTATCTACTCATATCAAAATTAATCAATATCGGTTTGCGTCAAAGAGTAACAACAAACAAAGTCACTTTAGCATTTATATAATTACGCTCATTCGGAGCGACAGTGACGCAATTGTAGAAAAAATGCGAAAATGACCTAATTATACCAAAATTATCTCCATAATCATTTACGTTAGGAGTGAAAACGCCACATTTGTAAGTTCAAAAAATGCCCGCTAGTAAGCAAAAAGGCGTTGTTGCACTATTCCATTTTGGCGCGTGAATACCGGGCGATAACGGCCGAAAAGTCAGTTGCGCGGGGTGCCCCGTAAAGTGTGCACGCGTGTGGGAGCAACATCGCTGTAAAGGTAAATATGACAAATTTTGTTGGTAAATTTCGGTGCTACAACGACGCAATTGTATTTTGTGCCATTATTAACTCGAAATTAAAACAGTTTTTTGGATACAATGACACATCATTCAGTTGCGCCGTTGTTGTACCGAAAATTTTATTAGTTTTGGTATTTTTTCAGACGTAAATGTAATTATGGCGATATTGATCTGAAATACTTGAATAATCTTAACAATTATGACATATTGCAATAATTTTATATAAATTGTATTTGTTTAAATTTTAAGCTATTAACATGGGAAGCCGAGCACGAATGTTAGTCAAGCTTTGTGAGCAATAATGTTTGACAGCTGATAGTATTGCGGGCCAATCGTTTGCTTCAAAAACAGTAATTACTACTAGTACGAATGGTAAATCAATAAAATACTTCGCCTGTTTAAAGTTTTATTTTAATATTTTCCTCGTTGTAACGTTTTGTTGCCACATTTCAGAGATATCATCCATAAAACAAAAGCAAGATAACAATGACAATATTTCAAACATTAGTACGGATATTCAACAAACGGATACGGATACTCATAATCGACGTAAGTCATTTTTTTAAATTTATTATATTTATTTCGAGGGTTTGATTTATTTGATTAGAATGTTGTTTTGTTTAGATGAGTCATTCAATTAAAGTTATTTTCTATTTATTTTAGCATCAACGGAGACAGAAAATAGTATTTCTTTGCTAAATGACACGGACCCGCCACCTATCGTTTTAGAGAACGATGGCGAAGGCGAAATGAAAGACTTTTCTGCAGATGATAGTGGTGACGAATATAAGCCAGAAAAGTCTGTTAAACGTAAACGTATTGATTCAACGTCATCCAGCTCATCGTCGTCATCATCATCCTCTAGTTCATCGTCCAGTTCGTCCAGTTCGTCCAGTACTACATCGACTGCTCATGATACTGCCGAAAATTCTAACATAATAGGTACCAGCCAAGTTTGGCCGCCATCTCCCGAGATAATTGTTGCCAAGAGAGGTAAGAAGAGAGTTCGTAATTAATCTGCTTGGACAAAAAATGTGCGTAAACGACAAAGAAACTCAGGAAAGGAATACGTATCTAGAAATGGCAAAATTGTTTTAGAAAGGTCTGTTAAACCACCTTGCACTGAAAAATGTCGGCTTAAATGTCGTGATAAAATAACGGAAGAACAAAGACAGGAGATATTTGAATGTTATTGGGGCTTAGGAACTTTACAAAGACAGCGTGATTTTTTAAACTCCTTTTTAACAACATTGAAAGTTCCTTACCGTCGAGTTAAAGAAGGAGCTGCCAAAACTAGGAACCAAAATTGTGTGTTTCATTTTACGCTAAACGGCGAAAGTATGCGCACATGCAAAAAAATTTTTATGAATACTTTGGGTATCCCAGAGCGAACATTGCGAACGGTTATTGATGGTAGAAATAATTGTAGAACAGGTGTGATTCCCGAAGACAAGCGTGGCAAACATGCTCATCATAATCAAGTAAACCCGGAAATATTACAATCTGTTCGCAATCACATTAACTCTGTTCCTAGAATTGAGAGCCACTACACTCGGGCTAACACGAGTCGTGAATTTATTGACGGTGGTCTTACCGTTAAAGAATTGCATCGCAATTACGTATCTAGTAGAGGAACAATGCCATCAGCAAATTATGACATGTATCACCGAAGTTTTAACACTGAATTTAATCTATCATTCTTTGTACCTAAAAAAGATCAGTGTGATCTCTGCGAATCATACAAAAATGCTGTTGGAGAAGACCAACTTAAATTAAAAGAAGCGTATGAAGAGCACCTAAAACAAAAAGATTTAAGTAGAAAAGAGAAAGCTAAAGATGCAGAGTTAGCAAAAACGGATGGTAAAACTGTCGTTGCAATATACGATTTACAGGCAGTTATGCCTGTGCCTATTGGGAATAGTTCAGCGTTTTTTTACAAGTCAAAATTAAATTGTTTAAATTTTACGGTGAGTATTTTACTTAATTTTTTTCCATTTGTAAAAAAAAACATTAGTTTTTTCTAACATTTCCATTTTTTTTAACAGGTTACAAATTTAAAGGACAATCTTACAAATTGCTATTTCTGGCACGAGGGGCTTGGCAATAGAGGTGCCATAGAAATTGGATCCTGTGTATTAAAATTTCTAAAAGAGATTTCAGAGCGTCATCCTAATTGCAATATAATATTTTATTCTGACAACTGCTGCGGTCAGCAAAAAAACAGGTACGAACCGTAAAAAAAATGATTAAAATACTAAAACATGTCTGTAATAAAGTAAAATTTAATTCTTTCAGATTCCTGATTGGCATGTATTACTATGCCGTTGAAAATCTCTCAATAAATTCAATTACACATAAATACTTGATCCGTGGTCACACTCAAAATGAGGGCGACAATGCTCATTCGCTAATTGAGAAATCTATTAAGAGAGCAAAGAAGTCTGGTCCTATCTATATTCCTTACCAGTACGTTCAACTTATAAGAAATACCAAGAAGACTGGAAATGCTTTTGTCATTAACGAGCTGAACTTTGACGATTTTTATGATTTAAAAAAGCTGTTTGAGGATATAACACTTAATGTTACTAAAGATCTGCATGGTAACACAATTAAATTGTCTGAAATAAAAGCCATACGATTTGTTCAAAATAGTGACACTTACGATCTTAAATATTCTTATGAAAGTGAATGGGTACCTGTAAAATCGAAGACAACTAAAAATACACGTAAAAGTCGATCAGATAATAATTTAAATATTACTGAAATAGATTTGACACCAGCTTATAATTCAAAACTTACAATCTCTGACCAGAAAAAGCAGGATTTGCGTACTTTGTTAGAAAAAAATATTATTCCTAGATGTTATTCTGGATTTTACGAAAGTTTGTTTTAACTTACTTTAGTGCAAACATTTATTATTGTCAATTGATTATTTTTCATTTTATAAAACTATTTTTTAATTGTAAGTTTCATATGTAAAATACGATACGATTATAAGACATTATTGTTCTAACTTTCCATTGATTACTAAGGTGCTACTGATTACCTGTTGTGTATCTAACTCATAAAAAAAAATGGATGTGCATGGTTATAGATTGTAAGAATATTGTAGTAAACGTCTGTCATTTTGCTGTGCCATATTAGACACCTGATATTATAAAGGTATTATTATGATAAATAATTCTGTATATTAATTTAATTAATTTAGTACTGAATAGTTCCTATTAAAGTGTAACTAAGGCATGAGTCAGCTACATTGTATCTGTGATTTAATAAGCCATATAATTATGAGGCATAAATATGTCATAATTGTGATTGTTCCTTTTTATTATTAAAATAAAACAAACATTGTTGCATTCATAGAAAATGGTTTCATTTTATACGAGACAACACCGGTCATAACTACACGAATATTATTTTCTAGGGCAACAACGACGCAACTGTAAGACTTAATATAAAAAATATTTTATTATACAAAGAAATGAATTAAGTGATAAAAAAAGTGTGTATATTTTAAAGCTAAGGGTTCAAACTACAAAAATAAAATACAGAAATAGTTATAACCTTTATAAAAAAATAATAATCTTCATTAATGTTACGACAAAATCTTAAAACTGACGTAGTGTAAAATTTACAAATTTACAGTTGTGTCACTTTCGCTCCGAATGAGCGATTATTATATGTATTACTTATATGTATATAATTGGTTTATATTTTAGCGTTTTATTAACGTTTAAATATACTTAAGTAATATTTTTGTAATTTAAAAAAAAATCTTTATTAAATAAGTAGTTAGGATTGAAAGTTATTTTATTGGGAAATAAATAATTATATGTCTTAGACCTGCAATTTATCTATTGCACTTTATTGCGTTAAAGCAAAGCATTAACATTAAAATGATGAATGGATCAAAAGAAAGATAAAAAAAATAAAGTGAAGCATCATAGAAGAACTGCAGTTAATGTTTGTACCTAAATTAAAAAAACCCTCTTTATTTCGTAAGTCAGAATGTGTGTTCGTGTAGCACCATCTACAGAATTTTAGCGAAAGCACCTCCTTACAGACGTGCCTTCTGTCAAACTCGTTGCTTTCAAGCGGTTTTCTCTCTGGTCTGTTTCATAAAACTGTTCGTTAGGTGGCAGCAGCAAATAAAACTAAATAACTCTTGTGTAAAGGTCCTACCTAGTATAAATCCTCTAAAAGCTATAGGCACCTACTTTATGCCATCCATTTAGTGGCAATTAGTATCGTTTAACGCAATAAAATCGCCATGAAGCGTTGTTATTTGTCTAGCTATGTTGGGCAAATGCGGAGCAATTTCTCTGCGGGTTCGCGTTTATTTTATTTTTTCATTAAGGATCTTGGGGGAGCCTGATCCCTAGAGAACGCGTCCCCGGGTGGCGGATAGGGGCATGCCCGTAAACGTCTCTTCTTATGAATCCTCAGGGCAGGAGGGAAATAAAACACCTCCCGCTGACCAACAGGCCGGAGAAGAAAACTCCGATATCAAACCCCTCATTGCAACCTAGTTCGACTTATTTAGAGGTCAGGTCGCGGTGAGTGCTGTACGTTGGGCTGGAACGTACAGAAGTGCTTCGGTGGAGGAATCCTATGGGATAAACGGTCTAGCACACGGACTCACAGAGAGAACCACAGCTAGGCCAATGTAAGCTTAAGGACGATAGATCCATTAGAGGTTGCATTGGTACGGATGACATTAGGACAGGATGTTAACCAAGGCTGGCGGCGGAGGAACGTTTTATATAGACGTCAACGGTGGCAGCCCCAAACCAAGTTAGAAGGCTCACAGTTCACCTGCCAACACGCATTGGACTAGCGTGGTAGGTTGCTGTCCGAACCCCCTAACATTATGAATAGAAATAATAAAGATCGGCCCCAAGTGCCCGGCATCCGGGGTGCTAAGAATCTCCGGGCGGGATCATCAAACAATCAAATAACCAAGGCTAACGTTTTAAAGGACACCGATTTACTTAATATAATGACTTACAATGTACGCACTTTGGTAAGGGACGAGCGTTTGAACCGAGATAAGTATATGTAATAAAACAACGTATACGCCACGCGGTTTATTCGAGACTAGCTCACACGCCTGCACGCACACCTGCGCGCACGTACAACTACCCACATACATAACATGAACGAGCTCGAAAGTGAAAAAAAACATTCGCTGGGATAAAATAGGCCTCGAAGAGCTGAGAAGACAGGGCGAGCAAACATTATAGCGAAACGACAGTGTGTTTTACCCTATGGCGAAACTAGTGGACTGTCGGGCGTAGGATTTTTAGTATCGAAGAGGTGGAAACATAATATTGATGAGTTTGTCGGATACTCAGATCGAACTGCTGTTTTAAAGATTCTGGTAACACACAATAAAACCCTTACTCTCTCGTCCAAACATATGCACCAACATTTGCATATTCTGATGAAGAAGTGGAAGAATAAGTATTACGACCTTCTTAACAAGGCCTGCGACGATAACCGCGGCACTTGGAATATGGTCATCGGCGACTTCAATGCCAAAGTCGGACAAGGCTCCAAACAGATTATGGAAGCACAATTGGAAATCATGGTCTCGGAAACCGTAACGAGCGAGGAGCTAGATTGATCCAATTTGCCTTTGGGCAAAGCCTTAAGATTGCTAACACTTCTTCATTAAGAAACCACAGAGACGGTGGACATGGGTGTCACCAAAAATTAATTAGATTACATTATAGCTTCAGATAAGCAAATAGTAAAAGATGTGTCATGTCTTAGTAAAATTAAGTACAGCTCAGACCATAGGCCACTACGGCAACAATTAAATTCGAGTTTAAAATCCACCGCATGAAACTTTTTTCCAAACAAATTAAAAACCATTCCAAGCTAACACTTTTAACATACTCTGATCAATTTAACTTGAAACTTTTCAACTCTTTCAAAAGCCTCAAAATTAGAGAAATAGATGATGTTGATGAACAGTACATTGTGGTGAGAGAAATACAAAATAGCAATAAGAAGATAAAGGACACCGAGAAAGCAAAGCTATCTGAACAATCTATCAAATTGTAACATTGTTTTTCTTTTCTTTTTTTTGTTTGCTTTTTATGTAAATGTTTGTGTTATTATATTACAATAAAAGTATTATCTATCTATCTATCTATCTATCAAACTTATTGAAAATAGACAACATTTTGAAATTGGCACTAAGGACTACAGAGATATTGATAAAAAGGTTAAACGTAGTATACGAAGAGACATTAGACAATTAAACTGTGATCTTGTAAAAGCAGCAATAGAAAAAAACACTTCACTTAGAATAGCTATACAGGGAATAACAAAAGGAAGACGTTGGATAAACCGCCTACATGATAATCAAGCAGTCAAACATAATCACCAAATAGAAATTGATACAATTTCCAATAATGGAAATTTGTACCAATTTCTATAGGAATCTTTATTACGACGAAACAGAATTTGATCCAGATACATCATACTTCCGTTTTCTGATGCCATACCCTACATAACGGGTTGAGAGGTTCATGATGCCCTGAAAACCATGAAGTATGGCAAAAGTGCCGTAGCGGATGGTATCACAACGGAAGCACTCAAAAAAGGCTTAACTACTTTGATTCCGGTACTTACGAATCTATTTAATCCTATTTTAGATACAGAAAAACTTCCCAAAGATATGTGCCACTCAATCACAGTCCTGCTCCATAAAAAAGGCGACATGTCCAATATAAATAATTATAGATCAGTAAGCCTCATATCCCACATTTACAAAGTATTTATTAAAGTCATACAAAATCGTATCGCCGATAAACTCGATCGAATCAACCACTTGAACAAGCCGGATTTCGCCCACATTTCTCTACTACAGACCATCTCCACACGCTAAACCAAGTAATAGAAAAAGATTCAGAGTTCAATAAGACACTTTACTTAGCTTTCGTAGACTATACTAAGGCTTTTGATAAATTAAAACACTCCTACATATTAAGCGCATTAACAAAACAGGACATTGAAAAACTTATATAGACCTCATCAAAATTATTTATAGCCATAGCACAGCAAACATTCGGTTAAACCCCTCCGGTCCTTTATTTAAAATATCAAAAGGTGTGAAACAAGGTGACCCACTCTCTCCCAAACTATTTACAAGTACCCTTAAAGAAATTTTTAAAACATTGGCAAATTCCTGGACAACAAGGGGCATAGAAATCGGTAGCAATCGTCTGACTAACCTACGATTTGCAGATGATATCATCCTCTTTGCTCCATCGGCAACGGAACTAGGACAAATGCTTCAAGGACTTAACACGGCAAGCCTTGAGGTGGGACTTTTGACGAACCGGTCTAAGACGCAACTGATGACTGATGAATAGCACGAAACGTAAGGTAGAGGTAGATGGGCAAATAATACTTACACTATGTCGACGTGTACGTCTATTTGCGCCAGCTAGTTTCTTTCGACAACAGGCAAGATAAAGAGATCGATCGCCGAATTGAAAACGCCGAGAAAAGTTACTGGTCCATGAAGACGCTAATCGAGACCTTCCAATCTCTCCGAAGCGCAGACTCGTCGACGTGTGTATCTTGCCATCCTTACCTACGGTGCACAAACCTGGTCGCTAACCGAATCACAAAAGTCTCGATCCCGACTCAAGGTTTATCAAAGTTTATCAAAGAGCCATGGAGCGCAGCATTCTCGGCATCAAGAGAATCGATCATGTCCGAAACACCACACTGTGTTCCATGACAGGTGTTGCCGATATTGGACATAAATCTGCAAAGCTCAAGTGGGACTGGGCGGGGCACGTGGTAAGAATGAACCCAGAGAGGTGGGCGAACATCAGCACGCGTTGGGTACCCAAAGAACGACGTCGGCGTCGAGGCCGTCGATGCTTTCGACGAAAATTGGTTAGAACTAGCTAAGGAGAGAGAGAACTGTAGGGAAGCGAAGGAGACCTATGCCCAGCAGTGGGACACTATAGGTTAATTAAAAAAATAAAAAATAAGAATCAAGTTAACAGAAGTTCATATTAAATGTGTTGCGGTTTCATAGTTCTTTGTACCTGCTTTATTGGTGTGTGGGAGAATTGTAGGTTAAATGAAACTAGCATTGTGCTGAAATCGTGTATTCCAATCTTAGTGATAACACTGATAACCATATAAAACGCAGAAGTCCTCCTGGATTCTTAAAATGTACTCAGTACAGTTTAGTCCCGAGATCATGAAATATCAAACTGTAAAACTTATTTCGAAAGCGTGTGACAAACACTTCAATCGTTCATTATTAATAAACAACCAGTATCAACGATAACAAAGCTTAAGTAGCTTTTTAGATTACATAATAAAGTTTACAACAGCCGTAAGATTGGCAATGGCAATAAATAAATAACTCATCTTAAAATAATAAACAATGCAGAAACGTATAAGCAATACTTATATATCTACAAAGATTACATACTTAGAAAAAAACAATATAACTTCCAAGTTTAAGAGTGACTTGCATCAAAACTTACAAATTATAATTAGCAATAACCATATTTACACGCTATTTATATTTTACTTTTTAAAAAAACTACTTACGTACCTAAATTAATTTGATTAAAGCAAATTGTATGTCGTTTGTACCTAAGTATTTAATTTAAATACATATTTTGCATTCACGTGCTTTACACGTAAATTAAAAATAGCACTTGCCTCGGGTGAGATTCGAATCCACGACCTTTCCGATCCGATCAAGCGTCAACTATTCCATCTAAATACTGAGAAATTGAAAGAAAGAAAAACAGAAAGATAAAAGATAGAAATAAATAAATAACGAAAAGAATAAACGCGACGATCTCCACTTGTGTTGTTAACTTTGAACATCCGAAGAAGTGGAGCAGCACAAGACGGCGACGGACGTGGTGGAGATCCTTAGGGGAGGCCTTATTCCAACAGACGATGTCTTATTCAAACCGCCTAGGCGGTAAATAATAAATAATTAATTAAGCTGATAATTATCAGAAGGAGAACATTCGAGTCTCCAAAATAAATCGTCTTCGTAATATTTGATGTTTATTACGTTAATAAGGCATTGGTCACACCAAATGGATTGTCCGCCGCGGACTGTGAGTATGCTCACTGACTGTGAGCCCCAGTGTGAACGTGGACTCAGTCTACAGTATGCGTTCTTACCAAGCCGACAATACGCTATAGCGTACAATCCGCTACTCTCGGTGTCGAACATCGCGAGATACACGTCTGCACTCACTGAGGTTTCTCGAATGAATTGTGCCCGCGGTGCAGCAACTTAATACGCTGTTACGTTCGGCTACGTAGGCAACGCGTCTATACGCGTAGTTAAAAAATCGGCCACCAAGAGTCAGCGACAACACACTACGTAATAGCGTATAGTCGGTTCGATGTGAACGAGAAGTGCCTAACCAATGCCTCGGTGGCGATGGCGGTGGTTAACGCAGCCGCCCGGATTGCGGAGGACGTTGGTTTGATTTTCGACCTGAGGTACCTCACCCATGTTCTTTTATTCTCACGTCCACTTATTGAAGTACCAATTCGTTAGTTCATTTAAGTGCCAACTTATGTTTATTTTACTAATAGAATCGGTATTTTTATTATTAAATCTGTATGAAACAAAATCAGTAATTCATTAATGACAGAACCTTTATTAATATGTTATGCGCTAATCCTAATTTGTAAGGTTTGTTGTAAGCCGCCCTGAATAATACATATTTGGTTATTCTACAAGATAATACAAGTTCAAATGTAAGCTAAAAGAGTATACAATAAATAAGTTAATTTAGTGAGCGTTATATAAAGACTAGTCAATAAAACTTTATGGGCCAGTTTCACCACTTATAATTATATGCCAGACAGCCTATCTATAAGTTTTGTCTTAGTCACATTTATACCGTATGACAATGACAAAATGTATGATCAAAGTTTGACCTTACATCTTTCAGACACATAAGAAACAGTGAAACTTATCTTAATATTATAACCTTATAACTACAAGGTAATTTTATGAACTAGGTATTACCAAAATGTTTTTGTAAACCTTTTTTTAGGATGGTCAGAATGACAGCATGATACAGGAATCAAACTCCATGGACGACCACAATGCAAGGTTACTGATACAGACACGCCATAAGTATAACAAAGTATATATTTAGATTATTTAATATAGTCTTTAAAGCCCAGATAGGACTTTTGTTACTAACTAAGCCAATACCCTACACATAAAGATCCTAGGTACAAACTAAACATAGCTAATACGGACACGGAAATTGTAATTTGACCCCTATTGCTCGTCTTGCAATGACTAATCTTGTCTCGTTACTTGCGGTTATTAATTTCATTGTGCTCGCAAACAAGCGTGTGTCCATTAATTCATAAAACCTTCGACCAAGAGTTGGTATTGTTGATCAAATCATAAAACGTAACGTTTTAATGGTTATTCCAACCTTTAGTGTTTCAGGAATTTCCGAGATTTCGAGATCCTAACTGATAATAAAATACGAAAGAGACTTTTTATTTGTTAAGCATTTTCACGCCTCGATCAGACCGGGTACAGTAAACGACAACAACGACGAGGATTTAAACGTGTCCTACGTTTAAATCCTGGTAAAGATTCCTTGTAGCATAATAATAATTATAGTCCACACATATGTATTCGCGGGCAAAATACAGACAACTTGTAACCATTTAAATTGCAATTTGGGTCTATAACAGCTATACTTAAATGCTTTCGATTTGTATTTACTAATTTATAATTAATAATTATACGACAACATTTGATCACACTGACAGTCTTATTTACTTGGGCAAGTGATATCGATAGTAACTACCGATAAATTATAAATAGGATAAATGCCTTATATACTATTATTGCACAAATACTTGCTTATGTTATTGTAATTCTGAAGCTTAGATAAATAATCAACAATTACTGTTATAATTACTAACGCCGTGCTCAGAGACGGCAATAAGCATTAATGATTATTAATGAGCAACTCTGATCTTTCACTGTAAAAATAATAGTTCATTAATGATAAAACCTTAAACGAAACACATTTTGAGACATCCTTTAGTTACTTCACTTTACTAGATCAGCTGTCATTCTATCATCCTAAATAATAAAAATCTACTTAATTTCAAGGCTGATCATACAGGGCCGTTACTGGCATATGCACTGGTTGGTATGCATCTCATCTCATGCATCAGACAACTCAGCAGTGACATGCCAGCACAAATATACCTCTGGCGCTCTGTAAAGCAGGAATAAATACTGGCACCAGTCACCGGCTGACGCAGGGTCGTTGCTTGCGCAGCGTCGTCTCGCACTTCTCATAGTGTGCCAATACAAATAAAATTACTCAAAAGAAGAGGAATTCGTAATATTTGATTTTTTTTGCGTTAATAACGCACGAATAAACTCAAAGATAACAAACCTTTTTTAATAATCACCACCCATCTGGGGTAGTAACGTTTTTAAACGTTTCGTTATTTTCGAGAAGAGGAATTTATGACAAAACTGCGCTGCCCAGTGTAGGAGCGTGCCAGTAATTGCCCGGTATAATTCAGCCGTAATACAGTCTTCACTGACAATGGTTTCACATTTATAGATCAACATGGCATCTTATATCACAAAACCGTTCAAGCCTTTTCAAAGAAAGATCTAAATCCACAGCCGCATCCTTAGATTGAAACAAAAAAGAGTAGATATTATAGCAACAGCATGTAATTCAATACAATATGCCTCAGAATCAGGCTAAATTACATGATATATGGCAATATGTATAATTTCATAAAACTTTTTATTTTGTTTCAATCTTAGGCTATATCACATTCGTTTTCTCTAAAGTTAATCTATGTAATAAGAACATTTAAAAAACCAAACATCAAACGTTTACAAGGCACAATGATCAAGATTGACTTATGTTGACATATTAAAACGTATGTGTAAAATTATAACTATTATTAAAACCGACGAAAAGAACTTCTATAGCTGTTACCGTCGTCACACCACACTAATTACTGACTGTACAGTAAATTACATAATAAAATGCCTTACTTACCTGCTCCTTTTTGTGACTGTTACTGTACTTATAAAAATAAGGTGTTACAAACGTATTTGCCCTTAGCGAAAACGAAATTACTCAAAACCTAAAATTGTTTCATCAGAATCGAGAGTAGAATCGATTCAATTGATAAAAAATATGGGTCACGTTTAATAAAAAAATATATTTATGACTACGCTTTGAAAATTGACTCAACTCTATCGTTTTTTTAGCAACGTTACTCTCACAATTTGAATGCAATCGCGGCGGCCACATCCTAGCAATTAGCATAGTGTTTTTAATTTGCAAGGAATTCAATATATGTAGGTAAGTACCAAAAAAGCAAATAATCTTCTTAAATAATTAACAAAATTATTTATATTGAGGTTTTGAGCCATTTTGTAAAAACATTGTTAAGCATAAATTTTTTTAGGAATTTATTTTCAGTTAAACCGGATTTATGAGTGGGAAACTTAAGTTTCCCCAAGCCGACGCGTGACCAAACAACCCTGGAGGTTATCTTGCTAGATTCTCCGAGGCTTTAAGTCTCTAAAGGTTAGAACCTCGCTTTGAGTTGATCGTATAAATATGAACAGACCCCCCAGCACTTTCACCTATCATAAAATGGAAAACGTCTTCGATACATTTTGAACTTTGGCGCTATTACTTAAGGATCAATATCGATTGAAATATGACAGTTTTGAATAGGTTGATCTGCAGGCGTGTGTTCCTATCACATTCATCATTCATACAAACATGACTATTACCCCCGAAGGGTAAGTCAGAGAGAGAGGCAATGAGGACAGCAAAAGAGGACCTCTACCATAGTCCACTTTTTACCAAAGAGCGACTGTACATGTGCTCAGCGTAACAGGTAGTGAACCCATCGCCCCGCTCTATGCTGTTGGAAGTAAGTGCAGTATTTAGTCCATTAGTCGCCTTTTACGACACCCAAGGAAGAGAGGGGGTGGTAGTATTCTTTCACCGCTACGCGACAGGTTATTAAGATTAGCTAAACCGGAGAACCATTAAAATCCAACTATGATAAATAACTGCAACTGCTATTCATACTAGAAAGGCTATTGCTATTATATTTGTGGACGACATCAATCGAAGTTCGATACTTTGCAATTCGTAATAATACTCTTCGGTAACTTTATTATTTAAATTTTGATAGGAAAAAATGTTTACTAGAAAAAATCAACCAGTCTCAGGAAGCTCGAATGGAATTCGAACCCATGACTATTGGATTGCCGGTCCACTGCTCAAGAGCAGTGGATCGGTAATCCATTCAATAGTAAACATTTTATACTACTCTTCGGTTTACTAGTTTCCCCAGGCGTGACTTTGTCAGTTAAGTTCGATTTGAATGGCTAAATGAAGTAGTAGATAAGCTATGACAAATAAATCGAATATAACATAATTAATATTACCTATTGTTTCATTAAATAAACGAGGGATACCTACCTCTCACTCAGCTTTCAACATTTTGCGTGCGTAAGAATATGAACTTTATGTTCCAGCAAATACGTTTTACTTTTGTTTGTATGTCAAAATCAGAATTTCTTTTTCATTGTCATTATTGCAACACTTACATAATGATGTAATTCTTAGAGCCTATTTCACAATGTCCGAATAAGATACACATGTCAGTTAAAATTACAGTTTTAATTATGTGCTATCTGTCAAGTAAGGACTTACCTGGAGATTGTGAAACAGGCCTTAGTGTACGGCCAGAGTGCCCGCTCTGGTTGAGCGTCGGGCGGGGCGGGGCGGGCAGTGTTCATGTTTAACAAATGCTAGCGCGTAGTTGTATCCTGAGTAACGGCCGAGCGGAGCGTCGGCATCAGCGGGCTGGTTTGCATCACCGCGGCACAGCACAAACAAGTTTGAACTAGCACGCGACGCCCCGCTCGACGCAAACCAGCCCGCTGATGCCGACGCTCCGCTCGGCCGTTACTCAGGATACAACTACGCGCTAGCATTTGTTAAACATGAACACTGCCAGCCCCGCTCCGCCCGACGCTCAACCAGAGCGGGCACTCTGGCCGTACACTTAGAGCCTGGTGCAGATTCTTGGTAATAATACCTTTGACTTTGGAATGACTTTGACACATTACTCAGAGTGATGCCTTTATTGCCATAAAGGCCATAAAGGAAGTGCCCTTCTTGGCCAGGTCTGAGTAGATAGATTGTTAGGCTTGTACACACGTGTGTGGCACACGTACCGCAACCACACCACACCACCGCGAAAAATGGCGGTCAAGCGGTGGTTACATGTGAATAGTGTCGCTGCGGCTTCTTGCAGTTGCGTTGTGTTATTGTGTTACCTACAAAATGTGGATGTTGTTGCGTTGTCGCTAGTGGTTGCGATGTGGTTGCGTAGCGACAGACAGACAGACAGAGGGGGGAGGGCGCAGGCGTGCGCGCAGTGTCTCGTCGCGTCAACGCAACGTTGTATCTGCGATGTGGCCGGCCGCTAGTTCGCGGTGTCGCTGGTGGTTGCGTTGTGGCTGCGATGTAGTCGGTATAACACATGCAGTCGATAGCTGACGGCAAAATGTGGCCCGTGTGAATTCAACTATTAATTTTCATACAAATTAGCGCCCGCCCACGTGTTTTTTTTGCCTGTAGTGTGGTTTTCGTGTCGATGTGGTTGTGGTACGTGTGATCACACACTTTGGTACATACATTTAAAAAACAGCTCTAACATTCAGAAGCTCAGAGATTACTTTGAAGGTATGATTCTGACTGAACTCCGCTGCATGCAGCAGCAGTGCTGACTGTTCCCCATATATTCTCTATAAGTTTATATGAGATTACATTTCGAGCTACGCAGCAATGTCGCGGCAGCAATGCAGCGGCAGCACTGCTGCGTGAAGCGGAGTTTGGAATCATATCTTAACATGACAGTTTTACGGAAACCATTAAAGTATGTTAAGGTATTATCATAATAATCTTACACAGTCCATAGTAATTAACTAAAACAGTTTATTGTAACAAAACAAACCTCACAAGTCATGCAGAATTAACCTCCAGTTCTTTGAAATATTGGTCTCTTACAATTTGACATCCTGAAAAATAAATATATACTTATATAACATTTTTGTTACTTTACTGAGTTTTTTAAATTGTAGCAAAAGCAAATATGGGATAAAAAAAGGAATCAAAAAATATTTGACGTAAAAATAATGAATGTTTTCTTTTTTTAAATACAATGTTTTGCCTGCTTTTCATATCCTACGTGCGCTCACTCTCGTAGGCAAAACGACGGCGCGCCGTCATAGGTGCAAAGGGTGAATAATAGCGGTCACGCACATGCGATTTGATAACAAGGCGGCCCGGGCGCGGCGGCTGCGCTCTAGGTGGCAATGATTTTAATTTTCTTAAGGAAAAGTTGACACAATAAAGTACAAAAAAAAAGTTTTTTTATTTCATTAGGTAATTGGTAGTACTGCCGCTATAGTATCACGTGAAAAAATTTGGCGGGTGGTCCAAAAATAACCCTGTATAGAGATGACCACGAAAACAAGTAATAGTCTTTTTTAATAAAATAACTATTAAGTACTACTAAGTCTAACCGCCTCTGTGGTCTAGTGGCTAAGCCACCGGTTTCAGACCCAGAGGTTCCGGGTTCGATTCCCAGTGGGGGTACATCTTTGTGTGCTCGATTTGGTTGGTGGTAGGGCTGTTAAGTCTGCCTGGCTAGCTACCACCATCTTATCTAAGTCTGTCGCCATAACAACGATGTTTACAGCATTGTTGTGTTTCGACAGTTTGAGATAAGATAGCCAGTTCCTCAGTGGTTGAGGATTCCGGGTGAGGTGCGCTTCCACCTTCGGCCTTATCGTCACTTACTAGGTGAGATGAAGGCCAAGCGCTTACTTGTTGTGGAATAAAATAAAAAAGTACTGTTATTTTTTATATGTAAGAATAACAGTATTGATATTCGTATTCGTCACTACCATTAAATGAAAAAAAAAATGTTTTCCTTCATTTCGATTTAACACGTTCAACGCCGTGCGGGTCAAATTTCTATTCTTATTGTGACCCGACGGCACTGAATAACTTAATTAAGTAGGTAAGTACCTACTAATCCTAATATTATAATAATCATAAAAATACTGACCTATATTATAGTCTTAACTCAAAAATCAAGCAATTCTGACTTGAATTGTTCTTTCTATGGCACTTCTGCATAATGGACATAGTTCCATGCCATTCTTAGAGCATGACAAACAGCAGCACATATGGCCACAAGGGACGAAAACTGCCTCACACTTTGCATCCATGCAAATGACACATTCAGATTCATATATTGAGCCCTCTACTTCAACCACTGTGACCACACCAGTACAATTCTGTTCCTCGACCATCAGCTCAGGAGCACTTGGTTTAGACGAATCAGGTTGGTCAAAATCACCATCAACAATTTGATTCTTTGCTGCTATGTAACTATCTATTGCTTTTAGTATGTTATCTCTATCAGCTGTTAAGCAAATACCACATTCTCTCAAATTGTCATGTGTAATATCTAAAAGTGAACCCTCTGAAAATAAGAACTTGACTAAGAAAGGCAAACAGTGAATCACACCATGCTGTAACAGCTGATTCGCAAAAACAGGATCTAAATGTTTTCCCATATCCAACAAACTTCTTGGGGCAGAGTCTATCAGCTTTTGGTAATTTTTCAACCAGAAATCGGAGCTCTTAACATCTGTTTCATTCTCCATTTCTTTTAATGTTGTTATCAGCTGGTGTCTCCTTTTAGACTGTTGGTCCAACAGGTCATCCAGTAAATTGACCATCTGTACTCTCTGATGCAAAAGCTCATTGTAATTATAAGAGATTTGCAATTTCTTCTTCTCTTGTTCTATTGCACTGAGCCTAGCTAAATGTGTGGAGATTAATGATATTTCCTCATTTAAACTCCAGCTTCTGGCATCAGTTCTCTCCATCAAAGACGCAACTAACGCTTTTTGTACATCTAGGTCTTCTAATAGCTGACCCACTAAGGCTGTCCGTGACTGATCCTTGGCACGAAGCAATTCTTCCAATTTGTCATTTACTTCCAAATCCTGCATGAGCATACCTCTTTTCATATGACACAAGCTATCTTCATAATGCTTTTTAGAGTGTTGAATTGAATAATCCTCCTCTATTAGCATTTCCATAGCTCTCAAAACTTCAGATTTCTTTACATTATCATAGTTTTGTTTTACGATTTCTAGTAAACGGTCATGCTCAGACTGTTCATGAGCTAATTGTTGTTGCAATATTTCTGGTTTTAAAAATTCTGTTTGAATGAATTTGTTGACTAGAATTTCAATGTCTTTTTCGTCTCCTTGTACTGCGAGTAATAATTTTTGGCGTTCAAGGTCCTTTGTCTCATGGACTTTAGCAATTTCACAATCTAGTTCTTCTCGTTCTTGAAGAACTTTTGAAAGAAACTTTTCCCTTTGTAATTTGGCAGCTTCGTGGAATTTGTTTTCTTGTTCAATTATAGCAGCTTCCTGCTCTTCCCATGTTGTTGTGTTATGTTTAATGAATGGATCAACAATCGCACTTGGTGATGGAACTGATGAGAGTTCCGAATCCAAAGGAGTTGGTAAAACATATTCTACATTTAATATTTTACAAAGATATTTCATTATTTCCTCTGTGCCAAGCAATGTAACATGCGATGGTGGATAAACAAAATTCTCACCATCTAGTTCAATACTTATTATGTTGGTAGCTAGACAAAGCTGAGGACACAATTCTTTTAAATCATCATTGTCTGTTATCATTAATTTTCTTAAATTCTTTAGTTTGCCCAATGACGGTGTTAAACTTTTGAGCCTGTTTTTAGAGACATTTAAAATTTGCAGACATTGTAAAGCATCTATGGTTTCAGGTATGTACTCTAAAAAATTTTCTTGAACATGCAACTCGGTTAAATTAATCAAATATTTAATATCATTAGGTATCTGCAAGAAGTTATTGCAACTTATATTAAGCACCTTGATAAGATACAAATCAGACAAATGGCCACCGCCATCCAATGATTGCAATCTATTGGATTGTAAATACAAACTTTCCTTTCTGTATACTCTGCAACATAAGTAAATGCCGGACGGTACTCGCCGCAGTTCACAGTCGGAAAGGTCAAAATCAGGTTCAGGGGACTCTTTGGCGATATATAATCTTCTATCTATCTTGGCTTGTAAATCACTGACACTGCTAGTAGATTTCTTACCGAACAACGACATCGTCGTTTGCTGTATGCATGAAACAGCACAACCCATTAAAACATCAAAAAATATCACACACAATAAGTTTCCCGATGTCACCGGCTTCTGAATAGCATCGCTGCAAGCTTCACTAATCAATCACTCATAAATTCTTAAGCAAAGATCTGTGATAAGGATTATTCATTTTAGGAAGAAAACACTTGCGAATATTTGCATCCGTTTTTTCATCACTTCACTCACACATCACACTCCGCCCCTAATCATAAATATGTCAATGTCACTTGCTGTCATTGTGACACAGCACAGTGACAGACCGAAGAAACGTTCCGAAATGAACAAAAAGAACTACAACTGAAATGAAAGAGGTTTGGATAAAATAATTATTAATGTGTCACTAATGTGTATCCATAAAGTTACTATACCTAGCGGAATAGTAACTTTATGTGTGTATCCAATATAATTATAATGAGTATACGACAAAGTGACCTGGGGGGCGATCACGCTAAATAATGTCAACAAAACCACAACTGAATCTCAGCCATTAGACCTACTTTTGTAGTGCTATCGCGTTTGACACAGGCGAAGGCGCTAAGTATACGAAGTAGGCGGAACGGATGTGGAACAGATACTTTAACGACTAATATAAGCCTGTTACAATAATTGTTTGTTATTGATGTTTGTTCTGCGTTTTGTGGTTAAATTACATAAATAATTTGACTGAAAGAAATTTCGGAACACGAAAGTTTGAAAGCCACAGCAATTTGAGATTTGGTCTAGTGGGATCGGATGTCCGAAACAAAAAAAAGAAAAATTACTGTTCCAGGTGACTTTTTTAACTCCAAAGTTAATCTCATAGGACGTCTAAGAACGGGTATTTTCTTTCTATGAACTCTGCGTTGTTAGGCACAATGGCGATTTTAGAAGGCAGTCCGGTCTTCACCCATGAACGTCCGATTTTTCCCTAGGTTTTAAAATTGTAATCGTATTTTAAACATCCGTATTTATCAATGTAATAAGTATATAAAATAATCGCCTTCTATGGCTTCATATTTACCATAGTAAACCGTTGATGAAAATTACTAGGTACTTCAGGTGGAATTTGAACCCTCCCGAACCCGAAATATACATCGGTCCGCCACCGACGAATGGTCAACGCCACCCGGTATACGGAGGACGGCGGTCAGTGTCCCCACCTTAGGGTATTTTACCCCAAATTTAGGGTATTTTTACGCCTTTAGGGTATTTTTAGGGTAGAAAATTATTTAGGGTATTTTTCAGGGTAAAATAATTTAGAGAATGTTTAAAACTCCTTGCAAGCAAATTGGTGATTTATTAAAAAAAGTGTTTCCGAACGTACCTAGCTTGTTGTTATTAATCAATTTCATTTAAACGAAAATTGATTTGTCTTTTGGGGTAAAAAAAAAAATAAAAGTGCCTAATTTAGGGTAATTTCTCCGAGCGTTAGGGTAAAGAAAAAATCTGAGGTGGCAACACTGACGGCGGTTCTGAGGTACTTACCTAAGGTGAGAAGCGAACCCACACACCAGCGTTGCCAGACGTGCGATAATTATCGTAGATCCACGATAATTTCGAGGGGCATGCGATAAAAAATAATAATGAAGTATCGCACGATAATTTGTATAATTCGTCGACTTTCCACGATATTTTTTGGTACCACAGTCAGTCCTTTTTCTAGTCGATGAGCTTTTTTTTTTTTTTTTTTTTGGCTCGTGACGTTGGATGTTACCATATTTGGAGTGCCCAGTCGTATAAATTCTGTTTTTTTGAATGCGATAAAAACACGATAATTTTGCTGTAAATCTAGGATAGTTTTGACTTACGGATCTGGCAACACTGCCACACACGTTCATACACGTTTATTATCTCGTTCAAATGTTACGTTTCAACTGAATTACCTACTTAACCCTTAAATAACAAAGATAAAAGTAAGTTACTTTAGGTAATTCAAAAAAACAACTTGAATAACATTTTCTAATGTTTTATTAGTCTAACAGTCTTCATCACTTTTGTATCAATTATGTAACAAATAGACAGCGATTAAACCACTTCACAAGGTAACAAAAACATTGAAAAACAGCTATAATTCTACAGTAGGTACTTATTTATATCACATGAGTAAAGATTTACTCATTATATTGCAATAATTGGAAGCATGCAATAATTATTTGTCTACATCTATCTAATTTTTAGATTCTGAAACCAAAGGTTGTCTGACAAATAACGGTAAGGTACACAGTATCAACAGTTTATTTGATGAAATTGATGAATGAGTTTTTAAAATTTTATGTGAACAAAAAGTGCATAATCTCTCTTTAAAGATATATATCTATCAAGAAATTTAAATCTAATTGTACCTACATAATAGATTTTAGTTTTTTACTTTAAACATCAAATGTTAGACTTATCGCCCTTAGAACTATTTTATAATACTATCGAACTCATTTTTACATAGCGGAGGTGATGTTTGCGCTGAATGACTACCATAATCCATTTCTTTCGCCAAGACTGCAATACCATAGACAAATAAGATAATGCGTCCTTGGCAATACCAATACCAGGATATATACTTTGTTGAGTTACGGCTGTGGTTACAGTTTGAATGGTATGAGATCCAGTTAAATGAAACATATTATCTAAAGCTTCATGGTCGACATCAATGGGTAGCAGCAATCGACCTTACTATCAGACTGACCTATATAATACTACGTAAGTATGCTCAGTAAAAAAATATATTATAGGTAATCTGTGTCTACCTATTTTTGACTATCCTTTTTCACATCCTCAGATTGCGACGTCTCTGCAGGATAGTAATATTTATAAGGATAATTTTCATTTAAGTTTTGACGATCAACTTTATACCAGTCCTTAATCAATGGCACCGGTGCTCCAAACAGTTTGTATTCTTCCTTCTTTATTGGCGAATATGACCCTGTATAATACTCGTTAGAACTTTCCGGTTCATATTCAGAACTCTCCGAATTATCATCGTGGGCTGTTAGTTTGCTTTGTTGATTCTTATCGTCTGTGTATAATTCTTGATTGTAATCGACAGGATGTTGTTTAAACTCCTCTTTCTGATACCAATCGCCGTAGGTTGGTACTGGTTTACTAAACAGTACATAATATTTTCCACTTTTCTCTTCAGTGTTTTCTTTGGCGATGCTTGGTGCAGAAAAATCACTGAAATCGTGTTTATTTTTTAAATTATCGTATGAAGCATATTCTGGTGTCTCTATTTTGAGTGATCCATTAGAATAATGATGGTGAATTTTAAATGGATATGAAGTTCTAAGCGATTGTTCTTCATCTTCTGGAATATTTGGTTTACCTTCAGGATTAGGTTCTTTAATGTCTAATAGCTCGTGGTTCTGTTGTTTTTTCTCTGAAATTAGAGTGTCCGGGCCATCCTTGTATAAGCTTTTAATGTATTCAGCTGATGCATTTTTATCATCTACCGACTCCTTATCCTCCGAATATATCGGAATAAAGTCGTAAGCTATTTTAGGTATTTTGTTGGGATCGGAAAAGTCAGAATAGGTATTAAGCTTATAGGCTGTTAAATCAGGTGTTTGTGAAGGATATACATGAGTTTTTAGTATGTCTGATAGTCGATTGAAAGCTTCGTACAGTTCATCGGTATTGTAGGGCAACACATCTTCTTTTTTTTCTTTTAATGCACCATCTGATGTTTTGTCTACATTCACATAGTTTTCATCTCCTTTCTCGGCTTTACTAGTATCTTCGTGTCCAGCTATACTATTGTATGGACTTATTAAGTGCACATTATCTGGTTCTGCAGTTTTTCGTTTTGTGTTATTTTCTTCAGCAGCGTACGGTTTATAAGAACCAGTTAGTGATTTATCAACTCCGTGTCCTTCAATTTCCTTCGCTGACAGGGCTTGCGGCGTTTTACTAAAATAATCAAACATATGATATACGGGTTTACTGGGTAAGTGATATGTTTCTGCCTTCTCGTCGGGAACTAATTTTATAATCACTGTTTTACCTTGATGGTATCCGATACCGTGTCCATCGAATGGTTTGTTTTTAGGCGTCTTCTTTTTTATTAAAGTTATTTTTGTAGTGCTTTCCTCTCCTTCACTATTCGAGTCAGCATCGCAGTACATTTTATTAAGTTTCTGGGTATCCTTATCTGAGAGGCCTGCTCGTTGACCAATTTGAGCACCACCCTGAAAAATAATACAAGGTGCAGAATAATAATGGTTTTATGTTAGATCAGTAGGCGATGTTTATCAATACCTTTCGTTCGAAAAACCTATTACCAACTTTCCAATTTTTTTAAATTAAAGGTAACTAACTAACTAACGTAGTTAACTTCTATTTAGGGTTTCGAACCAAATAATTTTCGCAAGGGTTTTTTAATTATCACATCTGTATGCTAGTTTGCAGAGCGTCACCTATTTTAGCCCCGTGTGCCCTGCCTATTGGAAAAAAAACCCAACGACGGTCTGTTGTTTCCAAAGCCACTCCTGTTTGAGCTCCACCTATATTTTTTATTTTTGTTAAAAGCACTCTGGAGTTTAAGAATTTAGACTGGTTAAGTGATATAGCAGTTGACAAAGTGTTTGAATGCTGTGGTATAATATTGATTGACATTAGTCTCACGATAATTTGTATTTATAGGCCCCCAAACAGTGACATCAACATTTTCTTACAAAAGTTAGATCAAGTTCTATTCAAAACCCTACGCCAATCACGGAAAATTAACAAAAAAAGTTGTACTAGTGGGAGACTTTAATATTAACATTCAAGAGCTCAGTAAGAACACTAGGTTATTTATCTCACTATTAACTAATTATAATATGAAATGTACAATAAATGAACCGACACGCATCACCTCAAAATCTAGTACTTGTATTGATAACATAATAACAAATATTAAAAAATATTATGTGAAAGTATTAAACAACGGTATATCGGACCACACTGGTCAAACTATATCATTTCCCTTTAAACCAAACTTTACATGCAAGTACTGGTACGAATACAAAAGACATATTGATAACAATTTGGACATATTTAATAAATATATTTCACAAATTAGTTTTACGAATGTTTATGAACAAAAAGATGTTAATGCAGCCTATGACGCATTTTTGGAAATTTTTAAATTAGTTTATGATCTCTGTTTCCCTTTGGAACGAGTTAAAATGACATCAAAACTAAAACCAAACTGGGTTACTAAAGGCATAAAGATTTCCAGTCGAAATAAACGTCGGCTACACAAAAAACTGCAATTAAGCAGAAACGATCAAAATATTGTTGAATATAAAAGATACAAAACAAAGTTAAAACGCATCATTACTTGTTCCAAGAGACAAACTAATTTAAAATATATTAAAAAAAGCACAAACAAAGCTAAAGCCACTTGGGGTCTCATAAGATTACACACATCACAGAAAAGAATGTTAAAGGAATCAATTCAATGTCTAAAAAATAATAACAACGAAATTACAACACCACAAGAAATTGTAAATTTTTTAAATAGTCATTTTATATCACAAAACGTCAATAACTACAATCCGAATTCGAACCAACGTGAATATCTGCTGAGTTGTGACCCTATTATAAGTAGTTTGTTTTCTTGAGCCTACCGATAGGTGTGAAATTGTTAGTTGTGTCAAAGCGGTCAAAAATAAGAAGAGCAGTGGATATGATGATGTAACAATGCAAGTAGTCAAGTCCTGCATAGAAATTATTGCTACGCATTTAGTATTTATTATCAACATGATGTTAGAGACAGGCTGCTTTCCTGACAGTTTAAAAATTACAGTGATAAAACCACTTCATAAAAAAGGTCCTCGAAATTTAGCGGATAATTATAGGCCTATTGCTCTCCTTCCTGCCTTTTCAAAAATATTTGAAAAGATATTATACTCAAGAATACTGGATTTTCTTAATAAACATGAAGTACTACAAAATAACCAGTATGGGTTTAGGAAAAATTTGTCAACTACCATGGCAATATATCGTTTTCTTCAGGAAGTGTGGCAAGCAGTTGACAAGAAGAGACATTGTGCGGCTCTTTTTATAGACATGACGCGTGCTTTTGACTGTGTTGTACACCCTATTCTAATTACTCAACTTGAAAAAATTGGCATTCGTGGAATCGCATTAAAATTGATTGAATCATATCTTGATAATAGGCAGCAAAAGATAAACTTAACTTTTCTAAATAAGCACACAAAAACCCTTCAAAATGTTGAATCTGGACTTCAAACAATACTAATGGGAGTACCGCAGGGTAGTATTTTGGGTCCTCTATTGTTTTTGGTTTACATTAATCAGCTCCCTAAAGTAACGAAACATCTTTGTGTAATGTTCGCAGATGATGCATCATTTCTGTTCATTAAAGATAAGGACATATGCTTTGAAGAATATAAATCTGACATAAAAATGACATTAAATAAATTAATATTATATCTCAAATCTCTAAATTTAACAGTTAACTTACAAAAAACAAATATACTGCAAATAAGAAACTACAAAAAGGAACAACTTAAACTTAACATAGAACACAATAATATTGTTATAAATGAAATCGAACGCACAGAATTTCTAGGTATAATCCTCGATACTCACCTAAATTGGAAATTTCATGTAGAAAAAGTAAATAATAAAATAAACAGTTACTGCTATGCGCTGTCTGTGCTGGTCGATGTTTCCTCTATAGAAGTGGCTTTAAATGCTTACTACGCAAATGTCTATTCATTGTTGTCTTATGGAATAATATTTTGGGGTAATTCAGTTAATGTGAATAGTACATTTTTACTTCAAAAACGTTGCATTAGATTAATTTTTAGCAAACAAAACGATGAAAGTGTTCGAAGTACATATAGAGAAAAGGGACTCTTAACATTGCCTAGCATATACATTTTGGAAATGTGCAAATTCGTGAGAAATCAAATGTCGTTGTTTCCAAAAATATCAAATTCAAGAATAAGACAAGCTCCTTTGAGACGCTTCGATGCTTTGCAATTACCGCGAATAAGTTCTATGATTTTTGAAAAGAGTACTTATGTGTCCGCTATACGTATTTACAATAAATTGCCTATTGAATTAAAGTGCCATGCCGATTATAAATTTACAAGAAGGTTGAAAGAGTGGCTAATTACTAAAGCATTTTATAATGTTAATGAATATTATGATATAAAAACTTAATTAATTAATTAGGCATGCATGAATATTATATTATTAATAATAATTAACAATGTACAATAATAAATAAATGAATTAAGTAATTAATAAATAATAATAATAATATGTATAAATATTAATGAAATGTGATTGGAATTGTTTAATTTAAAATTATTGAATCGTTAAATGTGTTATTCTATTGTATGCCCGTTAAGGGTAACTGTTCTTACTTTAATGCAATGTAACCTAGCAAACAAAAATGTAACAGTAATGCAATAAAGTTTTATTCTATTCTATTCTATTCTATTCTATTCTATTCTATTCTATAGTATTGCTACACGTGACAGTTATATAGATCGTCACTTATTTGGAGACGATAGTGTCCTACCCGTTGAAGGAGAAAGCCCGCCGGCTGTAGTGCACCACATTGTCGCGAGTCACGACTTTTCCAACCTCATAATCGTCACTTACATCTACGTATGCCAGTATACAGATCGTTACCTGTTTTAGCGCCATGATGTTCTGCTTATTGGAAGAATAATCCACCGACGACGATCTGATGTTTCCAAAGCCCGAGAGAGTTTCGTCTAAAGTCACCTGCTACGTGGTAGTATGTAGATCGTCACCTGTTCGAGCACGATGGTGTCCTGCCCGTTGGAGGAGAGAGCCCACCAACTGTCGAGCGACATATCAAAACTCATAATCGTCACTCATGATGTGTGTATGCTAGTATGCTGATCGTCACCATATTAGCGCCATGGTGCCCTGCCTGTTGGTAAAAAACGCCGACAGTCTGTTGTTTCTCAAGCCACTCCAGCCAGTGTGAGCTCCGCCTAAAGTCTACTGCTACGTGATAGTATGTAGATCGTCACCTGTTTGGGCACGATGGTGTCCTGCCCGTTGGAGGAGAAAGCCCGCCGGCTGTAGTGCAGCACGCTGTCGTAGTCGTAGCCGACGCCGAAGTCGGACACCGAGAACGCGTTGTACTTGCGAAAGTTGTGCCGCGCCGCTGTCGATAATTATTTTTACTTTAGATCGATAATAAATTATAATATTTAGTAAGTTTTTTAAGGTTGATTGCAGACAATGTGATTGTAAAATAAATACACATAGTTGATTTGTGTTTTAACGGTCCAATTAGGACAAGCTTTCGTTTCTGGAACAAGAAAACTAATTAATTTTAGTAGCTGTCTTTATTATTAAGCCAAGAGTCTCTTAAATTGTATAAAGTACACCACAAAACCTTTCATTATTCACTTTAACTGCAAGTGCACATAGTCGATCGTTGGGCCCGCATCTATAATGTTATTCAAAACAATTCGTATTTAACGAACGATTGATGCCACGGCTTAGTATTTCCTAAGGTATACCATACATACAACATAGGGCTGTCTGCGTAAACAATAGAAAAACACAAAAAAATAGGAAGTTAAGAGGTTGATTAAAATTCTTCGTTCTCTGGTTCCATCTCAGGTGGCCGGATATCATGGGCACTTGGGTCCGTGAAGTTGCTGCTCAAAAAGGTGTAAGTACTCAAATAGTAGTTAACAAAAGATTCCCTATTTTCATTTACAAAGCAAAAAGCAAAAACAAAATTGAAAAGAAGGTTACTTTAGTTTCATAAGTAGGTAAGCTTTTAAACAAAAAATTAGTAAGTAATATAAATTTTGCTATAGGCTTAGCCCGCTGTGTATTCTATGATTGTACTGCCTTACTCTTCCATATTCTCACGTCAATTATTCAAACGCAAGATTACTTTTTGTGCGCTCATTGTGAACGTAATGTCAATATTTGTTAAGAAACGAACCATCTTGAGTTTCACTGAGATCGTCGCTCGTCGCATGACCCTTGCACCGCCGACAAATTATGCGAATATTTGCGTTGACACACCCACTTGCCGCCATAGTTATCCTTATTAAAACTTTCCAGATAACTTTTCACCTACCAAATGGTTCATTAACAAACAGGTATGATTCATTTTTTAAATTGAAAGAGAAAAATATAATTAAAAAAAGTAATGGTGGTGCTGCGCTCTTGGACTACGATTTGCGATCTTTCAAAATAAATAATGTTCGCAATACCAGGTCGCCGGATGGGTGACCAAATAAAAAATCTGTCGAACGTGCGGTGTGGGCTATATCAGCTATATTAACCTTTACATTACTGAATTTATTAAAAGTGCAATAAAATCCGAAGTAATATTACAAAATATGTAAAAGTAACTATATGTGAAAGTGAGAGAATGTTTTATGTTTTTTTAAAAAGCACTACGTTTCCGTTAAGTCCTGTATCTATATTACTAAAAATTAATTGCCGAAATGTTTGTACGCGCATCACTTCAGGACGGCTCTACCGATTTGGCTGATTTTTGTTTGTTGTGTTCGTAAAAAATTCCCTTTTCGTAAAAAAAAGTGTAAAAAAATTGTCACATCAATTTTTTTTACACATACCGTATGTATAAAAGAAATTTTTTGGAAATTAGTCACGGGATACAGGGAGTTCACGCGGACGAAGTCGCGGGCGGGCTGCAAGTAAAAAACAAACGTCACTCACGTTGCACAATGTTCTCCCAGACGACGTCAACATAGTCGTCCCGGTCGGGGCTGCTCTGCATATGGTAGAAGCCGAGGGTGTGCAGCATCTCGTGCACCACCGTGCCGTGCCTGAAGCAGCCGCGGCCGACGGGGTGGCGTCCCGACAGGTTCAGCACTTGATAGCCGCTCTGGTAGCCCACTTGGGAAAAGCAGCCTCGTCTACTACCCTATAACATATATACATAATATATTCAGGACATTATCCCCGAAGGGTTAGTCAGAGACCAGGGAATGAGGACTTTTTTTTATTGCAGAAGAGGCAAACCATCAAGCGGGTCATCTGATGGAAAGTAATCACCGCCGCCCAAGGACTCCCGCAAAACCAGAGGAATCTCAGACGCGTTGCCGACCTTTAAGGAAGGAATAGGCTCGTTTCTTGAAGATGCCTAAGTCGTAACGGTCCGGAAATACCGCCACCGAGAGCTGGTTCTACTACACTGTAGTTCGAGGCAAGACATTTCGTGAAAAACACACAGTAGTAGACCGTCATCCATCATGGTAATGTGGATTTTCATCCACATAACCTTGACATGGCAGTCAGTTGAAATGACAGTCGATTGCGTGTAGTGCGGTAAAGGAAATCAGCGGCAGGGATCAAGCCGAACAATTCCTCAGAACACTCCCCATGATATATGCGGTACAATATACAGGAGAGACGCAACGTCTCTCCGATCGAGCCGTCCTGAAATAACCACGTCGTCGACAATTCGAGCAGCTCTGCGTTGAATGCGGTCAAATGGAAGGAGTTGGTATTGGGGTGCTCCAGCCCAAAGATGGGAGCAGTATTCCATATGCGGCCTGATCTGTGTTTTATACAGCTGTTGTAAGCGGTGGGCCGGCGTGAAATATTAACCCGCTCTATTAAGCACACCCAGCTTTTAGGTTATAGTCGTGGACAATTTCACCAAATGATAACTGCACATGTGCTCAGCGTGACAGGTGGTGAGCCCATCGCCGCTCTACGCTGTTGGGTGTATGTGCAGTCTTTAGCCATTTTTGTCATAAATGTTTACCTTGATAGTAGGCAAGAGTACCATGTCAGAAGAAGCAGTGCTATTTTGACAACTTATTTGTTCTGAATGTACTCGTAGTTGGTACTCTGATAGGGGTTACTTATCATAAATTCGAAATTTTCCTGTACGAATTTTATTTGACCAAAAACGTTTTGTAATTTTTTGTTTTCCATAATTTTCATTTTACAATAAATACACTCTAGTGTAGGGCAGACAAGACTACGTGGAGTCGGTTTTACCGCAATTCGTTTCTGTCACTGACTTTTGTAGCACAACCTTACCGAAAACACAAAGTATAACTTTTTAAGACATTTTAGTTTATTTACCTAATAATTAACATTATGAACAACAAAAAAAACGAAAGTCTGGATATGTTATTTTAGAGAAAAAGTTACTTCGAATTTTAATACTTCTAGTTATGAAATTTATTGTTGGCAAAACATCTTTTAAAAGAAAAAAAGTATTTTTGATAACCGGCTAATAGTTTTTCTGGAAAATGAAACGTATATGTATGTTAGGTTTATGGATTAACAAAATTATGTAAAAACAACAATCTGGTATTTCAAAATTCGTCATACCGTTTTCGAACAATTGAAATTCGTACAGGAAAGTTTCGAATTTATGATAGGAGCTGTGCCGTACTTGAAATAGCGCCAGGACAGGTTCGGATCTTAATAGCTGCTTCGGTAGCTCACATGGTAACCTCGTTGAATACCCTATAAATAGTGGTCATTTCACAAGTGGTTTTCAGATAAAAAATAAGTAAGTACCATTTTTTTTCTTGGAAAATCCAATAATCAGGCTTTCAGGGCAAAATGTCCGTTATCATCGAAAATACAAAAATTAATGTCAAAATGAATCTGTGTTCAGCTTTTCTTATTTTGAGACTGGCAACCCTATGTGGTATAGGACATTGATAAATAATAAAAAAAATCACTTACCTGAATGACTACCGCATCTCTATCTCCCTTCTTGTACGGTCTAAATTTGATACAAGACGCGCGAGCTATGTCGTCGATGCCATTCTGAATAGCTTCTACCTGATCGTCAGCTGAAAGGATAAGAACGCTGCATTGTTAACTGACTCCACAAACTTGACGCTTCAATTGATTTTGCATCGTTTCTCACTGAAATGTTCCTTTTGGATGTAGTAGATGACTTCGTTATCCGGCCACCTCTTCGTGCTGTCCCTCAGGCCGTTTCGCGATAAGCCCTCGGCAACATCTTGGACGATCGTACGTCTCTGTCGGTCGTTAAGGATGAGGTCACCCTCGAATTTGCCGCTCTCTTCCCACGCGTGGTCTGGCACTGTTTCGTCTTCGTCGAAATCGTGGGGATCTGTACCCTCTATAAGGATGAAATAGTTATCGTAAGTTAATCGTTTAAGCTTTGTATCGAATTGTTAACTATGATTTTTTTACACTTTAAGCGCCATGGTAGACACCCGACAAACAATTAAAATTCAAATGTGTCAGGTTTTGTGGCGGTCAAAGTGTTAAAAAGCGCCAATTTGACATTGAATCGGTGTTTAAAATTAATAAGATAAACTGGAACAATGACCGACTCGAAACCACAGGACAGGTTTAATAGTTTATTACATTTTGTTTATATCAAAAAGTACTCAAAACTGCATTCTTTATTGTAAGTACCCAATTAATTTGTACCATTTACACATCTGAAGTCTGTGGTAGAACTCCCCGAGGTCTCAAGTTCGTTTCCCAGCAGAGGAACGGTTGTACTCAGTTTGATAGTTTAAGAATTAACTTTGAGTCGACTTGGCTAACTACCACCAAGTCACTTGCTAAAACAGCTTTGTTGTTTTTTGGCCTTATAGGTAAGATACCATAGATGATGATAGTGAGTGTTATCATTTGGTGGCACAACGGGCAGAACTTTCAAGTCGTCGTAACAATAAAAAAATGAATGATAGTTTTATCACTAAATGTACTTACTTTTCAAAGTTTCATCCAATTGGGACGACTTCTTCAAGAAGTTCGAAAAGTCCTCTAATTCACTGATAGACATGGCCGAGCACTGCACCACAAAACAAACGAAAACGAACGCAAACATGTCTCTCAGTTCCATGATGACATCAAAAGTGTATCCAATCCATAAAATAAATAAAAAAATCCAACAAAAAAGGTCCGCTCAACAAACCGCACGCATTCGTAACTATGTCATATTACGGTATCCGAAACATTTTTAGCGTCGCGTCGATCGATCGGGCGGATCCGTTGGCGTACCGCTAAGTGTGGCCGTGTGATTTTTTTCCGTCGAACAAAACCCATCGATGTGGGGTGGGATTTAATATAGTACCAGATACGACCATTTCACAAGGTGTTGGGCCGCAACTGCGCAGGCGCCGCTTGCGACAGCCGCGGCAGTGACAGCAAAGCAGTCGCCGCGCGTCCGACGTGCAAGACTATCGAGGTGTTTTAGTCTAGAGACGGCACCGCGAAGCAATTCGTTGCGCACCGATTTGCGGCTGCCAGGTTTTTTTAATATATTTTTCATGTGAAATGGACGCTAACGAGCAGGGTGGGTCACCTGATGGAAAGTAATCACCGCCCGCCGCCCATGGACACCCGCAAAACCAGACAAGGCGTAGATGCAGTACTGTAAAACGCAAGTTTTATTTGGTAAATAAATAATATATTTAGGAAGACTTAGCCGTAGTAGGGTAAACTAGCGGTAGGCTTCTGCCTACAATAAAGGTGACAGTATATTAAAACAATAAGCATTTAAAATAACTTCAGAAAGTAAACGCATTCTAAAAAACTGTCAGTGTCCTTACCTACTGAAAGTCATAAAGCTTTACACCTCCCCGCAACAAGGACACCCTGAATACAATGTACAAATAAACTAACTAATTACACTTTATACACCACTAACTAACACTTAACCTAAACCTTAATACTAGACAATACACACACTTAAATATTCACACACTCTAAAAGTTATACAACAAAGGACGATTAAAAATTAAATTAAACCTAGATATTTTGCACACTGCTGATGCTTCAATTTACAAAGACAATTTGTCATCGAGACAAGTGCGAATGAAATGATGCTGTATTTCTATGTTTCTACGTTTTGATCTGGAGTGATAGATATGTGTCACTGTGAGCTAGTTTTGGTTGTCAAAGTACACAGTAATGGGTGTTTTATGTTAAGTAGGTAGTCTATTTAATGTCCCTCAGGTAGATCACCTCTTTGCATGCCTTACTGAGAGACATGTACTCAGCCTCTGTCGTTGAGAGGGCGACCGTGCGCTGCTCGCGTGATTCCCAAGAGATGGGAGCCCCACTCAACTTGAAGACGTAGCCGATATAGGATCTGCGACAGGAACCGTAGTCTGCGTCGGCGTAGCCTGTTACGTCAAGGCACTACTCTGTCTTCGACGATTTGTCGGAGTGGTAATTTAGCTTTATACACTTGGTTGCCTTGAGGTAGCGAACAACCCGTTTAGGGGTTCGCCAGTGCAATAAAAAACAATTTTATAAATAACGTCAGAAAATAAACGAATTCTAAAAAACTGTCAAGGTCCTTGCTAGAAGTCATACAGTTTTATAGTACTTAGTTGCGTTGACGGCCTTGAGGAAGAAGTAAAATCTTTGTGGAAGGAATAGGAATTGTGAGGGGGGAGGGAGAAGAAATGGGCTTCCGAGTTTCGGTACTCACCAGACGAAACACAACAGCAGAGTGCCGTTGTTTCACGTCGATATTCTGTAAGAGTACACGGTAATGGGTGTTTTTGTATTAAGTAGTCTATTTACAATGTCCCTCAGGTAGATCGCCTCTTTGCATGCCTCGCTGAGAGACATGTATTACGCCGGGGAAGCCGATCCAATTTCTGCTGCAATGCAACGCAGCGTGTCACTAATTTAGCACCACCCAGGGGGGTCACGTACCTACGGACGCGAGTAACTTTAACCCTCGAGGTCCACAATCGCTTGGTTCACGCACAATCACTGGGGCGTTTGCAGTCATGTGGCAGCAACTACGTGAGAAAACGAAAAAACTTGATTTGCGGCGTCGTCTCTATTAATAATACCTCAATGTGCAAGACCATTGCTAAATTCACCGCCCGACTTATTTTACCAATTCATATAATAGCTATTTCACCCAACAATTGATACTCATTATAGTAATTGTATTAGTGAAATAGCTGGAAAAGAAACTTGCTGTGTGCATGAAATCTGTTTTGCCTATCTATTGGTAGGTACCTAAGTAAAGTAGAATTATCTGTTATCTATTCTAAAGCACGTTTAATGAGTTTGACGACTTCTATTTATCTTACTGATTATTGAATTAAACAACTTTACGGCTTAGGTACCTAAGTAACTAATAAACGGCTAATTACTTATTTCTAGCCTGTGTTTCAAACCTTTTCAGGAGGTTTGGACGCGCTCACCGCTAACGAATGTACTCTTTACAAAGTGTGTAATTGTAGTGTGTAGAGCAAGTAACTTCTGTAACAGCATTACGAAAGTTCTTTCTATGGTCCCTAAGATCCCTTATTCGTCTTAGGACAGATTCTGGTTTGGACAGATTATGGATACGACAGATTCTTGTTACGGCAGATTCTTGTTATGGCAGAAGTAACATTGCCAACAAAAGTAAAAACCACACAATTTATGTATGGATGACAAACATTTACCTCTTCCTCCTCTTCGGAAGGGAAAATAAGCCTTTAATAAGCTTGCAACAACCACCCCTATTTTGCCATGGGCCTGTGGGGTTTGTTATTATTATGTCCCAATCCCAATCTCCCAACGTGTTAAGACCCACATGGAATTAGGGTTTCCATCTGTCCGGATTAGTCCGGACATGTCCGGATTTTTAGGCTCTAGTCCGGCCTTTGTCCGGATTTTGTAATATGACTAACAAAACTACATTTTAAGTAAAATCAAATAAGTCTTTAATCTTTATTAACTTCTAAAAAATTAAAAACAAAACATAAAGTAAGTATGTTTCTACTAAAAAGTCAGGGCTTTTATCGAAATGTCAGGCTTTTTGTCGGGACTTTTCAAAATACTAAATGGTAACCCTACATGGAATGAGCTTAACAGTTGGATTAAAGTAATAGTACTTATTTTTGTAACATACACTTCTTGTTCTTATTTTTATTAAGAAACTCTTATTTAAAACGTACCTTACAACAGTAGTACTCTTTTGGTCATAAGAGTGTAAAAGGCCATTACCATTTACTATTTGCCTGGAAAATATCCAGGGTCTTAGATTTTTCATTATTATTACTAATAACCTTGCTTAAGATGAGTAGAGATGAGGAGTAGAGATGAAAGAACTCAAATCTTTTAAGTCCTTTAAAAGAAACTCGACTCGGTTAAGACGGTTCACAACTTGATCGAGTCTTTAAACCTTGAGTCCTGAGCCTTTTAGGAGTCTTCGACTATGACTCGAGTTTTGTTTTAAGATTGAGTCAATTTACAAAGACTCGAGATTTTTAAACGACTCGGTCGTGACAAAAAGGCTCCAACATTTTAAAACACTCGACTCGTGGTAGTCGTGAGTCGTAAGGCTGTAACGAAATATTTGAATGAATGTAGATATAATATACTATTTTTATATAGTGGGTACACACTCAATAATAATACAGGGTACAGGGACATCATATATCTAGTTGATTATATAAATGGCTTCTATGTGCCTTTGTTCTTGGCTCGAGGTATTAAAGAAAAGGGCAAGATTAAATTTAATGATGACTAAGCTATAATTGATTACTATGGAAAATTTATTTAACTAATAACTTTTGACATAAATCAAAAATGCATAATTGTATTAATTTAGAATTACAATACAATTCATTGTATGGTGACAAAATATTGATTTGTTCAACAAAGCAAATTTTGAAAACCTTAGATAAAATATTCTATGATCTTACACTAAAGTGTTATTATAATATAATTTTAACAGCTCATGGCATGCTAAACGACTCGAGTTCTTTATTAAAAGACTCGAGACTAAGTTGTAAGTCTTTTAATAAAAAACTCGAGCCGCTTTATTTCCACGTCGTATTATTACTTATAATGACTAAAAAGTCTTGAGTCGTATTTTTGGAGTCTAGTCTTGAAAATCGAGTCTAGTCCTAAGTTAAAGGACTTAAAAGACTCAAGTCCTTTCATCACTAACTAGAAGGCAACTAAGTAGGTATATAGGCATCTAGTGTCATAGTCACTTGCTACCTAATTGACTTGCAACATTGTTTGCGCAAACCGTTTTATTAGAGTAGAAAGCGTGAAGAAAAATTAATAGGATACCTTAGCAATTAGAATAAATTAGATGCATTAACAAATAACATGGAGCTTCTGTTGAAGGCAGACATTAAATTACCTAGTTACCTATTGTTTTACTTTTACATACTTACATTTATTATATTTATTAATGTACAAACAAATGGTATTTTTCATCAAGTGGTAACAAGTATATAGGTACACTGGCCTGCAAAAATAAGTACCTACTTATCACACTTTTAAAATTGCAATAACTTTTTAAGTACACAGATAAACAATAATTGGGGGTTAAAGTTACTCGCGCCCGTAGGTTTACCCCACAGGTTATCTGTGGTTTACCCTTAAGACCCTACACGTGACCCCTGGGTAGTGCTAAATGAGTGACACTGACTGAGTGGTAGAGAGCCACGCTGCGTTGCAGCACGTATTGGGCCGGTTCGCCCGGGGTAATACCACCCTCTCACTAACATCCGGCGTGAAATAAGTAATAGCACTTGGTGCTGTTGTGTTTCGTCCGGCCAGTGAGGGTTCCGGAGGCCCTTTCCCCCCCTAACCCCTCACAATTCCTATTCTTTCCTAAAACCTATTCCTTCCTTAAAGGCCGGCAACGCATCTGCGATTCCTTTGGTGTTGCGGGTGCCCATGGGCGGCGGAGATACCTACTCATCAGGTGACCCGCTCGTTTGCCTCCTTCTATTATAAAAAAAAACAAGACTCACGAGACTTATAAATGTGAATATTCATCACATTATAATGGGCGACTTTAATACAGACCTTTTACTATAACTATAACCTCACCCGCAGGTTGCGATATATTATTGAGTCCGTTAACTTTAGCATTCTCCCTCTTGGTGCTACTCATCGCAATCTTGCAACCACTGATACATGGATCGACCATATTATCACATCTTCTGTTGCTCATGTCATTAAACACGGCCAAATTCTAGCATCTGCTTTCTCTAGGCACGATTTAATTTTCCTCGCCTATAAAATAAAACCCCCTAAACCCAGGCCGAAAATTATCAGTATGCGTAATTTTGCAAGGATGGATGTGGAGAAACTTGAGCATGACGCGCGTGCAATTGACTGGGCCCCTGTCTGGGATGCGTCATCCACTGACGATATGATAGCGTATTTGCAAGGTGTTACCTTAAGCCTATTCGACACTCACGCACCACTGAGAAGTGTTAAGATGAGGCGACCACCCGCGCCATGGATTACGCCTGGTGTTCGTATGGCGATGAGGAAGCGGGACAAGGCCTTCCGAGTGTTCAAAAGGTGTCGAACGGACTGCAATTGGGAAGCCTACAAGTCTGCCAGAAGTCGGTGCAATCAGTGGGTAAGAAAAGCTAAACGTCACTACATTCACAACAACGTTCTTGATTCCACACCTGTTGATACCTGGAAGTTTCTTGGTTCGCTTGGCATCGGCAAGTCAGTGGGTTCACACAAGCCATTATTTACACTGGATGAACTTAACAATCATTTCTCCTCTACTAACACACTTTCTGAAAACGTTAAACGTTCAACCATTTCTACCATAACTTCGTACACTCCTCTTTCTGTCGATCAATTTTCATTCACTCCGCTAACCGAGGAAGAGGTCCGCAAGATTATTCTCTCTATTAAGTCTAAGGCAATAGGAGATGACGGTGTTGGTAGAGGTATGTTTATTTTTATTTTAGAATGTATACTCCCCGTTCTTACCTACATCCTTAATTTTTCCCTATCTTCTGGAGTATTTCCATCATCGTGGCGTAAAGCTTTTGCTATCCCTCTTCCAAAAAATTCCAATCCTAGCATTCTCAGTCACTACAGACCTATTTCCATTTTGCCATTCCTATCCAAAATCTTAGAAGCTGCCGTCCATAAACAATTATCATCATTCGTTCTCCGGAACAACCTTCTTAGCCAATATCAATCCGGATTTCGTCCTGGACATAGTACCTCTACTGCTCTCTTGAAGGTCATGGAGGATATTCGGGATGGTATGGAGCATGCGCGGCTGACTGTGTTAACGCATTTAACGCAGTCGAACATGACATCCTTCTCTCCATTCTGACACAACTTGGATTCTCTTCCTCAGTGTGGACGTGGTTTTCTTCTTACCTTCGTGATCGCCAGCAAGCTGTTCGAGTAGACCAAACCGTTTCTAACTGGTGCGACCTAGTTGCTGGTGTTCCACAGGGTGGTATACTTTCACCTCTTCTCTTTTCGCTTTTTATAAATACTCTTTCCACTCATCTCTCTTCATCTTTTCATCTGTATGCTGACGATCTGCAATTATATGCACAAGGCGCTGTTAGCACCTTAAACAAAACCATCGTGTGTATTAACCAAGACCTTCAGAAAATTCACGACTGGTCAGCCTGTCATGGCATATCTGTTAATCCCAGTAAGTGTCAGGCGATAATTATTGGCAGTTCCCGTCAACTATCCAAGGTGGATGTGGCTTCTGTGACCCCATTGAATTACAACGGCCAGGTAATACCATACTTGTCAAAAGTTAAGAATTTAGGTTTAGTTATTGACAGTACTCTCAGCTGGGATGGGCATATTGGAAACATATCTCAGAAGGTTTCAAACACGCTCAGATCTCTGTACAGATTCAAACATTTCCTTCCTTCTAGTACAAAGATAATCTTAATGCAGGCTCTTGTCCTTCCCATCCTTGACTACGCTGACGTATGTTATACTGATGTCAATCAAATTCATCTCAACAAGTTAGATCGTCTCCTCAACAACTGCATACGGTTTATTTTTGGGCTGCGTAAATACGACCACATTTCAGATTTTCGGCATCAACTCAAATGGCTTCCTATTCGGGAGCGCAGGAAAGTGAGAGTTGTTGGTTTCCTCCACAACATCATCCACAATCCACTTGCTCCGGAATACTTGAAGTCTAGGTTTCAGCTTCTGGGTGCCTCTCACCAACGTAATCTTCGCTCTTTCAGCAACCTCCTTGTTGAGACCCCAGCCCACCATTCTGGATTTATATCCAACTCGTTTACTTTCACTGCAATACGACTCTGGAACGCCTTGCCCTTGCACATTAAAAAAGCTACCAGTAAAAATATGTTCAAGGTATGTACGCGAGCACTTTTTTAAATCTCTGCATTAATTTTTTTAGTCTGACATTATATAGTATTTTTTTATATGTATTATTGTAAGTAAGTTTATATATTATTATCTATATCTATATTTATTTATTATTTTATAAGTATTATATCTTAATCGAGTCTTTACCCGTGGTCCCGGTGGGTCGACCCATTACCGGGTCCACGGGTAATTTTAATTCCCCGTGGTCCCATGGCACTAGGGATTACATTTGAATGATATTTCGACTTCGATTATAACAATATTAAATTAATTACAACCATGAACTTCAACTTAAGATTACCTATGTATTATTATGTACATACATCCTACAGCATATAGCGGCGATGGGCTCATCAACATAATACTACCAATCCCCTTCTTCACTTGCGTGTCGTAAAAGGCGACTAACAGACTAAAGACTGCACATACAACATCACTTCCTTACTTACTTAGTAAGTATATTTTTTTTTGTTTATTATACTTACTTAATTACTTATTTTTTATATTTTTCATTTTTGTAATTAATTTAATATCGATATAATCGAAGTCGAAATATTGATCCAAATGTAATCCCTAGTGCCATGGGACCACGGGTAATTAAAATTACCCGTGGACCCGGTAATGGGTCGACCCACGGGTAAAGACTCTCTTAATCATGTATTATATATATATATATATTTGTCTACAAATAATTAGGTTTTTAGTCTAGTCTTTTTTTGCAAGCTCGTTTTTCTCTAGACACCCTTACTGGTCGACTGGCAGAGAATGCCTCAGGGCATTAAGTCCGCCTTTTGCTGTAATTTTGCAATAAAGAATAAATAAATAAATAACTAAAATTGCTATAAAACGTATTTTATTTTAAATCTCTAACTTTTATAGTTTAGAAAAAAATGAAATTTTAAAAGTGTGATACTTATTTTTGCAGGCTAGTGTATATAATCTATTATATGATCTACTTTTATTTCATAACTCTTGTAGTGTATTGCCACTTGCCACCACACTATCATAATTTAATTGGACCTTGTATTGAATGCAGGCAGCCATCTCTGTTCTTATTTTTAACCGTGGAACCGTGTCGTGTAGCTGTGAAAGAATACTACCACCACCTCCCTTCCCTTGGGTGTCGTAAAATGCTACTAACGGACTAAAGACCGCACATACATCCAACAGCAAAGAGCGGCGATGGGCTACCTGTCACGCTGAGCACTGAGAGTGGTTATAAAAATAGTAAGTTTAATAGGTACTGCCACGTTAAAAAAAGTAAGTAACCTTTTTGCTGACTCCACAGACTTACTCGATAAAAGCCATTCTCGCATGAAATTGAGTTAGCGAAGATTATACAACCTTCAAATAGCAACGTTGTTTGCAATTAGGTATTTATTCAATGCCATTATCAGTTTAATGATGAAATCATGAACTTTAACATCAGATTTAAGTCGCGTGAAAAACAGGTTGTGTTCCGATTTCACGACCTCGCGTTTTGTTTGTGGTTAGAAAAGATTTCAACAGGGTTAATAATTGGTGAAATTACAGTATCAATGTTTGTATTCTTTGTTATTATTAACTTTAACGCTAACACAATTTACACATCTAAGTATAGGTTAGTATAATTTTTATTCCATTGTCTAGGACTAGATATGCAGGCAACACTGTTATTTCCCGGGCTTGTACAAGTTATAATCAGACTTACTCAAACATTGATATGTTTAACGCGTCGATAGGCTTGTACAAGAAGCGATTAAGGGATACTACCTATAAGCTTGAGTCAATCTAGCACACTTTGTTATTGTTTATCTTTGTTTATGTTCATGTTTTTTATTTGATTCTATTTTACTAATTAGATTATTTATTTTTAAAAATTTGTAATTCTTTTAGTTTTTTTTACGTTAATTGTTTTGTGTGTCCAACTGTCCACTTTCTGTGTTATTAATTTGTGGAAACTTTATTGGTTTGTGTTCTATATATTAACGATTTTAGTTATGTATTTATGAACTGTTTGTTTCCCTAACTTTAAATAAATAAGTAGACCAATTAGATTGGTAAGGCCATATATACAAATAAGGTATCTAAGGCCTAACAAATATGAGTTGACAAACAAGGTCTGTGCTATTCATTCTAAATCTGCGCCCGAGTAATGAACCTTCAAAAAATTAATCAGAAGATATATTAGTATATGTACCTAGGTGAGACTATATTTACTTAGTAAGTACTTACTTAAATTTGCTTCCTTTTGAATATACTTATACCTGCCAGCGTTCTCTGTGCTTATACATAGCAATCTTTCTTATCATTACCTCTAATAATGATGTAGCCTACTATACTAATCAATAACTTAGTACCTATACCACATTCAAAAGATAAACTGTTAAGGGTTGTCTAAAAATTAAATCATTCGATTGTACTGACAAAGTACTAGAGGAAAGGATTAGATTTCTGCATCCTAACAAACAAGACTTTTTTTTGTTTTTTTTTTCCTAGCTAATCCTCCTTATGTACCCAGGTTTAATAAGCCCACCTGAAGGACATCACAACACTTATTTCGCGACTTTCCCTAGAAAACCTTAACATAAAAGTTATTACCTAATGGCTACTAAGATTTGGTACAACATCACCATTGTTTTTTATTTATTTCTCTATCAATGTGGCATATAAAAGATACGATGTGTAAGAAAGGTAATAATAGAATTAGGAAATTTAAAATGAGATTTGCTTGCGCGGCGGTCGTTCCGCTACGTAACTGCACGCTTTGTGGAGCAACGAGCCGCAAACACCGTTTGTCACCTCTGTGACACCTCACGTATTAATTCAATTGGCTACTTGACAGTTTTCGAAAAAGTATTTAAAAAGTTACAAACGCTTATTTTATACCCCGTACAATATTTTCTTTCTCGAAAAACCTTTATTTAACAGAAAAAAACATATTTTTCTTTGTTGATTTCAAACTTCGTGCGAAAACGGTTGGTCACGTGACATTTTGCTCGGTGACGTCACATTTCAATAAATATAGAAACTTAACTTGAAACCTGACAGATAGTTTCTGTATACTTTGTGAAATGTGACGTCACAATCCGTCACATGAAGCTCAATCATGGCCGCCCGTGTTTCGGGTCTTGTAATCCACAGATAAAAAAACGCAAATTTATTTTGTAAAAATAAAATATTTACAATTTATCTTAATATAAAAAACTATTGGATAAATATCGTTTAATCATAACCTACCATTTCCGACATATTTTATATTTTATTGTTACAACTGTCAAATAGCCAATTACAATTAACATTTTAACCGCCTTCGTGGTCTAGTGGCTAAGCCACCGGTCTCAGCCCCAGAGATCCCAGGTTCGATTCCCAGAGACAGGTTCATCCATGTGTAGGTACTTGGTTTGGTTGGTGGTAGGGCTCTTCAGTCCGCCTGGCTAGCTACCATCATCTAAGTCTGTCGCCTTAAATATGATGCTTATAGCATTGTTGTGTTCCGACAGTTAAGTGGTTGAGGTTTCCGGGTAAAGAACGCTTCCACCTTCAGCCTTATCGTCATTTATCATCAGGTGAGATGAAGGTGAAGCGCTTACCCGCTGTAGAATATAAAAAAAACTTTATCTTTTATATATAAGCAGGAGGCAAACGAGCAGGTGGGTCATCTGATGGAGAGCAATCACCGCCGCCCATGGACACCCGCAAAACCAAAGGAGTCGCAGATGCGTTGCCGACCTTTAACAAAGGAATAGGGTTAAGGAAGGAATAGGAATTGTGAGGGGGGAGGGGCCTCCGGAACTCTCACTGGCCGGACGAAACCCAACAGCACCAAGTTTCACGCCGGTTGAAATGAAATGAAATAGTATTTATTTGCCAGAACATATGGATTGGGTAAACAGATGGTATGTTATAGTTAGAACTGTACAAATGTTCGCCTTATAATCAAAGGCATGCAAAAATTAAAAATTAAAATGTCACTTACAATAATAATAATAATATTTATCTTCCATTATAATATTACACATGCATGTCAAAATATATAATTAAAATTGATCATTTGTAAATTGAAATCAATAAATACAGTAAAACTAACACAATACACTCCAACACCACGAGGGCACTTTAGGCATTTTCAAACTCTCGCAAAGAATAAAAACATTTATCAATAAGCCATTGGCGTAGCTTCATTTTAAAACGATTAAATGGCATCTCTCTAATTACTTGGGGTATTTTGTAATATACATTTATTGAGCTTATAAAACTGTTCTTGTTATGCATATTACCTTTGCATGGCTGCGTCTTTCGTTCGTGTTATTCGTGAGAGGGTGGTATTACCCCGGGCGAGCCGGCCCAATGCGTGCTGCAACGCAGCGTGGCTCTACCACTCAGTCAGTGTCATTAATTTAGCACCACCCAGGTGTTGGTATATTGTTTAAAACTTATTTTAAAACAATATACCAACTACCTGCCGCATTGGGCCAGATCGTGATGGATTATGGTCCGCCATCACACGATGTGCTGTTGTCTACGTGGGAAGACCTGTGCCCAAGCCTGCAGTGGGACGTCTATAGGTTTATATTATTTTTTTGTCTCTACACGCGATCTTATTTATAAAAATCAAGAATAAGGAACATGTAAGAAACTATAACTTAATCTGTAGGGCGTTGCCGGAAGCCAATAGGCCTACTGTCAACTACAACAAGGGCCCCTGGTGATAGGAGACTGAATAGCTAGGTACATATCGTCCTTGGTTTACTCTCTTTCTTCCCCCAAGCAACATTGTCTTGCATTGCTGCCGTTTCCATTGTAATTAGTAACCAAAATGGCCACCAAGCTACCTCGCTCCATCCCCTCCTACCAATTTGAGGGTTGCCAACATGAAACTATGAAAGTTCAAGATTCTGCTAGATAGCGCTGATGTTCAGGACGTTAATCTCACCGTGGGTCAAGCCTGAAGGCTGAAACACCTAAATATGAGCATGAGCGTATATGGGTTGCGATAACTTATACCGTTTTCATTATTTAAAAGTAACATTGTCTTTCGCCAAACTGGAAACTTCGTAATATATCAACAAAGGCATTAAGTGTTGAAAACTCTTTGTTATAATAAAATGGTTACAAATTCAATAAGGTCTTGTAAATCTTGTAAGATCGTGGAAGTAAAAGGTATATTCTCGATCAGAAACAACTACTTTTAGAAAGTAGGTTAAGATTTGGTTTAAGACATTTCATTCTCTCAACGAACAAAATTAAATTACAAGAGAAATACAACAATATCTTATAATCTAATTAGTAAATACAAAACAGTTAACATATAAATAGGTAGTTCGTACAAAATAAAAGATAAGTAGTACCTACAAGTCGTTATTAAATTCATAGGTTTAGGGCAGCAGTCAGCTTCTATGAGTTATTTTCACAGAGGATTCATCTTCACAGTACATTCTGTTAAGTTTCAATATATCGCTTTCGGACAATCCGTTCCGTTGACCAATTTTAGCGTCATCCTGTAAATAAATCTTAATTAAGTAAGTATTTCACTATGAGCAAAAAGTCACAAAATCGTTAAAAGTTATTTTGTCGGTGAATGAAAATGAAGGTATCATAGCATTTTGTCCAAGTCGCATTTCGTCCAACTTTGAAAAACCGTTTCAAATTGTTCAAATCGCAGTTTGTCCAAGTCGCAATTTGTCCAAATCGCAGTTTGTCCATGTCGCAATTTGTCCAAGTCGCAGTTTTTCCAAATCGCAATTTGTCCAAGCAATTTTGGTTTCAGAACACCAGCAGTTCCGTCTGTGCAGCAGTTCCAGGAGCTACTTATGAAAGACATTTTAATCCAAGTAAGAAGTAACTACATACTTTTTATTCAAAGTTGTACGAAATGCGACTTAGACAACATGCTATGATTTTTTTCTCGCACTGTTCCCTAAGTTGAACGATAGATACCTAATAAAAAAATCATTGCCATCCGATTTTTATTTTCTGGGAACTACATGATTATTTCATCTGTGACATAGACAAACATACTATTACATACATACAAATACATAATTATCTGCGGGTCGAGTTGATAACCTCTTATTACGATATCGGTTAAAAATTAGACCAAATGCGACCTTGCCCAAATGCAACTTTGACCAAATGCGACCTTGCCAGAATGCGACTTTGACCAAATACGACTTAGACAAAACACGACTTGGACAAAATGCTATGATACCAAAATGAAATACTTATAGGTATCTACCAAAATTCAATGTTGAAATGCACACGTCTTATAATTTGGGCTTCGGAAGGCACGTTATGCCTTATGACTGAATTGTGACGTGTATGGAAATAATATGCAATGCAGCATGCAATCAAGCTTCATGGCGCTTCGCCGGCCGCAACCGCGAATTCACTACTTGGCGGCAGAAATAGGTATCAGGGTGGTAGCCATCCAATCTAGTTCAAGGCAGAATCCTAACCAACCGTGCAAACTTTGCAACTCTCAGTGGAACGTTTATCGTCCGATGACATACATAGATAATAATCAAGACTATTATGCCTGAAGGGTTAGTCAGCGACTAGGCAATGAGGACCGCAAAAGCAGTCCTCTGCCATAGTCCACTTTTCACCAAATAGCGACTGAACATGTGCTCAGCGTGACTGGTGGTGAGCCCATCGCCGAAATACTGTCCGATGATGATGATGATAAATGGGCAAATACCTTTACCGTCACTTACATACCGACAAAGGCTAAGGATTCCCCCGTTAGGAAAAAGAGAATAAATTGTAAACAGTTGAGGAGCTCGATAGCGGCGCAGCGGTTTAGGCCTAAGGTTTACGATCGTCGCTTAAGAGGAAACAGTAAGTCGAAGTAGCATGCAAAATTCTCATACAAAACACAGAAAAACGACGTTTCGTAGTCTCCTGTTTTCTCCTTCAGAATTGGACCAATTTGTATTACCTACTTTTCTTTCTATGTCCGTATGTTTGATTTTTTTTAAACCAGCCACGCCTTAAAACGGAGTTATTTCGCAAAATTTTTAAAGGCTCCTGGTTATTAAATAAATGAATTAACATATAAAAATCATAGAATGAAAGACATAGAAAATCTCTTTCTTTAACCGATGCTGAAGAAGTAATAAAAATTGGTCCAGAGAATTTAGCATGCACCGTCGACGTAGTGTTTCCTCCTTAGCAACTTGCACAATGCCGGATCACTAGATGGGTGACCGAATAAAAAAAACGTCACGAGCCCCTTCGGAAGGCACGTTAAGCCGTTGGTCCCGGTTGTTGTCGTAAGATAGCAGTCGTTAAAACCGACCAACCCGCATTGAGCCAGCATGGTGGGTTATGGCTAGGGTTGCCACCCGTACTCTAAAATAGAGTATTGTCCTATAAGTTACGCTAAAATACTCTATTTACGTAAAAGGCAAATATTTGTTAAATGTCGCAAAGAGCAACAAAAAATACGCTTTGAAGGACAAATAAATAAATATTCTTTTTTATGCTATGTAGGTACTTTATTTTGTTCTAACAAAATGAAAAAGTACTTTATTCGTCCTAAAAAAAGGTGCAACCCTAGTTATGGCCCAATCGCCCCACGTGCTTTTTTTATGTGGGATGGCCTGTGCCCAGCAGTGGGACGATTATAGGTGATTATAGGCTGATGAATAAATAGTTGACTCACGTGCAGAGGAATGATAGTCCGGTTCCCGTTGCTGGAGAAAGCCACCTCCGGGTAGTGCATCACGCTGTCGTAGTCGTACGTGACCCCGAAGTCTGTCACTGTATCGTTGGTGTATTTCGCGAAGTTGTGTTCAGTTCCTGTGTCAACCATAATACAAATATGGTTATTTCATTGTCACATTGTAAAAGCATCTACGCATCTATTTACGAATTGAAGTTTTGTGTTAATCGATAAAAAAAAATTGAAATAAATTTGAGATTTTTATACTTACCACCGAATCAGAGGTTATTTTGTAAGTAGAACATAAAGTATATTCTGTTAGCTATTTCCTATATCATATTAATTTTTAACTTTTATACATTGTTTAGTTATAAATTAAGATTTTCTTAGAATGAAAGTAATCAGTAGTTACCTATAACTACCTACTCGATTACAGCAATCAGATTAACGACTACAATACCATAAGCTGTGCCTAGCCTACCCCTCGAAGACTAGCGAGAATCTTCCCGGTCGACCTCTTATCGGCGATATTGCTTGCTCATATAGGGTTACCATTTAGGAAAAGTCCTGGCAAAAACATGACATTTCGATAATAGTCCGGACTTTTTAGTCACAAAATGGAAACATTACTTACTTTTTATATTATGTTTTTAGATAAATGAGAAGTTAATAAAGAATTAAGACTTATTTGATGTTACTTAAAATGTAGTTTTGTTACTCAAATTCTAAAATCCGGACAAATAAAAGAGACGGACAAAGTCCGGAATAGAATCTAAAAATCCGGACATGTCCGGTGGCGTAAATACGCCACACTTTATCTGTGTACCCGTTACTCAGTAACGAATATATACGTTTGGTACAGCTCTAGGATCTATGCGCACGCTATGCACGTACGCGCGGTCGAAAAGGAGCGCAAGCGAAAATTGCCTATAGTGGTCAACTGGGTAGTTCCTCGACCCTATGCATGTAGAATAGCCTAAATGGCATACTGATGGGCATGGAGTTCATCAGCTGACAGAAGATTTTAACCGCCTCTGAGGTCTAGTGGTGTGATCGTATGTGTGGGGCCTTTAAGTCTGTTGCCATGACAACAATGATAGTAACTAGAGCGTGTGTTTCAGACAGTTAGATAAATACATGACGCCCGTTTCACGGAGGGGTAGGTATAGACCACAGCTTTCCATTTGTTATACGATACTGAACCTGACACAATCCTTTGCTTCATTTGCTCTTATAACGTTCTTCATAAGTACATGCCCGTCAGTTTAAGATACTCTTTACCTGACCTTGACCTGGAACTTCTCCCATCTGGTCGTAGTACAATCGAGAAAGTTCTAGGTCGATCACTTTTCAAATAACATAGGGTTACCATCCGCCTGGATTAGTCCGGTCATGTCCGGGCCTTTAGACTCTAGTCCGGACTTTGTCCGGCTCTTTAATTTGTCCGGATTTAGGAATATAAGTAACAAAACTACATTTTAAGTAATATCAAATAAGTCTACTGTTAACGGTTTTAATCTTTTTAACTTCTCATTTATCTAAAAACAAAACATAAAAAGTGAGTAATGTTTCCATTTTGTGACAAAAAGTCCGGACTTTTGGCGAAATGTCAGGCTTTTTGACAGGACTTTTCAAATTCCTAAATGGTAACACTTGCACACGATCTACCGCACGCTACTGTAACGTACGCGCGGTCGAAATAAGCGAATACCGCCGAAAAGTGGTCGACCGAGAACGTTCACGTTTGTACGTTCTATTAATTCTTTGTTTAACAATTACTGTAACATACCCGGTAAAATGTTCTCCCAAACGATCTTGACAAACTCGTCCCTGTCATAGGTGCTCTGCATGTGGTAGAAGCCGAGGGTGTGCAGCATCTCGTGCACTACCGTGCCGTGCCTGAAGCAGCCCTTGGCCAGGTTGAGCACTTGGTGCACCTCGCCGTCTTCGTCGGGGCTGCTAAGGCCGACGTTGGAGAAACAACCGTTCGCTGTGCCCTAGGAAGAGGTCTATATCTTCAACTGGTGATGATGTTTTTTTTATCCTTATTTTTTTAGGGGCGTTTGCTTTACAAAAGCATGTCAGCCTAATTATGATGAGGCTTAAGGATTATTTTAGTTTAGGGTATGCCCTAAACTAAAATAATACTTAACTATATAGTTATCGAGAGCCGTGGCGTCGACTCATGTCGGAGGCCAAGATCCACTTCGGGTCGCTGAGTCAGCGTTGTAAGTAAGTAAGTAAGGTACCGTCAAGCGAGGTTACTTTTGAATCGAGTCATTGATCACAGCTCCTGATCCCTGAAGTAATCTTCTATATGTCAACTTACAGTATGATTACCAATATGGCTATCATAATAGGGAAGCCCAGAACGCTAAGATACCAATTTTCAGCTACTTAAGGATGTATAGCTGTGATCAATGTTATACTTGATTTGAAAGTAACCCCTTTCTACCGGTACCTACTTAAAGTCCAATTGTGTTGATGATGATGATCTCAAATGACCGACAGTAAGTAAAATAGCTAATTTTAGCGGTCTACCCCTGCGAGCACTGCTGAGGCATGTGAGCACATCTTCTATGTTGTGATATCACGTGATACCTTATACTGGGGCCTTACCATCAACTCTTAGAGTAGTAGGTTTTACTTTTTTTATATGTGAAGGAGGCAAACGAGCAAGCGGGTCACCTGATGGAATGTAATCACCGCCGCCCAGGACACACGCAAAACCAGAGGAATCGCAGACGCGTGGAGCCTCCGGAAGCCTCACTCGCTGGACGAAACACAACCAGCACCAAGTGCAATGGCACTTAAACATTTCACGCCGGATATTCGTGAGATAGGTATTACGCCGGGCGAGCTGACCCAATGCGTGCAGCAACGCAGCGTGGCTCTACCAATCAGTCAGTGTCACTCATTTAGTATCACCTAGGGTCACGTGTAGGGTCTCAAGGGTAAACCTACGGACACGAGTAACTTTAACATTACTATGCAAATTCCCATAGTTAGATTAAAGTAATAGGTACCGCTCTATGAGGTGACAGTGTTTCCCTAATCGGTCACAGGTGGTCGATTCTTCAGCCGACATTAGGTCTTCACTTCTACGATTAGAAGGCGTGCTTAAGAAAAAAAATGTGTCTTCCAATTCGCATGTTTTGTCTTCTTTGTTGTGCTAGTAGTTTGTGCATATACCTACATGTTAGGTGTAATTATTATAAGATACAATAAGATACGAACAATCAGAAGTCCGGAAATAAAAAAAATTAAATTAACTACTTACCAATTTAAATTTCTAAAAAAGATAAATAATCTTGGCGAGTCCATAAAAACACTTACTTGAATGATGACAGCATGTTCATTCTCCGACTTTCTAGGGACGAATTTTATACAGGACTTGTTGGCAAGGTCCGCCATTCCCCCTTCAATCATCTTTACTTGATCCTCATCTGTGTTAATTAAACAGAAAGTGAAAAGTAAGCATTTATGTCCGATCAAATTCCAAATAAAACGGCTACCTTAGTCTTGGAATGGAACTTGGAATACTTTATACTAATAATTTTGTTAATTACATAACAAACAAAAAAAAACACTTTTTAAGAGGGTTTACGCATTTCGGTTTCCCATTCGAATTTCCAAGTTGAATTTTTTTTAAACCAGTAAGCCAATTTGGATGAAACTCGGCATGCTGAGTAAAATATCTAAATAGTGTGTTGAAAACATTTTTAAAAACGTTCATTTAATTGCGATTTTAAACTTTCTATAGTGGACTTTAAATCGCAATAACTCAGCCAAATAAACGTTTTTTATAAAATGTTTTCAACAAACTATTTAGATCCCTGTATTTTTCTTGAGCAAGGAAAGTTTCATAAAAATTGGCTAACTGGTCTTTAAAAATTTCGACTTGGAAGATTGTATGTACGTTGATGATTCTTATAAAGTCATCTTCCGGGGAGACCCCGGGGTCATTATGCTAGCACTACTCCTTAAGTCCGGAAAGGTCGATGTCCAAGCCTTAGCTACGCACATTGTTATTATTTAGTCTGTCTTTCGATATCCTATAAATATTAATAGTGACGTAATTGCAAAAAGAAACAATAGAATCGAGAGACACTTGACAGATAAATATATCTATTGAAATACTTGAAGCGTTATATATGGGTATGTACATAAGGAGCAATTAATTGCGCTAGTAATAGGTAAGTACTACTACTTATTATAACTAATTACTAGCTAAGCTGAAATAACTTGAAAACATAAAGTGCATGACAAAGTCTATTTTTAACAAAATAGAGGAATCATTGCGTTGTTCTGTCTAATGTTACTGATGCATTGTTTTCATTAAAGGTACCGAGCTACCGACTAGCTACTAACTAAGCTATTATGCATTTATCGGAGTATAGTAAAAAATATATTTACAGGTACCTAAATATAATAAATTTCAACATAATGTTGGACGCTTATCTATTAGACAGATTAGGTCACATTTCAATCACTTTAATGCGATGCTTCTCAATCGATACTACTATTCTTCAAAGGATGTTTGTTTGCCTTTGGCTGAAGGTAACCTTTCCTACGTCTCGTGTACATATCGAATTGTAATACTTACTTACTTCTTTGTTTTGTTACTGTATTATTGAAGCTTCATTTCGAGCCTCTAATTCAACACAGCAATGCAATAGTATGCTGTCCCGCGGCAGAAATAGGTAATAGAACGGTCGCCATTCAATCGAATTCTGGGTAAAACTCTAACAGAGGGCTTAGACAAAGTGGCAAATGCTCCTGTTTATTCAACATTCGTCTTACACTGCTGTGTACCTACTGTGCCAATTGCTGGTGAAAGTACAGGTAGGCTACTCTTGAAACAAAATTGCATTAATCAATTTCCAATCACAAATCTAAAAAATGTCAAATGGCACTTTTGTAAGCGACAACAGCGTCACATTGGAATTAAATTGCGTGGAAATTGATTGAACAAATTATTATTGAGATGGCGTTCCGGAATTATCTTTACTTATCCCAATATCGATACATATTAATCGCATTGGAATTGTATTAAGATTGAGTTGCGTTCGAGAGTAACCCTCCAGCAGCGCGCGCGCATTGTACGACGAATGACGAATAGACAGGAGATGAGCGTTAGCCACTTGTCTAAGGGGTGGGCACACACGGCAGCTGTAATGTAAAGACGTATATTACTTATAGCACGATACATCTCACTACATCTTTTCATAGAAATCGTCAGGTGACCACACACGACAGCTGTAGGTAATGTATATAGCTGTCGTGTATACACATTAATATTCATTATAGCTGCCGTGTGTGAAGGCCTTTATACTATCTTACACTCCTGTCAACATCTACAAACTTATCAATTTGTGGCAGTCCAAATCAAAACGGCCCTTATGGCAGATTATGCACACGCAGATTTTAAATATTTGTGCAAGTAGATAATGTGTTTGGGTTATGACTTATATGGTCCAGTCTCCCAATGTGGGAAGGTCTATGCCCAGCAGTGGGAAGTATGCCACCATAAGGGCTTTTGATGTGGAAAGCCACATTATAACATACCTAGGTAGCAATGAGGAGGTGCTCAGTTCATCTGTAGGTCTATAGGTATTACTTGTATACGTTCGTGCATATCTCTGACACGTATTTACCGATTTGGATGATTCTTTTTTGTTTGAAAGTAGGTACATTTACAAACCAAAGTCGTCCTCCTGGATGTGGTATACGACGGTGCGTCCAGGCCACCGCTTCGCCCCGCCGCGCAAACCGTTCCTCAGCGTAGCCGACAGCACCGCGCGCATTTGCTCCATCGAAAGCAACATGTCTCCCTCAAAGTGTTCGCCTAACTCCCCAGACAAGTTCGGGGGGAGGAGGGTATCTAGATGAAGGGAAACATTAATCTACTTTAGACTGAAGTTGCATACATACATAAGTACATATTAAACTCCCGTCTATTATCCTCGAAGGAGACTAGGCAATGAGGACCGCAAAGCAGACTACGTCCACTTTCCACGTTTCACCATATAATAATAACTGCACATATGCTCAGCGTGACGTGGTGGTGTGCCCATTGGCGCTCTATGCTTTTGGATAAAAAAAAATGAAAAAATAAACCCAAGAGAAGCTTCGTTATAAAACTCGTTAAGTGGTTACTAGACAACGGATAAACATACTTAAACACATACATAGAAAACACCCAGACCCGAGACAATTTAGAAAAACAATAATTTCTAAATTGACCCGACCGGGGATCGAACCCGGGACCTCAGAGATGCCGATACCATGAAAACCGGAAAAGTGGACGTACATCAAGTATAGTCTTTAGCCTGTTAGTCGCCTTTTACGACACCCAAAGGTAAAAATTAGTGGGCCGCCACCACACAGCCAGTTCTGAAGACTGAAGTTGATGTTATGAAATTGATTGAAGCACATAATTTGCGGATTTCCGATGAGTTTTAGCATGCAATAGTTGGGTCTGACACTAAACGTTAAATAGCCTCGACAAATTTCAGAGTTGAGAACCTGTACTTACCCGTGGTACTACCGATGGTCCTACTGGTAGTACCACGGAAAATTATTTTTGCCCGTAGTACTACTATCCTGTCTGGTAGTAGTACCACGGGAGATTTTACATTAAACGTGGAACTACCACTTATCAATTTAATATTCCCTACAAACGTATTTCAAGGTATGCATATAAGTTTGAAAAATCGAGTGTTATAGAACCTTTTTCAAAAATGTAGGTACTGGTTAGCTGTGAATGTATAAAACAAAACAAAAACAAAAAAAACAAACAAAACAGAAAAACAAAAACAAAACAAAGGAAAACAAAACAACAAAAGAAAAACAAAAACAAACCAAAAAAAAAGGTTCCACAACACTCGATTTTTCAAGCTTATGCATACTTCGAAATACGTTTGTAGGGAATATTAAATTGATAAGTAGTACCAAATCTCCCGTGGTACTACCAATAGGACCATCGGTAGTACCACGAGTAAGTACAGGTTAATTGACTGTAAATTAGAAAAAAAATCATGATTACAGCTTTTTTCTAGCATTGATGTAAGCATTTGAGAAGGTAATGAAAAATTTAAAATTATACATAATTAATAATTAACCAAAAAAAATCATGATCACAGCTTTTTTCTAGCATTGATGTAAGCATTTGAGAAGGTAATGAAAAATTTAAAATTATACATAATTAATAATTAACCAAATATTTTTTTTTTTAATTAAGCACAGATAGAAAAGATAACTCACCATCTCCGTTACCACTAATAAATTCGAGTATATCGAGATCTTTGTCCTCCGTTATCGGCGCGGCCCTTATACAAATAAACAAAAGAAATGCGATAAAAACTGTTGCAGACATTTTATAAACTTCAACTCGGGAGATTAATCGCCCGAATTCGACAATAGACTGTCGCTCGTCATCCCTGCTCATCTATATAAAGAGAATCGCCAAGGTACATTTAACAATAGGATCGACTTTTGATCGCCTAATTACATAGATAAGGTCCTAAACCACTTCTTAACTTTCGAAATAAGTGGTGGCTTGTTTCACCACTCGTGTTATCTCTGAAGGACCCCGCTGAGAACCACAGGACACTTTGTTGGCTGCGCGTCAATCGGATGTTTCGCAACAGTTAATGACTTCTACTTATGTTTGCCCTCCAAAATACGCTATCTGTTTTGATAAATTATCGCCTTGACTGAAATACATTCGCCCTATGAAGTGCAGATGATAATAATAAGACGAAGACATGCGACAGTCTAATATTGTAGGTGCGACGTTAAGGCGCGTGTTCCCCGAGTGGCAGTTTTTAGACATGTTTTTATAAAAACAAAAAATACTAAATCACTTTTCTATATAAGGCGACTGCTAGAAATCGCAAGAAACTTCAAGGGCAGGTCAGGTCAAGTTTTTTATACATGATAAAAATGAATAAAATAAAATTTGTGCTTTTTTATTTTTCATTAAATATTCATTTTATGAATTTTAATTTGATAGTCTTTGAGTATTTAATTAATTTTAAAGCAATAACATAAAAAGAATAAAATGAAAGAATTACCTTTTAAATAACGATTATTTACAACGCGCGGGCAGCGGCCGGCCGTTGACCCGTCCGCCTCATCTGGGCGATAAGTACATCTTACGTAAGTCTGCGTACTTTTTTGTAATTTTATGTCATGTTTAAAACACTTGACCTGACCAGCCCTTAAAGGTTCTTGCAGTTTCTAGCAGTCACTTTATATAATATCTAAACTACACTCGGCGTCAAAAAAATCGCACCTCTTAGAAAATCACTTTCAAATGTCATTTACTCTTGATATGCACATGCAGTCGCATTAATTATGATTTTATTTACAAGGTTACTTAATTAACTTAATAAAAAACATTACTTTTCATTATCAAATAAAACCTAATGCAACAAATAAAGTGTCACAAAAATTTGATGCAAATTTTGCTACCCGTGAGAGTTGCTAGTTGCGCTTCCTTTGTGGGTATAAAACGGTCAACACGGGTTCAATGTGGGTCATTCGCTATTCAACCGTTGAAGAGGACACACGCACAGATTTTGATGGATACCACAGCTGATAAAGCCGCTCAAGTGGTTGCACTACTGCAATCAGGGGTGCGGCAGTGTGATGTCGCCCGGCAACTGAACCTGAGCCGTTATTCCGTTCGAAGAGTGTACCAGCGCTTCATAGAGACCGGTGGCTATATCCGCAGACACGGTTCGGGTAGACGTCGCTGCACTTCGGAAAGAGACGACCGGTTCGTTGTGTCGAACTCTTTGAGAAATCGTTTCTCCAACGCTGTTGAGTTGCAACAGCAGCTCCAGGCAGTTCGCAGACGCACCGTAAGCGTATCTACGGTTAGAAGAAGATTGAAGGAGAAGAAGATAGCGGCCCACAGAGCTGCTACGGGTCCAAAATTGACTGCAGCGCATCGGCGAGCCCGCTTGCAGTTTGCTCGTGACCACGTCGATTGGACCCTTGAGCAGTGGAGAGCTGTTCTCTTCTCAGACGAGACGCGAGTGTGTCTTTTCTGCAACGACCGACGGAGAAGAGTATACCGGAGGCAGGGTGAACGTTTCGCCCAAGCCTGCATCCAGGAGACGGTGGAATATGGTGGCGGATCCTGCATGTTCTGGGGCGGTATGTCTGCTGCCGGCAAAACCGACCTTGTCTGCGTCTCCCGGACTGGAGGTGCTCGCGGACAAGGGTCGCTGACTGCTCGCCGCTATGTCACTGAGGTCCTGGAAGTGCATGTGGTCCCCTTTGCCGAATCTTTTGGCGAGGGGTTCACATTAATGCACGACAACGCTCGCGCTCACACTGCAGGCATCGTGAGCGACTTCTTGCAGAGGTCCCAAATCTCTGTGATGCAGTGGCCAGCGCGAAGTCCGGATCTGAATCCTATAGAACACCTCTGGGACCATCTTAAACGTAAGGTTCGAGTCTCCTTCGACTCTACAGGAGCTCCAAGACGCGGTGATTGAAGAATGGGGGCTTATCCCTCAAGAAGAGCTCCTGAAGTTGGTGAGGTCCATGAGGGACCGTATGGAAGCCGTGATCAGGGCAAGGGGGGGTAACACTAGGTTTTAAGTTAATTTTAAGACACTTTTTGTACATTTTTCTTTGTAAATTATCTGTTGTTAATTAGGACTTAATTAAGGATTTTTATTATTTTATTAATTTTAATGTTGTTTGTATAATTATAATTAAACAGAAAGTTAAATTTAATTGTTTTTTGATACTCCTTTTTGTTACCTTTCTAATGATACCCAACACTATCCTCTACATAAGGTTTAAGAATTTTTAAAGATGATTTTTAAAAGGTGCGATTTTTTTGACGCCGAGTGTACATATAATTTTACTCGATACATTTTTTAAGACTTTTTAACATACAAACTCTTTGCAGAGCGGTATACTGACGGTCGTCCTAAATTTCATATTAGTAAGTTCTAAAATCTTAACTTCTTGGCTTTTCTTTAAAATATCACTATCGGTAATCCTTGCGTTTTTACCTATTATAAACTACTAAATATATACTGCAAATGTTAATTTAAGGCCAGAATAGTAAAATCAAACTACATTTTTATGTTGTAAATAACGTGCTATATTTATTTTACAAAATAATTACAAAAAAACTTGACACACATATGTAATGTAGACTGTACATGCATGCATTTCGGATTATATGGTGAACTTCACTAATAACTCAGATAAATGTAATTTACAATAATATGTAAAATCTAATAATATAAAAAACTTTACTTAAAAGTAATATTCAACATTATAATATAAAACATAAAATAGTTTCCAAAGTAAACAATAAAATAATTTCAATTCATACATTATGGCATTTCATGTTTTTAAACATAATACTGAGTTTGCTAATACAACAAAAATATGTACGATGTTCATTTACTAAATGAGAAGTCTGATTCTAATAGAAATAAATACTCACTACAGATTATTATATTACTTACTTAAACAACAATGCAAGACCTGCACCAGTCCGCTACAGTTGGTTGGTACAATCTATCGTGTGACATTAGGAGACAATTTATTAAACAATCATTAATTTACACGTCAATTATATTGAATAATTAATTTAGGCAGTCTTTAATATACTTCAATTAAAAATAATTATATCAAACTGTTACATAACTTTACACTAAATAAATAATTAATAGCAGACAACAAAATGGTAACATACCCTACAACTTAGCTAGCAATCAAATTATTTATACAATACAAATACAATATCAGCACATAATTCCAAGCACTGTAAAACATTCTAAATATTGGTCTAGTTTATTTATTGCATGGAACTTTGACGTTCCTTTTTGACGTACGACACACAAACTACCAGATCGTTGAGAATTACATTATTACACTTTGACCAGTATTGCACGAGTCTGTCTGCATAACATTACATAACTTGTCGAGCACCCGGGTTAGTTTCACATAAAGTTGGTACCTACTGTCTAAATATTAATTGGAACACATGCTTACAGATCTATATTTTGTATATGCGCACAAAAAAATGTGTACATATTTCAAGAATTCGTTGATCAATTACATGATAGGTACGACTACATCGATGTCACTACATATTTATTCGACTTATAGCGTACCGATTATTATTTAGTGAAACCAACTCAAGAGTTACCTCAGCTCTGGCAAAGCAACATCTTCAGCACGCAATGTTCCTTACGATATACTTTAAGAACTGAAAGCACAACCAATTTGTACCTATCTTTCATCTAACTGCTATGGAAGATTATGAACTTTCAAAGGCAAGCATTATCCTATTTTCAGATTCTTCCTGTGGACATGACTACAGTATCTACTATAACCATAGTAAAATGCTATAATAATTAATACAGTTCCTTGATACTTTGTTTAAAAGCAATAAAATTCGATACATCCATAATCTTCCATAATTTTTCAAGCTCAAGTACTACATCATGCGACAAATGAATCTTAACAGTACAGTTATTTTGACAAACGTAAACGTGCAATACTGGTTATGACAATCAGATTATAATATACTGGGGTTTAATTAAGCTTACTGCTAATATTCGCCTAATATAATTGCCTACGCGTACGCATAGAGGTCGTCAAAAGACTGAACAGTCCAGAAAACACGGATCTTGTCCAAAATATGTTATATAAAGACGCATTTCATATTAGAAAAGTTTAAAAACTTTCACGATCTTTATCAAAGCACACTTGGGACAAATTTCGTGTGAGCTGGCCTAAAGCGGCACGCTTTATGAATATCACAATTTGTGCAATGACTCTACCAACAATTCAAAATTTATTGCTATTTCATTGAAGACTCATTCGTCTTAAGGCAAATTAAATGCTGATTACACTATTACTTTAATTTCCTATCAGTATATTAAAAATGTGATTACTGTTAACATGAATTCGATACTATATCAAACGAATTAACCTCAACACGATCCAAAGTTTACATAATCTATCTACGGCTTCATAGCTTATATTGTCTCTAAAGCTTATAGAGTAAAATGACACAAACCGTGACGATTAATATAAATAAGTATAGATCTCAAAAGTTCGTTATCCATAAATCTTTTTTGCTTCCTTGTAGGTAGCAAACCCATAGGAAAAATATAACTCCTGAATATCAAAAATAATAATATGCTTGAACTTTTATTATTTTAAGAGAATGCATAAAAATATCGCAATGACTCAATCGAAATTGCTTTCTCGCGAAATGTAATAGACGCTAATAAAAATTTCGCGTAATTTACATTAGGTACATCGTTAAAATAGGAGACGGAGCTCTCGTTATTGATGACATGGTGATGATGAAAATGCAATCAAGTAACATGTTGACTGGGTAGGCCCCCAAAGACTCGCATACAATGTAGTGCTTCCACTAAATGCAAAATCTCACTTGCGTGCAACTTTGTACCATGAGAGCTTCATCATAAATTCGAAAGAATGCCTCATTAATAATTATAATAATTGTACTATATCGCAAAAAGCACTATCATTATCAATCATAATCAAACACCAATTTTTCTATATAGAAATGGGACATTCCTCTCATTCAATTATTTGGCACACACTTTAATGATATGTATTAATTGTATTGTACGCAGGTTGCACATTGTGCTGAATATAAAAATATGATTTTTTTACCTCTATTATTTTTATAATTGTGTGTCATAGAACGGGGGTCACATGTTAGTCAATTAAAGTTATGGCAGCCCCGTCAACGAAAGAGAATCAAACAGTTCCATATCGAAAAACTTCAAAAATTATATCAAAGAAATTGTCCCATTTCATATACATTTTTCCACGCTCAAAACAATGCTGACACTCGACATATAGTAAAAATATGTAACCGACATAAAAACGTGAACATTAGAAATGTTTAACGACGGACTAAGTTTCTATAATCGAACAGTAGTATGACTACCATAGCTACGATCTCAAAGTTCCTCTAATTCGATGTATTGAAAAACGTTTACTTTCGAAGCTGGCACATTATGTAAACCGACAAAAATGGCAAATACGACAACAAGAGTTCAATGACATCACTAAACACCAAGGCGTCGCTCGCTTCTCTAGTACACTATTCAAGTCACATGCTGATATGTAAAAGACGACAGTAACTCGATTCAAATACTGATAGAGATATTTGGCTTCCATATTTCATAATTGTTTCACATGAAAAGCGTTGAAACTGTAAGCGAGTAAATGCATCGCACGCACTACATTCGCTCCCAGACCAATCACAGATGAAATCGCACGATTACGAATAAATACACTAAAATTAATTAGGCCTTTTTAGGACAGATAATCACAATTCATCTAACTTACACAATTCCTTTTTTGCATTTTCCATTGAGCGGATCGCATCTTTGTCCATAACATTTTATTCTTTTATTCTTTGGGATTCAATTCTGCGAACAAAAAGTTTTTATAAGTAGGTATTCATGATTGATTTTTTTTCTATATCACAATTTAATATTATAGGCTTCGATCAACAATACAACTAGATGTTAGGTCGGCGCTAAAAATATGTCTAGGTAAATAACAGCCCACTTGAGAAGTGAGCTCTTATTTTCTCGCAAGGTAATAACAGGAAAATGTACTTTATTTGTTGGCCCTTAAGATTGATTTCACCACTAAATGTTATTGACGTCTTCTCATTTTAAGTGACAGGAGTAATCATTGCTTTGCTCGTTGTTTGTGACGAATGATCGTAAGTATAAGATAATACTTAGAAGATTTGTGACTTTATAACTGGGTGTCATGGTTGTAATTAGGTTGAACTTAAAACTATTTCATAACTTTTGTCTCAGTTCGTTAGTAAAGAAAAAGTATTTATTCACGTGGACAGAATTTAGCTTTGATTTTGTGCATGACGCGTTATCTAGTTGGTATTGTTGATCGAAGGTCAATCGAGGAAGGATGGAAGGGACCATTCATCCAGTCAATGACTACATAAATCTAGTTAGTAGTTAAAAAAGTAAAGTGCACCTGTATACTGTCCCACTGCAGGGCAAAGACCTCCATCATTGAAATCAAGACATCGCTATAATTGATGGGTAGTACGAATGATCGTAAGTATAAGATAATACTTAGAAGATTTGTGAATTTATAACTGGGTGTCATGGTTGTAATTAGGTTGAACTTAAAACTATTTCATAACTTTTGTCTCAGTTCGTTAGTAAAGAAAAAGTATTTATTCACGTGGACAGAATTTAGCTTTGATTTTGTGCATGACGCGTTATCTAGTTGGTATTGTTGATCGAAGGTCAATCGAGGAAGGATGGAAGGGACCATTCATCCAGTCAATGACTACATAAATCTAGTTAGTAGTTAAAAAAGTAAAGTGCACCCTGTATACTGTCCCACTGCAGGGCAAAGACCTCCATCATTGAAATCAAGACATCGCTATAATTGATGGGTAGTAAGATAATAAACAACATAAAAAAATAATAACTCAACTGAGTTTTATTGATTCGAAAAAATATTGTGTTCTAATGACTTCTAACTCTGTACTCAACTATACTCAGGATTCTGTATTTTTCTTATGAGGCCTATCTCGACTGTGATTTTTGCGTAAAGTGGCCAATTTTGGCGTTCTTGATCTCAGAAACAAAATCACATTAACAATTTTGACTTATTGAATAGTGTAGAATAGCTATTGGCATAGTTCGTAGCGGCCTCGCTTTTTGCAAATGTTGCTTAATTTTTAATTAAACCCAAAAATTGCAAAACAATATTTTCATAAAATGCGCAAAGGCAGTTTTTTAAGCTTCTAGATTTAACTACCGTTCTAAACAAATGAAATAAAAAAAAATTGAATGTTATCTCTTATAGTCGTAGTTCGTAGCGACCTCGGAATTTTTAAATATAATTGATTTTACATAGAAAAAAAATCATTCTAGTCTTTAGCAGTTTGGTGTTGATACAATATTATGAGTCAATTAAGAATTGCTGACATTTTTATACAAAAGGTCATCGGACCTCCTTGATATTTCAATACCACACTTAATTTGCGAGTTGTTATGTTGGTCGTCAATTATTCGCGTTTTGTATGTAGAGAAGCAAATATTCTCAACTCGTTTTTGTCTTCCTGGTTTGTGGTTACTCAATAGTTTTATTGGAACACTAATTGTATGCTATGTACATAAGAATGGTAACAAAATAAGATTATTTCAACTATTACATTATGTAAGTTAATGCTGACGATTAATAATTGTAATTTTTTCGTCTAACTATAAATTTCTCATATCAACGATAGTATTATTGAGCAAAAATTATACCAGAATAATTGTTACTTCATGAGGAATAAAGATTTTATTATGAATTTATTATCCTATTTCGATAAAAACGATAAATACAACTGCAAAATTACTACAAAATGCGATGGGCCGGCCGTCCTAACTCAGCTGATTCTCGCAGAGTGGAGATTTGTATTATTAAGCATGAATTTAATATCCTATTTCGATAAAAACGATAAATACAACTGCAAAATTACCACAAAATGCGAAAATGAGCATTTTACGCAAAAATCACAGTCGAGATGTAATAGGTGTTCACTCACACATCGCCTAAGCGCGTCTAAGCGGCGGCCTGCGCGGGTGCGGCAGCGGGCGCGGGCGCTGGTGCGGGGGCGGGGGCGGGAGCGGCGCGGTTTCGCGTGCCGCGCGGCTTTATGGTCTCTGACACCTGCCACATGGCCTCCTCGCTGAGCACGTCGTCAAACTCGTTGAACATCGCCTGGATGCGCTCGCTCTTCTTGAACTTGTATTGTCTGTGAGAGATATTAAAGATAATGAAACTTTGAAACATAACGACTTTCTCAAGTTTGAGCAATAATTATTAACGCAAAAATATAAAAAATTACAAAGGGAATTAAGCTCTCGAGTGTCGGCGAGATTACCGGCATTCCCACGAAAAAAATTACCGTTGAGTGTCGGCGGGAATGCCTGGTGTCACGCCAGTGACAAGGTCTATAGTTATTTTTTTACTACCTTCAACTTATTTTAACCAATAAGTGTTTGACATCATTCGATTCTGTGTTGTATGCGCTCGTATAATAAATTATGATTGGCTATCGTGTTCATAGGAAAAGTGTGAGTATTGGTCGTTGAAAACAAATGGTGACGCATTTGTGAACGAGATTGTGTAGTGTCAGTCAGTGCAACTGCTTGTAAAAAAGATGTTTATATGATTTATCGTTAGTAAATTACAAGTATTAAATGTCAAATTAAAAAGAAAGATGTATAGATTGTTTTGATGTGATTTTCTTGAACTTTTATCTCTTGTTATACATAGAGTAAAAATATTTGAAACGTAAGTGTTCGTGAAAATGACAAACAGTTTAGGAATAAAAATGGCGCTTTGAGCTGTAATACAATTCTATAGTTTTGTTTACAAATGCGTATGGTGCAAAGTGTTAAATGTTTTATAACGATAAGTGCTTAGCTTTAGTGTGTAACTAAAAATAATATGATTTAGTGCAAGTTTTACATGATTTCTGAATCATCAAAGTTTGTGTATTAAAGAGTTTTTGACCGTTGGTAAAATAAAATACCATAAAATGTAGTAAAAAGGGTATGTATTTGTTATTACTTAATTTTAATGGTTAGACAATGTTTCTAGGTTTCTAAAAATGTAAAAATCATAAATAACAACGGACGAGAATCATAGGTTATAGAAGCAAAATAGTAAAATAGCTCAGGTCACTTGAGGTCAGCAGGTCAAGGCGTCGACACTCAACGGTATCCGATGCATTTTACCGCGCGACACTCGAGAGGTTAACTTTTACGTATTTTACTTAGTTGCGAGTTTATCAAACAGAAAATATTTAAATCGGTTGAAAGACTGCTCGTGCAAAAATTAACACTTTTTCTAAATCATCATAAATTATATTGCGTATTTTTCATATTAAATTAACAAATGTACGTACTCTTTGTGGAACCGCTTCATATTCTCCATGATGTGGTACTGCTGCCACCGCTTCGTGAAGTTGATACTGCCGTCCTGGAGCAAGTCCGGGTTGCCGATGTGCACGAACGTCAGATCTTGGAGGACTAGACCGCTGTGCATACAAACAAAAATAATATTATTGTTATTGTTAATAAACACCTTTTTATGTATGTGTAGTACGGTATAGGAGGCGGTTAAATTTATACTTTGACGATTAACGACCGAAATTAATAACCTATCTATTACATTATCGACGTATATAGGTTGATGATAAAGATGAAGAGATGTAGGAGGATTTTTGATTGTGATGCGGTGCAGCCCGGCCCGCCCTATTTTGCGCGAGCTCCGATGCGAGCTTGACCTTTTAAGCGCCACAGTCGGCAATAACCGACACCCGATAGCGTGTATGCAATGTACGACCATACCATAGAATAACTAATAGTACTAGCGTACAGAAGGTTCACTCTCTAACGACTTTCACGCGAAATTTAAACTTATCGTGTGACCCGAGCGTTCATATTCCGTTAAGCAACGCTGACACATTGATATATTTAAGTACGATTGCGATTTCAGCGACGACGCGCGACGTGGAGCGTGCGGCAACCTTTAGTGCCATACGCCTGCCTGGGAGGCGCGCCGGCCGAACGTACCTAAACCACATGAGTAAAGAAACGGAACAGAGACAAAGCTTCGTACAACCGCGCCGTCGCGAGTCTCTCCGTTGTCCACTGGCCGAGCGAGCGTAAACCGGTTTTATCCAGTGGCGGCGCGTACGCGACGCAGCGGCTAGTTGACACGCACACATGCGCCGTATGCTCTTAGTAGTTTACTCGCGACGACGGCGCGATTGTATGAAGCTTAGCTCTGTTCCGTTTCTTTACTCATGTGCCTAAACTGCGGAGTGACACCCCCCTGACCATACTTATGGTTTAATCCACACTCACATGTAAGGTATGCAGGACGGCTGCGTATTCCCTAACGCTTGTCTGTACGCGTGGAATGACGATGAAGAGTCTATGATAGCAGTGGTCATGTAACGCGTCCGCGATGGCCACTCTTAGCGATGAAGAGCTCTTGAAGTTCAGTGGTTGCAGTTTCTTTTACCGGGTCGGGCCCGTATGTCCTTACTCACCCGTTTCCCCCACGGGGGGGCGGGTGGGGACATATGGGTTCCAGCCCCGGACAGTGCATGGGGTGTCTCACGTTCCTCTCGAGGCCCCATGCCAGTGCAGAGAAGCATTTTCTCCGACTAAAACAAAGAAAAAAAAGGAGTCAAGCTGAACGACGACGAGGAGCCTGATCGCACAGTGCTCATGAAGCGCGGCCCACCCTAATTTGCGCGAGCTAAGAGCGTGACTTCTTCTTCTTCTTTACTGTGTAGATGGAAACGCATATTCATACTCACATGTAAGCTATGCAGGGCGGCTGCGTGTCTCCCAACGCTCATCTGTAAGTCTATAATAGCGCAATGGTCTTGTAACGCGTCCGCGATAGCTCGCGTCCATCCCAGCCGGCGCATGGTCAGCGAGTCCAGAATTCCACTTCTTGCGATGAAGAGGTCTTAATGTCCACTTGTTGGCATTGTGTGGCTTCCACATGGCTTCAAGCCGTGGCTGATTTATGTCCAATATCGGCGAAAAATTAATAAAAATGAACACTCACATGTAAGGTATGCAGGGCGGCTGCGTGTCTCCCAACGCTCGTCTGTAAGTCTATAATAGCGCAATGGTCATGTAACGCGTCCGCGATAGCTCGCGTCCATCCCAGCCGGCGCATGGTCAGCGAGTCCAGAATTCCACTTCTTGCGATGAAGAGGTCTTAATGTCCACTTGTTGCAGTAGGCGACAAGCTTGTCACACCATCTCCTTTAGGGGCTACCGCGACGTCTCCTGGCATTGTGTGGCTTCCACATGGCTTCAAGCCGTGGCTGATTTATGTCCAATATCGGCGAAAAATTAATAAAAATGAACACTCACATGTAAGGTATGCAGGGCGGCTGCGTGTCTCCCAACGCTTGTCTGTACGCGCGGAACGACGATGAAGAGTCAATGATAGCGCAGTGGTCATGTAACGCGTCCGCGATAGCCCGCGGCCATCCCAGCCGGCGCACGGGCGGCGAGTCTAGCGCGGATACCAGCGCCAGGTAAGAGTTGAAGTTGTTCATCTTGCGTAGTGCCTTCATGACTTTGAGGAACTTGCTGGCGTACTTCTCGCGCTCTCTGGCTTCGTCCTGTACGTGAAAAAAATACAACATAGTTAATTTATGTGTGCCGTCATGATTCTATCGGAAATCGTATGCTGTCAGGTACGCTCAGCCTATACTATGGTCAAATTCAATAGCAGTGTCCAGACCGGCCGCCACGCTCGGACTTTCTGCTCGCGAGCCGTGGCACCCGAGGCAAATTTGAAAGGTTGCGAGCGGGCTTCGTGAGCCAAGGTGAGCCAGTTCACCGGTGAACCGTGTTCGGCCGGTTTGGTCACGGCTAATGAAGAATGTTTGTAAACAAGTTATTGACATTTCGTTGTGCAAATGTCCCTCGAATTATTACTTACTGTTTTTTCGAGATGGTTTAGTAGTATTTTTATAAGAATGAGCCGCCATCAGACAACTCAATCAGTAATACATAATTTGAACGCTAATATATCGTATTCATCAAAAATTTTATAAAAACCCGACCTGTTCAAGTATCCTCGAGCGCGCCCAGTAGCTCATTCACTGTCCATCATTTTATTTATTAAAACTTTCCTCTATCTCCTTTTAAGGTTCCATTAACCAAAGGTTGTCTGGAAGAGATCGATTTTAGCGATAAGACCGCCTTTGTACATACTCATTTTAAGTTTATGTCATGTGTAACTGTTTCTTGTGTATGTGCAATAAAGGGTTTATCTATCTATCTCATCATGTTAAAGTGTTCGGTAAAACGCGTGAGGTTGGGCGAGCTCTCCTCCGATTGGTCGCGCGGCCACGACAGCACTTCGGCAGTAGTGATGCGCACGTACAGAGTCGCGTTTAGTAACGTCATCTGCTCCGCTAGCTTCATTGAGATATCATAACTAAAGACGACACCGCTAAACAAGTTTTTGCAAACGCCTGCAACAAAGCCCCGCCCCCTACGCACCACGTGTTGCCCCCTGTCATCTAAACGAGCAGATAGTGCCCAGTAGCTCTTGTTGAAGTGACGCATGGTCTTCTTTCATCTCGAAACGCTGAAGTGACACATATAAAAAAAAACTATTTTTTCAACCGACCTGTTCAAGTATCCTCGAGCGCGCCCAGTAGCTCATCTTGTTAAAGTGTTCCGTGAAGCGCGTGAGGTTAGGCGAGCTCTCTTCTGATTGGTCGCGCGGCCACGACAGCACTTCCGCGGTGGTGATGCGCACGAACAGCGCCGCATCTAGTAACGTCATCTGCTCCGCTAGCTCTGTGGCTTTGAAATCGAGTAGTGTGTCTCTTCGTAGTGACACTGTGCCGTAGCATGGGTTGTCGTACTCGTATCTGTTGTTGGCCTGTAACAAATAAAGAAACTTTATTAGTTTTAAATTAAACAAAATTAGTTTCTTTTTTTACTTAGGATATCTTAGTGGGGCCTGCCGAGGTCCCTCTCTCGTAGTAGCACGTCGACCAAACCCATTGGCATCTTTTGGATCTTTTATGCAACCCTACCTTATCACTCTACCTTCTACCACTCAAACGTCCATGGTGACTATAGTCACCCAGTGCGAATTACTCTCACGCGTCCTCGGTGACTATAGTCACCCAGAATTTTAGTGAAGATGACCGAAGTTTGGCAATGTCTTTGAGCGCGAAAAGCACAAAATCTTCTGGTTTCGGTAAGGCCGATCCCAGGAGACCCATTCTTCTTCACACAATTGAACAATATTATTATAATTTTTAGGATGGTTAGTGCGGCACCATTTTGCTTCGTTAGTCGTCTTCGCTACTAGACTTCGCTTTCGCTTAACATGACGTGGAGACGAATTTAAAAACAAACAACAAAAAGCGTGTGGATTTTTACAATAATCATTTTAACGCATCTTGGGTTGGAAAGCAATTAACATGACATGTTTATTTTTTCAAATGTTACATTCCTTGCGATATCACTATTGCAAGTGAATACTAGATGATTAGTCTATTTTTATTGGGTTACAAATGCAGCAAACGAGCAGACAAGCCAACTAATGGGAAGTAGTCATCATTGCCGTGCGATCCATAAATAACTAGTAGACTAGGAACCTATGGACTTCTTCAGCATCCGGTGAGCTACCTATGCGTTGCCAAATTTGAGAGCAATATTTTGAAGTAATTTAACTTTACGCACCTGTTGGAAGTGTAACTGTTTTTGTTTGTCGACTAGTATTTGCCTGAGGGCTTTCGCTATGGGAAGTTCTTCTACTTCGACTAGCCAATAGATGAACTCCATTATTTCTTGCATCAATGGACGATCCAGATCAGTCATTCTGTAAAAAAAATATACATTAAGACACAATCAATAAAAAAGGATGATGATTTGGAAACGTTGAAGACTGATAGACTCAGGCTTTTCCAGATGAACTGAACTAAATCCCTTTGCTTTTTGTGATAAATTTTAATTAAGGTCAAGCACATAACTAACAACAAACACTTATAATATAAGATTTTTTTTGAAAAACCTGTTTTGCTTTTCAATATAATAAAACCAAAAATAACATTAATAACAAAACAACTACTTATAAGAGCGGTTTCGCACTACGTCGTATCCGAATCCGCTTCCATTCCTCATCGCCTAGTCGGACTAATCCTTTGGAGATATTAGTGGTAAATTTATGTATAGGTACTAACGTGAGATCCGCCACGACCCTAGTGAGTAGTCCAAGCGTTGATCGCAAATCATGCGGCCGCGGCCTGAAATGATGCGCGCGCCGCACTAGCCGCCCCACGAGCCCGCTCGGCGACACCCACGTGCGGTACGTAGCTAGGAACGCCTCTTGATACGCGAAGTCTGTAAGGATGGGCACAAATTAGTATGCAACCTCGAAATAATCCGAGGGCTACGAACGTGAGTGATTCGTGATGCGGTTGGCGTATTTAATTTGATGTTAGAGCGCGTTAGAACGCTTTTATGTCATAGGCGTTCTAGTTGCGCAATAGTCGCGCGACTGTTTGGACCCTTTCATATTACAGCGGCTGCAGCCATATCGTTTTAAAATAAATTACAATGAAGGCTCTAGTCCACAGGCTTCGATGCCGCATGTCGTTCAGAATCGCCTTAGTAAACGGCAATATAAATAATATCACCGCGTCACAAATATCTCGTATTCGGGGTCCTTGGATCAGGCTGTAAACTGGACGACAGTAGCGGCGGGGAGCGAGGGCTATAACTGGTTCTCTTAGGTAGGTACCTTCTGCCGCGCCACTGAGGGTGCCGCTGTCATCCAGTTAACGGCCGAATAACTATTGAATACGTGATGTAAACAAACTCTTTTTGAGTGCAATTACGTGTTGTTTATCTTTATGGGTAAACTTGATACCCACATATAAATAGCAGTTTTTAGACAACATTACAATAAATAAATTAAATATTAATATTTTACCACTAATTATAACAAAATGATAAAATAACAAGGTATGTAAGATTCACAAAACACACAATGGACTCAAAATGAGTTATTTACCAACAAAGCTAAGTAACAACGCATTTTGATGGCTATTTCCATAATAAATAACTTCTATTGTTGTTAATTTGCCTCAATAGCTGTATTACTATTTAAAAAGCAGGAAAAGCTGCCGTATAGTGAGTGCAAGAAGAGCTAAAAAACATTTTATCTATTATTTACAACTAGTTTTTTGCAGAAAATCAAATTCAATTTGGGTGCCATGCTCGTGTCGTATTTCCATAAACCTGTTTCATCGTGTTCTTTTAATTATGTCATACTCATAGTGCCTGTATATTTCTGTGATAAAGAAAATTGAACCAACTCGAGCAATGTTGGCAAAGCATTATAAAACATTAGTAAAATGAAAACTAGCTTATTCATCTTAGCCCCAAGTCAAACAACGATTGAAGAACTTACACTCGTCCGTCTCTGTAAAGTGAAAGCATGAAAGTTTATATGTTAGTTGCGACGGCTGAATGACTAAATAGACAAATTGTAAAGACAACAAGTAATTGGGAATTCCCTTCATTTAGGTCGAAACTTTTCACTTATGTAAGTTATTAGCACTGTAGAAAATAATTACGTAACACAAAGTTATTGCAAAAATAGTATTTATTTCGGTATCTGTTAGTGATGATTTTGATTTCAACGCCTCAACTTTCAAAATACTCTTCAGCTATGCGATTCTCTAAGCGACACATACGCTGCGCGCATGGCTGTGATCTGCTGTCTCTTTCCAATTCTATGAATACGAAAGAGACATAGTCATTTCTCAGCGCTGCGACAACCGCTGCTACCAAGGCTTTAACATAGAGAATCGTACTGCAGTTTAATCACTGCATAATTTCTTTACCTAATTTCCCGAACATGTATTGCACGCATGCAAGAGTTCTTTAATGTAGGTTATTTTCTTCGATCACGTAAGAAAACTAGATGCACAAACAACGCTCTCAAAACGTTTAAACAAAAATAGTACTAAGCGAGATGTTTCGGCACAGAATAACTAATAGAACTACCGTACAGAAAGATCGCTCTCCAACTAAAGTAAAGTTTAGGTATAAAAAATTGCCTACTCTTACGACTTTCACGCGAAATTGAAACTTATCGTGTGACCCGACCGTTCTTATTCCGTTAGGCAAGGCTGACTCGATATCGATTTGACGTCAGGAGCGCAGGGCTCCCACTCATGGATATATTTAAGTAAATTAAAATAAATCAGATTAATTGTTTTTTCTTTTATTTAGACACCCGTAAACACAACAGTATCTTTTATACGGATTATAAGATCGTTTAGTAGTCTGCACAAAAATCACAGAAATGACGACGGCCTCCGTGGTCGAGTAGTTAGCACGCCTGGTCTGGTGTTGCGCCATCTTCGAGGTCCCGGGTTTAATTCCCGGTCGGGTCAGATTAGAGAAATAACTGTTTTTCTAAATTGATATCGGGTCTGGGTGTTTTTCTATGTTTATGTATATTTATCCGTTATCTTACCACATTAACGAGTTTCAAAAGAATACTTATCTTGGGATAGATAATTGGGGTGAGCGTAAACCAATTTTATATAATTTATATTTATATAACACATACGTCAAAACTGTCACTATTCCGCTACGATTAAAGGTCGATTCACACATATCAGTGAAGTCACAGTTCCGACACAGTACCGGCATCGGCACAGTGCGAAATATTCTTTCACACATTATCTATGAACGCACTGAGATCACTGTGTCGTCAATGACAAGTGGGGATGCGTTCATAGATAATGTATGAAAGAATATTTCGGCACTGTGTCGGAACTGTGACTTCACTGATATGTGTGAATCGACCTTTACGCATAGGATTGAGTATCTAGTATTATGTGATCGAAGGTTATTTTCAATGATTAGACATCAAACACTGTTTTAGTTTTTCATGCAAACGTCTTTCCCTTTTTATCGTTATAACAGGATTAAACCGGTTTAAACCAACGCTTACCTTTGGTAGCTTTGGTAGCGAGCACTATGAGGGCGTCGGGGTGTCCGCCTCTTATCTCCGGGCCTTCTTTACTGGGCGCCTTGACGAGGAGCCACGAACTGATGTCCGTTTGAAGGATAATGTCGTCACTATCGGCGGCTGGCGCGTTGTTAGTCTCGATGGTGGGTATCGCGGGCTCCGTGCTGCTTTCGCTTCTCTGTTAATATATATTTTTTTTGTTATTCATAACTGTTATTTTGACGTGATCACCACGCTTGCCAAATGTGGGTAGGTGAATGATCACAAACCCGGGCTATGAATCGAACAATCCGAAAACACATTGCCTAACCTAGATATTTACCCGGGGCATCTGCCTAAAGAGTCGAGCGCTTGAATACTCGACCACAGAGGCGTTAAGAGGGTTTACGCATTTCGGTTTCCCATACAAACTTCCAAGTTGAAATTTTTTAAACCAATAAGCCAATTTTTATGAAACTTTGCATGCTAAAGTAAAATACAGGGATCTAAATATTTTGTTGAATATTTTATAATTATTAATAATATTTAGTAACTAGAATATTTTGTTACTGAGTTATTGTGGTTTTAAACTTTCTATAGTGGATTTTAAATCGCAAAAACGCGGCTAAAAAACGTTTTTTAAAAATGTTTTCAACAAACTATTTAGATCCTTGTGTTTTACTTTGGCATGCAAAGTTTCAACAAAATTGGCAAAAAAAAAAAACAAAATTTCGACTTGGAAGTTTGTATGGGAAACCGAAATTCGTAAACCCTCTTAAAGCAAGATTAATGGATTGAGAAATGTTAAAGAAGCAGAGCCAGAGCGCCCGTCCGGTGGACGGATGCTATTCCTACCCTGAAATGCAACACGCAGGCGGTTATCCGATCAGCCCAATATGGATAGGCTGCAATCATCAGTCATGACTCAACGAAGAAGAGAGGTTCATTAGTTAACAAGATACTCAGTGACTTTCGTTGTACGTACGTTTATTAAAGTCTACTATGTACAGTCACCAGCATTAAGATGTGATGATGCAAAAATATCTGATCATTGGTGGAAGGCATATTATAGGCATATGCCTTTCAACAATGATCTGATATTTTTGCGGGCCGTCTATAGTCACTTCTTAATGTTGGTGACACAGTTCGATTCAATTAGGATGGAGGTTGTGAATTTAGCTGCGAGTGCCGCAGTGCCGAGCGGCGGGAGGGCCACCGCGGGTTGCGGTCTGCTAGCGGGCGGAGGGTGACACCTAAAATTCGCTACTGCGACGCGACTTGTAACTAACTTCACGGACGCCATTCTATTTGAATCGGACTGTATTAATTATTAAAGCATGTATTCCTTTATTTACCTGTGACGGCACGGGTGACGGCGCTGGCGGAAGAGTGAGGGTCTCCAACTCATCTTCCAGTGGGAATTTGCCCGGGGTGGTCGTGCTCACGTACGAATCATCAGAATTCTAAAACACATACAATCAGAAATAAAATACATACATTAATATAGTTACGACTATTATCCCCGAAGGGTTAGGCAGAGAACAGTCAATGAGGACCGCAGAAGCAGCCATTGCCATAGTCCACGTATTCACTAAGTTACAACTGCACATGTGCTCAGCGTGACAGGCGGTGAGCCCATCGCCGCTCTGTGCTGTTAGATGTATGTGCAGTCTTTGGTCCGTTACTCGCCTTTTACGACACCCAAAGCAAAGGGCGGGAGGGGGGGGGGGGGGGGTTACATATAGCTTTTTTTATATTCTCCAACGGCTAAGCGCTTGGCCTTCATCTCACCTGATGGTAAGTGACGATAAGGCCGAAGGTGGAAGCGCGCTTTACCCGGAATCCTCAACCACTGAGGAACTGGCTATCTTATATCACACAACAATGCTATAAACATCGTTGTTATGGCGACAAACTTAGATAAGATGGTGGTAGCTAGCTAGGCGGACTTAACAGCCCTACCACCAACCAAACCGAGCACACAAAGATGCACCCCCCGCTGGGAATCGAACCGGGACCTCTGGGTCAAAACCTTGTGGCTTATCCACTAGGCCACAGAGGCGGTTAAAAAAAGCTATCAGCACAGCAAAGTTAAAATTCAAAGTAAAATGGAAACTAATAATCAATGACTATATTATAATCTATTAGCACATGACAGTGGCTCGTAAATTAAAACACGTGACAATACATTTTTACATGTCTCGTAAGCGCCCAACGACTGATAGACTGCGCCAACTCGTGCGATATTTCGGGGCAACGCACATATACAAATACTGAGCACGAACACAATATAAACAAGGATCGCGAATATATTTGCAAATGACTTTCACCATAACTTTCATTGATTTATGGGCAGTACACAATAATTTGGGTCATTATCGTTAAAGATGAGATTATTACCATGATGTATGTTGTCTTTTGTTTATCCGATATTGCGGCACTGTTGCTTGTTGCTTGTTAGCAGAAGCCATGCTTATTCAAAATGTTATTTACGTATCTATATTATCTTTATTGTTGAAATTTTGCATTCACAATGCTATACAATGCGATATAGGATAAAATGTTTACTAGAAAAATAATTATCCTATTTATATATTTATTCACTTATATTTATATTTATATCCTATTTATTATTTCTCTATATATCCTATATATTATTATATAATTATATTTTATCCAATATCTACATTAATAAAAATCAATTGCAGAAATATGTTTGTTCGCGCATCATTTCAGAACGGCTTGATCGATTTCGCAGATTCTTTTTTTGTTGTGTTCGTAATTGTCAGGACAAGGTTTGAGTGGAAGAAAACTTTTGGAAATTCGTCACGGGATACAGAGTGTTTACGTGGACGAAGTCACGGGTGGCCGCTAGTCCTATCAATCCTACTAATATTATAAACGCGAAAGTTCGTAAGTATGGATGGAGGTTTGTTACTCTTTCACGTAAAAACTACCAAATGGATTTTGATAAAATTCGGCATACAGATAGTTTATAACCTGGATTAACACATAGGATACTTTTTATCCCGATATTACCACGGGAACGGGAACTATGCGGGTGAAACCAGGAGCGGCCGCTAGTTTTGTTATAAAGAAGCTTTTTTACATAATTAGAACAAGGGTAATGCATAATACTTACCACATTATTTGTGAGCGATTCATCAGCAGAATGCATGCTATTGTGTGACGACGGTCTTGGCGACGGGGGAAGCGCAAGTTCGTTGTTTGAATTCATTTGTATCTAAAAAAAGAACACAAACAATACGTCAACACAGTTTGTTTATTGAAAGTATTTTTGTTTTTCTTTCTATATTTTCGATTTTCATATAAATACCTGTTTAGTCTTATTAATTTTAGGCGGCAAAGCTGGCGGCTCTACCGGGACGGGACTAGTTCCACTCCACCCAATCATACTTTCATCAGAACCACTATAAACAAAATAAAAATGTAATTTCAAGTAAACAAATGAATCGTCAGACTACATTTTCATAACACATGCAAAATCGAACATGCTGTTTAAATAATAATAATAATAGATAAGGGTCAGACACAAAAAGAAGTACTCCTTGACACGGCACGTATTGTCAGGAGGTTCCTCACTCTGCAGCCCTAACCACCGATAGCTTGCGTCTATCCCCGCTGTCGGTAGCAGCGGGGATAGACGCCTACTACGCAGATAACTTTGTTTTTATTTTTTTAAAGGAATTCTAAATACTTTTTTTTTATAAAATATTGTAAAAAAAATCTTAAAATATACTCTTTCATAAAGAGGATAATAATAGTAGTGTGACGAATTACCTTAGTGGAGGCGTGCCAAAGTGCTGAACTGTGAACGACTGAGCAATGGATCGTTGCACTTGTTGGTGTCGTTGCACACTTATCACACCAGCGGCGGCGGCATGCTGCCCGCTGTGAAACATACAATACTTTAAAATGTGAACTTTCATATTTTCCGTCACTAAGTCAATTCGATAAAAAAAATAAAACAACACGAGCAAAGATATGTCACAAAGAATACTAGATTAGATAAGACGCATTGTTAATCCCGATATATCAGATAATAATACGCACCTGGCTAAATTGTATGTGTGTATAGAGTGCCGGAACATGTCCGATGGCGCCGCCGCGCTGTTCGGCGGGTGACTGCAGTTGCCAAACATCTCCATATACGCCATTACTGTACAAACAAACTAGTTGTATACAGGTGCGACGCAGCTCGAAGTCTACGGGAAAACTATACAATACCTACGGTACTAAGGTAAATAAATAATGTACAAGAATGAAGATACTACTTTTAAATGTATATCCACCTGATAAGACAAGCGGACTACCTTCGGACCACATTCAAAGTGTGGCCTTTGAATTACCATGATACAGAGCAAGGGCACATTGCTAAATGAAGCGCTAAGCACGTAATCATCTTATGTGATAATTAACTATGCGCGAAACAAATTCTTTGAGTTGTTAACTGAAAACTAAGCGGCGACTCGGCGGAAGCTAAAAACAGAAATTATGTGTAATGTTACCAAAAAAAACGCGTGATGGTCTCTGCAAGTGAAATAAGCAAGCCTTATTGGTATTGTTCAAAGTGCGATTCTGACGTCATTTATACATTTTTACAGTATTAGACCTACTTTCAAACCTGTAACAATCGTCTAATAAACCTATTTAAGCTATGTGTGTTTCGTAAGTACATATTTTTCGATTCGAAAGATAAAAACAAAACACACTAATATCTAAAATAAGTTGCGACAATTGATGTTTAAAATTATACTGTTAGATTAAAACACCTACACGAGCATTACTGAAAATGGTTATTCTAACTTCAAACAGTACCAAACGCTGACAATATCTGATATGAAAGTCAGTGACATAAAGCTGTGAACGTGGACGCTAAAAGCACGCATCTCCAATCCGTCTGTACTTGGAGTGACGTCACGATATGGAATTACAAAGTTCCATATGTGACGTTCGACACGCGTCTTCCATTAAATGCGTGTGCTAAGTAGCGCTTCATGCATGTATCCACTCACCGCTGTACGCGACGCTTTGGAACACTGCGCCGCCGCACCGGCACAAGAGACAAACATGCCGTTATAACCCCACATAATGCCATAATACTAATTTTATCCCACTCCTCGAGAGAAGCACCCATATAGCATAGGAGTATATTCATGTAATTATATCTATTAGCATCAAACTAGAAATTGTATTTTTGAAAGACAACAATCACAAGAATATACTGCAAGTCATATGTAATAATTTGTTACACCTTTGACACTTAAAGTCTTATCCTTATTGCAATAAGAGTCACCAACCGTTTAAAAGTGTAAACATATTTTTGCATGTGACTACAAACATCATTCATTTGTGATGAATGAAACCCGTAACAGAAATTATGGTAACATTTACGATGCATTGTTTGGAATCCACATACACAGTACATTACAAAATATTCATGAGACGATGAAATAGTGCAACCGGCGACAGGCACAGTGATTGCTACAGATTGTTATATAGCCAAATTACGCATCGGGCGTGACGTGACACCGCATCTCATTGTGATCACGCATAGTGCACCGGTTTGTGCAAGGCCCGAAACAGGGGGCCTACTCTCTAAGCGAATCCGAAACTTCGTTGGTCCGTAATTCATCGTACAGTGCACGCGCGCTGCTGTTTTTTTCGGGAGCCCTTTCGGTCGCATAAGCTCTTTCGTCATGAAGTAGTTTGGCCATAACAGTTTAAGAATAAAGTTTTTTTGCATAAATTATGATAAGCAGGGTGTTATAAGCCCATAATGGTTTCATCGGCATAATTTTAACTTACTATACGTCTTGTCTTTATCATAATTTTAATCAGCATAAAATATGTAAAGAACATAATTGCTACCTATACGTCTAAAATTAATTTATCATAAAATACTCAAATGGATAAAGAATGAATGAATTTCGAGGTTATTTTTTTTATTAGACAACAGAAATACTAGCTGCGCTACTCCTGTAGGTCACGTGATAGGTTAGAAATTTAAGACAATCGCAAAGCGCAGCGTAGCTATTTACTTGAATTTCGATGTTATTTTTTTATTAGACAAGAGAAATACTAGCTGCTCTACTCCTGTAGGTCACGTGATAGGTAGACGATTAGGCGTTAATACTCTTGTGATATTTTAAATGTTAACATTATGGTATTCTATATATATGACGGCCAATAAATGTTATGATTAGTAATCGTTATTGTAAAGACATTTATGACTGAACATTTGATACTGATATATCATCATTATAAAAGAAGTTATGGGGAAATAAAGCATGCCTAATGATTTATTATGAATGAACGTTATGCGAAACGAAGAGAATGCCAAAAAACGTTATGCAGCCTTAAAATATGCCTCTTTAATTTATGCAACCCAATATGGACTCGTTTTTTTCACTACCGATTGGAGCACGTACATGCACGTACGTATACACAGCCGTGTATAACGAATAACGAGCCGACGAAGTTTCGGATGCACTTAGAGAATAGGGCCTCAGTCCACCATTGATGCTTATAAACGAATGAAAAGAAAGTCTTGATAGCTTGCCATCTACATTCTTCCAGTTTAAAATATAAATACTTTTAAAGAGATCTAAACTTATAAAGACAGAACTAAACACATGGTTTGCCAATACAAGTAAATAGTTCTCTAATGTTGCAGTAGTTTATGTCTATTAGGTAAGTAGTATGTTTATAACAATATCTCTTTAAAGTTATGTACCATTTATGCTAACCAACCAAATATATAATATAAACCATTTTTAATTAAGTGTAATAAGGAAAATACGTTTCCTCATCCGTATTTTCGTTTACAACAATGCTATGTACACGTTTAACATATTAGAAGTAAAATATTGTTTAGACATATATCATGTATGTAACAACATCTTTATTTTTATAGACAGGCTATATTGAGAGACCATATTATAAGAATTATTACTTTTGGTACAAAGAATATTGGACCTTAGCTTAGTTTAGTTCTGTCCATATTAGTTTAGCGTGTAACCTTCACAAGATATTATTTAATACGCCCATGACGGTAAGCAGTGCTTAGTTCCGGTGTGATTTATATGTTAGCTCGACAATCACCACACATTGATCCCGTTTTTGCAAGCCATAGCTCACATAATATGTATAGTAATGAATGTCTCTTTTTGCTTACCCAACCCAACATTTAGTTAGTCCAACAAATTGGTTGATAGGAAGAATTGAACCTCTGTGATTGGTAACTTATACTCTTTTTCGATCTCAATAATACGGCTGGAAAGTCACAGAGAATCTTCGAGTGATGGCTACAAAACCATGGTTAATCAATTAAGTTTAAGAATTATGTTACAAATAACTGTTTATGATCTATTGCACCTAGGTTAAGTATTAAGACAAGCCCCGAATAAATGATTTAGCCAATCATGAACGTTCATTTTCTTCCCATTTCCATGCATACGGCAAACACGAGTACATCTTTCGTTCACCGGTCAGCTATCCACATAGGCTTCAGGTAATCTTTGGGTAGTGGGGGTAGGTGATTAGACAGTATGGACTTTAGGCCCTTACACACTGCGACTTTATGAAGCGACGCTAACGCGCGAATGCATTCCGACATTGGCAATGATATCGATGCTATCGCGCGTTTATATCGATGCGGGCCAGAGAAATTGTGCAGTTAACCATACTGCATGTCGCGTTTGCGTCGCTCCAAAAAAAGCACACGTGTGTAATAGTAATACAGCTAGCGGCTGCATCCCTACTGTATCACGATTGTATCGCAGATGCGCTGCAAAAAGACACGAAAGTAATAGGCTACTTGACAGTTTTGGTAAAAGTATTTAAAAAACTACAAACGCTTATTTTATACCCCATACAATATTTTTTTCTCGAAAAAGCTTTATTTAATAGAGAAAAACATTTTTTTTTTTAATTTTTTTTAAATTTCGTACGAAAACGGTTGGTCACGTGACAATTAGCCCTGTGACGTCACACCACATTATACAAAGATATTTAACTTGAAACCTGACAGATAGTTTTTGTATATTTTGTGAAATGTGACGTCATACGAAGCTCAAACATGGCCGCCCGTGTTTGGAGGTCTAGAAATCCACAGAGAAAAAAATCGCAAATTTATTTTGTAAAAATAAAATATTTACCAGTTATCTTAACAAACAAAAACTATAGGATAATTATCGTTAAATTATAAACTACCATATCCGACATATTTTATATTTTATTGTTACAACTGTCAAATAGCCAATTATAAGCAGGCAAATTGATACGTGACAGTCCTATGGTCTGCGAGACGGGGGGCGGAAGGTTGCGGAGGTGGGAAAGAAGAGCGCGGGCGGCGGGGCCGCGTAGTAGGAACGTCAGTTGTGTGCAGATGTCGCCCCTCCCCCGTCGCCCGCACCCTATGGGACTGTCACTTCGATTACGTAATTAAAAACTAGATGCACAACTAACGCTCTCAAAACGTCTTTACTAAACGAGTACCTAGCGAGATGTTTAGGTACTCATTTCGTTTAGTAGTATGCGAGCTAAGTGTCAACATGACGATAAGCTCCTTAAAAAATTGCAATTTTGCCAAAATACATACAGGGTTAGTTTTGGACCCCTCGCCAAAAGTAAATATGGGGTAAAAAAATGCAACGAATTACGTAAAATTAATGTTTTCTTTTTTTTTATTACAATTTTTTGTCTCCTTTTTATATCCTATAGTTCTAGGTGCGTGCGCTCACTCTCGCGGTCAAAGCGACGGCGCGCTGTCATTGATGCACGGGGTGAATAATAGCGGTCACGCGCATGCGCTTTGATAACCGCGATAGGCCGTGCACTAGCTAGGCGACAATAATTTTAATTTTCTTAAGAAAAAGTTGAGACAAAAATTTAAAAAAAAAAGATTTTTTATTTCATTATTTGGTTGTACTGCTGCTATAGTATCACGTAAAAAAATTCGGCGGGGGCTCCAAAATTAACCTTGTATACGTGAAACCTATAGTATGGGATTGTGTATCTCGTTTTTATATGTGATCAAAGGACTGTCGCGTACGCGTTAGTCAGCCTATAGGGTACGGTTAGTGATGTGTTGTGTACTGACTGTGTTTCTTCTTGAGCGGCAGCGGCGGCGGGCGCGGCGGGTGGTGGTCGGCCAGCGTGTGCGGCCGCGCCTCGCCGTGCAGGGAGCACACGGACGTTTGTCTGCGAACAAATCATACTATTCAATACTGCGTGTGTATGTACTGCGTGTACAACACTAAGTATCCCGTTTAGAATTTCTAAAAACTTTTTTTTTTACATAAACCTTATCCAGAGTGTTGCCCTGACCATTACGCAACACAATAAAAAAAATAAGGCTGTGGTTAGAGTGCCACAAGCGGCATTCTAGTACGATCGGTTACGATGCCGTAATTACGGCATCCTAGTACAAAGTATATAGAGTGTCACAAGCGGCATTGTATCTTAGTCGGTTCGGGAACCGTATATTAAAAAAATAACCTCGAAATTTAAGACAATCGCTACGCTGCGCTTCGCGATTGTCTCAAATATCTAAGCTATCACGTGACCTACACAGGAGTAGGACAGCTAGTATTTCTGTTGTCTAATAAAAAACTTTACGGCAGGTTAGGCGGCGTCACTATTATAAAATAAAACTTACGGTTCCCGAACCGATTGAGATACAGTGCCGCTTGTGGCACTGTATACACTTCCAAAAAATAATCTGTCAAATTAATCGAGATTTATATAAAAAAAGACTAGCAGCCCGCCCGCGCGTTTGTTCACGGATACTTAAAAACATCGTTGTTTCAGCCATATATTATATTTAAAAAAAATCTATCTATCTTCATAGATCTTTCTATCAGTGAAAACCTCGTAAAATCCATTGCATGGTTTAGAAGAAGAAAGCGGAGCCTCAGACACAGGAAAACGACGACTTTATAATATGACTATGATTGATGATTACGATGGCCGACAGTGGCTTGGTAACAGTTGAATGAGAAGGACTTAAGATCGGGCTCAGTTACATGAATTAGAAGAGGCCTATGTCGAGCAGATTTGTTAGGAGAATTTCGCTAACGCATTATTCAGTTGCAGCGAATTTTAGAATCGCATTTTTTAGCGAATCAATATTTCATGTTGGATATATTTTGCAAACGCTTTATTCAGTTACAGCGGATTTCAGTATCGCATTTTTTAGCGAATCAATATTTTATGTTGGATATATTTTGCGAACGCCTTATTTAGTTGCAGCGGATTTCAGGATCGCAATATTTAAGGGGATCCTGCACAAAATTGTAAAAATTTACGTATTTTTAGGTCACTTGTACAGTCACGAGCAAAAATATGTAAACAATTGTAACTCTTAATACAATGGAATAAGAGTCAAAGTGTATACATATTGGTGCTCGTGACTGTACTTGTAACTTATTCAGCGGATAGGCGCTGAATAAGTTAAATACATTAAAAGAACTTATGTAAGTTAATCTGATCATTGCACAAGGTCATGGCCTTGTTGAAATTTAAAACATACCTAAGCTCTTTAAATAATTACAAACAATACATAAATGTAGTGACTCAAAAAACATATTTTTACGAAAACTTTCTTAATTTTACGCATGAAAGAATAATTCTTACATGAAAATAATTGTGCGCACCCCCTCCTTCTTTAAAAAGTAAATTTGAATTTTTAACACAAGTGCGTGATGGTTTTGCACATTTTGCAGTATAAAAACATTGCTCTAATTAAATTACTAGGTCTGAAAAGCAGAATTGATCTTATTATTATTTTATCATAAAACTAAAAAAGAGATCGCGAAATTCATCTATTAATAAATTATGGGAACATAAATAAAGCTTTTGCTAAAAAATGCTACTCTGAAATTTACTGCAACTAAAAAAGGAGATCGCGAAATTCATCTGATAATAAATTATAGGAACTTTCGCTAAAAAATGCGATTCTAAAATTCGCTGCAACTGAATAATGCGTTTGCAAAATTCTCCTAACAAACCGTCCAGCAGTGGACTGATAATGACAATTATAAGCAACAAAGACCAAGATTCTCCTTTACACTTTACAAATTCAAAAATTTGCAGAAGACATTACGTCCAAAGCCCGTCAGTTAAAAATCTAAAGGTGTAACCGAATGTCGATCATATGGTGTCTAAAGGCGGGTCTCCTGCGACACTATTTTGTGTTTTCTAACACCTAAATGCGGCACTTCACTTGGCTTAGCGTGTGGCGATATCATTGTGTTTGCCCAAATAATCTGGCACTTCACTTGGCGTCAAACAAGCCATCCACACATGGACTGTACGGGCAAACAACTCAAATACTTATTACATAATATTTGCTTGTTCACAAACAAATTGAATGCAACAGTGATGGACGTGGCAGTGGCAGCAGCTTATTACATTTACCTGAATGCGGCTTACCAACCAACACCTGTTTTTTTATTGTGCAGGGTTCTCCTAAGTTATTATGAATATCGATCCATGCAACGTTCAGTCGGTTTTTGTTTTTATGAGAGGCATTTTTGGGGTCCCAAATACAAGGGTGCATTTGGTATAATTCCAAAAAACGCGATACGGTTTCGTTTGTCTAATCCATTTTACTACGTTTATGTATACAAAACTGAACACGTCTGAACAGGACAGCCGCACGCGCGCTTCTGAACAGAACCAAGTGTGGACGGTCGACTCAAATATTTGCCTAATTTGATTCCTTTGATGTGTTATCAAAAACCGACAAGTGAACGGAAACGCATATTCGCTATTTGCGTTGTTTGCCATATTCGTGCAAATGAAGCAAATATATTCAAATAGACCGTCTACACATTGCCGTGTTCGGACAAATAATGCAAATACGCGAACACGATACGCCAAGTGAAGTGCCAGCATAACAACAAACATCTAACAAAATATGTAATATTTGTTAGATGTTTGATGTTAGGTGTTAGAAAACACAAAACAGTGTCGCAGGAGACCCGCCTTAAGGTAGATATAACGTTTGTGTCTATGGTTGTTTTTTGCACTGACGGACGGACTGCACATAAATGCAACAGCTTAGAGCAGCGAAGAGCTCACCACCTGTCACGTTTAGCACATGTGCAGTCGCTATTTGGTGAAAAGTGGACTATGGCAGGACTGCTTTTGCGGTCTTCATTGCCTAGTCTGACTAACCTTTCGGGGATAATTGTCGTGATTATATTGTATGTATTATTTTTTGTATGACACCGTTGCTTAACCTTATAACTTCAAAGTGTCCGAAACAGTTTTAATATTATGTAAGGTCGGCCCCAGAAGTAGTATAACATTTGCGTACCATGTCACACCGACGCGCTCGAAACGATCACGCTCGTGCGACCATTGTATATGAGGTGACTGCTGGAAACTGCAAGAAACTTCAAGGGCTGGTCGGGTCAAGTGTTTTAAACATGACAAAAAAGATTGCAGACTAACGTAGGTACTTATCGCCCAGCTGACGCGGACGGTTCAACAGACGGCCGGTGCCCGCGCGTTGTAAATAATAGTTATTTAATAGTTAAATCTTTCCTTTTTTAATGTTATTGCTTTAAAATAAATTAGTTACCCAAAGACTATCAAATTAAAATTCATAAAATGAATAATTATTTAATACAAGCGGCCGCTCGCGGTTTCACCCGCGTGGTTCCCGTTCCCGTGGGAATATCGGGATAAAAAGTATCCTATATGTTAATCCAGGTTATAAACTATCTGTATGCCGAATTTCATCCAAATCCATTCAGTAGTTTTTACGTGAAAGAGTAACAAACATCCATCCTTACGTTCCCGTGGGAATATCGGGATAAAAAGTATCCTATGTGTTATTCCAGGTTATAAACTATCTGTATGCCGAATTTCATCCGAATCCATTCAGTAGTTTTTACGTGAAAGAGTAACAAATATCCATACATACAAACTTTCGCGTTTATAATATTAGTAGGATAAAATAAAAAAGCACAAATTTCTTTTTTGTCATTTTTGTCATGTCTAACACTTGACCTGACCAGCCCTTGAAGTTTCTTGCGGTTTCTAGCAGTCGCCTTATATACGCAGTAGTTGGTATGACATGGTACTAAAGTGTTAAGCTACTTCTAAGACCGACTCAACGTAAACGCAACAAATATTTAGAAATAAATTTACAAAATATTTTTCTGAATCAGTAACTTTGCTAATATTCAAAGCTGTATTGTGTTTACTGTATTGTGTTTAGGCAACAACAAAAAAAATTGCACACATTCTGTATTGAGACTTTGACCTGTATTATGGTAATTTGTTAACTCCGAAAACAGCTACTACAGCATTTAATTTACGCCTGACACGACGCGTGACGTGCACAACAAACGAAAAAGGCACTTTCTAACTGACAGCACCGTCACGAATCGTCATTGCCAATCCAACGATTTAAACAATAAAACAAAACAAACCGCCCCGCAAGAGCGTGTGCAATACCGTTAATTCACCGTTCCGCTTAGATCTCGAGGTCGCTGTGAAGTAATATCACCTGATTTTGTTTTCTTACGTTTGACAGCAGTTGCCACTTTGATAGTTTATATTTGGGATATGTTTACGCGGAAGTTTGATAGTTTTACGATGCAGTAAACGAGTTACAATAATAATTAAAATAAAACAACATCAAAAAGTGAAAATTAAATAAATTATTGCATTTAAGTAAAAACTTGTATTTAAATGTGTACGATTATTGAACACAATTAAAATAACAAATTAATCATCATGTTTAAATGACAATTAAATTAATGTCTCTCCTTTTCTATTTAATTTAGCACTTTAAATAAGATGTGACAGCAAGAGAATTAATTGTCATTAAAACTTAATTGACGTCTCTGAGTACGGCAGTAGTAAGACTTCTACACAATAATAGTAACATAAATAAAGAAAATTTTTTTTATGCTTATGCAATATAATTAATTCACAGTCACGCTAGATCTCAGGGTCAGTGTGAAGTAAACACCCTACACTTACATTTACACGACCATGAAAACCACTCGTACTAATTTTAAGCCTGAATTCCGTAACAATAGCCTTTAACTGTTATCACAAATACACTATTTTGATAGTAGCACAACTCAATTTCACTTAAAGACTACCTAACAGCAAGTTGAATGCACTCTCAATATCGCTAAATTAACCATACTTCACTTAAGCACTCTTTTGTTTCGTTCAGTCAAAACAAAAATAACAAACCGTAAATCCCGTACAATAGTCACTTGACGGGCGTCCGTGACTCGAGAAACAAGGTCTTCTCCAAAAACAAAACACTATCAACAAGTACAACACCGCAATTTGTCGCTAGCCAGTGATTTTTGAGAATTAATTCTTTTAAAAAATAAAACCAAGTAATAGCGGTAGCGCGCGCAATACCGCTAATTGGTTCTAAGATCTCGCTGTGTATGAAGTAATCGCCTGATTTCGACAGTGGGGAGGTGAAGCGTCATGTTTGAAGTCTAGTTTTAAAAATGGAAGTTTTAAAGAACTACTTTAATGTGGAAAGATGGTGGATTATTAAAACGTTTAATGTTAGTGACCGTGCATAAAAAAAAACAATACACAATGTTACTTTTCAAATAGTAATCATTAGGTAAAGTAAAGTATAACCAACTAGCGGCCGCTCGCGGTTTCACCCGCGTGATTCCCGTCCCCGTGAGAATATCGGGATAAAAAGTATTCTATGTGTTAATCCAGGTTACAAACTATCTGTATGCCGAATTTCATCCAAATCCATTCAGTAGTTTGTACGTGAAAGAGTAACAAACATCCATCCATACTTACAAACTTTCGCGTTTATAATATTAGTAGGAAGTAGGATATACTGTCCCACCGCTGAGGAAAGGCCTCCACCATAGAAAGTTTTCGTTAAAATTGATGGGTATTGGCTTAATCGGCACGCTTGCCAAATGCGTGTCCGAAACAGTTTGCCCCACCTGGAAATTAGACTGTGGACTAGGGTTGATGAGGATTCCTCTTCCGCTTCCACATGTTGCGGAAGTTCCGCAATTATTACAGTTCCTCTACCGCTATCGCTTCCCCATAAATAAAATTTAAAAATTCCTCTTCCGCAATCGCTTCCTCTTAAATTAAGAGGAATTAAGGAGGAATTGAAATTGCGCGCGAAATCTCCGGCCCACAAGCAAATAAATAACAAATAAATAAAATACTACGTAGGTACTTTGTTTTTATTATTAACTGAAATGTTAACGGAGAGTGTGATGAAATGAACACTTAATAATGTGCCTGTTTCTCTTTCTTTGTGCTATACAATTCCTCTTCCCCTTCCTCTTCCCCATAACCACATCCTCAACAACCCTACTGTGGACCTCCGGTTATCGGGCCGAGCGCTTGGCCACACTCTGCCACCGAGGGAGGTGTCATCACTCATGATCCACACTTAATATTTTTTTGCTATCACTGTCCCCCTCCTGCGGGCCTAGCATTCGACACGCTAGCTAGCAACACGAGATATGTAGCGGACGATATTCTCTCTTCCTTTGATGGCGGGAACGACCAATTATTTCGGTTATCAGTTGTCATAACTCGATAAAATTATATTGCATGTTAGGGTTCGTAGACAAAAATACCACAGACAAGCAAAAACTACTGTTATGTCTATTTTTGACATATCGAGTCTTTCCATCTATCTCTATCCTGAGCTACCTTAGCCAGTCAGTCTAGTGTGCTAATAAACAAAGAAAATATCATACAATATCTCCTTGCCTGTCATTGGCTAAATAAACGCGAAAGTTTGTAAGTATGGATGGATGTTTGTTACTCTTTCACGTAAAAACTACTAAATGGATTTGGATGAAATTCGGCATACAGATAGTTTATAACCTGGATTAACACATAGGATACTTTTATCCCGATATTCCCAAGGGAATGGGAACCACTCGGGTGAAACCGCGAGCGGCCTCTAGTATGAAACTAACGAAAACAAAAAATAACAAAAAACATATACATACATAAATATTCACGACTATTATCCCAAAGGGTTGGTCAGAGACTAGGTAATGAGGACCGCAAAAGCAGTCCACTACAGTAGTTCACGTATCCAAGTTACAACTGCACAGTGCTCAAAACAAAAACAAAAAAAACAATCACCTGATTTCGACAGTGGGGAAGTGTTGCTGCACGTCCGCGCGAATGTTGCGGCGCGTCTTCGCCGGCAGCTCGGGCGGCGTCTCGCTCTCGTCTGACGTGATGCTGGCGAGCCTGCGGAGACGGCACGGTTACGCAACCACCCTTGGCGTAATGTGCGTATGGTTGCGAGTGACTAGTAATGTGTGGACCTTTCGGTTCCTCATACAAACTTCCAAGTAGAAATTTATGAAAATCGAACGAGGCGAGCCGATTTTAATGAAACTTTGCATGCTAAAGTAAGTCTTAATATGTAGAACTTATTTTGTAGAAAACAGTTTAAAAAAAATGTTTATTTAGCTGAGTTATTGCGTTTTTAAACTTTCTATAGTGGAATTTAATCGTGATATACCCATTTTGAAATGAAACACTTACCGTGGTCACGAAGAGACAACTTAATTCCCGTGTTTCCGTGCCCGTCATTTTAATTTGTAATTTTTGCGTTAAGTTTACAAAACCTTTGCACATTCTTTATTATTGTTTATCATAATATCGCAAATTCCCTCTATGAATAAGTAACTTTACGTCGAATAAAGAAATACATTACTTACTTTAGTTATTACAGCTGCCAATATCAATAATATTTTAGAAGGTCCACATGTTACTTGTCAGACTGTGAGGTTCTGTCAACCTCACAGTATTTGAAAATGTGTGAACAAATATACAAGCACGTCGATGAAAAAAAATTATGGTAAGTACAACTTTCTAATTCAGTGCGTAAATCATACATTTCTAAATAAAAAAAGCTTCACCAAAAGCTTTTTAATAAATAATTGTTTATTTATGGTACAATGTTGTTAGCTGAATTTACATCCATAATTTATGTTTTGATATTATTTACTTTACCTTATAACTAACCATCCTTTATGAAATACTAAATAGTTTTTCTGAAATATAAACGTTAACAACAATGTAAGTAGTGGTGTGTCTGTAAGTGGATATAGTGCATACAAAGCGTGGATGTGTGTTGTGATATAACCTTCCATCACATATAAAAACCAGATACACAATACAAATCGTAGCGGATTCAGTGGCAGCTATGACATATACATTTAGTGCCTAACAAATAAACAGAGAATCAGCCCCCTTAATTTTGAAACCGATCAGTATTGAATCGGATTGGTATTGTGAAATTTCGTACTTTTAAGATACGACACCAGCAGCGCTAATTTGGATTCATATTGTGTGAACTAAATAGCACTTACTTTTGTATTTTTTTCACTCAATATCCGCGCAATATGAATCCATAATATTAGCTCTGGTGTCGTAACTTAGAAGTACGGAACTCACAATACCAATCTCGATCGATCGGGATCACTTTCAAGAGTAAAGGGGTAGGTCAGAATAGTTATTCAGTGTTTTGTCTCTTTTACTCTAAATAGAAATTACGTTTACATGACAGGAACCAAACACGAATAACTATTCGAAGCTTATTCTTTGTTTTGTAAGGCACTTAACGTGTATGTGTTTTGTCAGAATATTTTACACGTTTTAATGAAATTAAGAATGAGTTCTACCCATGAAATTGAACAACATTCCCAAGAAACCTATGTGCAAAAATAACAAAAAAAAATTGACTTCCATTGTCGTCAATGATCGGACAGTTTTGTATGGGAGGTCGTATTTTTTTTGTCTTTTTTGCACATAGGTTTCTTGGGGAAAGTTGTTCAGTTTCATGGGTAGAACTCACTCTTAATTTCATTAAAACGAATAAAAAATGAGGGTGTATCAGTTTTTGAAGGAACACTTCGTCATGTTGCCACTTAGCTCGCACACTACCTAACGAAATGCGTACCTAATCATCTCGCTAGGTACTCCTTTTGTGCGGAAGTTTTGAGTGTTGATTCCGCATCTAGTTTTTACATGTGATCGAGGAATAGAACTAAGAAGGACACTCACTTCGAGGAATGGTGCGCGGTTACACTGTTCATATTGATTACATTCATGCGGGTCTCAAAGCTTTGTTGCCGAGTGCACCTCATTTCGCTCAAACAGTCTGTACTGTCAAAACGACTGCAAAAACAATAACAGAAAGCGTTGACTTAGTGTTCAATGTACGTGCGGACAATTTTTACATTAATTAATTAATTATTTAATTACAATTTAATAATTTATACCACCAATAAATAAACTACAAAATATTAATCAAAAAAAACCGTTTTCATAAAACTTTTCATAAAAGAGACACCATTGATTGAGAATTTATTGACCACTCGGAATTTAGCTTTGTGGCTCAGCAGTGACAAAAGTATTTACCTAAATTCTATTTCATTATCAAGCTTTATTTTCTAAAGAGTTTAGTTTTACTATTTTAATCTCTTTAAAATTCGCTATTATTATTGTTAATAACTTGTCAACAGTACACTTAACACAGAGAAAAAATAAAACTGAAGCACACAGGTAAGATAACAATGACAATAAAAAGAAACAATAAAAAAACAAACACTAAAAACACATAGAAGAAGAAAGAACACATAATATAGAATAGAAAATTATTATAAAAAAGGTATAACAAACAAATAAGAGATGAGAGAAAATGTGTGTGTTACCTATCCGAGTGACTGGAGTAGTGATGCGACGAAAACGAGGACGTGAAACTGTGTTCGGTGGACACCTCCGTGTGTCCAACAGACACAAATCCGGACTCATTGGAGAAGCTTCAAAGAAATTCACAACACTGGTAACACATTCAGTAGAGACAGCACATAAGAGGGGTTAGGCGGTCAGCGAAAATTTGAATGTTCCTTTGAATGAATGAGCCTCGCGGGTGTTGCGCGGTGCGGGGTCCGCAGTAATTAGTAAGCGCTGTTCATATTTTTATACAAAAAGCTAATAAAAATGTTTGGTTTTATAGAAATCCAAATCAGTCAAGAAATCGAAAAATAATTCCTATAAAATCATAACCTATGTGTTCATGATTTTATAGGAATTATTTTGTAAAACACGGACGTAATGTGTATTTATATGAAATTGTAGAGGTAACTTCAGGATTGTTTTTCTATTAAGCAAAATGTTTCCAATCGTGTTTTGGAAACAGTCATCCTCACACATACGTTCTGTAATACACATTAAAAAAATTCAGTACGAAATATCTGAAATATTTTGATTAACAGCTAATAGAAAACAGCCAATCTTTCCGTTTTCACCGCCTAAGCCCCCTTAACTAAACAAAACGCATTCAGAGAGATTCACATAACAAATAAAGAGAGAGATAGAGAGACACATAAAAATGAACAATTATACATACGAAGCATTCACGAGACGATTGTAAAAATAACTTTGCAAACAGGTAATTATGTAATTATGTATATGTAATTATATGGAAACCTGGTATATATGTAATTATGTGGAAACCTGGTATAACCCTATTGTAAAATACCGGTAATTCAGAAATTACATTTTCCTTTAGTTTCTCAATAACATCGTGATCAAGTCGCATGGATACTTTCAACCGGTAGGATACTTATCGCAACAAGCAAGTAACTAACGCTGCTGATTACACTGACAACTTCAGACACAGATAGATATGAATTAAGTAGCAATTATAGTGTTCGGATAAAAAAAAATCATGTTGCAATTTTATATCTTTGCAATGTCGCGTTACGTTCGGCGATGTGTCGCGACGCAACATTTCCTAATACAAGACTACATGCAAGCAGTAAAGTCAGGACTACATTCTATAAGCAGCGACATAAAGGGTTACACATTGACGGCGAAACATGAAAAAATCCTGTACCCTACAATTTTCCAAAAAAGTACTTTTAAGTCTGTCCTTAAATGAACAAAGGATGTATTTCTACATTTAATTTGTGGCAGCAGTTGATACAAAAGAAACAATTTTAAATAAAATATGCAAAAATTACCTTTGTACACACGCCAGCACAAAAGGTTCGAAGTGACAATTGTCATTGATAATATTATCAAGATAAATATAAGTTGATAATTAATCTCTAGCTAATCTACTTGCTTCTAAAGTAAATGTTGATATGTAATATCAGTTACAAAAGGACTGCTAGGCTTATATCTGTTTGATAATTATCACGATAGTTATTAAAGGGCATATTTATCTTGATAATTTCAATCCCTGCCAGCAGTTCAATCTATCCAAAACTGTAAAAACTTCTCCAATCGATATTGATCCTTATACCCTAACCATAAGGCTCAAAATGTATTGAAGAAATTTGACATTTTGTTGTATGTTGACCTGCTCTGGCATCTGTAAGTCTGTACCCACTCAAAGACTTAAAAAAATGTACTTATAAGAAAATATCATATTCGTAGAGTACTTTTTACAAACATTTAGATTTAGTAATTATGGTATGCTCTTTAGACAGTACGGTTAGGATGTGAATTTTGATAGTTCACCGTCGATATGACACGTCTAATTATATTATAAATAACACAATGCACCATACCGATTGTGGTTGTGGTTCTGATGCGGCGCGCTGAGCTGCGACTCCTGCGACTCCATGGAGGTTCGCATCTCGTTGGAGCTGTTGCAGCTGCATACGCCTGAGCGATACATAGAAGGATTTTAATAACACAGTGAAGCTGGTAACCCTTTAGCTAGTAGTGGCAATATACATGCCACCATAATTTGAACCTTATTCAATTGCAATAGGATGGAAAACCAATAAAAAATATTTAATGCTGTATGTACCAGTTCAAGGGTTAAAAGTACTGTGCAAGTAACGGCTCGGCCACGAGTTGGCCGCTGTGAGCGGAGCAGCGAGCGGATTCTTTGTTCAATGAGTTCTTTCTATGACCATTGACTGAGGCTTCCGCAGTATAACGCGCAATTAGACAAAGAATCCGCTCACCGCTCCGCTTACAGCGGAGCAATGTATTAGGGTCACATAAATAAACCTATAAATCTCGGAAACTAAGAATGCTAGCATTGTGTTTAACCTCTCAAACCCCAAGCTGTCGGATGAGACCGCACCTACAAAGACACACTTGACTTTGTACCGTGTTTTCATAGACTTACAGACTACTTTAGGATTAACAAGGCCGATAATTTCGGTTCTGTAGTACACTTTATGTATCGTGATCGCAAAATATCGCATAGTCTATGCTCGATTCTGTCAAATTCGACGTTAACAGTTGCGCTAATGTCTGTGTCTGAAATTTTCCAAGAGTGAGTAATAGACGATTGAATACTCCTTAAATGAAGATATTAAAACTTCTTAGATATTGTAAAGTTGTCATAAAAAAATAAAATTTGAAAAAGGGAGACTTTTTCGGTCGTGGCCGAGCTGTAATGTGACTGATTTAGGCTACAGGTGTTCACGCCATACCTATCTCCCCATGAGCTGTTGTCTATTTGGAAAGGCCTGTGCCCAGCAGTGGGACGTTTATAGGCTGATGAAGTTGTGAGCGCACCTCATCCGGAATCCTCACCTGAGGCACTAGACATCATAACTTTAACAATCGCAACATAACAACAATGGTACTTTTTTGCGATTTCTGGCAGCCTGTGAACGCTCTAACCAAGGAACCTAAAGGGCCCCACAGACAAACAGGTCGCCGGCAGGTATCAGCCTGTCAGTTAGTAGTACAACGCAAGGGCGACGGCGGCGGCGGCGCGGCGGCGGGCGGCTAGTACTAACTGACAGACTGATACCTACCGGCGGGCTCCATACACGATCAGTTCGCCGGCACACCGGCAGGTATCAGCCTGTCAGATGGCTGGTACCTGCCGGCGGGTCACACACACGATCAGTTCGCCAGCAGGTATCAGCCTGTCAGTTCCTCCGCCGCCGCCGCCCGTGCGTTGTACTACTAACTGACAGGCCGATACCTGCCGACGACCTGATCGTCTGTAGGGTCCTTAAGAACGCGCGCGCGTTGCGAAATGTAAAGTTTCATTTTGTACGACTTTATGCCTTTTAACTTTACTGGATTTTGTACCCTTTTACTATCTATAGGGCACTCAATCCACACATGGCTGCTTGGCGGAATAAATAGGTACTTAACGGATTGTTCACTATCCAGTCCGGCATCCAGGGGGCTAATTGTCTAACTTCAACATCCATCGCAATACCTTTCACCAATACAATTACATTGCTTCGCTAGTATGCTTATTTAAAACTATTTTTAAAATAATCAATCTAGCGAAGCGATGTACGGACGCTAGCAGATCAACCTACAACAAAATGACAAATTTCTACAATACAATTTTAACTCTATCTTTTGGTTATAAAAATCAAACTCAATTGGAGAAAATTTACAGTTTTGGATTAGTTCATCTTCTGGCGTGTGTACTTCTACTTGCAAGGTATCGCGATAGACGTTGAAGTTATACAATAAACCCCTATGTAGGCATAGCATGCGCAACACAAGAAAAAAATTTCTCGACCCGTTTTCTCATGTCTATACACGATATGTCAAAAATAAACATAACAGTAGTTTTTGCTTGTCTGTGGTATTTTTGTCTACAAACCCTATCATGCAACATAATTTTATCGAGTTTTGAGAAATGTAACCGAGATAGTTTGTCGTTCCTGCCATCGAAAGAAGAGAGAATATCGTCTGCGACATATCTCATGTTGCGCATGCTAGGCCTACTGGACAGAATCCTCAGACGCAGACGACATACAACATAGTGTGGCGACTAACCCAGCATATCGTTGGGCGGCGTGCTGAACACGTGGTCGCGGTTGTTGGTCTCGTGCGCGTTGCGTTCTTCGTCGTTGGACACGTTCAGCATGGAGTCCAGGGACCCACTGCTGTGCGACTGTAGGGATAGCCTGCAAATCGAATGGTACATATCGATCATCATCATCAAGAATGCAGAAGAATCAAGAATCAATATCATCTATTCAGTTTAGGCCGTGATTAGGCTACAGCACTTTTGAATGTCATTACGCCGTCGGTTCAAAAGTAAAAGTCAAAGTCAAAATATATTTATTCAATAAACTCAATTAACAAGTACTTTGAATCGTCTAAATCTTTTTTAACCTACCACCCATTCAGGACATAATTTTTAACTGTGGCAAAGAATGGGCGCAAAAACCACAGCGCAAAAAAAGCAACGACATTTACAAACAAAAAAAAAGAATATGTCGTTACCAGGTCAATACAAAGGTTCGTAAGTCTATTAGAAGGGAGACCTTGTTTGTACTGAGTACCATCATTAGTCAAGAAAGTCTTTGTGACGATGACGTGAAATTATAGAAATTTAAGAGTCGGTAACTAACAAGGGGATTGTCTTGGTGGATGCGAGAAAGCGTGGTTAAACCCCCATAAACACGATAGATAAGCTTACTGGATGAGTTAACAGGACAATTTATTATAAATGACACCGTTTTAACAAATATTGACACACAAACTATTCGTAACCATACTAAATGTTGGTTTGTTCGTGGAGTATTAGGCATTCCGCTATAATGTACAATATTGAACTAGAAATGGTAGTTTGCCGATGGTGTTAAAGAGTTAACTTTTAAACAGGATGATGATGAATACTTGTCATCCTTTTTGAAGTATGTTGGTATAATTTATCATCCGGAAATCAACTGTGAATGTTGAATTTAGTGATCGTGATCGTTGGTCTAACTGCTGAAGTTCAAATTAAATATGGGTGACCAAAGACACGTGTCTTTATTTTGTTTATAATAACGGAACTTGATTTTGTTATGTCAGACCACTTCGTAACAGAATAAGAGTTCAATCGGAGCCGCAAGCCAGCCAGCTAGTCTGCATAGATTTCTACGAATCCGCAAGTAGTACACCCATATTTTAAATATAATTGACTGCGCTCCAGCGATCTTAATACCAAGCTTTCCAAGAAACGCATTCCGCACAATGAAAAACGGCAATGGTAAAAATGAACTTGGAATTTCAGGCATTTAATTAAAAATAGAAATATGGTACTATTAATCCATAATCTGCATACTATTGTTAGTGTTAATTGGCTGTTTTTAATTGGCGTGACAAAACTGTATGAGCACGAAGCGTTTGGCGATAAATAGCAAAGTACTGGGTATTCAAAGTAGTTTCTAAGTTCATTGCACCTGCACCAACTTTCACGTCGCCGGCAGCGAGTGCGGAAGACTGTGATTGCAAACAAGCCCTTATACTATGAAAGAGAAAACTACCGGTACAGTAACTGATCGTTTACTATAATGCACACCTTTTATGCTCGTTGTACAGTCAAGGCAACATCAAAAGACCCTTTCAACTTCGTAACTGTATGTTGCACTTTTTGTTATGGAAATATGAACTTTTCTCAAATTAGTTGCCAAAAGTATACATTTTTATACTCTATATTAGTTATGCAGTACATTATCAATAAGATCTTGAATAACAGCCGCTGACTCAACAATCTCTGTACAACGCAATCTTGGCATTTGCAATAAAGATATGACCAAATCACAGATTGATTAGAACGACATGTACAAAAATATTAAATAATGAACTTGTCTTATCACTTATCTAAGCAAATATTGTTCAACGAAATATAAACGCGTTATTCATATTGAACGTTTAATTTCCCAATATGAAATCTTGATGAAACTAAGCAAGTCGTAATAAGTGTTGCCGTTAGTGAATTAAATTAAAAACAGTAATGGCTGCCCTCTTCCTACCTGTCAATGGACTGAGCTAGAAGGGAGTTGTCGTTGGCTGACTTGCGCTTGGGCGGCAGTGGTGGGGCCAACTCGATTTTCCTGAAACAGAATTTCAATCTCACTCAGGATATAACTTGTTAACGGTGAGTTTTAGTACCACATAAGTTTTAACCCTTTAATGAGCCAGAAATAAGTTTCTTAGAAACTGGTCGAGTTGCGTAACCAGATTTAGGTTTGTACGCACGCACAGTCATATTACTTAATTTTGCTTAATGAACGTTTAATTTTCCTTATAATACTGAATCAAAATGACGTATGCAGGCTGACTGGTTGAACGAGTAAATTATTTAAGAGTTAGAAATTGGTGCCTATTTAAAGTTACATTTGTAAGTGTAAAAATACAAATATAAATACACGCGGGCGCGAGGCAGATATTCGGTAAATTGAATTTTGTAAGTGTAATTTTAAATGCATCTAAGTTATCATCATCAGCCTTTAAACGGCCCACCGCTGGGCACAGGCCTTCCTACATGGACAGCAGCACATTGGGAGATTGGTCCAAACCCAAAAAAAGTTATAATAATGTGTAAATAAAGGACATTGGCGACCTTCCATACAAACTTTTGTCGACTCTTTTTTAAGCGTCTATAAATGAAAAAAATATGTTGGTAAGTATAGAGTTTGTAATCCTGAACAACATGGTCTTGGTTTTACTTCTCTAGTAAGTCTCCAATTAAAGATATTCCAATTCAAAGTTTTGGAGGTTATGTCTATCATAATTAGATAAAACAAATACTTACCTACTTAGTTGTTATCCCTTCAAGGATTGGCCAGCACAAGCAACAGACCGCGAAAAGTGGAAAGAGGGGAGGGAGAGGCTTTCCCAGCAGTGGGAAAATATAGGCTTATAATAATAATAATGTGATTTTACTAACTAATGACTAGGCAGTATGGTCTCTGACCTTAGCCTGTTCCTTCAAGGAACAAATTATGAAAAATACGTCATGCCAAAATAAAAATAAAAATGTAGACTTGGCGGGAAAGTGATGCGTCATTATTGTCTGCAATTTTGTTTTATTTTCTATTTGTGATTTGAAATAATGGTGAATTATTTACTGTTAAGTGTTCGTGATGCGTGCATGCGTGTTGGCAAATAAAACAAAACAGTGCAACATCACTTTTCAAATTCTCTCAAGAAGTCCGTGTGAGATCTCACTAAAATCCCACAGCTTTTTTGAGTCACAAGGGGTTTGGGGGAATATCATTTACCATTAAACGTTAATTATCACTCATTATCATCTACTTTATGCAAAGAAAATATTCAGTTGTTATTCCTATGGTTTTAAAAATCTTACGAATTTATTCATCTATATTTGTAATAGTGAAATTTATAGACGCTAAAGAATTCATTCGGCAATGATTTCGCAATTGTCCTTTGAGACTACATAAATATATGGAAAATAGTTACATAATTATTTTTGAGAACTAAACAGCCCTTTAATATTTCACTTGTTCAACCAGTTTCGTTTTATATGAATTTCAATCGTAAATATGAAGCCGGTAATAAAGTAAAGCCTAATAAATAGTATTTCTGTAAGGCTCTTGTAAAGTAAGAATTTAATAAGAATTTTTGTTTAAATATCCAATTAGCATTTTGTTAATATTATACGGCTACCAATCAAACGTACGGTCTGTGCATTCTATCAATGCTAATTAGACTAACAAGGCTTTATTACACAGGTGTTGTAAGCAGCAATAAAATTATACAATAGCTACTATAAATCTACAATACAACGTAACCGTTACAAAATTTAATATAGCAACATTTTTATTTTCCTCAACTGTACTTATACCACACTCGTTTTCTACGCGCATCTCGTAAAGTTTATTAAAAGATAACAATCGACCATTCCAGTAATTATATTTCAGTTCATTGTAACCAGATATGTATCATTGCAATTAATGGCGTTAAAGCAACAATGTTAGACAAAAGTTAGATACATAATTTAGAACTTGTTTCGCAATTTGTTTACACGTCCACATTGTGTGCACTGAACCGTTTTAATTCCAAATTTAGATTTACGCTATACGTTTTGCACCCGTTTTCGGTTGCAATTTTTTAGTTGGTCTGATGATTAGAAAAAAGTTAAATTGTCTTTATTTATCTTTTAAGGAAAAGACTTGCTTACACAGATTTCCGTTCAACTGATTTGTTGTATTGTTGTTTATAACTAACAACTAATAATCTAACTAGCTCTCAATAGAAAATTGTAATATAATGCGATTCATAGAACAAGAGTGTTAAAACTTCTCAACTTACTAGTTGAGTTGACTACTTATTTACAACACAATATCAGATTTTAAAAATCTTATCTTATAGCAACAACCTTCAGCGGTACAGCAACTTGTTGTTCTACCACTACTTTTTAGAACAACCTATACTCATTGTAAATAGAGGCGGTTTTATCTATGGTGCAGGGTGTGCGCTGCACACGGGCGCAGGGGACTTAGGGGCGCTGCACACGGATGCAGCGCAGGGTGCTTAGGGGCTCGCCACACCACGCGCCCTACTAGAGGGGCGCCAGGCATTGCACACGGGCGATAGATGAGCTAGAGTCGCCTCTGGTAAATAAAGTTCAATTTGAACTTAGTCATGCACACTCCTTATGTAACAATTTTTTTCTTTTTTGTAACGTTAGATCTCTTTTTATTATGTTATCCGGTTTTAACCAGATAACGATACTTAGATTAAATCCTTTTTGTAATAATTAGTAATAATAGTTAACTCTTTAGTTTTTTATAACGTAAGATCTCTTTATAATTTGTTATCCGGTTTTAACGATTATCGTAACTTACCGATTGGGCCTGGCCGGCTTAGGCGGGGGTGTATCGGGCGCATCCAGCACGGATTCCGACGAGTGAGATGCGCGTACGCCGGTAGAGTCGCTCCCGCTCTCTCCCGTTAGCAACGAACGCTCTTTCGGCGTTAGGGGTATATCTATAAGAAAGAAGGTAAATATTATTATAAGTATAACGCAATAAAAAAAATAGATACTTAATCCATTTTTTTTTTTTTAAATTAGGTCTAAGATCAATTTTTATTTACACCACACTACACATGAGTGTTTCTAAGTAACTTAGTTTATTACATATGTGACAAATAAAATATTACGTTTGTTGTGAACATGACGATGACCAGGATTACAAATGATATAATGTTATGTTTCAGATCAAAATCAATAATGTCGCTATAGTTTGCGTACATTAGTCAATAACAGAAGTTCAGAATAGTAATAACAATGTTTACGTGTGCTTAGTGAATCGATGACTACTACAAAGGACAAATTGTACTACGGCTTTCCTGTTGGTTAAACCATGAGTCACACAAGCCTCTACATAACTGTCATCTTTACCAAAAGAAAATTCGAAAATAAGCGCTGAAACATATTGCAACCTCGAAATTCGTTACGTTAAACCCTATCTCTCTGAATCGTTACGGAATGTGAAGTTTTCGATTATGATACATTTGTAGTTGTCAAATGTATGGATTAAGAATCAAAGCATACTTGCTGAGTGGACATGAAAAAAAATCTACAAAGATAACTTTTTCTGGTCAGCCTGAATGTTTTAGAAAGGAAGGAAGAGGTTATAGATTGTTTTCTACCAGTTCTGCGTTGACAGACGTTTTAATAGCACCTTATCTAGTGGCAAGATTCTTATAGGGTGAAACGAAAAGCCCCTTAAATAGAGCAGTGTATCAAAAATGGAGAACCTGTATTTATGCTGTTTTTCCTCATATTCTGACATATGCTGCTGCGCTAGCGACGGGACTTCCTTAACAGTCGACGTCATCTTGTAACTGACTGAGCTGTCGACTAGTTACACATACCAGGTAAGGAATTCCTCTGGACACGTGACGCGGCTATATTGCTGCGCTAGCGACGGGACCTTCTCCACAGCAAATGTCACCCCTTTGTCTAAGCTGTCGACTAGGTAAATAATTCCTCTGGACACGTGACGCGGCTTATATTGCTACCCTAGCGACGGGACCTTCTCCACAGCAAATGTCACCCCTTAACTGTCTAAGCTGTCGACTAGTTACACATACCAGGTAAGGAGTTCCTCTGCGTGGACGCGCGCGGTGACACCAACGCCGGCCGCGGCGATAGAGCAGGCCGCGTCATATGCTGCTGCGCTAACGACGCGACCTCCTCCACCGCCGACGTCACCCCCTTGACAACCGAGCTGACGTGTTCGGGCGACAGCGCCGCCGCCGATGTGTCCAGCTCCTCGTTCCCGGCGTCGGCGCGTAAGCTCACCGCCGTAATCTCGTCACACAAACGGATAAGCATGGCCAGCGCTGTGCAAAGACGCTTCACGGCGCTCATTAGCTGCGGCGATCGACCGCAGTACGGCTTTATTTCTGCGGGGGGACAAACAACGTAACGATATGTTTTATAAAAAAAATGCGAAATAACGTTTTGTATGTCCTACAAAGTTTTATTTTTACAGCATTGAAGAAAATGAGGCATGATAAAAAATATCAATTCAAGATAAAGAGGTTGATCGTCGCTTTCATAGCGGTATTTTATGAAAAGCTGTTAATAGCCATTGTAACGTTCTATACATTTAAGTTGGGTAATTTGCAAGTGTAATGGTGGAACAGCAAAAAGCGTAATGATGAACTAAAATGCATACCTTTATGGATGTTAGCAATAGATTCGAATACAATCGTGCCATTGTCAGGCAGCATCTCCAGCTTCCTTTTTGTGATGACATCGGAGAAGTGTTTCAGGCCGAATGTTACCTGCAATCGCAAAAAGTCGTGTAGACTAAACAATGAATGCAATTTATCGGATGAATGGTTAAGTACGGTGGGCAAAAGAAGTGGTAGCCACAAAACAGACCTCTTTGACGAGTCGTTCCAATTCTTTGGCAGGCGTGACTTCCCCCTCTTCGGCGGCGACTGTCTTTGCACCCATGTTCCGAAGTTTCGGACTAAGTGGGGAATGTGATCTGAAACAATTATTATGTATGAAAATTTATCATTCGTCGTCTAACAGTGTTCAGTAGTTCGCGTTCACTTGTATTTGTATACATTTGATGGTTGGCAGGCAACGCTATTCTGGTCTCGGTGAGTGTCCACAGATGACCCCGAGCAGTTTCTCTGCTAAACGTACTATTGACGGTTTGTGTGTGACTCTTATTGTTAAGATTATACGAACTTTAATATGAAGTTTCTGAACATAATGTAAACTGTAGTCCGTTAAATTAACAGAACATTACGAATTGATTCTGTAAAACGTTCAAATTGCGCCTGTATCACTGTAATGGTGTTTTTTAATTAGCACTCCCTCGTTACTGCCGCCTCACAATACATTAGTATATTTCTAAAAGATCTGCACCTTGTAGGCCGAAGTCTTTGCCTTTGCCTATTAAAAGATTTTATTTCCCGGTCCTCATAAAGAGTTGTTTCATGGTAAGTATAGGTAATTATGATACTAGTTAAGTGGTTATCTCGCGTGTCACTGAAAGAGAAACACCAAGTCATTGCTAGTCTATTTTTATTCTTAGCCTTAACTAATACCTCGATTGAAGGCGGCAAGTGATTGTCAATTACACTGTCAACTCACAGCTGAATTAGTATAAAGCTGGAATAAAATTTATCTATTTATATTAAATTCAATTCTTACAAATGTATGTTCGCGCATCACTTCAGAACGGCAGCACGTATTTGACTAATGAACCCACTCCACCTGATGTTAAGTGGAAGTGAAGTCCAGGCGCGAGGACAACTGGTGCAGCGTAAGGGTGTTACCAGACCAATCGATCGATCGTCGATCGACGGCATCGATCAACGTCGATCGAAGTTGATCGACTGGTCTGGTAGGTTTAATCGATCGACGGATACCGTTTGACTAACCAATCGTTCGACGACGGTCGGTCGACGTTGATCGATAGGTGTGGTAGCTTTAATCGATCGACGGATACCGTTCGTCTAACCCATCGATCGACGGTCGGTTGACGTTGATCGATTAACCCTGGCTAAATTCCATCAGTTTCTTTCGAAATGTATTCAGAAAAGGACTCGTTGTTCTTGGCCAGTACGATGTTGATCGTACTATTGTTACGGAGACGCAAACGCAGAAGAATCCAGATTCTTCTGCGCTTGCGCCGCATCCAGATGCGGCCGTTTTTTAAAGCCAACGATCGCTTATTTTATCCAAATGACATTTTAAGCAGCGATTTTGATTTTTTTTTGGTTAGCAATTGTCATGAATTTCGAGGTTATTTTCTTATTAGACAACAGAAAACTAGCTTCATTGAAAAATACCTTGGGGGGGGGAGGGGGTACGCTAATGGTAACTTAGTAGAAAATTTGTTTTTTTTTTTCAAAAAAAAACTTAAAATAACCTCAAAATAAAAATATCTTGAAAACTATGCATTTTCGCACTTTGGGTCCCCCTCCCCTTCCCCTTTTTTCGGTGTTGCTTAATCTAAAGTGCTTCCCAAGGTGTTTGGGGGAAATATCATTTAGTATTTAAACGTTCACATTATCATCAACTTTATGCATAGTCAATAAACTCTATTATTACGACTATAATAAATTTATAAAAAAAGTGAAGCGGCCTGCGCGTCTAATTAAACAGCTCGATCTAACACCCAATCCATTCTACCGGTCGATTGTCGATCGACATCGATCGATTGGTTTGGTAGAAACTATCGATCAACGTCGACTAATCCATTTTACCATCGATCGATGTCGTCGATCGACGATCAATCGATAGGTCTGGTAGACACTATCGATCGACGTCGACTAATCCATTCTACCATCGATCGATGCCGTCGATCGACGAGCGATCGATTGGTTTGGTAACACCCTTAGAGACGTAGCATCAGTCACCCTCACTCTGCCGGCCCACAAAGTGCCTCTTCACGCCTCGTTTGTATTTAAATGAACCTTTTTAGAAATTCATTACGGGATACGGGGCCGGATGTTCACGCGGACGAAGTCGCGGGCGGGCCGCTAGTGATTTATGAATAACTAGCGGCCGCTCGCAGTTTCACCCGCGTGGTTCCTGTTCACGTGGGAATATCGGGATAAAAAGTCCTATCCTATGTGTTGATCCAGGTTATAAACTATCTGTATGCCGAATTTCATCCAAATCCATTCAGTAGTTTTTACGTGAAAGAGTAACAAACATACACACTCACAAACTTTCGCCTTTATAATATTAGTGTGATTTACGTTAATAACGCCCAAATACACACATCAAAAGTGTCTAGGGATCAACATATATTTTTGCAATAACTTTTCTCCTGATTGATATTAATTAAAATTTTCTTTAAGGATTCATCAAATAAAGTGTTTTCGTTTGTCTACAGTAACGATAAACCAAGTCAAATTTGCATTAATAAAGAAATTTGCCATTTTCCTAATAAAGGGATTTTTGACATTTGAACCACTAACATTAAAGTTCGAAAAAAAGACTGAAATAATAGTTTTCTTTAATATTTTATTGGGTAACTTAAACAATTAATAATCCGTGTTTCTACCGCGAACACTAACAACACAAGAACATCGGTTTGGCATACTCAAAATGAGTTCATCCAAATCACGCTGTGGAATGGCCGCCCATGTTCGTTGCAACAACAAAAAAAGGTCTTCTTGCGACTGGATACCCTCCATATTCGGCAGAGCTCTTCTCTGTAGCATATCCCATGCATGCTCAATCGTGTTCAAGTCTGGCGACTGAGCAGGCCAGGGCATGACATTGATGTTAGCTGCGGCGAGAGTCTGTCTTACAACTCTTGCGGTGTGCGGTCGTGCATTATCATGCATTAACTGAAATAAGGGACCGATTTGCACTTGTAGAGGAACGATGACGTCTGATACAATCGTCTCAGCATAAATTTGAGCGTTGAGGTTGCCTCTGATCCAAATCAACTCAGTTCTTCCGCCGATCCAAATACCCGCCCATACCATGATGGTTCCACCACTATAAGGATGGACTTCCTGGCAGGATTTTAATCGCTGTTGGCGTCCAGGGGTTCTCCAGTGTCGTATACGTCTTGTATCCGGTCTCATACCAAAACGAGACTCATCAGAAAAGCACACGAAACGCCATTGTTCTTCTGCCCAATTTCTGTGTTCAAGAGCCCATTGATATCGAATCCTACGATTGTGCATTGCTATAGGTGGTACCCTTAGCGGTCTTCGGGAATGAAGGTTCACTTCATGCAAGCGGTTTCTGACTGTTTGGTCGCTAATTAAGTTCCCTGAAGAGTGATGAAGCCTCACGGCTAACATCATGGCGGTTATTGTTGGAGCTCTTCGAGTTGTGATTTGAATGTATCGGTCTTGTCTCCGTGTGGTGCAGCGATACCGTCCTCCATGGCGCTCAGCCACGGTACCAGTGCTTCGGTAACGTGTCCAAAGTCGACTGATAACACTCTGACTTGTATTCAGAGCTAAAGCCACAGTACGTTGCCGGGAACCAGCTTCTATCATTCCCACGGCTCTGAGCATTTCTTCCCTGCTTAAATGACGTCGCCGCTCCATAATAACGTTGGTTTTAATCAGTAGTAGGGAAACAGTAGCACTAATAATGTCTTCAATGCGTTGTATGTTTTTATAGGGAAAATATTAACAGCTGATTTTCATCTTTTACTAGAAATTGATTGAAAGTTCCTGTTTCAAATTATGAAATGCACCAAAAAGGATCCATATAAATTTATAAAATCATAAATTTATTACAAAGCCACATCTCAATCTCAAGAAATCCGCATAAAAATGCTTGATCCCTAGACACTTTTGATGTGTGTATATTTTAAGATATTGAAACGATGGAAAAATCGTCGGATCTCGATGTAAATTCAAAAAGATTTGATGAGACACTGTTGCTTGCCCATAAAAACATAAGTCAAAAGCGTTGAAAAATTTCGACAGGTCTACCCAACACGTGACGGATCGGTCAACGAAGCCGCACAGTTTTTTTTTTCTACTACTAGTAAGCGCTTGGCCTTCATCTCACCTGATGGTAAGTGACGATAAGGCCGAAGGTGGAAGCGCGCTTCACCCGGAATCCTCAACCACTGAGGAACTGGCTATCTTATCTCTAAACTGTCGGAACACAACCATGCTATAAACATCGTTATGGCGACAGACTTAGATAAGATGGTGGTAGCTAGCCAGGCGGACTTAACAGCCCTACCACCAACCAATCCGAGCACACAAAGATGTACCCCCCGCTGGGAATCGAACCCGGGACCTCTGAGTCTGAGACCGGTGGCTTAGCCACTGGACCACAGTATCGAAAGACGTGGGTTCGGTTCCCACCTGAGGTCGTCAATGTATGACGCTAGTCGAACTATAAAATTGAAACATCTTTTATAGTAGGTGTAAAAACGTGCTCACTTGAAGTTTAAATGTAGTTTAACGACTACATAATAATAAAAGCTCCACCTCAGACTACAGAATTGCTAGTAAAGCATAACTTATTCGTTTTGTCTGATAGTTAAAACTACAGCTAAATTCTCAGAACTCAGAGAGTAATAAAATAATGCATTGATACGAAACCATTACTTCGAATCGTTGCAAGTCTGAACATTCAAATTCACTGTTCATTGTATAGTAATAGATTACAGGTAACATTTTATTCATCCTTACATTCTCAACACAAACAAAAGAGGTACCTACTAAATAAAAGTGTAAACCCACGTCTGATTGGCTGTTACTGTAAAGTAGGCGTATTTTGAGGCTACATAACTACACCTAAACAATTTTTATATTGTTTTCTAAATTCCATTTGTTCTTATCGAAAATTAATAGTTTAGTGTCATTAATTTTGGGAGAATAGATAAGCGGGATTACAATTTCTACATTACATTTTGGGATTCGTTTATGTATTCATCCGGAATAGAAAATTAATTATGATTACAAACAAATACCATTGGTATTAGTTTTGGTATTAGAAAGGAATAGATCATTTATTTTTTATTTCAACTGACAACTAATCATTAGAAAGATCATAATAAAAAATTCAATTCAAAACAAAACGCAATGCAACATATTAACAACATTATATACAAATCAGGTTAGTATTAACTGCGTAAAAGGAATTCCTTACAAATTATTTTTGTGATAATAAACAGAAATAACAAACCAAATAAGTATACAATTACTAAATCACACAGTAAGCCGACGTTTTAATTAAAACTTGACAAGTGAACCAATGAAATAATGTAATTGTATACATTAGTCGCGCTTCATTTAGAGCACGTCACTAATTAGCACCTAAAATTTCATTGAACCTAATGCGTATAACATAAAGGATCACTAAAAATGTCTCTGCGTGGAATGCATTACAAAAGAGACTGCTTTGCATGCGAAGCCCACACCGCAACGCGAATAACAACGTCTACTCGCAAGTACTTGATATTCAAGTAGGAGGTCCCGGTTCACCTCCATGCACGACCAAACAAAAATACGATGAGTAAATAGCAAACAACATGCCATTAGAAACTAACTATGTTGACAGTCATTGTCTTCGACAAGATATTGGGAAATCAAAGTCGAAGTGAAACGATTGTGGTCTTTCCCACTTGACCAAATGCGGTTTGGTTTTTGCGACAGCAGAAAGAAACTAGACTAAAGCACAGTTACAGTATTTCAAAACTTCGCCTTGTTCGACACATAGAAATTCAAAAGTATCCGAATCATTTCCACAATCTATTCTTGCGACACGATAAAGTGCTTTGTTGTTTCAATGACATGAATTGATTGCAACAACCATTACTTGAATTGAATCTATTGCCATAACCAAAAACAAAAAGCGTTACGCCTCAACATCGAGAACGCATTTACTTATCAAACAAATCGTACCGTCCTCCATTGTTAGCAAATCTCCTCTGCAGTTGATTCGTGCGTTTGTTGAACCAGTCACCGACGGGCGATCGCACCGCGTTCGACATTTATGCGCGTACACCTGAGCCACTACGGCCGCGCCGCAAACCGCACTTAGCCACACTAGTCGCACGGACGTTTCACAGAGAGAACTACTTTCGAACAACCTCAACGGCAATAAAAACTCGCGGTACACACAACAAATAAAAAGCGATTCAGTCACGCTGACAGGCCGGGCGCGGACATAATAATGTAATCACTTAACTTGCACGCACTAACTAATGAGATTTCAGCGGACAGTCAGTAATGAGTGCGACAGCGGCGTGTCGCGGTCGCCGTGACTCATATCAAAACATCCACATTTAGTGCAATGTCTACATTAACACTTCGCAATAGTCGCAATCGGAAACGGCAAACCACTTACGCGGACCTCTAGCACAAAGGTTAGTTACACACGACCGACAGTAAAGTCAATACGTGACTTAATAATTTAATAAAAAAATCCAAAATGATATACGTAACGAAACAATGGCATTGTTCTTTAGTTAGCGGCCATGATAATACTGTTAAACTGAGCGACACTTTCTTACACCGCTGACATATAAGATAAGAAAGATATGTATGTAAAATTATCATTTAGATAAGAAACAATACAGTATGAATGTTTGATCGCAATGTACATAAAACGTCAGATAGCGATGATACGGATGGTTCTTGTTAAAATCTTGAATGTTTGATGAACAGTAGGTTACTATATTTTTAAATTAAATTTATGGTTTTGAGGATAGCATTTTAAGTCTGACTCGAACCCAAAATTGTTTCCTAACATCGGGGTTTAACAATACACATTAACAAAGTAATGTTTTTCCCCCGTTATGTTGTTTACCACAAGTACGCACTGATATTCAGCAAAGGAATAATCCTTTGTAAATAAGGTTATTCCCGCATGTAATTGCATGTTTTCTCTAGTGTTATCTAATGAATATTATGAACCAGAGGCCCGCCCACGACATCACACCCCCCCCCCCCCCCTTACCCGTGACGAATTTCCAAAAAATTTCTTTCATACAAACCTTGTCCTGACTATTACAAACACAACAAAAAAAAAGATTTAGCCAAATAGGTGCAGCCGTTCTAAAGTGATGCGCGTACAAACAGTCTTGGCAATTGATTACTCGCATAATGACAAATTTCTTACACGCATTTTGACTTACACGCATATTGACTTACACGCATTTTGACTTACACGCATTTTGACTTACACGCATATTGACTTACACGCATACTGACTTACACGCATTCATATAGTAGGTTTTGCCTGTATGTTTTTTACGCTTTCACGCTAAAACCGCTTAACATCGGTTAAGCGGTTTTGATGAATTTTGGTATAGAGATAGATGGCGTCCTAGAGACGGTTATTAATGTTCTTTTTCCCGCAAAGTTTGTAATTGATAAGGATCATAGTGGCTTGTACCTTTTTCAGTAACAAGATAAGTAGACACATTTGTAAAAATACGTTGTTTGAAGTAAAGATTCACTTATTTTTGTTATTTGACATAAGAAGTCTGCAAACAAACAATTGGGCATCCTTATTAGTAAGCAGATGTAACTCGCGTGTTGTCCATCCTATAGCCTTAGTTCTTATTCCCATCTATCTATCTATGCAAGTTAATTTAACAGGAACTCTCTTCTCAAGGACTTTTGACTCTGATACAAAAACCAAAACAATGCATGACACCGATACCATCGCTTGGCGACAGAAATTGGCAAGAAGTAGAAAGACAGGAGATATGTTATATTATCTAATAAATATTTTTGACTTGATTTAATTCTGATATAATTTGATGATTGTGCTGTAAAGTTACACAGACTAATAGATTCAATAAATATATTCGATTGTCAACAACCACAAATGGTTAATTCGCCGACCTTACGTCAATCCTAAGAACAAATGGATTCAAGAGTCCATTAGGCCACTTTGAATACCGATAGAAAACTAACATTGAAGACATTTGTGACATAGACTGTGCTATGTTGTGTCTAAAAACAATTTAAAAGATAGTCGATATCTAGATAACAAAGAAGCGATAACAAATAATATATTGGCACTAAATCTTTAGTACTACAACGCATATGTAGACAAAACTCTTTAGGAATATTTCCGTAAACGCCATTCAATCTAATACTGCAATGAGAAAAACAGTAACTTTACCGTTCTCGCACGGAGCTGGCGCAATCCTACCTACATCATCATAATATTGCAAATCTGCGTAATGCTATGCGTGAGCCGACCTGAAAAGCAGCCGTGTGGTATTATGATAATAGTGATGTCTTCCAATTCCAATACATCATCGTCAACTCTAGTAGCAAACATGAAATTTTCTAAAGTACCCTCATTTCATGATCAGACGACAGATAAAATGGAGGCGTAGTCACTTGAACTGTTAGTTCTCTAACAAAAAGTAGTATTTGGCTCAGACACAACAAAAACACTACTACTTTACCCGGTAAAAAAGGAATTAAGACTCCGTGTTAATTTCGCCAAGATCTGAAGCGTATTTCTTTAGAGTTTTCGATTTGCCAAGAATTCTCAAATTCTCAAAATAAGAAAAAATAAGTCCAGTACATTAATAATCAAGTCCTTGCAGTAAATCGATCTAGTTAAGGAATGCCGCGCGATCGCAAAAACTGACATAAGTCTCTTAATTAACTTTAAAGCAAAATCAATCATGTTAATATTTATAATTAGAACAATTTCTGCTTTGAAGTTTCAGACATAGTAATTTATTTAGAGCTATGTTTTTTTTTATTCTGCGTAACGTGCAAAACCATCACGCGCTTGTGTTAAAAATTAAAATTTACTTTTGAAAGAATGGGGTGCCCTGCGGAATATCAATACAAATATTTTTATATAAGAATTATTTTTTCATGCTTAAAATTAAGAAAGTTGTCGAAAAAAAATGTTTTTAGGAGTCATTAGAATTTTTTCTAATTAGAATTTGTTTCAAATTTCAACAAGGCTATGACCTTGTGCAATGATCAGGCTAACTTACATGAGTTCTTTTAATTTATTTAACCATTTCAGCGCATATTACAAGTGATTTAAAAATACGTAAATTTTTACAATTTCGTGCCGTCCTTGACGGAGCGCGCGCGGCGGGTCAGCTTGTTGGCGCCGCGCAACAAGATTTTAACGACACCCAAGAGAAGTTATGGGGGCGGCAGTATTCTATCAATGAGCCGCTAACAGCACAGCACTTATAAGTAGTGGTTACCTTATTGCGGACGAAAGATGCGGCGGATGGTGCTGCTGCGCCGGCGAGCGCATATTGGAGATGCGCTCGAGCAGGTCGTCCTTGAAGGAGCGCGCGCGGCGGGCCAGCTTGTTGGCGCCGCGCAACGAGCCGCGGTGCCCGGAGCCCGGCTCGCAGGCTTCGTTCTCTGCACAAACACACAATAGGCATTTGTTATACTTATAGGTAATGTAAATTACAGCCTGCATACTGTAAAACTGCAGGGCAAAAGTCTCCATCATTTAAATTAAGTCATCGCTACAAATGGGTACTTGACAGTTTTCGGAAAAGTATTTTAAAAATTACAAACGCTTATTATATACCCTGTACAAGACTTTTTTCTCAAAAAAGCTTTATTTAATAGAAAAAAAAACATATTTTTCTTTATTCATTTCAAATTTTGTGCGAAAACGGTTGGTCCAGTGACATTTAGCCCTGTGACGTCACACCACAATAAACAAAGAAATTTATCTTGAAACCTGACAGATAGTTTTTGATTGTATTGTAAATTGTGACGTCACACGAAGCTCAATCATGGCCGCCCGTGATTCGGGTCTTGTAATCCACCGATAAAAAATCATAAAATTATTTTGTAATAATAAAATATTTACAAATTATCTTAATTAAAAAAACTATTCGATAATGTATCGTTAAATAATAAACTACTTAACCAACATAAGACTTTAAACTATCGCGTTGCATTGCATTAAAACTATTTTAACGTGTTAGGTCCCGTTAAAATAGTCTTAACCAACATTTTCATATTTTGTTGTTACAATACTGTCAAATAGCCAATTGATAGGTAAAAGGCTTCATCGCCATGCTTGCCAAATGCGGCTTAGTGATCACAAACCCGGGCTACTTATGCATCGAAAAATCCGAAAACTGTGATTCAATTTCAAAATGTTGTGATGATGACGACAATGATAGTGATAAATAAGGCCAGCAGGCCACCGGATATGGGCATCTGCTAAAGCAGGCGATGGAGCTGAGATGCGTTACCAAGTACAGAGAGCTAAGCTACAGATAATATACAGATTTTTGCCTTAAATGCAGGTAATTTGGTTTCTGATAGATATAGACTTACTAGTAAATTAATATAATTTAATAAAAATATTATAATTGGCTAATAGAAATGGTTTTCCTCAAAAGTCAATAATAATAATCTAAATATAAGAAGTGTGTAGTTCGACCGTGCGATATTTCGATGTTCTTGTTATAGTTTTTTAAATATTAGCAGTAAAACTGAATTAACGTAAAAGTATAAAAAAGAGAGACTGATTTAAGACACTAGTAAAAAAACTAGTAGAAGTTATAACTGCTGTACAAGAATTAGTTAATATTATATTATGGCATAAAAGAAAGATGAATTACTTGAACGTGTGGATAAACTACCTTAAACAGAGGCTAGTAGTTTTCTTCTCAGTGTCGTTGCTGTTTCTGAACTCATTCCTAAAATAACTTGTAATTAAGCTAATTTCTAATGACTTAGTTATAACAAGTCATCGTCAGGTATGAGTATTATTAATTAGTCACCACTAGGTCAAATTCCAACACGAACTGTGTGTCATACGTATCCAATTATTTGAACTTTTAGAGTAATGGAGCAGTATATTTATCACACACACCTCACACACACACAAAACAACTTGACAGTTAAAGAGTTGCTAGCTACCAACTAACATTAATTCAGATACTATAAATCAAGCAATATAAATTTATGTGTATATGGTCTTCCACTTATTTGTATTACAAGGTCGGCAGCTATAACAATTTTGTTGTAACATATGTAGCCTCTGACTGGCTCTGACATCAACAGCAACGTCAAGCAAGGTAGTCCAATATTTCCTCGACAAACATAAATACATACATACCTACATATAATGACGACTATTATCCCCGAAGGGTTAGTCAGAGACTAGGCAATGAGGACCGCAAAAGCAGTCCTCTACCATAATCCACTTCTCACTAAATAGCTCAGCGTGACAGGTGGTGAGCCCATCGCCGCTCTATGCTGTTGGATGTATGTGCAGCCTTTACTCCGTAGTCGCCTTTTACGACACCCAAGGGAAGAGAGGGGGTGGTAGTATTCTTTTAATAAGCCGCGTCCGCGCCACGGCTCTAAATAACACAAAAGAATTAAAAAAAATATTATAGTGACAGGGTCCGGTTGAGTAATCAATATTATTATTATAGTCCGTACGACCATAAGAATAAATCCAAGTACCTTTATATGGATGCATGGGCATGATTATTTAGTGCAACCATTTAAGGTAACGCATTCATCCAACCAATCATTACTCCGTATTGAGGTTGATTTGCACAAATGCTGAATTGCATTAGTGCCATCGACATGACTGGAGTGGAGACCAAAGTTCTAACAAAACTGCGCCGTTAAAATAAAAATAACTACCTAAATGCAAAAATGGTTGATATATTAACTTTGTACTTACCTTATATTATAATAAGGCAGGTAAGTTTCTATTATAAGGATAAAACAACTTAAAAACCACGGAAAACGTAGTCGCTACATAAGTTTTATATTACTTTAGTTAGATCAAACTAAAACCGTAAAAGGAGAATCATTATCGTAATCAGCCTGTGTCCACAACTGGACGTAGGCTTGGAAAATATTTATTTATATTTTCATTGACTTCACTAGAGTAATAAACTAATGAATTTACAATAATCATACATTAATCAACAAAAAATTAAAAGGTAATCAAAATTGATTACTGTACCTGAGGACAATGACGTAACGGTGAGGGCTGTGCAGTCAAACAGTGGGCACTCAATCCAACACTTCTTTGTCCGTTTGCCAAAGAGCACAACTGAATTATGAATGAAAATTAGGACTAGTCAGTTCCAATAGGGAGCGATACTAGTTTGTAAACACCAGTCTATCACTTTGATGATGCACGTTTATTTATAAACTTGAAGGCGACAGGAGGACGCGCCCATGCCGCGGTTTGCGCCGACTGAACGCGCGGCCGACAGACGCCGGCCCAAACGACCCGAGTGCGTCATGCATACACATCATAAACACTCCCGATATTAAAGGCCCACTTAGCATGCAGCTTCGTTACCACCATACCAGCCTGTCATATCGTCTCCGTTCGACCCTTCGTACGCACGCACTCGATAACCGAGAAGGAAACACGATAACGTCCACGCATTATAATAACCATCGCTCTATGTAGATTGGTAGACATTCGAATAAAATTGACATCGAGACGGACTAAGTGTTACCAAATATAAGACTAGAATGTCCATTTCCTGGTAGCACCACACTGTCTAAATTTCTAAATTGATTTCTGTGGATACTGGAAATCGTTTTCAAAACTTGTTTTCAATTAATTCTTAATTCACTTTCACCAGCTTACTTAATACGCGTGAAAAAAAGAATGGTATCACGAAATTTTACCATAACATTTCTTAATATGATAGCGCCTATATTTAGAGAGTTCATGTAAGTGAAAACCAGGTCAAATTTTAGTAAACGCACAGATTAGAAACTTTTGGTTTCAGCCAGTAAAGCTACAGACGCGTAGAAACTCCTACTGATTGACAACAGTATGTGCCTCAGTTGGTGGATTGCCGATAAACCTTTCAGAAATACCTGTCTGTACTACAAAGTAATGTTTATATTTTTAAATAAATATTTCATTATAATTTTTATATTATTTGGGTAAGACAAAGACTAGTCATCGATTAAAAGGGTCTACTTAATTTCATAAAAGCTTCAGCTTCAAAAAAGATGTTTGACAACTCGAATTTAGTAAATCTTGCAGATTGAAGATTGTATTTCCGCACATGACATTAGCAGCGCCCGCACCTTGTCCTTGACAAACGATTTCCATTCCGACCACTTTCATAATTTTTGGTGAATATTAATATACATATGTACTTAAGTGAAAATATTACATTTTTAAATATAATTCCATGTCAATATTTTTGTTGAAACTTACAATTTGTGGGGAATAAAAATTGTTTATTTTGTACGTAATTTTTATTCTTACATTTGGTTGGCAGTCATATTATACAAGCATAAAAAACAGACTTCTTTCGATTTTTTCAACCTAGCTACGGTTGCGATGTTTGTGTAGCGTGAAGCGCCTCGCTCACGTGTTATTTGTAACTGTCGCAAAGTTGTAAATCTCTAAATTAGTAAACCATGAGGCAAAGACTACGTTACAAAACGCAGTCTAGTGAGGTGTCTTAATAACATATTTGCAATTCGTAACGACATACGTAAATATCTATATAGTATTACTAGTATTACTACACACTTCGTTTCTTATGAAAGTCAATGTCGGTATGAATTTCTATAGATAAGATTTATTTATCATAAACATAATACACGCAAACCTACTTTAAAACAGAAAGTTTAATATTAGAAACTAACAAAGTGTGGAATAAAATTATAATGACATTAATTTTCGCTTATTTTTAAAGGCTTTTTTATACAGAAAGAATGAATTAGCACTATCAAGAGGTGTAAACAACGATCTGACGAAGAATTGCACCAATCACTACAAGCGCGCGTAAGTAGTAGCGTTCCGTAGCAATTATTTAACCGAAGTTTTTGTCTACGGCCTTAACATTATCGCAACAATGGAGTATGGACACAATAGTGCGGTTTCCCGCGTCTCTTACACCTTGTTATACAAGATCAAGCATTTCATTAAATGCACTGGCTCATTACAAAGCGCAACGACACAAATAAGGAAGAAAAACTGAAAGCTCTCCAGTTTCCAACTTGCGTTCTCTTCCGCTTCGCTTTGTGGAAATAGAGCATTACTCTGTATCTTGTTACGTCCGACTTTCAATATTGCAACACGACAATGAAACTAGTTATCGGATTACGAATGTTGTATGTCAAACGTGCATACGTATACAAGACTAGCTTCAAAAATTATGATGTTGTTAAATTTGTAAATAATCAACATCAAACCCGTAACAAACATTGACGTAACTCCAAAGAAAGACAAATATTATTGAGCGTTGCTAAGCATAAGATAAGGAAAAGGAAAGGACATGATATAATAGGCAATACGAATTATAGTAGAAGCGATTTCAATAATTAAGTTTCATACCACGAGCATTATTTCCAGTGCCCTTATCACCAACGATCTGCCGATAGATGCCAAAGCCGGGAGCCAGGGGGCTTCTTGACACACGTCGCTGCATTGGACGTCGCCGCGCCTCCACAACGGAATATGAATTTTTAACATCATCATCACCCCGCGTATTTGTCAAAAGCTCATCCGACGGAGAGACGTAATGTTTCAGTTTCCCATCGTCTAATAAATTCTGGAGACTGATCCCATTTCTTATTCTGTGATTGAACGCTTCAGTCCTCCTCACGGGTTTAATAGTCAAATTATCGAAGCTCTTGCAGTGAGACAGAATATTATTATTCCTATAATCATAGTACTTCTTAGGATCAAAGACACTGATTCTAGGACAGTGATCTACTATTATATCAGGAGTTTTATATTTTGAATAATCAGAAGGCCGTATAGTAGATGGATCCTGTATATAGCGGCCATTACGATGTTTTATGTTTTTGATGTTCTTTTTAATAACAGAGGTCCCTCTTTCTTCGAGATTGTGTAGAACGCCGTTTGTTTGTAATAAACTATACGGACTCAAACCATTTTTATAGACATGATAGCTTCTCTTATTTCTTCGTTGATTTTGATTATCATCGTGGATAAAACTTTCGTCGTAGTGAGGCATCTTTCTCTTTATTGAATGCTTTAGTAAATGTATTTTTTAACTGGCATTTTATTATTTTGACCAACTTTCGTGATTGTTCACTTTAGTCATATTCGTAGCTTATTCTTTGTTTATTTGTAAAACACATACAGTTTACGTGATATAGTTTACAAAGTATTCATAATTTCTCAATAATATGAGTATTTTTAACGGTAATTTATAATTGTATATGCGCTCGGTACTGGTAAAACAACTGCATTTATCTCGTTGCGATCTAAGCAGGTTCAGAAATAGCGAGTTCGTATGTACAATTAGGTCATTATTTATTTACAGTGAGCGTCGTGACGCTCGTCATATGCGCATCACGCGCTTGCTCCGCACATAGTGGTATCCAGCTTGCCCCAACAACCTTGACACTACAAATTCGTCTTCATTAATAACTCTAACGTCACACCAATCAACTGTTACCAAAATGGGAAGGTCACTTCAATTTAACGAGAACACAGCACTGATTCAAAGTTGACGTCTTATAATAAGGTAATCTTTTCATTATTTGCAAAGTCACCAAACTATTTAAAGGAGTATTACGAAATCTCTACCAATATTGACACTTGGCTACTTCGGAAATTGAACACATATATTCACAACTTTCTCTGCATCCGACAGTTGATTTTGGACATTCCTGTTTTCACTTCAGTCGATAACTAATGAGAATCTCGACACATCACGTAATAAACGCGAAACGTGTTAAGGCGGCTGTCACCGGGACGCCAAGAAAATCGACTTGTACCAAAATTAATCGTGAAACAACACCGAACTGAGGACAAGGCAAAGGTAAAAATAGCCGGGAGTTTTTCACAGCACGATCTCGATATGCAGCGAAGGAACGAGCGGCGAGCCCATACGCAGCGGAGCATAAGATTGGCACAGGGTGGGCGCGTATTTTGCGTGTGCGCGGGCAAATCGGTGCGGCCGACGGCGGTGGCGCGGCGGCACTGCGGCAGGTTGCCGATGCTGCTGTGGAACCGGCGAGAGTGAAAGTGTTGGCTCCACCGAGCATCTCAGCGGACTACGCCCGTGCCCACCTGCCCTAGCAAATGACCGATTCTACGCTAATATGCTATAGTTACCTAACACACGTAATCTCTTCCTACACTCTGTAATGTGAGTACGTATTTCGTAGCATCATAAGGCATTTGCAATGTCTGATGAAACGTACGTTCATCCACCTTTGGTGCAGTGCAACGTTACGTGACTACATAGCAAGTGATAGTAAACCACTATTATCGTAAAAAATATTTACCCCCTTTACCTATAAACATTAATATGACACTTACAATTTGACTTTTGTCACGTTTCTTCAATAAATGTTATCGTAAAACATTGCCAATTATAGTCATATACATTATTGACCAACCAAGGAAGTTACAAACAGATTGTATTTATTTAATGTTATGTTAGATTTCCCTTTCGCGAAGACCTTACAAAAGACCTTAAAATTCTTTAAGTACGATTGAATGATTGACTGATTAGTTTTCAAATTACTTATTACAGATTTTAGTTTAAAACGCTTTAATAACGATTTTAGAAAAGGGGTCAATAGTGAAGCTAACAAAGAAGTAAGTACTTCGGTTGACGTGAATCTCGAATTTACATGTGTTTATGGCTTAGTAGGCTACGCAATAAGAAGTGTGCTAAAGATCTGTGTCACTTGACCATTAGCAGTTTGCACCAGGCAACGTGCATCTGTGAACCGTCTGTTAAATGCTACAGAACACGCAATTCACGATTGTCACGCTACATCCAAATACGAATTTAATATTTTACAGTAGTTGTAAAATATCAAATAACGCATTCGAAGATCGTGATCTTCGCACGCGTTATTTGATATTCTGATCATCATGATTATAGTTAAATGACAAAAATATACTAAGAAAAAACTCCTTTAGCAAAATTTTTAAGTTTTTAAAGCAATAACAACTTACATAAACAGTTGCACGGAAAGCAGACACTTCAGACTGCAAATTCATAACAACATTGTGACAACTTCGCTACAATAAATCGAGACAATGATGACGAAAACCACGATCGAAACGATAATGAGTGCATAATGTTTAAATCAGGCAATTAATCTGTTGCTATGATGGATGTTTTTCTGCCGCCACAGCACCGAGAGCTCAGACACGCCACCACCGGCCGTGGTCCGCTTAACTCACTTTCCAATAAACTAGCCGGGCTCTGGTACCTACCTAGTCTAACGGGATCATGCTATCTAGGCATTGCCCGATCATTACACTCATAGCGATACACGAGCACTTTAAACTGCAGTCAACGTAAATTCACGTAGCCATTATCCAATTCAAAAGACAGAGCAGTTCAGCATAAACGTATTTATATTAAGCAATGTCTAATTAATAAGATAATTGGCACAGTTTCGAAAAACTCAAAACCAGTCTCGCCATCATCGGTGAAGGATTTTCTTGATGTTAGACAGATTACGAAAACAACGTCGTGCAAGTAAAGTGAGTTGGCTCAAAGCTGTGCGGTTACTGAGGAATTTGTTAAGGGGATCCTGCACGAAATGTGAAAATTTACGTATTTTTAAGTTACCTGTAGGTACTATGTGCTGAATTAGTTAAATATAGGTATTAAAAGAACTTACGTAAGTTAGCCCTATCATTGCACAAGGTCGTGGCCTTGTTGAACTTTGAAACAAATTCTAACAATTTCTAACACAAGCGCGTGATGGTTTTGTACATTTCGCAGAATAAAAACATTGCTCTAATCAAATTACTAGGTCTGAAACTTCAAAGCAAAATAGTTCTAATTTTAAATATCGATATTATTGATTATGCTTTGAAGTTTATTATGAGACTTATGTCAGATTTTGCGATCGCGCGGCACCCTCTTAAGAAACGTCTCCCCAACAAGAAATTGTAACATCATTTACTAGTCCAGGGGCCTTACCATCAACTTTTAGAGCGGTATTACTTTTATTTTACTATGCGAATTCCCATACGATTTTTGCATAGTAAGATTAATAAGATTAAAAGTATTACTGCTCCCTGAGGTGACAGTAGACCCCATGGGGCCGTAAGCTACAGCCATGATGTTGACTGAACGAGTAAATTATGGAAGCAAAGCCAAGACGTGCTTGTTGTTATTGTTACACGTAGCTTCAGCCTCCTAATAGCTGTTGGTAGCGACAACTAAACGGAACGACAACACAATAGTTCCGTGCAATGTGAAGCTACGGCCCCTGCAGACCGACAGAGGCGGTGCCGCGTCGTGAGCATCGGGGGACATGAAAAAAGATCATCACGTCTGAAGTCCCGTACAACATTCTCGGCGGAATAAGCAAAAACTAAGTTTATGCTACCAGGTACATAAAACAGTTGTTTAGCTGTAAGTAAATTTTAGCACGGAAAACGGTGAGAATTGTATATAATTCATTAACTGGTTTACAATTATTTCACGCGTTTTCGCGAGCCCGTCTCACGTTCGCGGCCGCAACAATGGCAGCTTTCAATCGTATCAATAACAGGAAGACCAAACTCGTGGGAAGTTCTATTAGATTCTTGAGGAGCTATTAAAACACAATATCGTACTGAAGGTCGAAATCCTTTCAACTGCAATTTGTCAATTCTTATAATTGACCATAATTGACGCACATTAAATGAGTCCGTATGTTCTCACGTTGTAACTTGTAACATTTTTGTTATTTTGTTGTACGTGTGCGCGTACGTTTTATCTAAGTATTATAAATTAAAATTGAATCGCCAAATGTGTTGCTAAGCGCAAAAGTCGAAAACGGCTCGACCGATTTGACTGATTATTTTTTTGTTGTGTTTGTAATGGCCTGACCATTATATGAAAAATAAAATTCTGGAAATTCGCCACGGGATACGTTCACGCGGACGAAGTCGCGGACGGGCCGCTAGCAACAAACATATTTAATAAGTGGTAGGTATGTACATACTTAATTATAATTATCATCATTATCATCATCATCATCATCAGCCTATACTCGTCCACTGCTGGACATAGGCCTCTCCAAGAACACGCCACTGAGCACATTTCCGCGGCCACTCTCATCTAGCTCTTGCCAGCCACCTCGCGGAGATGGTCGCTTACTTACAATATATTTTTCGCAAAATAAAAAAATTATAATGTAGTGTTTTGAAAGCAAGCTATGGTCTCTGCCTTCTCCTCCGGGAAATGGGTGTGTGGTGTATAATGAATATGAATGTGGCGAAGACTACCACTCTAGGACTAGCGGAGCAGCGCCAAGGATTAGCATTCACCGTCTCCATTAGATGTAATAGTCAATAGTTTCATAGTTTGTAAATGAGAATGTTATGGTCTGGAGGTTCAGCGATCTGGACCTATAAATCATACATTCTCTGGTGGCAGAATTAATGCATAGGGAGCTCAGCGGCAGGGCTCTCTAAAGCAAACAGTACTCATAACCTTCAGTCTATAAACATCCCATAGCTGGATTCAGGTTTTCCCACATAAACATACACATATATCACATAGGGAAATCTGGCTGTACCTATCACACCAGTTGGTAACTATCCTACTAATATTATAAACGCGAAAGTTTGTAAGTATGGATGGATGTTTGTTACTCTTTAACATAAAAACTACTGAATGGATTTGGATGAAATACGGCATACAGATACGTTTATAACCTGGATTAACACATAGGATACTTTTTATCCCGATATTCCCACGGGAACGGGATCCACGCGGGTGAAACCGCGGACGGCCGCTAGTAATAAATAAATGAATGACTGAACCGACTTCTAACTTAAAACAACCCATTCGGGGGTCGGCCCAACACGCCTTACGTGCCTTCCGAAAAACATTATTTACAATAGTTATTTTAAATTAAATATTAAACTTTCAAAGTTGACCTTTATGCGAAGTCAATGCTCAATAAATTGATTTTAGAGATTGTAGCTGCATATGAAACAGTTACATGAGCGAGTGGAATGCAATTGAATGTGGTTACGATACGTCTTCATATCTTTGAGTGATCAATAAATTAAAGCAAACACTATAATAAAATGCCAGTCCTTCAGTTGTGGCTGTGAAAATTCTGGATAAAGTGCGCTTCTACCTTGGAATATATCGTAAGTTACCATCGGATGTATCTCATCTGACTGATCAGAAACTGGCTCTGAACCCAGACTTTTTGCTAGTAAAAGCACATGCGGGCAGCATGGGCTTAATCAAATGTCTGAATCTGATAAAGACATATTTTAATTAAGGACTCAGTAAAATCACGATTTAAAACGTTGGTGCAAGTAGCCCAAAGCTAAAAATGTTTAGTACATTGGTATTGACCAAAGCACGTAATAAAACAAAGATCAAACTGCAATTACTGTCAGTAATAATAATCATAATTATATAATAACCATTACTTGCTATGACCTTTACTTTTGATATCAAAACCAAGGTCTACATTAAATACCAACAAAATCTTTTAGAAACGACCTTCACAGCGTCTGTTTTGTCGGAATGTCGATAGGATACCACGTGTGCTTCATAAATAACATTAAAACAGGTTACACCAAACGTGATTAAGACGAGACATCAGAAGGATGGTGTTCCCTTTCACTTTCATTTTCGGCAGTCAAATGAAACGATCAACTACTGTCGGATGCTCCCTCGAGCTACTCAAGGTTGTTATCAAGGCGTACGCACGACGACGCGACGCAATCAACTTGAATCTAGATTTTTTTATCTCCAAACGTTTTTATGTTACAAAGACACGTAACTGGTTACATTTATAGGAAAGCAATACCAAAAGCCATTTATTCCTTCCGGATTATAATGTTGAACTTGCAAAATGTTGAATTTGCAAAATGTTGGATCCCAAAATGATGAATTTGTTAAATGTTGAACTGTATATCCCAAAAATGTTCATTTCCTAAAATGTTGGATCCCAAAAATGTTGAATTTCCAAAATATTGGATCCCAAAATGTTGAATGTTAATATAATATTTTAGAGGTTTTTATCCATTGTGGACATGTCAGTTGTGTTTTTTAAGTATCATTGAAGCGACGACTTAGCGACATATGCAAAAGAGGTTTTAAGTAGTTACTTACCAAGTTTGTGGCAGGAGGAAGAAAAAGATTTTTAGTAAAATGCCGACATAATAACTAGTGGTAGTAATAAAAAATCCCACTAGTCCTACTTTCCACATTATACAAATTCAATATTTTGGAATCCAATATTGTGGGAAATAACAATTTGGGATCCAACATTTTGGGAATTCAACATTTCGTAAATTCAACATTTTGGGATCCTACATTTTAGGAATTCAACATTTTGCAAATTCAACATTTTGGAAGTTCAACCTTATAATCAGGAAGGTATTTATTTCATCATCAGCCTATAAACGTCGCACTTCAGGCGTTCCAACATGAACAAAAGCACATCGTAAGATAGGAACAGATCCCACTACGCTGGTCATATGCATATTTAGGGGGTTTTAACGACTGCCATTTTACGGGATCAACGGCTTAACTTTCTTTCCGAAGCACGGAGTTAGTTGTTGTTGCAAGATAATCGGTGGGCGTTCGAGCTTCTAGGAGATTTAAGCCACCTAAAACTACTGATGGATTGAGTAACTAATTTCATTAAACATTTTATGAAAATTGCTCTTTATAAAAGACGACTACGTGCCTCGAGTCCTTCCTGTCCTGACCTGAGGTATTCGTTTTTTTGCCACAACAGTACTTGCAGTTCTTAATAATATAATAATGAAGGATGAGACAAAAAAATAGATAAGTACTTAACATTTTAAGAGTTTAGCATTAGAATTAGCGCAGCGCATTCAAACAAACATTTGCATGGAAAACATTATGTAAATAACTCGAGGTAATTGAGGCAACATGTGGTAAGTGCAAATGTGTTTCTCGTAACGGCTCTCTATATTCAAGCCTACATTTGTATGACATTTGTAATGTTAAAATTGGCACACGGAAATATATATATGAAAATAGATGGACTTGCTGTTCCATATCTTTAAACTACCTACATTCAAATTAGATAAATGATTGCATCGACCAAGTACCTACTCACTTTATTTTATTACGTGAAAGGTTAATCTCTAAACAATTGCATAAGCCACTTATCGGGGCATAAGCAATCAAAATAATAATAAGAGTCATTATTATAATGGTTTCTAACAACTGGACTTCAATTCGTTAATGGAGTGTTAGTTACTTAAAAAATTATCTAAACCTTGTGTTCTCATAATGTTATTAAAAGTCTTTACAATTTGATTAGTGTTTTCCGGCAAGTTAGTGATGTTTATCGGGAGCGTATTCTCTAGGTGCAAGAAATTCATAATGTTATTCTCTCGAACTCGGAACACAACGAGTTGAATTGTTCGACAATCTTTGAATCCTTATCTGATGTGATGTGTGGAGAACTTGAGATAACGATCCAAAGATTGTAGACTCTTGTATAATATTTTCCCGATGCAACGCTCATAGTTTACTCCTAAGTAGAATAACCATACAAATATTGATATAACGTTGTTATTTATTTGTGAAATGAAAAGTGGAAAACACATGGCAGGCAACACAATATATCAACGCCTGAACTGCGAGTTTGACTGAGGCTTTCCGACAAGCTTCATTGTGGTAGAAAGCAGTAGCTGCATTTAGTACCACATTTATTGCCTGCAGTGTCACACATGGCTAATGAAATTGAGTGAGAGTAAAACAAACTCTTGGTTCGGTGTCCTCTAAAACAGAGACATGTGACGAGGGAAGGAGAGGAGCTATATTATGTCCTAACTAAGCCGCTTATCTACATCTGATAAGTATTAGATAATATTCAGTCTCTAAGGCAAAGTCTCTTACTACTTTCTGCCTGTCAGCAGTAATGCTCAGACTCGGAGATCATTTCTTAAATTACGGAATGCCAACAATACAAAATGACTCCGTCAAAGTATAAACATGAATGAAAAAAAATATATTTTATAATTATCTTTTTACCTCTCACGCTGAATTCTAAAAAGAAAAATACTTATTAAATATAGCACATTATTTTACACCGACGACCATCAAGAATTATCTTGAGATAAGTATCTAAGTCTGTTACATTACACTACATCTAAACCGTAATAGATTGCATGACGTCGCATCCGCGGCGTCATCAAGTGCGGCGATCGAGCATGAACTCAATGAACTCGATGAAGAAAAAATTAACAGCACATTATATTTTTCCCAAATTATATTTTGATGGTAACTTTGAGCACTTTGTAGTCCAAATTTATCCTACTCCGATTAGTTCCATGATATTGAAGAGAGAAACTACATCAATCATCGTTGAATACCATTATATGAAATAAATTATAAATTGCTCAGTTCAGCACGTAGTAAGTCGTGAAACTGCGACGCGAGCACGGTCGTGGTCCCGTTATAGTGCCACAGATTTGCGCTGTAGATTTACATTTACTGCCATAGCGACTATTATATATCACACAGATAGGGATCCACATGCCGTCCCCTCTGCTGCGGAAGTGAATAGTTGCAAACAAGGGCATTTTAGAGTCGGCACAGATTAACCTAATTAGTGCGTGCGCAATAGAAGACTTCAATATGAAAATGTGGAAAGGAAAAAAGTCCCAGTGCGTGCGAAAATATGCTGCTATGTATTTTTATTCTGCAAAGACGTCTACCAAAAGGCGACATAGATAATTCTTAAAATAAAACGTCAGCTGGCCACGATCCTCAAATCTCAATGAGTAGCCGATAAACCGACTCAAAAGAGTACGACCAAATGATAAGTAAAAAAGCTCTTGGTCTAGCGCAATTACCTTTAGCAAGTGAACTAAGGGGAGCGGATGGCCGCGATCACGTCCAGCCTCGTCCGTGACTACGGAACCACCAAGACGTCGCTTATCTTTGACTCTAAAGAAGGTCACAAGAGACGTTTATTAACGGGGATCTATACGATCATTATCCATTAAATAATTTTATATGACTAGCAAAATCGTGATTGTGCATTAGACTAATGATATCCAAACAACAACCTTCAGACAAAATACTTTAAAATATTTTAAATTGACCTATTTAACCATCATTACGAGCGACGACGTCATCTCCTCACGTACACTTACACAATATTTTGGAAGGTTTATTTAGAGCCTCACCAACGGGAAGATATAAGTATAAGGCTAATGATGACCCAAGAGATGAAAAGAGAAAAAAGGGAAACTTTTGACATTCCCGCTTAAATATTTTCCTGTGGACACTAGTCAACTGGTCATGATGATGTCTGCTATTATTACTGTAAGGAATTTAAAAGTCGCCAGTTTTAATTGATAGCTGTGTGTGTGTAGCTCAGTGTGAATTGATTTTTTTTACGTGATTTTGATTAGGGTAAGTATACTAATGTATACTTCACCAATATTGCTTTAGGTCTTAAATCACATACTGATGAGTTGATGACTGATGATAATTAATAAGAGAAGTGGAAGTTTGGGTAAAAACCCACCAATCAAAAGAACGCAACGTGAACTCTTGATTTAGTTACATTTATTATAATGACAGAATAAAGTTATGAAATGTGTCAAGTGAAGTTATGAATGGCCTACACAACAAACGATCTTGCGTCCCCACAAGCACCGACAGAGGAATGTCTAATTCAAATAGCCCTATTGAGAGAGCTCAGTACCGTTACGATCTCGGCCAGGCTGCATTTAGAACCTATCCATTTACTCATGTAGCAGAAGTCTGATCAATGTCTCAGATCATTTATTGCTTAAACTGGAAACACTGCTTACTTGAGCAATGCGAGAGTTCAAACGTGCGTAGTGGGACCTTATAGAAACTTTGTTACAACTACAAGTTGCAGGAGAAATCTTCAGTTAATAAGTATGTATTATTATTTCACTGTTTACCATTTCGTATTTGCTGTCGCTTTTCACTTCACGGACAATTTAAGTAGCGGCGGAAACACGATGAGATCTTTCTCTATTAACTAGAAACTCGTACAAGATAACATAATTTCCAGCCGTCCAAGATAAGTGGATGTAATGAATCGTATGTCTGCTGGTATCAAATGATTCTTTAATTTTGTCACGATGCTGTGCCAAAAGAAGCCGACATGAGTTTGCAGTTTTCGATGTCCCACTTAGGTAAACAAGTATGCACCTTATGTAACGACTTGCTTTAGTTGATTTACCGCGCAGCTTTACGGCAGGTATGCAACGTAACATGTAAAATTTCTCTTAGGTAAGCAATTACATGAACCTTGAATGGTCGATTTCACATTTGCCAAATTAATATTTCAGATTTCATTTTTACCTAGTTAGAGATAAATATTAAATTCTGTGAGAGGAAACCACAGCACAAGGTTTTAAATGATTTTAGAAACATGCCTTTTGTAACGTATACTACTATGATTATAAACTCATCAGTTTAAATGCAACACAAAGCAATTACAGTAAGGTCTTGGTAGTAATGGTAGCGATTCATAAAAGTGGCTTATGCGGACCCAAGGGTTCAGTAAAATAGCGAGTTCGGTTCCACAAATCAGTCATATCTTTATATTGAATTGTTAAATTATTTAGAAATATTATTAATAAGTAAAGATTTTTCGACTCATTGAAATTTGCCGTTTTTAATTTGTTATTATAGACTACGATGTGGAACAAAAACAAAAAGGGTTTGTTGAGTGTTTGGCGGCTTAAAAAGTTTAGTCCCAGCTTCGCACTACTTAGCAGCCCGCCCGCGCCTTTGTCCACGCTAACTTAGAAACACCTATCATACTCCAGCCATTTTGTACAAAATATCTACAAATTATAAACAAAAACTATCCTCAGCTATAGCTCTTTTTATTAGTGAAAACCGCATAAAATTCCATTGCGTAGTTTAAAAGAAGGAATAAGAGCCAACGACACAGGACAGTGGCGACTTTACTTTATAATGGTATGTAATGATAATAATTATTATTGTAAACGAGTAAACTACCTTCACTTATTCTAGTTGTGGAATGAGATGAGGAATGAGAAGTGAGCCTCTATGTAAGTGTTCGTACCTACGATGCGCAATGTAGAACGGAACATTGGGACCGGTGAGCGCCGGATGCTGCGCACGCGCCGTTTTCCCATAAGCGGCCGGAAACAAAGGTTGACCTGGGCCCAGCCGCCACACGCTGCCCGGAACAAAACATAGATACGACTCACCAGTCCCGACTAGCGACTATTATCCCCAAAAAGTTAGCAGAGACTAGGCAATGATGACCGCAAAAGCTTTCCACTGCCAATAGTCTACATTTCACCAAATTAAAACTGCTGCAGTTGCAGTTGAACTGCACATGTGCTTAGCGGCGTGTTAGGTGATGAGCTCATCACCGCTTTACGGTGTTGGATGTGAGAGCAGTATTGAGCAGTCTTCAGTTCGTTAATCGCTTTTTACGACACCCAAGAGAAGAGGTGAGTTTCGTAGAGTATTCTTTTAATAATAAGCTCGATGGCGCAGCGGCTAGCGCGTTTGGCTTGCGATCTTGCCCGCTGAGCAACTTTCGCAAAGCCGGGTCGCCTGATGGGTGACCAATTAAAAACATCTCGAGCTCCTCCGTGCTTCGGAAGGCACGTTAAACCGTTGGTCCCGGTTGTTGTCGTAAGATGGAAGTCGTTAAAACCTACCAACCCGCATTGGGTCAGCGTTTGGCCCAATATCTCCACGTGCTATTGTCCACGTGGGAGGTATGTGCCCAGCAGTGGGACGTTTATAGGCTGATGATGATGAGCTGCCACCATGTTGTCGCCAATTTAGCAAATACTTATCACAAACCCGCATTGTGCGAGTATTGTAGTGAAACTTAAATGATTGAGGCCTTTTAATAGTTTCCTATCCTTCCTACTTTCGTATACACCGAGACATTTTAGTGGTTGTTTTCCCGAGACAGAACAATTTACCTTTAGTAGTACTATCGAATCATACAAGTTAGTTTAGACAAAAATGACAAAAAAATTTCGACCTCCCATACAAAACGGTCCGATCAGCTGACGACATTAGTATGGGAGGTCGAAATTTTGTGTAATTTTTGTCAAAAATAACTAGTACGATTCGGTGTATAGGCTATTTATAATTTATGCAATCAGAATAGAAATTACTTTATAGTCTACGCCTCAGTAGCCGAGTTTCAATTCCCAGGTTGGGCAGTGTTTTTCGGATTTTTTGATGCACAGCCCGGGCAACTGTGGTTTGCGATCACCAACCCGCATTGGGCAAGCATGCTGATTAAGCCAATACCCATCAATTGTAGCGATGACTTGATTTCAATGATGGAGGCCTTTGCCCAGCAGTGGGGTACTATACAGGCCGTGCTATACCGTACTTTACTTTAGCAAAGAGTCAAACAGTGTCATAAGTGCACAACCTTACTAATATATTTTTTTAAGCTGTAGTATGTTTATATTACAAGTAAAATTCAATGTATTTTATAATTTTCATCAAATTGGGAATTACTGTAATTACAGTATTAAGTTGAGTTAATTAAATAAATAAATATTATAAATGTGAAAGTGAGTTTGTTTGTTTATTATGCTTTCACGCATAAACTGCTTAACTGGTTTTGATGAATTCTTGTATTGATGGATGGGGGCCTGAAGACAGTTCAACGAGAAATCTTACCTTCCGATATGAAACTTTAAAATTTATTTTAAATTGACCTATTCATCCATCGTTACGAGCTACGACTTCACACAATATGTTGGAAGGTTTATTTAGAGCCTCAGCAACAGGAAGATATCAGGCTAATGATGACCCAGGAGATGAAAAGAGAAAAAAGGGTAACTTTTTAAAGAATGACATTCCTTACTAATATTATAAATGTGAAAGTGAGTTTGTTTGTTTGTTAAATTTCACGCTTAAACTGCTTAACTGATTATGATAAATTCCTGTATTAATTGATGGGGGCCTGAAGACAGTTATAGGCCAGTTTGTTTGGGAACAAATTTACGCGGGCAAAAGCTAGTAATAATATAAATCAATAGTTTATATGATAAAAACCAAATTAAAGCTAGTAATAACATAAATGAATAATCTATATGGTGATAAACAAAATGTCGCTGTTTTTCACAGCTTTCAAAATCATGTATAGATAAGAGATGGTGAGATTTCAAGCGAAGGCGCACTTAATGCACCAAATGAGAAACATCCTGAACAAAACAATGGCCCCCCACAAAAGTAATATGGTGAGTGACTTAGATAAGATAAGGTCGGTAGTTATCTGGAATGTTCAAACACTATCATAATCAGCAATGTTTGATTTTTTTTGCATTATTAACGCTTATATAAACTCAAAGACAACTAAACATTTAAAAAATTACTAACTCATCGAACCCACACCCTCCGCAATTCATTAATATAACCATCCTAATATTTAAATCAGTTGCCCATAGTTGATATAGAGGTATGGTCGGGTCACCATCGCTTTACCACTTTGCAGCGATTTTCGTATGAAGCACACTGACGCCCGGTTACGTGCCAGTACCAAATAGACGACGTGGTGTGCAAGGGTTTTCGACCTTTAGACTGGTGAAGCGACGGAGTCCGCCATTGTACCATCTAAATAAAATTATAAAGGGGCTTTGAAAAGTATATCTATCTATCTAAAGTATAACTAGTCAAGTTTTCTTATTTGTAATAGGTATACTCCAGTAGTCTAAAAAGTTCTTATATATTAATGACTTTTAATTTTTTAAAAGCTAACTTGTTATCCATCTTTTGCAACCTAAGATAAAGAAGGATAAACATGTCAATTAAATATAATAATTTACAACTATTTTCCTATAGGATGAGTAATGCAAGTTCATTTATATACGTAAATACATTGCTGTCATAAGTAGTAGCTACTGTCATATATTATTTTAATAAGACTACTGGGTCATTCCTGTGTGTTGAAATAAATTACTTTATGGTGAGGAAATGTGTGACTCAACTAAGCTATACAAATAGGTTTACGGAAACAAAACTTAAGGATAGGCTATATGGTAAATAGTAAATTCTTGAATCACTATTGCCTTTCTTTTGTAAAAACTCTTGGTAGGTAAGTTATTAACATTAACATAGTAGTGTTGAAGCTAAAGCTAAATTATGTAGGTGCGTACTATGTACCTACCTATGTATCATACACATAGTCCATTATGAAAACATCAAAATATAAACTTTTGTCCCTGTTGATTTTGATAAAACTAAGAACAGATTAATATTGCTAATTATTGCAAGCCTGTTAATTATTGTGACTTGAGGCACAAGTCTACACTCTACAGTACATACATTACACTAATAAATAACAGATCAGTACGTACCTACCCAATGTTTTATAAAGAGATATCTGATTTTTTAGAGCTAGGTCGTAGGACCATTGAGGTTTAGTAGGACCTACAAAATCAGACAAACAAATGCGTGAAACTTGTCGTTAACGTGTGTAAAATCATCATACACGTTGATTTATTTAATTTGTAAAGCAAGACTTATTAAAATAGGTACCTACTATAGATAATTTGTTAGTTCTAAAACTAAGAAAGAAATAGAATGTTACGCGTAACAAACTTACCTTGTCCGCATTTCTCAGTCTTGGGAGTAGAAGTCATAATGAACATATAAATGATCCGCTAAGGCATATTATCAAACGTCACACTGGGATTTTTGAATAAATGGAATAAAAAATAAACTATTCACAAAAATATCAATACAAGAAGACCCAACCGGCAGCCATGTTTAGAAACAACTTGATTGTATGGAATTTGATACATGTTACGCCATCTATTGGAACTTTTGAACTCCTTTAACAATTCTGTTAGCAAAGTTCTAAACTAGATGGCACCTGAAGAAATAAAACCTTTGATATGCCGGAACGTAGATCTACGATCGAAAATAAGTTGAAGTAGACTGCCGGAGCGTAGATCTGCGCTCTTACGATGTCGATGCAAAAGTAACTTTTGGTCTCTAGTAATATGTTCTAAATTAGCTTAAACGTGTTGAGTGATTGAGCTAATGAACGAATGAATGCAAAAAAGTCACTCAATTTACTTTTTCTCTGTGATGTCAGTACAAATATAACCTCCAAAGTCGTTGTGTTTTTGAAAGTGTTTTTGTGCTAAATTCTGTGCAAAAGTAAGTATTTATTTGTTTTTAGGTGTTTTTATGCATTTTAATTATATTGTTTATAGGTGAAAGTCCAATAAACTATACATATTTATAAGTATTTTGCAAAAGAATCTAAAAGAAAATTCGCATTCTACAGACGCCAGTCGGGTCGAGTTCAACCCTCGATTTGTTGCAATGATCACATAATATTTTATAAAACAACTAGGGATAGAAATATTATTTAATAATATTGATTATAATAGATGTGTAAGCAGTTTTTGGTTGATTTGCAATTCCCATATAAAATTATCTCCTATAGGGTGTTCAAAAAAAATTTCACATGTGGAATGCCGGAACGTAGATCTATGTTTGGAAAGTTTCGTAAAAAAAAAAAGTTTTTATATTTCATTAATTACCTACATACAGTAATTGTTTTCAATATTTTTATGTTCTTACTTCTTAATTTTTGTAGATAATGGAGCCTAGAGAAGATGATTTTGCAGATAATCCACCACGTTCACAAAATCAGCCTTTAATGGGCGATTTTCTGACAGCCCAAATTAAAAAGTAAAAATTAGTTCAAAAATACTCGATAGATGTCGTTTTATGAAAGCTGGGCTACTTATAAGCTGTAATAAATTCTACACTTTTACTTGTCTACCAAAAGTTTAAAAAATTATTATTTACTTACCTATTTATATTCAGGACATCTAGAACCTATTTCTATTTTGGAATAGAATAAATATTACGCAGCCATACACGTGCTCTTCATGAACCCGCCTTTTACTAAGCGCCATACTAATCTATGCTAAGCGCCATCTATGAAGTCATTTACGAACCAATTTCTTTTTTTTTTTTGATCTCGGAAAATCGCCCATTGCGGCACTGATGGTGAACAAATCTCCCAGTGGGAAAATAAAAGTCATTTCGAATGAAAGAGTTATTCTTAAAAAGTCAGACTCTGGCCATATATTTCCTGTTAAAGTAACTGATTTAGAGGAAATTTCAGTTGCTGAAATCAGAGAGAATGATGTACCACCAAGTAAAAAACAAAAATTAGATTATGTTCATAACATTCATCAATCAACTGTAGTATGTATTTTAATTCAATGTAGGTACTTACCAATATTTTACTATGTGTAACTATTAACTAATTTTATCATTTATATATTCAGGATCAGGAGTACATTTATCAGCCAACAGTAAATGAACATGAAGTTTCTGATTTAGCAAGCCCCTTTACTGAACAAAATAGGCCACGGCAATCAAACATATTCTTTTGCTTTCTTGGAAGTTTTTTGTATAATAAACTTAATTTAGCACTAGATATACATCATATGAATAAAATAAATTGTAAGAAAACCATACAAAAGTGGCTTACAGGGAAAACCTACAATGACACGGAACATCTATTATTAGTTATTACATAAGTTGGTATACAATAGCAGCAACATGCTACATAAGCAAAATGTTATTAAAAATATTATAATTTATTGCTATTTAATAAAATGTTATGTAAGCAAGCGCTAACACACTCACTGATAGATGCCTGAGGTACGGGTAAACTAGTTTACTTAGTTTAGGTATCAGCTCGGTTGTTTTACACTACTAACCTTAATTTTAAAACTTTACAATTTAAGCGGCACTCTTGTAATGCATTATATTATTATGTAGACAAATGTTATTTTATAAGTTTTATGTATTTAGTCTAAAGTTTTACACAGCAAATAAATTTATTCTTATTCTTATTCTTATTTATTCTTATATTAGAATCTGAACCTGCCCATCCAGAACTATCTCCGGTAGGTTTGATACTACTTAGTACATGGATTTTGTTTGAATACTACTTAGTTTTGGTCTCTATAAAAAGTGAGTGTGTTTTAGACTAATGCTGTCGGTGAGCCCATTTTCCCCTCTCATCTCGCCGAGGCGTTGGCAGTTGATTCTGGCAGTGAGGAGAGTGATGATGAAGATTATTCTGAGGAGACTATTAGACAAATTTTGGAGTCAGACAACGAACATCAAGATGAAGAAACTCCAACACCAGCCGAATGGACAGAGGGTTGTATATGGTCAGGAGATTTTGAAACATTTACAGGTGTGCAAGAAACTTACAATGAGCAATCAGGACCTACAATATCGTCTACTGATCCTTTTGAACTATTCTCTACTTTTTGGGATCGAAATATCATGGAAACCATTGTACGTGAGACTAATAAATATGCCTGGCAGACTATTGCTTCTCTCAGCGAATTTGATCATGGGATAAAATCAAGATCTAGATTGAACGACTGGGTAGAAATAACTGTGGAGGAACTTTAAAATTTTTTTTCTGTTATGATTTACATGGCTTTATGTTACAGAGGACGTATAGATGAATATTGGACGACAGGAACGTTAGAAATGCCTCAATTCCGTAAAATTATGTCTAAAAACCGTTTCATTCTAATATTACGATTTCTGCATTTTGTGAATAATGATGACTTAGATTCCAACCTACATGGTCAACAGCGTAAAACTTCTAAAATTGTTCCTATAGTTGACCACTGCAACCGTAAATTTCAGGAGATGTATGTACCTGAGCAGCACTTGAGCCTTGACGAATCGTTGCTGCTTTGGAAGGGAAGACTGAGTTGGATTCAGTGTATCCGTTCCAAAGCAGCACGATTTGGCATAAAAAGCTACGAGCTTTGTGAAGCTGTGACAGGTTACTTATTGAAAATGGTCATTTATTCGGGAAAAAACAATTCACAACCTGCACAAGCAGTACATGGATTTACAGGAGCCACAAGTAAAATAGTGATACAGATAATGAATGACTATTTTAAGAAGGGACATTGTCTAGTCATGGATAATTTCTATAACAGTGTAGCTCTAACTAGATTTCTAAAAGAGCAGCAAGGTACTGATGTGCTTGGTTCGCTAAATCGGCGGCGAACAGATACCCCTTCAGACATAAAAGGCATAGTTGACAGACGTATGCAGAGAGGTGAAATAGTCGCTCGACATTGCAAGAATATTACTGTATTATCATGGAAAGATGTCAAATTGGTATCCATGATCTCCACGTATCATAATGCTGCCACGGCACCAGGACAGCGAGCAGGCGTAGCGTGCAATAAACCGCTAGTAGTTCACAGTTACAATAAGTACATGGGTGGGGTAGACTTGAAAGACCAAAAACTATCCATGTACTTATTGGAACGGAAAAGAGGAATAAAATGGTATATAAAGGTATTCAGGAGGCTACTGAACATTAGCATCTTGAATACCTATATAATTTATCGGTCAAACTCTGATAGCAGTAATTCGCGCAAACTGACACATCGGGAATATCGCTATGCCCTAGCTAAAAGTTTATCGCAGCAACATTTATCCACACAGCGCATAAGACCTGGAGCTTTATCACATCCGAGGGAGACAAGGTTAGATGGAACTGAGCACTTCCCAGAGCATGAAGAAAATGATAATCGTGTTCAAAAAGGACGGGTGCGTTATAAACGTGGGCGCTGTGCGCGGTGCCTAGCTCTGGCGAATAAAAAACGGACAGAAATCAATGTAAAGTGTTCAAAATGCCAGGTGTTCTTGTGTATAGGTAAATGCTGGCATGATTATCACACTAAGGAAATGCTGTCTACGTGATTTATCTTTTTTTGAGGCTCGACATGCAATGTTAACGCTCGGGTTCTATTGTCAATTTAATCGCATTGTAAACTCAACGTACATGTTACTTATTTTAATATTGTATCATTCTCCTGTTAAGATATTATTACCTAGCTTGTATTTAATAATAAATTAACATTTTTCATCTAAAAGGATTCTTATTTGTCTCAAACCTCTTCTGTTAAATTGGATTACTATGTTTCAAAAGTAATAAAGTCGGTATAAAATGCAACACCCTATACGTGTTGCGCCGGAACGTATATCTACGCTCACATTGCTGCGCCGGAACGTATATCTACGCTCACTTATTTGATAGTTATAACGATTTTCAAACTTTATTTTAAATTAGTTTTAGCTCAGAAATCGTATCTTTTCAATGTTCTTAACAATATTTATATTGTTAATTAAGGAATAAAAACAAAAAATAAAGAGATTAATGTTATAAATAGTTTTTATTCGACAATTTTCTTGGACGTAAACGAAACGCCTCTATTAAATAAATAACTTATTATTCGGTGACGTAAAATACAATAAAATAAAGTCCAAGTATCTACCTGTATTTAGAAATATAAAAGAACTAAATAAGTTTCATTTTTAGTTTGAAAATTAAAAATAGAAAAATTACGCGAGCGCGGCATTTCACGCGGCAGTTAGCGCATTACATATGCGGCGCGGCCCGGCATTAGGCTTGTTGAAAAAATATCGATACATCGATATATCGATATTTTTTATTTAATATATCGATATTTTTAGGCGATATTTTTTATTTCGATATATCGATACATCGATACAAAATAAGCAATATCGAAATTCGTATCAAAATCGATATTTTTTTTTATTATCATCGCATCACGATCTAACTTTTTAACTCGCTAGAATTCAAAGCCGTAAAAATAGTTAAAAAAAAACTTATTGTTGCTGAATTCCATTGATGTAATCTGTGGTAGTGAGTGTGTAACTGTCACTGTCAGTGCGTTGCTTCAATCTACTTCATATCATGTGTGCATGTGTGCTACGTATACGCAACGGAAATATTTAACACCTACGGCTTCCTCCGTGCCGTCAGAGAGAGTGGCTTTTACGGTAAATATGGCGGTTCCTAACAACAGGAGCCGACTGAGTTGTTCGGCATGATTCACAGGTTCACTGTCCTAAAAATATAACAACAGGTTAATCAATTGTTATGGCCCTTATGTGGGTTATGGAACTGTAAACCTGTTAAAACGATAATTTAAAATAAAAAATCTGTTATTATTACTGGGCTAGGCTCACCTAAATAATTTTTAACCGATTTTAAGAAAAAGCAGGTGGTTCTCCTTTATTTAAATACGGTGAAAAATATGACCGATATATCGATATATCGATATTTTTTTCGCGATATATCGAGCCCGATATTGATATTTTTTAAAATATCGATGTATCGATATATCGATATTTTTTTTCATTTCCGACATCCCTACCCGGCATTTGAGAGGTTATTCAACAAAGATGTTATAACATTCACCCAATGATATTGCATTCACCCATCAATCAATGCATTCACCCATGAACCTAACCTTTCACCTTAGAATAATAACGCTATAGAAAGATAGTCTTCATACAAGCGCTCTGTCAAAAATGAAGCACTAAACCGATTCACACACGCGTGACGTGCGCGCATGGCCGTGATCTGCTGTCTCTTTCCAATTCTATGAATATGAAAGAGACAGCACTGCGGCAGCCGCTGCTACCGAGGCTTTAACTTAGAGAATCAAACTGCAGTACGTTTATATTGTGACCTAATTAACTACAAGATCCTATGAAATACTGAAAGCTTACCTGTGAAAAGTGATGTTATTTCACTTCTTTTGTTTTTCAGATGTGTTGTGACACAATTTAACTGCACAAACCGTCATTTTTTTTTGTTTTTGCGGGACACGTTCGGCGCGCTGTGACATTGAACACTACGGAGCGGTCCGGCGTTTGGTGCCATTTCTGGCTCCAATTAATGTGCTTCAAAATAGGCGCGCGAACTTGGTTTCTATAGCGTTATTATTCTAAGCCTTTCACCTCTATAACATTGATCCCATTGATTGATCCTCAGAAATCAGAATATAGCTCAATGCTCAGAACACAGTTTGTTACTTTGTTCTGTATTCTGAGAAATAAACTTATTATTTGAACTGGACATTGCTCATACCGTAAAGCGTAAACGGACAATTCTGGATTCTCTGATTTCTCTGATTACGGATCCAATGCTATCGTGAGTACCGGTAGCGTGTAGGTAGACCATTAAGCTTTGGTGTAGGTAAGTATTTTAAAAAAGTACTCTGTGGTGTAGGTCATTGATACTACAGTTCCACATGCGTGGTCGCTACTCGCATCGCCATTCGACGATATGTTCGACGAAACATTCGCCTTCCTTAAACTGAGACGAGTGACTGTTTACACATTCGCGTGTATTATTATATTCTACTTCAACTTGCAAGAATGGACGACGTTTACGTTTTAGCAGCATCCGCGTTTCAATGATTATTAATAAATAATTTTTTGCTTATTTTTGTGTCAATCATGTTTTGGAAACCAAACCAAATAACTGGTTGAGCTTGGTAAAGTTCCCAAAACGTTAGAACTCAGTCGTTCCTTTAATCCATTTTTAATATACAGTATATGTTGCTTGATCAACAATAAAAATACAATGAGCGAGAGAGCGAATGTGTAAACACTAAGTTCGCCTCGTCACTCGTGCCCTTTGACTCGCATTCAAAAAACCGCTCCGAACGAGAGCGTCACGAGCGGCGAGACGAGTCGCGAGGCGAATGACGAGCGTGCGTTCACACAATCACGCACGCACCTCGCTTCGCCATTCGTCTCGCGACTCGCGCGAATGTGGAACTGCGGCTTGAGATAAAGCTCAATGGTGTAGGTCTCAGAACATATTATATAATAATAATAATAAAAATCTTTATTGGTCTAAAATAAAATAACATTTAACATTTAAAACATATTAAACGTTCGTTTTATATAATGTTTGCTTAAGTACCTAAACTAGGTCTGCCTGTTATTATAGGTACTTATGCTCCATGACATAAATAGGTACATGTTTTAAATTTAACATGCAGTGTGCGCAATGTCACTATGATAATGATACTTCTTCAAAGTTCAAACTTTAAGAATGTTACAATTTTTATATTAAAATTTTGACGTTAATTTAAGTATACTTATTTCAAATCTACAAATCTTACATCATTACAGTGTGTGAAAGTACTTTATTTTAACTTTACCTTTACTTATATGTTTACTTTATTATAGTTAGTAGTTCTTCGGTGGAATCATAATCAAGTGTCATCAACCACTTTTTTGTAGTTAGTTTACATGTGTGTTTAGATTGACCAAAAACATTTATATTTTTACAGATTTTTTTATACAAAAACGGACGAAAAAGGTTGCAAATCGTTGCCCAAAGCTAGTCTTACAAGATAGTTTACTAATACGAGGTCTACGACTAAAACTAAGATCACAATTATCTTTGTTTATAGCGTGTTGTTTCAATAAGATTTCTAGGAAGTACAACTGCCGAACTGCCAGGACTTCAAATTTACTGTACAATTTTGAAGTGGAGTGTCGAAATGGTAACATATTTATGGTTTTTATCACCGCTCGTTGGGCTCTTTCTAACATCAGAAGGTTACTTTTAGGTGCTCCTCCCCATGCACCAATGCAATATGTGAGTACAGACTGACATAAAGCAAAGTATAGAGTTTTCAAAAGCTTTTTACTTGCTATATGTCTTATTTTTCTAAAAATAGCGGTAAGTCTACGTACTTTTTGTGATAGTAAGTTAATATGTGGTGTAAATGTAAGTAGTGAATCCAATGTTATACCAAGATATTTAAATGTTGATACTTTTTCTAGTTTTGGACATGTGCAATTAAGACTGAGGTTACATGTTGATTGATGGGCTTCAATAAAAAATGAATTCGAACATGGTTGAGTTTTTTTAGTTATTGAAAAGGCTATTATTTTAGTTTTATCAGTGTTTATAGTTAGTAAATTATTAGTAAGTTGATGTTTTATATCACTAAATCCTTTTTGGGCATCAGCAAATACATCCTCCCAGCTACCACCAGTAAATATGAGAGCTGTGTCATCTGCAAAAGCCATTATTCTACCGTTTTTGAGAGATGTGTTAATTATGTCATTTACATAGATAATAAAAAGTGTTGGTCCTAACACACTCCCTTGTGGGACGCCATATTGAATTGTTCTACTATCACTCACAGTGTTAGCAACTTTTACAGTTTGTTGTCTATCATTAAGGTAACTTTGAAAGAGGTCCAGTTGACATCCCCGTACACCAATGGATTCAAGCTTTCGAAGAAGAAGAGGAATAGATACTGTGTCGAAAGCTTTTGCTAAATCTAAAAATATGCCAATGCACTTTCTACCAACATCAAGTTCTTTCACTAAAAAAATTGTTAGTTCAGACACCGCATCACCAGGCGATCTTCCTCCACGAAAACCAAACTGGTTAGTCAAAAGTAAGTTTTCTCCTCGAGGTACTTGACTAGTCTCTTATTAATCAGTTTTTCTATTATCTTAGACAATGAATTCAAAAGCGAGATGGGCCGATAGTTATTTAGAGATTTAGTATCACCAGATTTATGTAAGGGTATGACTCTAGATAGTTTAAAAGCGGACGGTATAGTTGAAGATGCAAAACAACAATTACAAATGTGTGTAATAACCGGTACTAGTATTGATGCATTTTGTTTTAATATTTTGTTAGAGATATTGTCCCAGCCGGGCGAACTATCAATTTTAAGACTACTAATAGTAGTTTGAACCTCAGCACAGCCTGTATCAAGTAGAACAAATGAATTTTCGGTGATAGTTTTCAAAGACGATGGGGTGTTAAGTGATGGATTATGTTCTCTAATTGTTTGTGCTAATTTTTCACCTATACTAGAAAAGTATTCATTTAAATCGTTGGCAACTTTATTTGGATCACTGTCTAGTTTCAATAAATCAGTATGTTTGTTTTTGGAGGCTTTGTAGCGAGTTAATTTATTTAGAACTTCCCAGGTTTTTTTAACGCTAGTGGAACAGGCTGTCTCTAAAAGTGATTTTTCGTAATTTGTTCTAGCTTTTTTTATGATTTCTGTAAGATAGTTTCGGTACCTATTATAAGTAATTTTGATTATTTTATTTTCAGGATCTTTTTTTAATTTAAGGTGTAGTTTATCTTTATGGCGGACACACCTTAATAAGCCTGGTGTCATCCATAGCTTTAAAGGGGTACACCGTTTGGAAAAAGTTTTATGTACTGTATTTTTAACAATTATTTCACTTACAGACTTTATCAAATAGTTTGTTACTTTTTCAGGGTCATTGGTTTCTATAATAGGGTTGGTATCGAGTCGTTTTAGATCATCAGAAATTTGTATGTAATTAATTTTAAAAATAGTGTTTTTATCATAATTTGTATGCTTCAGTTTATTTTTCATAATAATTAGTACTGCATCATGATCCGTTACATTACTATTTAAAACATAAGTATTTGTTGGAAAATTGGTTTTTATTAAGGCGTGATCTAGACAATTGTTATTACGGGTTGGTAAAAAGTGAGATGGGTAAAGTCCATGTGTAACCAGCATATTTAAGTATTCTGATGCTTTTTTATTAATCGAGCTAGGTATTATATAAATATTAATGTCTTCTATAAGAATAATGCTTGAGTAGGTAGACAAAGAAATAAGTAAACGATCCAGAGAAGACAGAAAATTATCTATGTTCAAATATGAGGGAGACCTATAGATGGATATTACAACGGTACATTTGTTTATAATAGTTACCAAACAATTAGCATCAACCATATCAGATGGTTCATAAGTTGTTGACTGCAATTTATTTTTAATGTAGACAGTGACGCCATCATTTTGATTATTAAGATTTTTTTGTACAAAATGGAGTGTAGTGTTCTAAAATTGGGGGTTCACCATATAATGTAAGCCAGCATTCAGTTAGTGTGATCCCGTCGGGAAGAAAATCAAGCCTTTTTAATAGTAATGTAAATTCATCCAAATTTTTATCAATGCTTCTAATATTTTGTGTAATTATGCTTAGACTTTGGTTAAACTGTCCAATTAATGGTTGTAAAAGTTCTGGTGTATATGGCATAGAATTTTCATTGGTATCTATGTCGTTAATATATTCCTTTATTGAATTAATTATAAGACTTTAAACTATCGCGTTGCATTGCATTAAAACTGTTTTAACGGGACTAAACACGATTAATTTTGTAAGTAAGTACATATCTACTTACTACGACAAGCGAACTGTCACAAGTGACAGTTCGCTTGTGACCACGGCCGCAGCATCGCGGCCGAAACGTCAAGCAGTAAGTAGGTATGTACTTACTTACAAAATTAATCGTGTTTAGTCCCGTTAAAACAGTTTTAATCTCGGACCAAATATTACATGGACAGAGTCTTACGACGTTGCCGCTTTTACATACGTGTATCAAAGTAAAGTATTTGTATCTCTGTCTGTATGACTGTAGTGTGATATGAGTAAAAGAGATAGTTAATGTACGTTTGGCAACGACGCACTGTCGGTGTGAGACGTGTCATTTCATGACCGACTACTAGGTCAAAACATTGCTGGATTGTGCGAAATAATAGTGAAATATTAAGAAATCTTAGTGTTTGTGTTATTTGTGTAATATACAATTGACATAATGCCTTGTTCAGCTGTTTATTGTTCGTCAAGAACAACAAAAGGAGGTGTGAAAGACCAGGAATTATCATTTCATACGTTAGTGATTTCTCATAATATGTATGCTTTACTATGAGTTTTTTAATAATTAAAACGTCAAAGCATTAATTTTTGCTAATTCTAAATCATACTATATCGTACACTATTCATAAGAATCAGGTTTTATACCTTAATTAAATGTAATTTAAAGGCTTTGTTTTTGGCATAATGATTAGTGATGTACGTATTTGTGTATCGAAGCTTTATCGATGTTACTAATATTCTTTTTATTATTCTTTTTTTAGGTTTCCAAAATGCCCGGAAATAAGACGTGATTGGGTTAAAGCTATTAGACGTGATAACTGAGAGCCTACAAAATATTCAAGGCTCTGTTTCAAACATTTTGAAAAATCTTTTTTTATAGTAAAAATTTTAGCCTTAGTTCAAAATTGAATCTTAATAATATGGGCGGGAATATGAATAGTAAAAAGTATTGCTCTTCACTTTACTACACAAATTATTATTTTTTATTTGTTTGTTATAATAGAAGGATGCAAACGAGCAGGCGGGTCACCTGATGGAGAGTAATCTCCGCCGCCCATAGACACCCGCAACACCAGAGGAATCGCAGATGCGTTGCCGGCATTTAAGGAAGGAATAGGAATAGTGAGCGGGGGGGGGGGGGAGGCCTCCGGAACCCTCACTGCCCGAACGAAACACAACAGCACCAAGGGCTATTATTTCACGCCGGATATTAGGGTGTTACCAGACCAATCGATCGATCGTCGATCGACGGCATCGATCGATGGTAGAATGGATTAGTCGACGTCGATCGATGTCGATCGACAATCGACCGGTAAAATGGATTGGGTGTTAAATCGAGCTGTTTGATTAGACCGGCCGCTTCACTTTTCTGAGTGGTAGAGCCACGCTGCGTTGCAGCACGCATTGGGCCAGCTCGCCCGGCGTAACACCACCCTCTCTAATATTCGGCGTGAAATAATGGCACTTGGTGCTGTTGTGTTTCGTCCGACTAGTGAGGGTTCCGGAGGCCCCTTCCCCCCCCCCCCTCCTCCCAATTCCTATTCCTTCCTTAAACCTATTCCTCCCCTAAAGGCCGGCAACGCGTCTGCGATTCCACTGGTTTTGCGGATGTCCATGGGCGGCGGTGATTACTCTCCATCAGGTGACCCGCCTGCTCGGCTGCCTCCCTCTTTTATAAAAAAAAATATAAATATATATAATGTGCCCATGGATAATAATCGTAATATTAGATTATGTTTATGTTGATAATAATGAGTGATGATAATATGAACGTTTAAATACTAAATGATATTCCCCCAAACACCTTGGGAAGCACTTTAGATTAAGCAACACCGAAAAAGGGGGGAAGGGGAGGGGGAGGGGGAGCCAAAGTGCGAAAATGCATAGTATTCAAGATATTTTTATTTTGAGGTTATTTTAGGTTATTTTTAGGAAAAAAAAACAAATATTCTACTAAGTTACCATTACCGTACCCCCTCCATCCCCCTCCTCTCTACCTCCCTCGAAACTACTAACCTCGAAATTCATGACAATCGCTACGCAAAAAAGTAAACAAAAACAAAAACCGCTGCTTAAAATGTCATTTGGATAAAATAAGCGATCTTAAATAATTAGCGAAGCTTTAAAAAACGGCCGCATCTAGATTCTTTTGCGTTTGCGTCTCCGTAATAATAGTACGAGCAACATCGTACTGGCCAAGAACAACGAGTCCTTTTCTGAATACATTTCCAAAGAAACTGATGGAATTTAGCCAGGGTTAATCGATCAACGTCGACCGACCGTCGATCGATGGGTTAGACGAACGGTATTCGTCGATTGATTAAAGCTACCACACCTATCGATCAACGTCGACCGACCGTCGTCGATCGATTGGTTAGTCAAACGGTAGGTATCCGTCGATCGATTAAAGCTACCAGACCAGTCGATCAACTTCGATCGACGTTGATCGATGCCGTCGATCGACGATCGCCGGGCGAGCCGGCCCAGCGTGCCCGGCGTGCTGCAACGCAGCGTGGCTCTACCACTCAGTCAGTGTCACTCATTTAGCACCACCCAGGGGTCACGTGTAAGGTCTAAAGGATAAACCTACGGACGTGAGTAACTTTAACCCATAATTATAATAACGAACTAGATACACACCACATTAAAGTGATTATATCGATATACTAGTCACATCCTTAGTCACGCACACATGTACAGATAGAAAGCTGCACACTAACAAAAGACGGACATGCTAAAAATCCAAACACTCTATCCATTGTGATATTTGGTCCGAGGTTTTAATGAATTAATTATGTATGTGTATGTATATTGTTCTGAGGTGTAGATAGACCAATAATACGTCCATGAGCACAGAACTATACAATCCTCGGACCATATTTGGTCCGAGATACAATCTATGAGGTAGACAGAAAAACTTTGCAGAGAATGATTCTCTGTCTGCGATTGCTACATTCTCTGTCTACATTATGGCTCCTCTACACAATCGGCGATTACAGACGATAACGGGCGAGCACGATTGTGTGGAATGGAGCGGAGGCAAAGTAATATAATACGAGTATTATACCTCTATCTTTGAAAAAAATGCCTACAGCCGCGCGGTACGTAAGCACGCGATAGTGCTGCCCTAATTAAAAAATATAAATTAGTTTAAAAACACTCAATAGATGGCGTTTTATGAAAGCCGAGCCGTTCATCTGGGTCCGACTTTTTAATTTGGGCTGTCTATAAATCGCCCATTAATTTCACTTACTTGACAGCTGAGTTGTTGTAAACGTCTAGGAGTACACTTTGTCATGAAATAAAGACTTGTTTTCGTCGCTCCGCACGCGTGCAAGCCGTATGAATGTCAAAGTCACACTAAAGCAAGGTGCCGAGTCGACTCCGCAGATGAGTGGAACACAGTGCGTGTTCGGAAGGGCCTATCTAGTGTAACGTATATAACGTATATATCGCTGACTCTGTATTATAAGATAATGAAAGTAAGCGTGGTTCGTCTAATGGCCGGGTCCCACGGCGTGTCAATGTATAAAGCATGCCATGACGCGCACGCGGCGGGCTAGAGCGGCTGCGGCTGGCGGCGGCGGTCGACGGCAGCGGTTGCGGGCGAGGCGGGCGGGTGAAAACAACGCTACGGGCTAGTTTGCGTCTGGCCACGGTGCACAGCGGTTTCTCTGGCGGTTGAAACGGGCTAGCGCGGGACGGATCGAGCGAAACAATATTTTTAGACGAATCTACGAGCGGTGGGACTTTTTTATGGACAATTATGGACTACTTCAATTATGTTGAAGTATAATTAATCAAAAGTTTCAATACTCATTCTAGTGTACTCATAAAATTTGTCCGGATACTTCCGATAATCTGCAAAAAGATTCAAAAATTCTCCACATTTATGACGATCTTTATTTAATTCATGCACTCCGTCTCTTGAATTTAAAATGTCGTGCATAAAATACGAACTGCTGTCAAGGCAACTACGCGTCACTTCCTCAATACGTCCACTTAGCCAGCCGCTGTAGCCGCTACTGAATGTACGTGGCATGCCACCCGCGCCCGTAGAAGTCAGCCGCGCCCGCGCTAAGCCAAGCCCGTCTACGTGGCCAGAGCGTAACTGCCACGCCTGTCGTGGCGCGTCCGCAAACGGGCCGTGGGACCGGCAATGCCTGTCGCGGCTTGGAGCGGCTTGGCGCGGAGTGCCACGGCGTGGCGCTGGCGATGGATCGCACAGGCGACGGCACGCCGCGGCAGGCTTCATCGAATGCGTTGATTCCCACGGCCTGTTGGCGCGGTTGGGCGCGCCAAATGGCAGGCCGTGGGACCGCACCATAACTGAGAAACACGTTTAAAAAAGGGTATTCTTTAACCTTTTACCCAGCAAAGTATCGTAATAATAGAACAGCATACAGAAATTTATTTCATCCGTAGTTGTAATAGTGAAATTAATAGACAGACGCTAAAGAATTCATTTAGCAATGATTTCGCTATTGTCCTTTGGTAATGCCAGGTGGTTTCAGAAGTCGAATCTGGTGGGTAGCAAGCTTAGAGCATTCCACCAATCGCATCAAATGGAAAGCTTACGGCCGCGCCTACCCCTCCGGGATACGAGCGTGATGTATGCACCTCGTGTTGGTTGAATGCTCTAAGGTAGCAAGCTTAACTATTGGCAACACTGGCTCTGAGTTGAGTCTCTGACATAGAAAACATTTATAGGTCACTCTGATCGTTTCTTTTCTATCTGTGGTGTGGTAGGGTGTCCACCCCTTCTTATTGTTCTGAGGTCCACCCTCAGAACAATAAAGCCGGAACATTGTTCGAAAACATAATTAAGGGGCGTGGCCCATTGTGTAATAATGTGGCCCATTGAGTAATTTATGTTTTCGAACAATGTTCTGTTTAAAATCTGGCGCAGCGGACCCAGTTTAACTGTTGTTCTGAGTGTCCACAAACTTACATCCTCTTAGGTGTCCACCTCAGAACAATATTGTTCTGAGGTGTCCACTTAGAAAATACATCGATGTTTTTGTTCGATGCAATGCATCTAGAGTATGCATCGATGTTTTGCGATGCATCGGATAAAAACATCGTTGTTACTCAACATTGAGTACTTTTAAACAATAACTAATAAAATTGACTTTGCATGCAAACCTTCGCTGATCGAATTGTTGTTTATAGAAAGGCAGTGTGAGAATATTCTTTGTAAATTATTTTTATAGAAACAAACGAACAACCGTCGCAAATAACTACCTATAACCCTTTTTTGGTATATTTCTTAGAGGGTACAAATCCCATAAAGCCTAGTGAACGAAGAACGAACACAAACTTTTTTTAAACATGACATTGGAACCACGTCCTTAAGCAGATTTTTATTTTTTTTTATGCTGGGGCCACATTAGCGCGCTAAAAAACTTCTTTTTCCGTTTTCGCTTTACTATGCGACACAGTAGCGCGTTAACGCGATGATGCATCACGCTAAGACGAAGTTTTCGGCCAGACGTATAGAATTAGCGCGCTAGCACGCTAATCAGGCTCACAGGCAGCATAGTGCGCAGCGCAGTGCTGCCATTTTTCATTTCTAGATTCCGTTCCGTTACCACCTAACACAATAAGTTACGTAGCTCTTGAAATAAGCCTCGAGTAACTCAATAGCTTTTCAAAACATCGGATCGAGGCGATGTATCGTTATGTAGACATCGAGCCAATTCGATACATCGATGTATATGGAATATTATTCCTTTCTTACGTTATCTACGCCCGTACCAACTAGTGATGTGCCGAGTCGCTATTTTGGTGGATCGAGTCGACTCGAGTCCGTTTATACGGTATTCGAATCATCACTCGATTCCGCGTTTCGAGCCTAGTACTCGAGTTCTATGTTTGGTATTCGAATCATGACTCGATTCCGCGATTCGAGTCCAGGACTCGAGTCTGGAAATTCAAGTCCAGAACTTGAGTCTAGAAATTTAAGTCCAGAACTCGAGTCTAGAAATTCGAGTCCAGAAATTGAGACCCTTACCCATTTTAGAATGAAAAGGAAAATTCAAAAGTAGTAAACTTAAAATAGCATGTAGGTTAGATTTTGCTTGTTGATAATAAATCAATAATTTTTAATGATTTTTTTAAACATTACCTACAGAACATACCAGGAGGTATTTAGCTATGAATCCGAAATGAGACCAAGTTTCATTTGTTTTATTACCCACCTATAACAAAAAGAGAACCTTTTAGAAGCTATTCAGATTTCTGCTAAAAAATTTTATAAACTTATCATTTCACTTTTTTCGGCGCCATTTTGTAATATACCTTGTTAATTACATTAAAATCACTTCACCTAAACAATTAAATTCACTCACAGTAGGTTACTGACACAAAACCAATAAATACATCAAAGTGTCTAACCTACCACCAGTGGCTATTTAATAAAAATAATATACTGCCGTAGGTCACGTGATAGGTTAGAAATTTAAGACAATCGCGAAGCGCAGCGTAGCGATTGTCTTGAATTTCTAGGTTATTTTTTTATTAGACAACAGAAATATTAGCTGCGATATTCCTGTAGGTAATATGTATTGTTATTGTTCTCTAATATAAAAAATAACCTCGACATTACAAAATACATATTGCAAATTTGCAATGACTAATTAGTTGTGGCAGAATTGCTTTTTATGTTAGTCTGCCGCTTATGAACTATTTCACTATGCTACCATAATGCATATTTAAAATTAAACTTTATTGGCTTGCGTTAAGGAACAAATTGGAATACGTAATAACTTACGGCAGAATAACATTATTATTTCTTAACTTACCACTAGTGGCAGTACATTAACTTTTAATAAGTAACCACTGATGGCAGGCTAGGCTAGACACTTCCTAAATACATTAAAATAAAAGTTGCAGGTTCAAACTTGTAATTTTAGGCGTCAATCGAGTACGAGAGAGTCAACCTTATTCGAATACTAGCCTCGAGTCAGTTGGACTCGCATAAAGAATCGAGTCAGCTAGAAGAAAACTGATTCTTTCTGACTCGAGTACCGGTATCGAGTCCGGCGTACTCGAATCAAAATAAATTGGTATTCGAGTAGGCGAGTCCAAAGCAGGAATCGAGTCTGATTCGAGTCAAGCCGTACTCGGCACATCACTAGTACCAACGTGTGTTTGATTTGACTGACAGCAGGAGTGTTACCATCTAGGAGTGTTATTCCGCAATATTTCAAAAAAAATATTTAAGTGTCTCGCTAGATGGCGGTTACTCGAAGCGCATTAATCGAATATAAAAATCGATTAAACATAACTTTAGTTAACATAATCAGAATATTACCTAAGAACATCATGTAAGCTTGTAGCATTTTTTTTTATTTCAAGAAATCGATTAAACATAACATTAGTTAACTATTACATAAGAAAATCATGTAAGTTTGTAACATTTATTTTTGTTTCATAAAATACTTGTATATTAATCGATTAATAAGATTTTAATCGAATTGTATATCGATCGATCGACACTTGAACTTCACTTTTTTTATTGCATTGCATTTGCATATGGCCGCTTGTTTGTTTTGTTGTTTGCTTTCGTGCGAATTTTTGCAGTATTGTCGTTCTTCGCTGTAATTACTAATTACGTTGAGACTTGAGATAAGTGCATAATCCTTCTCCGGACCCAGAGTTACAAGATGAATTTAACTGTGAAACACTACAGTAGTGATCCTGCGTCTTACCAAGGACGATTTTGTCTATGGTCTTACTTAATTTGCATTGTTGTGATGTGAATTGTGATATTTGGACAGTGGACAACTGGCAAAACTGGACGCTTTAATTAATTTTTGTGACATTGGACATGCATTGGACGCTATTACTACGTACGTACTATTAAGTCTAGTTAAGTCAAGCAGACCCATCTTCAAATATAACAATATTATCACCACAAAGTACAGGTACCTATAATTAATAATATTATTGATTTATAATTTAGTAACATACCTATTGACTATATACATGTGTACAATCAAAGAGACCTACTTACTGCTGGTAGAATTTTGCACAAATTGTGCCGCTTGTGATTTGGCCGGAGTATTAAGTTAATAGTATAATTTAAGTATTGTATTAGGATTTTCTGTGTACAATATTTATGACTTTTCTATCAAATGCCTAAGTTATGCTGTTTTGTTTTTCAGATATATAGGTAAAAGACCATACCTATTGTCGCAAACCAGCTGATCAGACATCACAAACTAAAGGTATTTATATTGTTATTATTCTCTTTATATAATCTGTACACTCTTAAGATAAATGTTTACAATATTTCATAAAAAATAAAAAAAACATTTACAGTATAAAATATTCTAAAAAACTTAACCTATGCCGCCATCGGCAGTGGGGATAGACCAAAGCTATCGGTGGGTAGGGCTGCAGAATGAGGAACCTCCTGACAATTCGTGCCTTGTCACGGAGTACTGCCTTTTGTATCTGACCCTTGATCAAACCTTTCAGTGAGAGGCTCTTAGCTATAAGACCGTTTGTCGAAACGATTATCGGTACAATAGTAATTGAATCCACATCCCACATATTATTATTAGTTCACTCGCATGTCATGTTGTAATAAGTTTTTTATTTGCAGATACAAGGAGATAACCGCAAGGTTTTAGCCTATTTTAAATAATTCAGAAAAAAATAGAAAAACCTTAAGAGTGTAATAATATACAGGTTAAGAGATCGCAGCAAGAACAAGATTAGCTAGTGCTATTAAAATGTCTGATAATAAAGGTTTACAGAAAGTTACAGGAAAAATGAGTTTACCAGCAAAACTATTTACAGAAATTCAACATAGAGAAACTATGAAAAATACAAAGGGTTGTTGCTTCACAAATGATGAAAAAATTTTGTCAGTCTCATTCTATAATATGCTCTTCTTTCGAAATGTTTCACATTGCCTTCTGCAAAATCCTTAAAAAACCTTCTAGGAAAAATTTAAATATTACCTGCTGGAATACACAAAAAAGTAATTTTTGTAAAACTAAAGCACACTTCTGTGCAAATCAACAAAGATGAATGTTATAAATCGAATTTTGTGCGGAGAATTAAATTATGATGGGGATGATTATTCTAAAATGTAAACTAAATTTTATTATGCGAAACATAAACATATAAAAATACAGAATGAATTGTCGTTTTATTTCTGAGTTCCCAAACTGGCTGTTGCATGCAAAACCTTGTAAATCAGGCTGGTTTAATTTCATAAATTTAATGCTGAGTGAATTTCACTTACATTAAATTTATGAAATCATGATTTACAAGGTTTACAAGGTTTTGCATGCTTTAAAATTAAAATTTAGCTCCTATTATACCTTTAGGTATGTTTATTGGTCAAAAGTTGTGGAATAACACCACGAGAGGGAGCCTGGTTCAAACATGTTGGCAAAAAAAATCCGCGAGATGGCCATCTAGTTCTGACAGTATTACCTTTATCTATGGTATTACCTTTATCTATGAATGACTGACTGACAGACAGCAGACAGATAAAAAAATGGATGGAGCGCTGCTTTTGCGACGTTTGTGTTCTTACGTTGTTTAGTAGCAATGTGGGGATTTGGCTATTTATTTTGTGTTGTGTAGTGAATTTCTCTGAATAATGTAGTGGGTGCTCTTGATGAACACTTGTATGTGACTATTATTTTGTATGGTTTGTGCACAATACTGTGGAAGCTGTTCTAAAATCCAAGAAATTATACCGACGTAATCATGGCGGATCCGCTGAGCTTACTTCGGCAGTATAATGTAAATAAAAAGGAAATAGTGGAACGTGACAGCCAAATCATATTCGGTGAATTTTCGTGGCCAAAAAATGTTAAAACAAATTACCTTATGTGGGGGTAAGTATGCTGCTCATAACCTTGTGAATTTTCTAATAAAAAAAACATAACTCTAATACTTTAATTTTCTTTTTAGTTCTGGAAAAGAGGGCAGCGTGAAAGAGTATTACACTTTGGAATGCCTTCTTTTTATACTTAAAAATATACAACTAACACATCCAGTGTATGTTAGGCAAGCTGCTGTAAGTAAATAAAAATTGGCAAAACATGAAATGATGCAATCAAGACACTATTATTATTTCTAACGATGGTTTTTCATAGGCGGCGAATATACCCGCTGTGCGGCGTCCTGACCGTAAAGAGCTATTAGCTTACCTTAATGGTGAAACTGCTACATGTGCTTCCATTGATAAAAGTGCACCTTTGGAGATTCCGACACAGGTAAAACTATTGACAGAGCCCTAATTATGTTATAAACCGGTAAATGTGTTGTTTGTTCATTCAACCCTTACAAGAAAATGTTTAGAACATGATTTCTAGCACTATTACTAATTTCATTGGCAGAAAAAAAGTGTCATATTGAACTTGTAATGCCTTAGGTTAAGAGAACACATGATCATGATGGTGGGGAGTCCGCTGCTAAAAAGCCTCGTATTGAGGAGACACACGTCCAGAAAGTACGAGAACAGCTTGCTGCTCGTCTTGATGCACCGAAGGAGGCATCTGTTACTGTTGATAACATTAAGTGAGTTTCTTTTTTCTCTTTAAAGTTAATTTAGCTGATTTTATTGAATTCTATAGTATGTTTTGTTTATTAAATCAAATTACTTGATCTTTATTCAAGGTTCGAAAGGATAATTATATCAATGATAATTATCATGATAATTATCATAATAATTATTGTGATAATAACAGATGGATAATTATCGATTAAAAATAACAAAAAAATTCGTTTGTGAAAGTGAACTGTTTTCGAAGTATTTAAACGTGTGATTCCGCACTTGCGTGTTTCGGAACGTACGAAGTATCAATGTCAACGTGCGCGTCTAGGAATCACCCTAACAAAAGAATAATATTTCGGATTTTGCAAAGGTGAAAAAACTCGTGTGTCATTGTTTTGTTAAGGTGATCCGATAATTATCTAATAATTATCCGATAATTATCTAATAATTATACGATAATTATCTAATAATTATCCGATAATTATCAAGAAGCGTAACTATCTTGATAATTTCGAACCCTGTCTTTATTATTGAAATTTTGCATTCGCAATGCTATATAGATGTAGGATAAAATGTTTACTAGAAAAAACTACTATATAGCATTGTGAATGCAAAATTTCAATAATAAAGATATTTATAAGAGATTACGTCTTTATCAATTGTTAAATACTTGCAATTTAGTATTTCTTTTGACTGTGAGGGTACACTTCACAGTGACGTAATACCGCTGGCGCACAGCGTAAATCACAAACTACTAGAAAAAAATCAACGAGTCTTCTGGGGTCTTGGTAGCTCAGCGGTTAGAGCAGTGGACCAGCAATCCAAAGGGAATGGGTTCGATCCCATTCGAGCTTTCTGACACTGGTTGATTTTTTTTCTATTAAACATTTTATCAAATTACTTTATTATAGATCGTTATCAGAGGCCATGTCAGTGGAGAAAATAGCAGCGATTAAAGCCAAACGATTAGCTAAGAAAAGGACTACCATCAAAAGCAATGACTACTCCGACACATTAGGAGTTGTAGGTTCAGACTTAAGGGCTATCCTGGACTATGACGTTGATCTCACTAAAGATATTATCAGCCGAGAAAGGCAGTGGAGGACTAGAACAACAGTACTCCAGAGCAATGGAAAGGTAAGTACTTTTTTTTGCTCTCTTTCCATCTGCAATCGGCCTCTTAACTATTATAAGTATTATTATTATTTATTAAATTCAAGTGAAGAAAGTGTAAATGAGTCTTATTTATTAGTACTGCCCTCATACCGAAGAACACGGCTAAGTGACATTTTACCGTTTTTAACTTCTTGCTATCAGCGAATTCAGCAAAAGAATCCGCATCGACTGATCTTAAAATAATATTTTTAAGTTAGATAATTTCAGAGATACGTTACCGCTAAGTAGACGCTTTATTTTTAAGGTTTGCCCTAAGTTAAAACGCGGTTACTATTTAATACTACGATACAAAACCACTAAAGTATCTTAATGGTAATTTACCTTAGTAAATACTTACAACGTTTTTATAAAATACTAAGCTAGAACGCCGCCACATACGTTTTCTAGATTATAACGCGGTTATCGTGGTATAACTGTATTTAAGCGTAGTGTCTAAAAAAATATTAAAAACTTGTGCTAAGCTTTAGGATGGTCATGGCATTCTAGCCTTTCTTCGATTTTTTCGATCCTTCTTAAAACGCGGCTAAGCCACTGGTACTACTCTAAAACGCGACTAAATACTTATCGATTGGTAGCTAGTTCCATCGATTTCTAGCCATGTGGATACGTAGTAGGTACTATTATTTATTGTGCCATGGGGGTCGCGCGCATGGGGAGTTTTGGCGCCAAATTATTGCATACACCCAACGGTAAGTGTACCTACTTAATGTTGCTAACAATAAATCGTGTTCTAATAATTTGCACTTGGTAACCAAAATTATGTGATACATAGTGTCTTGTGAACCCATTTTAAAATGACGAGTAGGTGTGTTTAAAATTACGGTTTGATTATGTTGCTGTTTATTTAGTTAACAAGTGCATAAATTAAATTACGTAAGTAATTAGTTTTTAACTTGACTCATTCAGTTAGTTAGCTATAGCATAAAGGTACATTTCATTACTTCAAAATAAAAATAAAATTAATGATCTACCTTCTTTCTGTGGTAGGTAGATAGTGTAGGTACCTGCCTACCCGATACGGATATCTGTAAGGTCGATCGGTTGTGGTTGCAAATAAGCTGTGCCTAGCTGTTTATAAACTTTCTAGACTTTGAATTAATAACAGATTGATTAATTGAAATATGAAAGTTTTGGATAAAATGCAGTTAATAAATAGTTTTCAATGTTTTATTTTACAAAATAGTTTTAAATGTTTTATTCAAAGTTGAAAAAGTGGATTTTTGCTACAGACAATAATCAATAGCTTTTGATATGTTCGAACTAGGACTATCATTACACCACCGGCTCTGTGAGCACCTAATTTTATTTTAATGAAATTTTTTTTTTAATATGTAGTGAGGTAGATTTAAATATGGTCAAGTTCCGAAGAGGCAAGAAGGATTTATTGGATATGTGCATGTTAGGTGAAACATCTTCATCAAGAGATAAAAAATATAAAAAATAGACAAGGTTAGTGTTAACATAAAAAATAAATGAGGAAAAAATAAAAAACCATAAGATATCATCAGTTCATCAAAATCACTTTCAATTACGTCCTATCATGTCCACATTGTTTGACTTACGAAGATTTTCTACTTAAGGTACGTTTCCTTCCAAGACGGACCGCAGGCTGCAAACTGCAGCTGCAGGCTGCAAGCGACACTACTAGTTTCTATGCATCTCTATGAAATTTATTCCAAGCGCTAACACTGCGGCCTGCGGAGGCGGCGCGCGGCGCGCAGCGACCGCAGACTGCACTGCAGTCTGCAGTCACTGCAGCACCAGTGGTGTCGCGAACCGCAGAGAGTTTACACTTGTCACGTACAACAATTGCGACTTTTTCTCCACATTCCGTCTCGCACAAAGGTACTGGAGTGACTGAGGCATTGTTGACTGCGGCATGTAGCCGCGCTTGGAAATAGAAGCAACCGCGACCGCAGGCCGCAATGTCGCCTGTGGTTGCAGTCTGCGGTCCGTATCGGAAACGTACCTTTACTCAATAAATGATATAAAGGCAAAAGTTTAACGAGTATGAAACAACAGATCTACATTTTATAAACGAAATCTTACCAGTTTTGCGAAGTAATTATATGCAGTCCGAAAACTTAGTCACTACTTCAATTCAAAACATCACCCAACTGTTCATTTGTTAAAATGTTTTGAAAGAATGAATCCATCTTTGACGCCATACAAAGATACTTCTGACGAAGAATCAATCCTTGAAGATTTTGATTCCGATGATTCCGTGACGGATATGAAGATTACGTACCCTCTTTGGAGGAGGAGAGCGATTCCGATTTCGAAAAATGTGTAAATCGATCTACGTACAGCGTATTCATTACCTTCGAGCTTCGACTCTTATTCTTCCGGAACAGGGTGACCATCAACAAATCATGCAGTGTGATAGTCGTAAATGAAACTGTTAAGTGATACTTTATTTAAAAAAATGTTAATCAGTAATATGTAAAAGCTTAGGGAATGTTTATCTTTTTGTCAAAATATTTTAATACTAAGGTATTGTTTTTGATCTTTTTATAAATTTAAGGTACTAGGTAGGTACTTACTAGGTACAGAAATAGGTACTTTTTGTTCTACGTGATTTTGCATGAAACCATGCATTTGCATTTTATTACAATACTTTGAAGAAAGAAATAGTTTTATTTAACTGTTCAACATATTGTATTGTTTTGTCTGTTCACGAACAAAACTACGCTAAAAGACAGTTTTGTGTTAAAGATGCGTATGTTACTGCGTTTATGCTTAGTTCCACTACACCATTTTTATAATTGTGTGGCTGAATACTAACCTAAAAGACGACTAATTAACTTTACGGCGATAAAGCTTAGTATTGAAATATTTTTCAATACTGCATCATAGATTATAAAGCAGTTGAGTAAGTATGCCGTTTTTAAGCTTAGGATGGAAATCAGTACTACGATATAACACCGCAAAGGTATACTTAACCGTGTTTTAATGTATGATATTAGTAGTGCATTATAACGTTGTGCTACGGCTAAGTGATTATTTGATGGTTTTAAATTACATATTATACCTTTATATCAGTGTTTTATATACAGATAGATGCTACTTAATGTCTTCTACAAAACCCAATTGATAGAACTGCAATTATTCTCATAGAACTAAAGAATCACAATTTCGCGCCTTTTTTGCGTTTTTCTCAAAATTTACTTTTTGCACTTAGCCGTGTTCTTTGGTATGAGGGCAGAGTAACAATGTTTCATGTTACTAATATTAAATATGTTATCCTTATGTTAGTAGTAGAATATTTAATATAAAAATAAATTATGGAGCGACCTGTCCACACGCAAATCCAGTCCAGCCTGCTTGCTATGATCAGATATGTTGACTTTATAAAATTGTGTAGGCATTATGGGGCTTTGCATATAAGCCTGTGATGTGGCATCCCTCGAGATTTTAGAAATTACAGTTAGGTAATTTAGTTTGTAGCTAGTTGCATTAGTCTTTTGACATTATGACTGCTATCCAGTAGTGCAGTTAGTAGCCAAGTGATTTTTGTAGCACTCAAGTCGTTATAAGTAGGTATTACACAATTTCTTTATATCATCCCTGATATTGTATGTTTAGGTGTTTGTGTACCTCTACAATTTTCGTGAACCAAGGTGCATTACATAAGTTCTTCAGAGCTGTATTTTGAAAACGCTGGAGTATTTCCACGTTAGAGTGACTTGCTGAGTTCCAGAGTTCAATTCCATATGTCCATATGGGTCTTATTATAGATTTAAATATGAGAATTTTGGTTTTCTAAGCTTAGCACTGATTGTCTTCTGATTAACCAATACATTTCCTTAATTTTTCTATTTGCTAGATCTCGTTTAGCTTTGATGTGATCTCTCCAGGTAAGCCTTTTATCTAGGTGCATTCCTAAATATTTTACTGTTGTTTGGGGGAGTAGGACAGTACCATCAAGATAGTCCTGTCTCTTTAGTATGAATATTGTGGGTCGACTTGGAAGTGCTTACTTTTATCCTCCATTTTTAAGCCAGGAATCAATCCTATTTAGGTGCTCCTGAAGTTTATTTGTAGCAGTGTAGGGTTCCATGCTGCACGAGAGCACGGCAGTATCATCTGCATATGTTGCCGTGACTACAACAGCTGATGTGGGCAGATCAGAAGTGTATACAGTATCAAGTACCTAAAGTACCAGCATCGAGCCCTGAGGAACTCCAGCTTTTATTTCTCTAAGATCTGAGAGACTAACTTTTACTCTTATATGAAAAATACGATTGAGGGATACATATAAGCTGTGTTTGGCAAGCAGAGCTTAAGTTTTAATGATGTTTAGCTTAAGTATTTTTTAAATGATGTTTTTTGTTTTCTATCCCTTTCAGCACGCACTGTACTATACGTGCGTTGACACTTTAAAAAATCTAGCGTTCGCGTATTTCTGTTTCGCGGTGTCGAATCGGTCTTAAGCGATCCTGCAATGCCTATACTTACTGTTTCAAAATTCGCGCGGGCGGTTACACGCCTCAGAGACGCGTCGGGACTCGTACAAGACAGAAGCCATCTTTAGGGACGGTCGAGGAAGACTTGAGTGTTTTGTTTTATTGATTAATTGGAAATTTAAGTTATGATTCGCATTTATTTAACTTGTTTAGATGTCCTTTTAAAATATTACAACAAAATATTGTAATAATTTTCCAAATTTACCATTAAAATTAGCCATTTAGTTGTTAACGCAAGATCGTGCGTTATCGTTTTATGTTATGCTTTTAAGGTAATATTTTGATACTACTAAAATTTTACATTTTTTCACTAGGCTTAGCTTTAAACGAGACATTGGTCAAAGAATTGAAGAAGAAGTCAGCGGCCTCGCTCTCAAACAGTTTAAGAACGGGAAGGCCCCTGGTGAGGACGGGGTCACCTAGGAGCTCCTGAAGGCAGGAGGTGCTCCTGTACTAAAGGAGTTGCAGTGGCTTTTTACTCCGTCCTAGACAGCGGAATAACTCCAGAAGCGTGGCACAGGAGCATTGTAGACCTTTTCTTTAAAAAGGAAGACAAAACCCTGTTAAAAAACTACAGGCCGATATCACTCCTTAGCCACGTATACAAGCTGTTTTCGAGAGTGATAACGAATCGTCTTGCGCGAAGGTTGGATGATTTCCAGCCTCCAGAGGCCGGATTTCGGTGTGGAACTATAGACCACATCCACACATTGCGGCAAATTATACAGAGAGTATAATAAGCCATTGTGTCTAGCATTAATTTGTGGACTACGAAAAACCTTTGATACCATCGAGACCTGGGCTGTTCTGGAGTCCTTGCAACAGTGCCAAGCTGACTGGCGGTACATCAAAGTTTTGAGAAACCTGTATGACGCCGCCACAATGTCTGTCCTGATTCAATCAGCAAACAAGACCAATCCATTTGCGAAGGGGAGTGAACAGGGAAATGTTATATCCCTGAAACTGTCCACAAACGTTTTAAGGACGTCTTCAAGACACTCAACTGGAACGGACAAGGCATAAATGTAAACGGCGAGTACATATCACACCTACGCTTTGCAGATGACATTGTCATTATGACTGGCACCCTGCAGGACCTGCAACGTGTCGGTCTTGGGATGAACTTGGACAAGACTAAAGTCATGTTCAGTGATCATGTCGTCCCGGAACCGATAATCGTCGATGGTACTCCTCTCGAAGTTGTTAATAAGTACACATACCCAAGGCAAATTGTGCAATTGGGTAGAAACAACTTCGAGGAAGAGGCCGACCGAAGAATTCAGCTGGGCTGGGCAGCATTTGGAAAGTTGCGCCATATTTTCTCGTTTCCCATAGCACAATGCTCAAAGACCAAAGTGTTCAACCAGTGCGTTCTACCCATAATGACCTACGGAGCCAAGACGTGGACACTAACAGTTCGACTAGTCTACAAGTTCAAGGTCGCTCAGCGGGCAATGGAAAGAGCTATGCTCGGAGTTCCTTTGTTGGATCGAATTCGAAACAAGGATATTCGACAGAAAACCAAAGTAACCGACATAGCTCATGCCATTAGCAAGCAAAAGTGGCAATGGGCTGGTCACATCTGTCGTAGAACCTATTGAACGCACGATCCTACGTTAGTAAAGTTAAACCGGGAACGCAGGAACGTGCGATGTCTGTAGGGGGAAAATAAGAAGGGGGGGATTTTTTTTATAATTTTTTTTTGAGTCTGATATTGCTATTTGTCACAATTAACCAATATTTTTTTCAGTTATTTATATTTTTTACTGTCGTGCTGAAAGGGCTATTAGAGAGAATATTTTGGTATACATATTCCATCTAATATTATGGTTTTTATACCTGACAATACAACCGAGTGGCACAGACCGTGGTCACAGACATAGGCCGGGAACAGGCATGGCCAAAAGCCTTTAACAACAAATGTAGGGTTGTCAGGACCAGTGAAATATGTCAACTTTTCAGGAATGGCAAAAAACTTGTTAAGGTTATTTTAGTTTGGTCATTTTAACACAAATCAGACTCGCATTGGTGATAACCTGTACCACTGACGGCCACTTTCATAGTTTTTTTACAGACTAGATTTTAATTATGTTTTTAAGTGAGGTTCTATAGCCTGACCGCAACCGCTGTACCGCGCCTTAGGTATGCGCCGGTGGTGGGGGGAGTGGGAAGTAAAGAGCATGAACTCACATGAGATTCGTAGTGTCAGACAGATCTTACGACATCGAAGCACAGTTTATTGAAGCTTTAAATTTACGAGTATAATTACATCCAATCCGTTTTATCCAGTATGATTTTTAGATAAGTACAATTAAAGAACCAATATTAATGAAATAAATCTTTAATTCTGGGAAATATATAATATAAACTTTCTTTGTTTGCTTTTCTTATCTTAAAATATTCGGCCACTTTAAAAATGACAGATTTGATTATCTCGAGATAATGCACGACCCATTTTTAGATTTTTTTATCTCATGTGCGTCTGACACACTAGTTGCCGCCGTGAGCGATGACGGCAGAATGACAAAATGGAGCAACTGTTTCGCCCCCCCGCCTCGCCGCTCGCATACCCAAGGCGCGGTACAGCGGTAGCGGTCAGACTATAATGAAGAGAAAGCAAGACTTTTTCAACCTTACAAAGGTTGAATAAGTCTTGCATTCTCTTCAACTTCGCTAAATGTCCTTAGACCAGGTATCAAGTAGTTTCATAAACATGACATGACATGAAAAAAATAACCATTATTTTGACCTTCTTTGAACTTTGGTCTGCCAAGCCTCAAAATATTTCATAACTTTTATTGTATTGTCTGTTTTTTTATCTACACTACATAACTTTACATCTGTTACAGACATTTTCCAAAAGTATTATGGCCTTGCTGAGCAGTATTAGAGCACGCGAAGAAGGTAGACCTGGAGTGCCCAGGCCTCAACCAGTGGTTATGCCACCACCTACTACCATTCCTGCACAACAGACTCAGTATAACAGATACGATCAGGAACGATTCATCAGACAGAAAGAAGGTAGCTTTGCAATGTATAGAAAAACATAATTCTATATGGCTTAAATGTTTTAATTATGAATACTAATACTAAAAAAATATTTTTTTGTTTACAGAGACTGAAGGTTTCAAAATTGATACTATGGGTACATACCATGGTATGACCCTGAAGTCCGTGACAGAGGGCCCAAGTGTCCCGGTAGCTGCCCGTGCTCCGCAGACACCTACGCACCCACGTCAGATGTCTCGTAAGTTTCTCCTATTCAATATAAGGGTAGAAAAGATAATACAAAGACAAAGTTGCAGATGGTACTGGTCATAGCATTTACTGTGTCATTGTCTACTGGTACATCTGTGTTAATGGTGCATGCAATTGTGCCGAAATATCAGATACTTAAAGACAACACAAAATATTAGAAAAAATATTATTTATTTATAGATATTCTTTCGTAAGTGACCATGGATATGACAAAGCAAAAGTAACCAGATCACATCGTTATGGACTAAGAGTACTAACAAAATTCTAACCGCGTCTATGGTTCAGTGGCTAAGCCACCAGTCTCAGACCCAGAGGTCCCGGGTTCGATTCCCAGCGGGGAGCACATTGTACGAGCTCACACTCTACATTGTATTATTAATATTAAGCTGACAGCGCAATTCCTTTGTCGCCTTACGCGCGATTGAATTACATGTAAAATACTATATAATTTAGTGGCAAATAAATATTCAACCTTAACACCCGTGTCATTCATTTCTATCGGATAACCTTCGGTAAACCATCAACATCTTTAACTATTTCGACATCAATTTCATCTCAACATTAAATGTAGGGTTATCAACGCTACACACATCTTTGTGTGCTTGGTTTGGTTGATAAGTATAAGTAGGGCTGTTAAGTCCGCCTGGCTAGCTACCATCATCTTATCCAAGTCTCTCGTTATAACAACGATGTTTATAGCATCGTTGTGTTCCGACAGTTAGAGATAAGATAGCCAGTTCCTCAGTGGTTGAGGATTCCGGGTGAAGCACGCTTCCACCTTTGGCCTTATCGTCACTTACCATCAGGTGAGATGTAGGCCAAGCGCTTACCCGCTGAAGAATAAAAAAAAATGAATAAAATTGCTCACCAAACCCTTCATAATTTGTATAGAGAACGGCTCAATGCCGAACAGTACGCCGGGCCGTCGCGAGCTGCTGCCCGTGACGGCGGCGCGGCCCCCACCCGGCGGCGGCAAGCGGCCCTCCCGCACGCCCATCATCATCATACCGGCCGCCACCACCGCACTCATATCCATGTTCAACGTCAAGGACATGCTGCAGGATCTCAAGTGAGTGCTAAATAGTGCAAGCGCCCTCCCGCACGCCCATCATCATCATACCGGCCGCCACCACCGCACTCATATCCATGTTCAACGTCAAGGACATGCTGCAGGATCTCAAGTGAGTGCTAAATAGTGCAAGCGCCCTCCCGCACGCCCATCATCATCATACCGGCCGCCACCACCGCACTCATATCCATGTTCAACGTCAAGGACATGCTGCAGGATCTCAAGTGAGTGCTAAATAGTGCAAGCGCCCTCCCGCACGCCCATCATCATCATACCGGCCGCCACCACCGCACTCATATCCATGTTCAACGTCAAGGACATGCTGCAGGATCTCAAGTGAGTGCTAAATAGTGCAAGCGCCCTCCCGCACGCCCATCATCATCATACCGGCCGCCACCACCGCACTCATATCCATGTTCAACGTCAAGGACATGCTGCAGGATCTCAAGTGAGTGCTAAATAGTGCAAGCGCCCACCGCACGCCCATCATTATCATACCGGCCGCCACCACCGCACTCATATCCATGTTCAACGTCAAGGGCATGCTGCAGGATCTCAAGTGAGTGCTAAATAGTGCAAGCGCCCTCCCGCACGCCCATCATCATCATACCGGCGCCACCACCGCACTCATATCCATGTTCAACGTCAAGGACATGCTGCAGGATCTCAAGTGAGTGCTAAATAGTGCAAGCGCCCACCGCACGCGCATCATTATCATACCGGCCGCCACCACCGCACTCATATCCATGTTCAACGTCAAGGACATGCTGCAGGATCTCAAATGAGGGCTAAATAGTGCAAGCGCCATCCCGTACGCCCATCACCATACCGGCTGCCACCACCGCACTCATATCCATGTTCAACGTCAAGGACATGCTGCAGGATCTCAAGTGAGTGCTAAATAGTGCAAGCGCCATCCCGTACGCCCATCACCATACCGGCTGCCACCACCGCACTCATATCCATATTCAACGTCAAGGACATGCTGCAGGATCTAAAGTGAGTGCTAAATAGTACCGGTTTACTTACCAAAAACCGTGTCTCGTAGCGGTGAAAGAATACTATCATTGGGTGTCGTAAAAGGCGCCTAACGGACTAAAGACTGCACATACATCCAACAGCATAGAGCGGCGATAATCTCACCACCTGTCACGCTCAGCACATGTGCAGTCGCTATTTGGTGAAAAGTGGACTATGGTAGAGGACTGCTTTTGATGTCCTCATTGCCTAGTTGTTGACTAAACCTTCAGGCATAATATACGTACATAAATAGTATATGTGTATTTATGTATGTATATTTTCCACTTTAAACACTTTAAAGTCGCTTAAACTGATCAAAATGTGTATACTTTCTTTTTATGAAAAGTACGATTTTCCCCTACAGGTTTGTACCAATGGAACAGAAGAAAGCAGAAGGTGCAGTGCGTGAAAATGAGATCCTATTGCAAAGAAGGAAAGGCCCGGACAATGTTCCGGCTACTAATGCGACGACCACTACGGTATGTATAAATCTAATTTCGTTAATATTTTTTGGATCATAAATGTCCCTTCTATAGATACGCATACCTGTTTAAACTTATAAAAGTCCAAAATTTTATTTAAAGTTTAAATTGTATTCCTATTCTGTGAATAGGAATAAGAATAGAACCTCTCCTTTGTTAGTGACGGTTTGTCGACAGATCATAGGCGCGCCGTTTTTATTACGTCAGCAGAGCACTGCCTTTATTTAAAATCCCACCTTACGGCCACCGACAAGCAAAGAAAAATAAAATACTTACAAAATATACCATTTACAGTATACATATACACCAAAACAAATTCACATTACAGTTAAGGGGGTTTACGCATTTCGGTGTCCCATACAAATTTACAAGTTGAAATTTGTAAAAACCAGTAAGCCAATGGGCGATTTTCTGACAGCCCAAATTAAAAAGTAAAAATTAGTTCAAAAACACCCGATACATATCGTTTTATAAAAGCCGGCCACCAGCCGTACCTACCTAAGGGCTGTAATAAATTCTACACTTTTACTTGTCTACCAAAAGAATAAAAAAATAGTAAGTCCTTACCTATTTATATTCAGGATATCCAGAACCTATTTCTATTTTGGAATAGAATAAATATTACGCAGCCATACACGTGCTCTTCATGAACTCGCCTTTTACCATGCGCCATACTAATCTATGCTAAGCGCCATCTATGAAGTCATTTACGAACCAATTTCTTTTTTTTTTGATCTCGGAAAATCGCCCATTTCGATGATACTCGGCATGCCGAAGTAAAATATAGAGATCTAAATAGTTTGTTGAAAACATTTCTAAAAAACGTTTTTTTAATTGAGTTATGGCGATTTTAAACTTTCTATTGTGGACTATAAATCGCAATAACTCAGCCAAATAAACCTTTTTTAAAAATGCTTTCAACAAACTATTTAGATCCCTGTATTTTACTTTAGCATGCAAAGTTTCAATAAAATTGGCTTGGAAAATTGTATGGGAAACCGAAATGCGTAAACCCTTTTAAAGGTTTTTTTTAAAAATATGAGTAAAGTAGAATTTAATAATCTAAAGTAGTTTCATTCATCATCATCAGCTTGTAAACGTCACACTGCTTGGGCACAGGCCTCCCACGTGTACAAAAGCACGTGGGCCATAACACGCTGGCCCAATGTGAGTTAATGGGTTTAACCAGCTGTCATCTTACGACAAAAACCAGGACCAACGGCTTAACGTGCCTTCCGAAGCACGGATAAAGTAGTTTCATTAATTTCTCATTATTGTAAAAAATTGAATATCTCGAAAACGGTGCGTCGTAGCTAAAATCTAACAAAATTTTCGACCCCCTGTAGAAACTCAAAGCCGGCCTACGTGCATCCAATGGACTTATCTAAGGCTCGACCGAGACGGGTTTTTCGTTCTCCGCCGAGACCGAGAACGAGAATAAAATAAAATCTCGGCCGAGACCGATAACCGAGACCGAGACTAGACAAAGCGTGAAAAAAATTAAATTCTGTTATGTAACTGTTTAATACTGTAGATACTGTTTAATAAAATATAACTGTTTAAATAATCAAAGTTAAATAACATTCTATCGTAGCATAAAAAAGCAATTTTTTTTGTCATTTTCACCCTTCAAAGAGTGTCTGCCTCTCATTGTACAACTGTCCAGTTTTGCTAAAGAGTTGTTCCCTAACTACACTAGCACGCGACGCTGATAAAACTTATTGCTGCAGGCGTATGCACCTTATGAGGTGACGAAAACTAATAAATACTAAACAATATAAGAGTTTCTTTGCAGTCTTAGCTCTATAAAAAAGCTTTCTAGCGCTATTTTAATCACATAACTTGAACTGTTTTCGACATTGCTCATTGGCTCGTCTTCCAACTCTATGGAATCATGTGCTGCCCATGAGTTGGATTCCTCTGTTGCAACCATGTTTGAAGAAATATCTTAAAATTTTAAATCCCATTCCAAACAACGTTACAAACTAAGTTACAGTCTCGGTCATGGCCGAGAAACTCGGCGATTTTTAGCCGAGAACCGAGACAGACTTCTCGGTCAGATTTTTAGCCGAGAATGCCGAGACCCAGACATAGATCTCGGTCGAGCCTTAGACTTATCAAAAGCGGTCATCATCATCATCATCATCATCAGCAGCAGCAGCAGCGGCACATACTTGTCTACTGCTGGACATAGAAAAAAAACAAAAACGGTCAACTCCGAGTAAATTTTAAATTACACCTAGGTAGTTAATTAACTACACACATACTTTAAAATGAAAAAAATATAAATATTTCTTGCAGAATCTTCTGGTAATGTAAAAAGCGACAACTTTGATTCCTTATTTTTATTGTGACAGCTTACGCAATATTAATCTCAATAAATATGGCGTTGGCTTTATTAATATTGCTTACGTACACGTAACACTGCGTTGCTGCGCGCTGTAGGTGATAATCTCTAGGTATATGCAAGTGACAGAGACCTGGAGGGCGATCACGCTAAATAATCTCAACCAAATCACAACTTAACCGCAGCCGTTCTGCCGAGTTCGTATAGCGCCATCGCGAGTGTCACACGCGATAGCACTATAAAAGGTCTAACGGCTGAGGTTCAGTTGTGCTTTGGTTGAGATTATTTAGCGTGATATCCCCCCAGGTCTCTGTCACTTGCATATACCTAGAGATTAGCACCTACAGCGCGCAGCAACGCAGTGTTACGTGTACGCAAGCAATATTAATAAAGCCAACGCCATATTTATAGAGATTAATATTGCGCTGCGGTTAAGTTGTGGTTTGGTTGAGATTATTTAGCGTGATCGATCACCCCCCTGCTTGTGTATAAAAGACACAACTTCACTTCATCAGCCTATAAACGTCCCACTGCTGGGCACAGGCCTCTCAAGTGGACAACAGCACGTGGGATTATTGGGCCATAACCCACCACGCTGGCCCAATGCGGGTTGGTTGGGTTTAACGACTGTCATCTTACGACAACAACCGGGACCAACAGCTTAACGTGCCTTCCGAAGCACTGTTTTTTTTTATAGTAGAAGGAGGCAAACGAGCAGGCGGGTCACCTGATGGAGAGTAATCACCGCCGCCCATGGACACCCGCAAAACCAGAGGAATCGCAGGCGCGTTGCCGGCCTTTAAGGAAGAAATAGGTTTAAGGAAGGAATAGGAATTGTGAGGAGGGGGGGGGGGGGGGAAGAAGGGATGGGCCTCCGAAACTCTCACTGGCCGGACGAAACACAACAGCACAGCACCAAGTGCCGTTATTTCACGCCGGATATTCGTGAGAGGGTGGTATTACGCCGGGCGAGCCGACGTGCTGCAACGCAGCGTGGCTCTACCACTCAGTCAGTGTACTCATTTAGCACTACCCAGGGGTCCCGTGTAGGGTCTCAAGGGTAAACCTACGAACGCGAGTAACTTTATTTATTTATAATAAATACATTTTGACTTTAACATAAGATAATGTTTATAAAATTAATAATTCTTGTAAACAATCTGGAATTCAACAACTCCTTGATACACACGCCTGCAGATCAACCTATCCAAAACTGTCGAATTTCTCCAATCAATATTTATTTATTTAAGGACAACCAACAAAACAAACGCCATGTACATTTATAAAACAACAGATGTTGGGTTACATTCTAAGGCGCTGTCTTAATTAGAGGTATATTGATCCTTATAACCTCGGTATAAAGTTCAAAATGTATTGTAGAAATGTGGCATTATGTGGTAGGTTGTATTGCTGGCTTCCGTACTACAACCTTCGATTATCTAAACACTAGATACAGCATTAGCGCCTTCGATCAACAATACAACTATATGTCAGGTCGGCGCTAAAAATATGTCTCGGTAAATAACAGCCCACTTGAGAAGTGAGCTTTTATTTTCGCGCAAGGCAATAACAGGATAATAGTACATTGTTACCCTACGGGTGAAAGTAGCGTATCTACTCCCGAGACGGGGTTTGGAGGAGTATATAAGTCTTTCACCCGAGGTAAATACTGTGCTTTTCATTACGAATATAAGGAAAGTAAAAACAAAAACATGAATGTCTTTAGTCCGTTAGTCGCCTTTTACGACACCCTAGGGAAGAGAGGCGTTTGTAGTATTATTTTGATAAGCCCATCGCCGCTCTATGCTGTTGGATGCATGTGCAGTCTTTAGTCCGTTAGTCGTCTTTTACGACACCGAAGGCAAGAGAGGGGTTGGTAGTATTATTTTGATGAGCCCATCGCCGCTCTATGCTGTTGGTTGTATGTGCTGTCTTTAGTCCGTTAGTCGCCTTTTATGACACCGAAGAGAAGAGTGGGGTTGTTAGTATTATTTTGATGAGCCCTTCGCCGCTCTATGCTGTTGGTTGTATGTGCAGTCTTTAGTCTCTTAGTCGCCTTTTACGACACCGAAGGGAAGAGAGATTGGTAGTATTATTTTGATGAGCCCATCGCCGCTCTATGCTGTTGGATGTATGTGCAGTCTTTAGTCCGTTAGTCGCCTTTTACAACACCCAAGGGAAGAAAGGGGTTGGTAGTATTATTTTGATGAGCCCATCGCCGCTCTATGCTGCAGGATGTATGGGCAGTCTTTGATCCGTTAGTCGCCTTTTACGACACCCAAGGGAAGAGATGTGTTGTTAGTATTATTTTAATATTAAGTCACAATTACACATGTCAGAAAAACGATTCTCCCTAGGGCGGAAAAGTACTATTTACTTTCCACCCGCTCCTCAGGCAACTTCTGACCTACTTTCCGAGTATGAGGAATGAAAAGTACTTTATTTGTTGCCTCTTAAGGTTGATTTCACCAATAAAAGTTATTGACGTCTTTTCATTTTTAAGTGACAGTAGTAATCATTGCTTTGCTCGTTGTTTGTGACAAATGATAGTAAGAATTAGATAATACTTAGGAGATTTGTGACTTTATAGTTGAACTTAAAACTGTTTTATAACTTTTGCCTCAGTTCGTTAGTAAAGAAATAGTATTTATTGACGTGGACAGAATTTAGCTTTGATTTTGTACGTGACGCGTTATCTAGTTGGTATTGTTGATCGAAGGGGCCGATTATCAAAATTAGTTGTGATTATTCGAAAACAAAATAAAATTGTATAGAATAATTGGAACCACTTTTTCAACCGTATTTTATATGGGACTAGAGGCCGCTCGCGGTTTCATCCGCGTGGTTATTGTTCCCGTGGGAATATCGGGATAAAAAGTATCCTATATGTTAATCCAGGTTATAAACTATCTGTATGCCAAATTTCATCCAAATCCATTCAGTAGTTTTTACGTGAAAGAGTAACAAACATCCATCCATACTTACAAACATTCGCGTTTTATAATATTAGTAGGATTGTGTATCTAGTTATCTAGTGTAAAACTAGTGTTAAACTATATACAAAACTAAATTGATTATTTACTGCATAACTATACGAATTATGAATATTACAGCTTAATAATGTTGAAAATCCAGAAGGATAGTATTCAACTTAGTATTAGCATAATTCTGTGAACTACTTACTACCTATCTGTTAAGCTGTAACACGGAAGGTCGCTGGTATTTATAGCACAGGGTTTCCTAACATAAGTACCAGCAGCTATACAATGTGATTGGGGTGGTACTTCTAACCTGTTAAGGCTAAGTACTACATCTAAATTCATCGACAAAAAAAATAAAATGGACTTAAAAAAAAGTAATTTTAAATCACAAAAAAATTAAGTAAATATTTTCTTTCTCACCAAAATATTCTCAAAGATACAAAACAAAGTAATTTATTAGCCTTAGCCAGTGTCATTAGCTACCGTTTGCCATTTTTTTCATGTTTCTCCGACATATGGAACCTTTGATATCGTATAAAGTAAAAATGGTCATAAATTATAGGGGGAGGGGGTTAGACCCCCCATATTATTTTTTTGTCGATGAATTTAGATGTAGTACTTAACCTTAACGGGTTAGAAGTACCACCCCTATCACATTGTATAATAATTTTTAAAATTGTTCAATTATCGTTGTCAAATGTTACGTACCTAATTGTTTTTGTGAAATAAATACATTATTTTTATTATTATTATTCACGTGTTTATTTATTTTCTTAAGTGTAGGTTTTTTATAATATCCCATATAAAAATAATAAACAAAACTACTATAAAAAATAAAACATTTAACATTATAAAAAACCTAAACCTAGGGTGCCGCCAGCAGCGGGGCAGGGCCCAAGCTACCGGTGGTTAGGGCTGCTGAGAGAGGAACCTCCTGACGATGCGTGCCGTGTCAAGAAGTACCGCCTTCTGTATCTGGCCCTTGATCCAGCCGTCTAGCGAGAGTCTCCTGAGTTGTTGTTTATTATTATTATTATTAGTGTTTAGATGATGGATGACTACGTTTTATTGTCAGGTCCCGTACCGCGTGGTGGACAACCCAGGCAGGCTGTCTGCGGCGGAGTGGGACCGCGTGGTGGCGGTGTTCGTGCAGGGCCCCGCCTGGCAGTTCAAGGGCTGGCCCTGGGACGGGAACCCGGTGCAGATATTCGCTAACAGTAAGTAGAGTAGGAGAAAATTTAGTTTGTTATGTATCTTAACACGTTGACTGCCGCAAAACCAGACACAATTGAAATTTAATTGTTTGTCGGTCACCGGTGACCCTCATGGCGCTCAGTCTTAATAATAATTCTGTACACAAAGATAATTGTAATAAAACAGCGGTTTCATCTGGTACAGGCCATATTTGCTTTTGTAAAACAATCTTTTTTAAGAAATAAATTATTCTATTTTTAACATATAAGTTTATGAGTGAGGTCTGCTTCATAACCATCAGCATTGTCTCGGTATGTGTGCTTCCCACAAAGCGGTAAAAAAAATTTGGATAGTTTTAAAAACTAACAGAAAATCATTTTTATTTAACATTCTTGTGTGATGTGAGATGAATGAATAGCAAGCACCCTCTTGCACGTGCGCTTCATAAGCTCGCTATACTTGTTAATGTTTTTTAACAAAAGTGTCATATTGTTGCATTTTTCTACAAATTGTTTGGTTAGCTAGCAAAGAAAATATTTATAACTTTTGTTATAAAATGTTTTGTGATAAAAAGTTCACTAACATTTTTTACTCCTGTATAAAACGGTATCATAAGGTTCAATTTCAAAGTTTCACTAATGACGTATGATTTCTATTTTGATCCGGGTTTATTTAAATAAAACTAAGTACGAATTCTTTGTAATGAAATTAACTTTAAACACACACTCAATCTTTCACACAAGAAGGAGCAGCAGCGCCACGCACGGCCGGAATAGGAGACGAGAACACAAGAGCGTTTACAAAGGCATTTGTTCGTTTATTGAAGTGTGACGTCACAGGGCAAAATGTCACGTGACCAACCGTTTTCGCGCGAAATTTGAAGTTAATGAAGAAAAATTTGTATTTCCTCGAAAAAGCTTTATTAAATAGAAAAAAAATCTATTAAATAAAGCTTATTCGAGAAAAAAAATATTGTAAGAGGTATAAAATAAGCCTTTGTAATTTTTAAAATACTTTCCCGGGAACTCTCAAGTAGCCAATTGTATAAAGTCTTATATTTAAATGTTAAAATTAATCTGTCTAAGGGTGGATTCGACCAAACTGGAATAAGGCCTTATACCAAGATTAAACGCCGAATTTGTATAGACTAATCTCGGAGTAAGTCTTATTCCAGTTTGGTCGAATCCACCCTAAGTCAGATGTATGTGTTTTGATTAGTCAATAAATATTATTATTATAATTTGTCTTATATTCCACAAAACTTGTGGTACAGTTTGCGCCTTCCACCTGAAGTTCGACGAGATGAAGCTGGACGCCAACGTGGCGCGCTGGGCGGTGACCGTGCTGCACCTCAGCCGCACCAAGCGGCATCTCGACCGCGCCGTGCTGCTCGGCTTCTGGGAGACTCTTGACAAGTCAGTTTATTGTTTCATTTTATTTAAAGGTACTGGGCATTTGACCACCAACCTGCTTGGTAAGCAGGATGTAGTGTAGGGTGTTGCGTGCTTACGTGAGACGGCAACTAGTGTGTCAGATAGATAAAATAGGCACATGAGATAAAATATCTAAAAATGGGTCGTGCATTATCTCGAGATATCAAGACTGTAATTTTCAAAGTGGCCGAATATTTTAAGATAAGAAAAGCAAACAAAGAAAGTTTATATTATATATTTCCAAGAATTAAAGATTTATTTCATTTATATTGGTTCTTTAATTGTACTTATCTAAAAATCATATTGGACAAAAACGGATTTGATATAATTATACTCGTAAATATAAAGCTTCAATAAACTGCGCTTCCATATCGTAAGATCTGTCTGACACTACGAATCCCATGTGAGTTCATGCTCTTTACTTCCCACTCCCCACCTCCCCGCGCATACTTAAGGCGCAGTACAGCGGTTGCGGTCAGGCTATAGCAAAAAGCTTAGTACGGACTGGTGGAATGTCAACTGTGTAGGGGTGGTAGGCAAGCCTGCGTCTAGTGTACCGATGATGGAATGGGGCTGGAGGAACAAGATCGTGTAGTTCCTTCGCAAACTCTCCAAAGCGTATTTATTTAATCTTCTTTTTTTTATTTATGTTTTTTCAGTTTGTTATTTTATTAGCGCCCCGCTTGCACCTTCGTCCACGTTAACTTATAAACAGCATACTTCAGCCATTTTGTACAAAATATATACACTTTATAAACAAAAATCGGCTAAGTGCGAGTCGGACTCGCGCACGAAGGGTTCCGTACCATTATCTATACAACATTACCAAAAAATAGAAAAAAAAATATTTGCATATGCAAACATATTTTAGTATTTTTTTCGAATTTTTCCGTAAAGTACGTTTTCATCAAACGGAATAGTTTTCATCTCAACACAATGTCACAAGTTATCAAATGCCATATAAAAATTGGAAACAGAAAAACCTTATTCTAATGGCCTTAGAAATACTGGATACAACATCGAACTGGCCTACGCCTTTTTAAATGCAATGTCAGAAAAGATTTGAAAAAAAGTACTCTATTTTGCTTAAGAACCTATGAACCTATGAAGAAAATATGCCTGCATCAACGGCACAAGTCTAGTTATGAGAGATAGTTTGCATATTTAGGCCATGTACAGAGTTTTTAGTGAATATTTCGGCCTTTTTTCGTGCATATTTGCATGCATATTTTGGCGTTTTGATAATGCATATAATCCGATGTCTATATACATAATGTGTGAAAATTTCAACTGTCTAGCTATCACGGTTCATGAGATACAGCCTGGTGACAGACAGAAGGACGGACAGTGGAGTCTTAGTAATAGGGTTCCGTTTTTACCATAAAGTTACTATACCTAGCGGAATAGAGCAACAAACATGAGCTGTCAAACGAAACCGAAATCACAAATTTTGTGTGTGTAAAGAATGCGTTCAGTGATTTTACGTCATGTCGCTTTTCACATTAACATCGATATCGATTATATTAATTACTAACAGTAATAGTATTAATAGAATAAAATGGGATAGGATGGGAAAATATCCACAATTTCACGTAAAATTCGAAAAATTCACAAAACCCAAATTCTCAGCGTGCTGATAAGTGCTGACAAACAGTAGCCAAAAACAGTTCTGTGACGTTGCATCACGCATCTCTTTTTATCCCACAGCGTTGTTGCTAGTGTCATCCTGCTCGCTCAGCCCTTTGTTTCTCTATTCCGCTAGTTATAGTAACTTTATGGTTTTTACCCTTTGGGTACGGAACCCTAAACACCATCCTCTATTATCTCTTTTTCTGTTAGTGAAACCCGCATAGAAATCCATCGCGCGGTTTAAAACAATAAAGCGGAGCTACAGACAAAGGAAAACGGCGACTTTATTTTATAATATTTATTAATGATTTATAAAGAACATAAACAATCATTACAGTACCTAATGCGATTGTATAGATATTTACATTTATCATTGTTTCTGTTCAAAGCTTTTTTTCTTCTTATCTACGGCCCGCTCGTGACTTAATCTGCGTGTACACCCATGTCTCTTTTAAAACTATCACGGGCGCCGCTTAGAAACAATCATTGGTTTTCAACTCTATGTCGAAGTAGTTAAGTTAATAGCTGTGTTCACAAGAATCTAGTAAAATAATTAAATAATTTTGTTGTTGTTAACGTAGGTACGCTATTTTTACGTACTTTTTTGTTGTGACTATTTTGATAGTTAATTGTACGGGTACGTATTTGAATGTCTAAAATTAAGAAAAACGTAACATAAAATAACCTTCGTTTAAAATCACTAAAATCTAAATACCTAATTTTGGTTTGACTTCTATTTAACCCTTTGAACGCCGCAAGAAAAACTGACAAGCGTGCTTACTACGCCGCGACCAGTTTTCGCGTAGACGGCGGCACTTTAAAGATAGGGTTGGGAAATCCTTATCGAAAAAAATATAAATAATAACAAACAGGACTCATTTTTGTTTTATTTTTCCCGGTTATATATATTAACATACACATTAATTACGTATTGCTACTACATCAATTATTCTATTCAAATAGAAAACATGATAAATAAACTTTTTGATATTTAAGTAATACTTAATTTGTTGACATCACTAGGCGACTCCTTTAGTCGTCCATGGCGTCAGTACTGTGCCTTTTCTGAACGAATGTACGAAATAGATAGTGTTGTCCACGAGGAATATCGATTTATAAAATAATACTAGTTCCACGGGTAGGTGGTTACTGCCGTGTGAATATCGATTAATTTAATACAGTTGATGATGTTGGTAATTGATTTTTATTAAAACGATGATTCGATGAAATATGATCACCATATACTCGTAGTTCGCTGTCTGTTCGATAACCGGTTGCAGAAGATAATTAAAACTGCCTTTTTAAACGAAATCTTTACTTAATTACAAAAATATTAAATATTGTATTATAGTTTACAAAATAGTTTTTACCTTCATTTCCTCTTCACCAAAACCTTAAAATGTCAAATGGATATTGAACTTGAAACGGATGATAAACGGTTTTCGTCAAAAGAAGTCGACTGATGGGGCAGTTTCTCTTGTGGTTAATACAACGGCTGAACATCTTGACCGTAACGATAAATGCATTGGTGTATTCTTAGATCTCGCCAAGGCGTTTGATACTGTTTCCGCCCCGATACTTCTAAAGAAACTAGAACACTTGGGTATCCGTGGCATCTCCCTTGCATGGTTCGAAAGCTATCTGCAGGGGCGTCAACAATGTGTTAGCGTTGGCGGCTTTTCCAGTGTACTTAATTCTGTTGATTATGGCGTGCCTCAAGGAAGTATTCTCGGCTCAACTCTTTTTTATTATTTATATGAATGGTATCCACGACCTTAGCCTCAGACATTCTGACATAATATGTTATGCTGATGATACGTCAATTTTATTTCACGTTGCTTCTTGGGAAGAAACTCTAACATGCGCCGAAGAAGGAATGTCAATAGTAAGTAAATGGCTTCAAAGAAATCTTTTAACAATAAATCCCAATAAATCTAAATTCATCTGTTTTCATAAAACACTAGCCTCAGCACCTTCAAACTCTTTAGTAAGGGATACTAAAGAGTTTGTTCCAATCCACCTTTGCCAGGATGCCACTTTCTGTAACTGCCATCATATTCAAAGGTGTGGTCAAATAAGATACCTTGGTGTTATTCTGGACGAGAATCTAAATTTTAAGGCCCATGTTGGTAATTTGTCAGGGAGGGTTCGCAATACCATTCATTCATTAAAAAAAAAAATTTAGAACATGCGTCGTTAACAAATTCATATCTATTTAGGCCCCCTTATTTATAATAAACTCAACAAAAACCTTAATATCTACTCTCTTAATAAATATAATTGTAAAGAAAAAGTAACCAAATGGCTTAAATCACTTAGTTATGACGAAACAGAAAAAATATTGACTACCTTTAAGTAATTAATTGAATTATTATATTTTTATTTATTTTTTTGCGAAAAGATAAGTAAACTTAATTTATATTGTCTTATAATTTGTGTGAATATTATATAAATAAATAAATAAGTGAATAAATATATTATATGGTATTTATGTGTATTTATATGTAGTATAATGTATGGTATGTATAGTATTTATATGTATTAGTATAATTTTATATTTACTTTAAAAAAATACATGTGATAAACTTGTTTATACCTGATAAAGAATATGAATGCACGTACTTACATCTGTAAACAAGAATAATTATAATTTTATACCGTAGGTACCTAGTTGATAATCTTTAAGTTAAAATATGTAATTCTCAAACACTGATCAAATGTATTCTCTTGATTTCATAGTTTATGTAGTCGCACTCAATGCGTAATTCCTACCGACAATGTTTCACTTTACTCATTCTGTCCTTAGTTATTGATGTTCGCACCTTCTTGAATGACCGATGCGTGCACGAATTATTTTATCGTAAAATACGAAGGTACCCGTAATTAGTTGTTAATTGAAAACTATCTTGCAAATGACTACATACAATGTTCCAACAGTGTCTTTTTTTATTGTGATGTATGATGGATCCATATTCTTAGTGAATCATTACTTTTTGTATTTGTGTTGTAATGCGTGTGCTAAAATTAGACAAATGTCATAGGAGGAAACTAGCATCTAGGACACAGGCTCGGCCTAGTTTTGATGCTAGTGATGTTGTATAAAAGTCTTATATTTAAACGTTAACATTAATCTAAGTCACATGTATGGTTTTCGATTAGTCAATAAATACTATTATTATTATTATATTATATTATATTATATTATTATTCATATAATGAGGAGACTCCGTAACGTAGCCAACTTCGAACTGCTCAGATCTGTCTATCGGGCTTTATGTGAATCTCCCATTTCTTACTGCATAATGAGCTGGGGTGGTTGCTCAAATAGTACAATGATTATAATTGAAAGAGCCCAAAGATCAGTTTTAAAAACAATGTTGTTCAAACCATACAGATATCCAACTGTAGATTTGTATAAGGACAGTACAGTCTTAACCGTTCGACAGTTATTTGTTCTAAAATCAACTATTTTTACTCATAAAATAACTCTTCAATCAGAAAACTACAGCCAATTGCTATTGAAGAGAATATTTAAAGTACCAGTTCACCCAGTTAATACCTCTTTCGCCCAACGTTTTCCTCCTTTTATTAATCGCACGATTTACAACAAAGCTGTTTCTTTTTGTAATATTAAATCTGCTTCAGTTTATGACGCCAAAAGAGTCGTGGCTCTCAACTCTTACTTACGATTCCACAGAAAAATTATTTGTAAAGCTGTCATTATTCCAAATTACTAAATTTATTTTTATTTTATATAAATTTCAAAAACTAATACTTTATTTGATATATATCATTATTATTTTATTAATATATTATATACACATTCATTAATATTCATATTTTTGTATGTTGGGTTTATATAATACAGCGTGTATCAAGCGGGGCCAGCCTTAATCCAGGGTTTCAAATTAACCCTAGTATAGACCCTTTCTTTATATACCCTAGTAGATAAGATAAGCTCAATTTAATTTGTTTTTGCATTTACAAACAAAGTTAATCTGTCGTTAATTTAAAATCAGAACAAGCTAAAGCCATCACTAGCAGGGTCATGAACTCTGTATGAAACAGGAGTTGCACTGCCTACAGCGCAACTCCTGTTTATAAAACTGCGTGCCCTAGTCAGCCACGCCTCCGCCCCCTACCAGGCGCACAGTTTTACAAACAAGAGGTTTTACTGTGACGGCGGCGGGCGGCGAAAATCAAAAACCTTTGACCTGGCGGCACATTTGACACAAACAACCCGCCTGGGTTGTTTGTCGGCAGTCGCTTGGAGGCATTTTTTGTTGGATTTGTTAAACAAAGACAGATAAGTAGGCAGCTATTTTACTTTCGTGATTTAATAATTTTTATTAAGTAGGTACCTACCTACCTAAGAAATTATTATCAAAGTAATAAAAATATTTTCATTTTACAGTCACATTGTTTCGACTCTAAAGTAGATAGGTACGCTTACCTACGAGTAGGTAGGTACCTACATAGGTCTTAGATTAAAATGATTTATTTTTGAAATAACTCAATACAACTAAAGCGAAGCACTTTGAGGTGTAGTCACAGAATAGATAATCGTACTACTCTTAAGCTGGCCACTGACGATCAGTTTTGCGCGTCAGTCCTGGCGTAAAACTGTAGCGTCACTCCAAATGGTTTTATGACAACAAGATTTTCCCACTCACTGGCCTCACTCTGGCTCGTCAGTTCTCGACCGGCCGGTACAATCAATTTTGAACTTTATTGTTAGGTTCTAAGGATCAATATTGATCAATATGAGCTAGAAGCGAGCGCGCGTAGCGAGTAGACGTGTGCACAATTTAATAAAACTATTTAAAAATTACTTTTATCAGTACAAGTGAAAGTGGAATCTATTGCGTACTGTTAAAGACTAAATCCCATTAGCCCGAAGGTGGTCCTATACAACCTTTTTCGATTTGTGCTCGGCTCGAACTAAGCAGTGTAAGTGTGAGACAGCCGACTATCATCCCGCTCATACTAACGCGATGAGTAAACTACAACGTACACCGCCTAGTACTCCATTGACAAGCGGAAGCGGGAGCGAGAATATGGGTGGATCGACGCCAAATCTATCTAGCTTTGATAATGAGGAAAATGTCAACACAATCTCCCGAAAGCGAAAGGAGCGCAGCTACGAAGAAGACTACAAACAAGATTTAATGAATTTTCGTACAGAAATAATGTCATTCTTTAAAGAATTTGGAAAAACACAGAATGAACATCTAACTAATATACGCCAAGAAATTTCGGAAATAAAGGAAGGAATGAATAACTTGAACGCGGTAACAGAAAGTCTGACAGAAAGAATAAATAACATAAGTTGTGAAATAAAAGAAATTAAAACCGAAAATACTAAAACACAAGGAAGAATCACCCTACTGGAAAATAGTATAAAAGCAAATAAAAACCAAAACACGGAACATCAAGCATCAAAATCGCTAATCTCAAGCAATGAAGACCTGCTATTAGAACTCAAAGACCGCAGTGACCGAGAAAAAAATGTAATAATTGTGGGTATTCCCGAAAAAAATGAGAAAAATATTGATGCTAGACGGGCATACGATGAACAGATGGTGACAAAAATGATAGGTGCAATAATGGAGAACTGTCCCATACCAAAGAAAACTATGAGATTAGGTAAATACAACCCCGACAAGAGTCGCTCATTGAAGGTATGTTTTGTTAATACTGACGTACCTAGGAATTTGCTACGAAACAAGTCTAAACTACCGGAAGAGGTTAAGTTGTACCCGGACCAAACTCCATCACAAAAAAAATATTTCCAATCGCTTAAAGAGGAACTCAAGCGCCGAGAGGATAACGGGGAAAAAAATCTCATCATAAAATATACCAAGGGAACGCCTAAAATAATAGTTCAACATCAACAAAAAAACTAAATGATGCGCAGCAGAGCGATAATGCAACTAATGATAAATATATCGATAAATCTCGGAACATAAACTACTTTCTTGTTAACAAATACCAGGACCTAACCATAACCCCGTCGTCACTGAGAATATTCTACGCCAATATCCGTAGTATAAGAACACCAGGTAAAATTGATGAAATTAAATGTATCCTTAAGGCTATTCCAACAAAAATACACCTAATTATCCTAGTAGAAACCTGGATAACAACAGACGCCGATGCCCAGCGTTATAACCTACCCAATTATAACCACGAATATAACTTTAGGCCGGACAAGAGAGGGGGTGGAGTCTCCGTCTACATACTAAACTCAATTAAATATGAAGTGACAGAGAACCTGGTTGAAAATGGAAATCACTACTTATGGCTAAAAATAAATAAACTATCTCTCAATATCGCTGCTATTTATAAGGCTCCGGATACAAACGTAAGTAACTTCATAGACATTTATAATAACCAACTAGAGAAGAGAAAAAGATCGGTCGTCTTTGGAGATTTTAATCTGGATTTATTAAACAAGGACACTAATACTAGAAAATACTTGGAAACAATAAATGGATGTGGCTACGGCATATTGAATAAAACCACCAGTAAATATAGCACACGTGAAACCTCAACTACAAACACAATACTGGACCATGTTTGTACAGACATAAAGAACCACGCAATCAGTCTCTCGATTATCGACTCATCACTCTCGGACCACAAACAGATATTTACTGAAATCTCTAAATTAAAAGTTAAATCCAACAAGCTCTGCAAATATGAAGCCTTGAACTACGAAGGACTATACAGGACTGCTAAAAAAAAATTAAGCCAAACGAAGAGGACGATTATAAATACCTGGAAAATCAAATCATACAAACCATAAATCAAAATAAAATGACAAAAACAAAATTGCTCAATGCACCTCGTAATGATTGGATCTGCAAAGAGATTCTGGATGCTATTCATACACGAAACATGATGTGGAAGCAACTTAAAGATGGCAGTGGCAACATGGATAATTTCAAAGCACTACAGATTGAGGTCAACACTTTAATCAAATCTTCAAAAAAGAAATTTTATTGTGATTTATTCCAAAGATGCTTTAACAACTCTAAAAAAATGTGGGAGCTATTGAACACCCTAGCCCGAAATAAAGTACAGGAAAACCTAGACGTGCCTAAATTAGTAATGAATTCACAACCGATAACTGAAGGTAACCAAGTATGTGAAGCATTCAACACTTTCTTCTCGACAATTGGTACAAGCTTAGCCGATAAAATACCGGCTAAATATCACGTGAGCACCGACAACATCTTTATGTATGATATTGACTATGCACATAATATAATACTATCACAATATGAACCATGCAATGAGGAGGAAGTCTCAAAAATCATAGATAGCCTTGACAGCAATTCCAGTACTGGAATCGACGGGATAAGTACGAAAGCAGTAAAATGCATAAAGGAAACTATACTCAAACCCTTAACTCACTGCGTCAATAGATGTTTATCTGAAGGGTACTTTCCTGACTCACTGAAAATAGCTAAAGTAAGCCCTATTCATAAAGCCGGCACTAAAACAAATCCAGGGAATTATAGACCAATCTCAGTACTTCCAGTTATCTCAAAAGTTTTTGAGCGAATTATTTATTCTAGATTATTTGGATATCTTACCAAAAAAGGCTTTTTTAGTGAAAACCAGTATGGTTTTCGACCGAAATCCAACACCTTAGCGGCAACGGTTGATTTGGTCAATAAGATTAAAAATAGCATAGATAAAAAACTAATTACATTAGGAATTTTTATAGACCTTAAAAAGGCTTTCGACACTATAAGTCACATAAAATTAATTCAAAAATTCACGAACATTGGAATTTCAGGTACTGCTTTAAAAATATTACAATCATATCTCGAAAATAGATCACAAATTGTTAAAATAGGACAATATAAAAGTAACCCTCATAATATCACCTTCGGAATCCCGCAGGGATCAATCTTAGGACCTTTGTTTTTTATCATTTATGTCAATAACTTGAGTAATATAGGACTATCTGGTCACTTAACGCTGTACGCAGATGACACGTGCCTTTTTTATTTTGGTCAGAGTATACACGAAATCATTGCGGAAGCTCAGAGGGATCTTGATATGCTTAATAGTTGGTTTCTTCATAACTTGTTGACAATAAATGTGTCAAAGACATCGTACATAATTTTTACAGCAAGAAATAAAAAAATCCCAGACTATAGCCCGCTTACCATTAATAAGTCTCCAATTAGTCGCTCATATGAGGAAAAGTACCTGGGTTTGTGGCTTGATGACAAGTTAACTTGGAAGACTCATATTGAGCACGTAAAGAATAAGCTGATACCACTATTAGGATCCCTTCGAAGAGTGGCATCTTGTATACCACCTAGAGTACGTAATGTTTTATATAATGCATTGGTAAAATCAAATTTACAGTACCTAATTGAGATATGGGGAACGGCCTCAAAGACTGCTTTGAGTGACTTGCAAACCTTGCAGAATAAAATTCTCAAAGTATTGTTTCATCTTAATTTTCGTACCCACACGGAAACACTCTACAGAAAAACAAAATTACTTAATATTGATAAACTTTACAAATACAACATATATATCTTGATTAAAAAAATTATATCAAAATCCATACACACAAATATCACTATTGCACAAAGGCAGTTCACACACAATTTAAGAAACACAAACAAATTAGCGGTCACATTGCCTAGAACTGTAAATTACGGCAAAAGGAATATTACTTACGAAGGAGTAAATTTATACAATAAACTACCAGACGATATAAAAAATTCCGAGAGTTTAAATATCTTTAAAAATAAACTTAAGAGTTTTCTTAATCAGTAGCATAGACAAATAAGATAATATTTATATTATGTGTATATGTATGTATATATATATATATATATATCCCACAAGCAAACTTCCGTCCACTGAAGGCGAAATTACATTTAAAATGGCGTCCACCGCTATTTGACGTCCGCATACCGGACGCCACTTTTTTAATCGATGACACTTGGCGCCTCTAAGATCAAGCTAGCCGTAGAACAAAAATCGATGGAAGCCAAAAATTTATTGTAATGGCTGCAAATAAATACTGGATAGTTCCCAAAAAAATCTCAGCAGAGGTGCGGCGCTAGTGTCGTGCGTATATCCACAGCCGTATTAAACGCGCTTCTTTTCTGACGTATTCATATAAATTTGGCGTCCGCTAATGCGACGTTGCCAGCTTACTCAATGTTTGGTGCCTACTAAAATACAATATCACACTAATATTATAAAGGCGAAAGTTTGTGAGTGTGTATGTTTGTTACTTCTTCACGTAAAAACTACTGAATGGATTTGAATGAAATTCGGCATACAGATAGTTTATAACCTGAATTAACACATAGGATACTTTTTATCCCGATATTCCCACGGGAACGGGAACCACGCGGGTAAAACCGCGAGCGGCCGCTAGTTATTATCATAAATCGTAATCTATTATACTTACTTATTAAAAATGTATTGTCATAAATGACTTTTTTTTTAAACAGGTGACATTTTAGCTTGATTGCGTAATGCTTTATCAGAAGGATAAGTTTTATCCAATGATTGAATAATCAGCCATAAAACTAATAAATAATTAATAAAAAATTTAAATGTACAGACGCCTGCAACCTATCCAAAACTGTAAAATTTCTTTAATACATTTTTAACCATATATTTAAGGCATAAAGTTCAAAGTCTATTGAAGAAAATTGGACATTTTGTGGTAGGTAGGTTGATGTGCTGGCGTGTGTACATGTTCTTTCATCATCCCACCTGTCGCATATTGTGTTCAGAATGCTCTTAGAGCTGGCGCAAACTGTGAAATAGCAATATACGGGCGCCAGATAACAATATAATAACTCCTCAACAAAGGGCCTACGCCTTTCAACTATAAAGACAATTAAGTTAGGAAGCCACTATCCGAGGCGCAATATGAATTCGTATATCGGATTGTCCGACTTGTCACATATTATGCTCAGGATGTTGTTAGAGCTGGCGTGAAATGTCAAATAGCAATGTCCGATATACGGACGCCAGTCATCAATATACGGACGCTAGATGTCAATATACGGACGCCAGATGTCAATATACGGATGCCAGATAACAATATACGGACGCCAGATAACAATAGACAGACGCACGGTAAAAAAGGGCCTAGGCCTTTCAAACTATAAGGACAATTAAGTTAGGAAGCCAGAACCCAAGGCATTTACGCAATATGAATACGTAAATCGGACTGTCCGACTAGTTTTTTTTTTTCTGTAAATGGGTTTGCTCTTGATCCCAATCAAGCCGATTCACGATGGAGCGAGCTAACCCAGAAGGTGTCTATTCACTCTTGCTTTGAAGATACTTAAGATAAGTACTCGGAAACACAGACGCAGGGAGGGAGTTCAACTCCTTTTCTGTGCACAGTATAAACGATGTTGAGTAGTGCTTTGTGAGACATTTAGAAATATCCTCCAAGAAAGGGTGGTAGCCCGCAGTGCGTCTGGATGTCCGATGGAAGAAAGGGGATGGCCGTATGAGCTCATGGAGTTCCAGGTCTGTAAAAGACCGACAGAAAGGCAACTTTGCGGCGGTGAGCTAGGGTGTGAAACTTGCTCTTCACCAGTTCTTTGTCGCCAATTAGCCTCTCAACTCTGCGTTGAATCGTGTCCAGTGCAGTTACTTGGTATTTTTTTTTATATAATTCACCAACGTTTGTTTACACTGATACATTAAATTACTTAATTAAGTTTGTAACATTATTTAAGTGTAACAAACACTTACAGGTAAATACAATATGGTAGGACTCCTTCATGTTTAGGATAATAATTTTTAAACAATAATAATCTAAAAAAGTACAAAAAATACAAATATTCACGATAGATCGATTCGATCAGCGATAGATGTTCACTGTAGTAATCTTTGTTTTCAAAAAATCACTAATTTCATAGTTTTGAGCGCTTTACTGTCACTATCAATATACACAGATGCAAAGTACAAGTAATATTTCGCTGAGCCGTCCCATAGGTGACTGCAATATTCCATACAAGATCGGACTTCAGCTTTAAAGAGAGTTTAAAGCTATCCCGGCGTGAAATACCACTTGACCTTATTTAGGACGCCCAGCTTTTTGACTGCAGTTTGCATCCGAAAGGTATCTCTCTACGACAGTACTGTCATCTGCATACCCAACAATTCCTGGTATCAACAGGTCATTGATGTGCAACAGGAAAAGCGTCGCAGAGAGACCCCTGAGGAACTCCGGCATCAATAGCCACTGAGTCAGAGGACCAGCCATCGATGACTACTCTGATCGATCGTTCCGTCAGAAAATCAGCTATCCAACTACAAAAGTACATATAATAATATCTACAGCGGGGACACCATACGCAGAAAGGTTGCGCAGCAGACTTGCGTGCCAGACCCTTTCAAAAGCCTTCGAGATGTCCAGTGATACGGCAAGTGCTACGCCGTGCATCTCGAGGGCCCCACCCCAGTAGTGCGTCACATAAACTAGAAGATCCCCAGTCGAAATCCCCGGCTTTCTCGGCGGAAGCCATATTGACAGTCACTGAGGAGGTCATTAACTTATAGGTACATACCTATAAGTTAATGACCTCCTCAGCTCCTCATACCAACTTACTGTTTAGAACTCTTTCCATGACCTTACAGAGTATGGAATTGATAGCGATCGGTCGGTAGTTGCATGGGTCAGCATGAGACTTCCCTTTTAGGGTACTGGCTGCACATTGCCAAGCTTCCAGCATTTCGGTACGGTTTTTGTCTTTTTTTCTCTTGTTACATAATTATGCTCAGGATGTTTGTTAGAGCTGGCGTCAAAATGTCAAATAGCAATATACGGACGCCACATGTCAATATACGGACGCCAGATAACAATATACAGACGCACGGTAGCTCCTCAACACAGGGCCTAGGTATTTCAAACTATAAAGATAATTAAGTTAGGAAGCCAGAACCCGAGGCATTTACGCAATATGAATTTGTAAATAGGACTGTCCGACTTGTCACATATTATGCTCAAGATGTTATAAGAGCTGGCGTGAAATGTCAAATAGCAATATACGGACGCCAGATATCCAATATACGGACGCCAGACATGAATATACGGATGCCAGATGCCAACAACGGACGCCAGATATCAATATAGGGGCGTACGGTAGTTCCTCAGCTTAGGGCTTGGATAGTTAGTAGAACATCATCTTTAAAGGAAAAAGAGAATATAAGTACTTATTTAGGAAATCAGAACCCAAGGAATGCAAGCAGAACCACTTACCCAAAACTGTCAATTTTCTCGAATCGATATTGACCCTTATAGCTAAATAATAAATTGTGTACTTCAGTGCAGCGGCTATTTATGATGGCCGCTGCACTTTTATTTAGATCGAGATCAAACCTTAAGGCATCACATTGATGAACCCAAAACTGATGTCAGTTTCTTTAATGAAGCGTTATCGCATTTCAGTTTCCCATACAAATTTCCAAGTTGAAATTTTTAAAAACCATTAGGCCATTTTTGATGAAACTCGGCATTAATGTTTTTTATATTTTAGCGTTTTATTAACGCTTAAATATACTTAAGTAAAATTTTAAACACTGAAAAAAGACGACAACCTCAGGCGGGAATCGAACCACGCACCTTCCGCATTCCGGGCGACTGCCTTAACCACTTGGCTACCGAGGTCTGGCTTTCAAACGTCGAAATTTGTCAGTGCTTGATGCTTATGTTTTTAGTCAACATTGCTTCATCAAATCTTAGAAGTTTTCACCTCTGAGATCCGAAAGAAATATTTTTACAAATATTTGAACATACTGTTAAGATGAAGCTGCGTTTATAGATTAATGTTTTTATGTTTTAGCGTTTTATTAACACTTAAATATACTTAAGTAAAATTTTAAACATTGAAAAAAGACGACAACCTCAGGCGGGAATCGAACTACGCACCTTCCGCAAAAATTTTACTTAAGAATCACGGCATGCTGAGGTAAAATATAGAGATCTAAATAGTTTGTTGAAAACATTTTTAAAAAACCTTTATTTAACTGAGTTATTGCGATTTGAAAATCTCAATAACTCAGCCAAATAAACGATTGGATCCCTGTGTTTTACTTTAGCATGCAAAGTTTCATAAAATATGGCTTAATGGTCTTTAAAAATTTCTACTTGGAAGATGGTATGGGAAACCGAAATGTGTAAACCCTCTTAAATAAAAAAAAACTTTGGTTAACAATTTTAAAGACATCTGTCAAATTGGACCCAACATTAAAATATTCGGTGAAAGAAAGAGATAGGTAACGCATTGCTGGCAACGTCGCATTTACAAAATCAGGAGGACGTGAAAATGTCAGCGCATTAAGTAAATGATAATCAGTATATCCAGGAAGCCAAAAATTTATCACCATGAAATGGAGTTCATAAATGTTTGGGCATGACTGCAAGAAGAATATTGCCACAATTAAAATAATCGCAAAATAAAATATCCTATGGAGAAAGGCATCAAAAAACTAAGAAACATTCGCAGAGAGATGATCTAAATTGTAAGCTGAACTGGAGGACGTCGTAATGATGCACAGCATGCGTGACGCCAAATGCGTAGCTGGATGTAAATATATATATATATATATATATATGTGTATGTATGTGTATGTATATATATTAACGTCCTTGTCAGTAATAACATTTCTTTGAATACGTTAATAAAAATAAATACTTTAATATAAAAATAAAATCTTTATAAAAATTTAAATTAAATAAAAAAAAAAATCTTGTGCAGGTGACTCCACGGTTACCTAATGCCCCGCGTTAGAAGCGGTCGGTCGACAGATTATGAAGCAATAAGTAGTATAATGTTTTTGTTTGACTCGCACACGACTACGCGCCGTTTATAAGCCAAATGAAGGTAGAAGTGTGAAGGTTTCATAATTTGCAAATAGTTTGTCACTGAGTCGGGAAAGTACCTAGTTAACTACTTGCAACTTGTAAATATACCTAGTGTTAATTAAGTAATTATAAGTGAAAACCATTGTTAACAAAATTAGCTGCGCTGCGCCAACAGGTAATCTTTTTTATAGTGTATTGTTATCTCATTTTAAGTGAACTATGTTATGTAAGTTCTTATGGGAAATAAATGTCTTTAAACCTAATATTCATTGGAGAAATTCACTCACTCACGGTCAGTCGATAAAAAAAATGTCAAGCTACAAACTGTTTAAAACATTAAAAATAACAAAGTTATCATGTAACAGTAAACAAAACAAATATTGTTACAATTCACTCGGAAATTGGAAACATGCTAACGGATTACACCACGTATTATTTTACTCGTATTTCGATGTATTTCTTACAACTTATTACCTACTGATCATTAGTCAGAATAATAATTTTCTAATAAACAACAGTACTTACATTATATAAATCTGATAAAAACAGCACACAAAGATTCACTTCTTGCCGCTTGGGGCTTGAGAGGTAAAGCGAAGCACTTGTAGTCCACTGCATTCCACAATAAACAGTTTACAAAAGTGGCTCCAACACAGTCTTCTCAAAACCCGGGTCCCGCATATTTGGCTGGACCTCCGGACTCGTCCCACGAAAGGATCCAGTCTGCTGGAGACGCAAAACCATTCGTCGAAAGCAATCCGCCGATGGCAAGCGTCGCTGCTCAGCGTCTGGTCTGCCGTCGATGAATCTCTCGCGATACAGTTCACGAGCACCACGGAGACTGCCATTAGCTGCTCTGACACAAAAAACAATTTCGTAATACTCCTGATTACTTATAAATGCCATATTAATTTAATAGGTAGTCGAATCGAAACCAAACAGCAAAAAAATAACTAAAAGTATGCACTCTGCAAGCTTTCACAAACAACTGCGAAAAAATTGTAGGCAAACATGCAAACAAACCTACCGTACCGTTGGGCGTTGCTATTGTGGGGTGTGCCGCCTACTCTTGGTACTTAGAATTCGGAAAATGTAGTTTGCCCGCTCCCACAAAGGCACGGAGATGCGCGCACTGTCAACTGCGGTCTCATGCGACCGCTTGGGGGTCTAGAAGTTAATACCGCCCATAACCCTAGTAGTTTTTAGGGTTCGAAATTTAGACTACAGTTACGAAAACTAGCAATATTTTTAAATTAGTTAAGTTATTCATCAATTCATCACAAAATACTACCAAAGTGTAAACTGGCTTAAGCGCTGCGTATTACTTTTAGGTTTGTTGCCATTACTTTGGTCAATTAGTGATAAAATCTTCCATCACACGTAAGTTTTATTTAGTACATGTCACAGATGTTTAAAAATGGTATTCTTATTAACATTATTGTTGTAAACAAAAACGAATGTGTTAAGTATTGAAACTTTGTGTGATACAACCTCGTTAAACTTAGTTAGTTAGTTAAGTTTAACTATGTTGTATCACACTAGTTAGGATTTCAGGAATGCTTACATTTATAGCGGGTCAACCAAAGCGGTTAGAAAAATAAAGTGAGCTACAGAACCCATCAAGGAGAAAGACGCACGCGCACGCTTTCTTGTGACTCCGCCCATACCAGGAGTGACTCCTAGTACCAATACCGCCAATAAGTTAATAACGCCCATACTTTTTAGGGCTCGTAAATTAGACTTTGAGTTACGAAAACTAGCAATATTTTTAAATTAGATAAGTCATTTTTTTATCACTGTTCAAATTATTAACATTATTATTTTCTGTTTTTTTAGAGCCGACATAAAAGTTACAATGAAAACTCACATGGTGACAGATTTTTTTGTTTTGTTATTTTTACTGCGTGTAAACGGGTGAGTTTAGTACAGTGCTGAATGAAACCCGTATTCACAAACATTTACTTGTCTAAGCCTCAGAACAATACTGCTTTAGTTATTGTTCAGCAGTGCGATTCTCTAAGTTAAAGCCTTGGTAGTAGCGGCTGCCGCAGCGCTGAGAATTGACTCTGCCTCTTTCATATTCATAGAATCGGAAAGAGACAGCAATCACAGCGTCTATGTGTTGCTTAGAAAATCGCGGTCTAAGCAAAGTAGAAATGCTATGCGAAGTAAGACATTTCTCAGTGCGTTTCGTATGACCTGACCTGGTGATAGGAACACAGAATAATTGACTAAATGAACGTCTCAATTTTCTTTTCTAACTAATAAAACTTGGTAGTCGTAACTTATGTTCTTAGTGAAAAAAATAACAACACGGAACCCTTTAAACTTTATCAAAAATAAATAGTTGAAAGCGGGTGGAGTCAGCACAATAGGCACAAAAATACTAGGGTCACAGCAGAGGCAAAGGAGGAAGTAACACTAGACAGAGTTCATTACTCCAATCAGCTGATTGATAGTGTTGTCATAATGTCGATAAACTCGTATTATTTTTAAAAGTATGTACTTCCACAATGCCCGAGATATCAAGAAATGTTTTTATGTGTACCAGCTCACTAAAAGTAAGTGATTAGGTACGTGAAATATGGCTGGCCCTGCTTGATACAAGCTGTATAACTTAATTGTATGTAACTTAAGGATAAGATGAGGCTATTCTTCTTGTTAAACGTACAGGTATCAACGTAACAAAAATTTTTTAGTGTTGATGTCACAGTTAAACTGCTGATATATCTTTACGACAAAGTAGGATGTAATTTGCTATAAGGTATGCTGTATAATCTCGTATTATCCTATTTTTGTTGAAATAAACATTTTTCAGTTTCATATATTACTGAAGTTCATAATAATAAATCTTGAAATAGGTACCTATGTACAAATTCCCTAAAATTTATTTAACTCACAATTATTAATTAACCAAATTGACAAATACCGATTAAATCTAAATAAAACCACAAGTTCGCGATTGTCTTAAATATCTAACCTATAACGTGACCTACAGGAGTAGGGCAGCAAGTATTTTTGTTGTCTAATTAACCTCGAAATTTATAAGACAATCGCTACGCTGCGCTTCGCTATTGTCTTAAATTTCTAACCTATCACGTGACCTACAGGAGTACGGCAGCTAGTATCCTCAATCAGTAAACAGAGGTACAGACCTATTGACCTAACCAACACAGGTGTTTCGTACATAGTTGAAACATCCAATAGCTTATACAACCATTAGATTAATCGTTAATTAGTCACAATTGATATTAGTTTAAACAAAATTATATGAATTAAACAGTAGTTGAGTCGTCCAATAGGCGATATGAACATATGTGAATCAACCGAAAATAGTTGAAAATAGTTATAACAAGTTTAGTTGTAATGATACGTAACCCTCGCAAGTGGTGCATTATTTGAGGTATTTTGACCATTTGATATTTAAATTGTTGGTATATCAAACTTTGGTGTTATAACTATAAACATTTTAAACATTAGGTAATTAGTCCTATTGATATTTTTACCTTAGATATTTCGTTGGTAGGTATTAGTTGCTTAGGTATCTTGAAACATTGGGTATTTAGATTTTAGCGATTTTAAACGTAGGTCATTTTATGTTAGGTTTTTTAATTTTAGACAATCAAATACGTACCCTCGCCTGCTAGTGACAAATTTCATAATGTATTGAAGAAATTTGTGTTTTTGTGGTGGCGTCTGTACTATGGCTAAGATTGAAAGAATAGCTTAATAATATCATATTAACACTTATTTTTTGTTTCAGGCACATGATGAAGAATAAGCCTCACCTTAGGTTTTAAGTTTGTTGTAGCTATATACAAATTTATCTTATAAGGTGTGAATATCTTAATGCCTTCAAAAACAGAGCGTATCTAAGTCAATTCATTCCATTTAAAGGATATTTTGGCCACTTCTCGTAGCCCACCTAACCAATATGAATAAATTATGAACTCTATTTATATGAATGAGACAAATTATCTCGACCAATGCAATTAAAGATATGTTATGGGTTTTTTATCTACTTACTTAGTTAGTACCCATTAACATTTTTAAAACTGTTGATTGGAATCTGTAGCATTGGATTTAACTATTGTTATTTTGACTAGACGTGCGAAGGAATATCGCATGTTTATCGAATATTCGACTGGCGTTTATGTTACCCATTCGATTTTGGTGTTGAATGTTTTAAAGCAAAGCTCCATCTAGTGGCCGACTGTGAAACCAACTTGTTTTCACTTTTCTCTCGATCGAGTAGTGAACAAAGCGAACGGTACTATAAACGCAAGTAGACTAATAGAAATGACTAGTTCCTATGAAAGTGTTCGCGTTGACTTTGGGAAAGAAATAGTGAACATGTATATTAATTTTATCAGATATGACACCTGTAAGGTTTTGACTCGAATGCTCTACTTTTAACTTTGTTTGTGTTACACATTATATTTAGTTTTTAGTATGTGAGGCATTTATCAAATCTGTAACTCACCTATATACTGACACAAGTAGACATATTATTTTCTATGGTTCTGAGTTAACCTGTATGCATTAAATGTCTTCAATTACTTAAATGTTATATTATTATATGTAGGTAGAATGTGTTTTTCTTTCGTTTGTTTCACTTATTGTTGTATATATTGAGATACAGATGTTATATTTAGAAAATTATTATTGTAACATATCCATTTGAAATGAAAGTACCTATATGTGGCTAAAATACTTTTAAATGGTATTGAAATGTTCAAAGATCTGTGATCTTTGTTTTTTTTTTCACAACAATAAATTGTTGAACATTAAATACGACTTTTATTTATTTCTGATAGTGATTGCTCGCTAAAAGGAAGGTTCTCTTTCTTCACTTTTTTTGTATATCACTACGAGTAAGTGCTTGGCCTTCATCTTACCTGTGACGATAAATAAGGCCGAAGGTGAAAGAGCGCTTCACCCGGAACCCTCAAAAACCGAGGAACTGGCTATCTTAAAAAGTAATTTATGCCTTGTTCGTACTCGGCGAAGGATTTAAGCAGAGTAGCAGTACATTGCTTCGCTACTTTGCATAACTAGGTAAAACGAATTTTAAAATAATTAAGATAGCCAAGCACTGTACTCGCACTTTGACTAAATTACCCGACTAGTGCGAACAAGGTTCTATCGCCACGTAGCTATGAACTTGTGCAACTTCTTCAAAGTCATACAAATAGTTTTACTCTGGCTATGTAACGAAAGGCGAATAAAATTAAGGACCACCTTTTAACGGTAAGTAAAAACATTGTCGTGTAGGTATGTTTTTTTCTTATTCTAACTACTTAGTAATAAATGTTTTTTTATTCTTTCTTTCACAAGAAACGGTTATTCCGTAACGCCTCGTCGCAATCCGTGCTTTATTTGAGGCTGAGCGGTAATAGGTTCCTATTGGGATCATGTAGTCTCTATGACATTATGGGAGTGCTAGTAAAATGGTAGTAAATGTTTAATATAAAAGTAATTGGTCTATACAAATCTAAAATCATCATCAACAGCCTATTAACGTCCCACTGCTGGGCACAGGCCTTCCCACATGGGGAGACTGGTCCATAAGGCAGTTGTTCCAGCAACGGCGAGTAAACGACTATCGGCTATTTTCTCGCTCAAGAAACGTACAATAGATATACATTCCGTATAAACAAAAGAGATGCAAACATAAATAGTTGATCGCTGACTGTTCACACTGCCGGCGAGGACTCGCTCCTCGCTCCACTAGTTCGTCGCTGAGCGACAAGAGCTATCAAAGATTACTGTCGCTTAGCGATACTCGCTCAGCGATCAGTACTCACGCCGAGAGACTAACCAGCGGCAGCGGTCATTTCCCGCCAAGAGGTCTGTACGCTCGGCTCGGCCGACGCACCGCCAGCTAGTAAGTGGCAAGAGTAATCGCCCGTCTCACTGGTACACTCGCTTATTAGCCCAGCGACAAAACTATCGGAACTACACACTCGCTTTCCGCTGCTCGCCAACTCGTTTCTAGTTCTAGCTCGACTCGCCTCTCGTTCATCGTCGGCGGTGGGACAACTGCCTACGGCTTCCGAAGCACGGAGATCTTAAACTACACTCGGCGTCAAAAAAATCGCACCTCTTAGAAAATCACTTTCAAATGTCATTTACTCTTGATATGCACATGCAGTCGCATTAATTATGATTTTATTTACAAGGTTACTTAATTAACTTAATAAAAAACATTACTTTTCATTATCAAATAAAACCTAATGCAACAAATAAAGTGTCACAAAAATTCGATGCAAATTTTGCTACCCGTGAGAGTTGCTAGTTGCGCTTCCTTTGTGGGTATAAAACGGTCAACACGGGTTCAATGTGGGTCATTCGCTATTCAACCGTTGAAGAGGACACACGCACAGATTTTGATGGATACCACAGCTGATAAAGCCGCTCAAGTGGTTGCACTACTGCAATCAGGGGTGCGGCAGTGTGATGTCGCCCGGCAATTGAACCTGAGCCGTTATTCCGTTCGAAGAGTGTACCAGCGCTTCATAGAGACCGGTGGCTATATCCGCAGACACGGTTCGGGTAGACGTCGCTGCACTTCGGAAAGAGACGACCGGTTCGTTGTGTCGAACTCTTTGAGAAATCGTTTCTCCAACGCTGTTGAGTTGCAACAGCAGCTCCAGGCAGTTCGCAGACGCACCGTAAGCGTATCTACGGTTAGAAGAAGATTGAAGGAGAAGAAGATAGCGGCCCACAGAGCTGCTACGGGTCCAAAATTGACTGCAGCGCATCGGCGAGCCCGCTTGCAGTTTGCTCGTGACCACGTCGATTGGACCCTTGAGCAGTGGAGAGCTGTTCTCTTCTCAGACGAGACGCGAGTGTGTCTTTTCTGCAACGACCGACGGAGAAGAGTATACCGGAGGCAGGGTGAACGTTTCGCCCAAGCCTGCATCCAGGAGACGGTGGAATATGGTGGCGGATCCTGCATGTTCTGGGGCGGTATGTCTGCTGCCGGCAAAACCGACCTTGTCTGCGTCTCCCGGACTGGAGGTGCTCGCGGACAAGGGTCGCTGACTGCTCGCCGCTATGTCACTGAGGTCCTGGAAGTGCATGTGGTCCCCTTTGCCGAATCTTTTGGCGAGGGGTTCACATTAATGCACGACAACGCTCGCGCTCACACTGCAGGCATCGTGAGCGACTTCTTGCAGAGGTCCCAAATCTCTGTGATGCAGTGGCCAGCGCGAAGTCCGGATCTGAATCCTATAGAGCACCTCTGGGACCATCTTAAACGTAAGGTTCGATATCGGTATCCAGCTCCTTCGACTCTACAGGAGCTCCAAGACGCGGTGATTGAAGAATGGGGGCTTATCCCTCAAGAAGAGCTCCTGAAGTTGGTGAGGTCCATGAGGGACCGTATGGAAGCCGTGATCAGGGCAAGGGGGGGTAACACTAGATTTTAAGTTAATTTTAAGACACTTTTTGTACATTTTTCTTTGTAAATTATCTGTTGTTAATTAGGACTTAATTAAGGATTTTTATTATTTTATTAATTTTAATGTTGTTTGTATAATTATAATTAAACAGAAAGTTAAATTTAATTGTTTTTTGATACTCCTTTTTGTTACCTTTCTAATGATACCCAACACTATCCTCTACATAAGGTTTAAGAATTTTTAAAGATGATTTTTAAAAGGTGCGATTTTTTTGACGCCGAGTGTATATTAGTAAAACTAATTAAAAACACAGTATCAATTTTGTCTTTATTAAAATTTCATTCTATGGTAGTGTATAACAATAAATATTTCTGTTCTCTTTCAGAGATAAGTACATAGAATTAGGTTACATTTATGTAGTTGTTTAATTTTATTGATACTTCCTTTTTGTACACAAAATAAAACCATTATTAACTTTACCCATAACAATATCACATCGTTAGTGGTGTGTACTTATTATGTGCCCGTAATTACGTTGTTTAATATCCATTATTTATTCATTTGTTTTCATGATTGCTCGCTTACGTGTAAATAAACTTACTTAAAGGAAACGATATCAATTTCGACCAGTTTTGTTCTAAACATAATAAAATTTCAAGCTTAACAAAATCATCCTTGAATACAATCAATAAATATAAAAATATCTCTACTAACGTAGGTAATGTTACCAGAATCCGTTTGCCCCGGTAAGGAATGATAGGACCAAATTTTACCGGTCGCAAAGTTCAACTGTCTAACATGTCAGTAATTGTTAAGAAAAAAACACACTTTAGTCTTCAAAATGGGATAGATATTGCCTTAACTCCAGACTCCATTGATAAATTAATTATTATTTATGTAAACAGACTCGTCGAAAAGCTCTCTCATTCACATTAATGTAGGTAGGTACTATTTTCTTTGTAATATTTTTTTTTTACTTTATCATTAGCTATTACGACTGGAGATAAAAGCCTAAACAATAACAACTATCCCATGTAATATGAGTAGACAACAGCAAAAAAAAAACTCGAATTAAACTCATTACCACTATAATGTTCACGTCTAAGTTTGTCTAGTATGAGAATATGAACTACATACTATGAGTTTAGCACAATCACTCATAGTGATATAACCTGGGTTCCAAACCGACGAGATTAGCCATCGTATATGAATATAATAAACATTAAAAAATAATCTTTGAGCCATTTACTTAATTACACCAGATCTTGATATTTTATTTACTAAGTCTTTGATTTTCTTCAGTTGTAAGATTTAATTATAAAGACCTATAAATACACCAAATTATAAAGTATTTTTTAATGTTAAAAAAACAATAATAAGTATTTAAGAAATGGCAAGGCGCGTCTCGCATAGCCTGACCCCCACAGGAATGATTCGTGCAAACTAATGAAATGAGCAATGAGTTTCTAATCTCCTAAAATTTCACAAATGTAGCCTTTTGGCTTTAAAATAAACTTTTGGTAGAATATTAAAATTATAAAACTCTTTAAATTATCAACTGTATCAACTACCTACTCTATCAGATAGAAGGAGGCAAGTAACCAACACAATTATTATTTTTACCGATTCAATATTTTAAGGATATTTGTAACGTTTTTTTATAACGTTTGAACAAGGTAATGAATAAAAAATGCTGTGCCAATTTATTGTAAACTTTATTGATTTTTTAAGTATACAATATAGTAACAATGACATAAAATAAATTGTTATTTTTTATGCCTCCTTCTTCCTAATCATAAAACATTGTTATGTAAAATATTAGTATCAAATCTTTGAAATACCTAATGTGTATTATAATACACAAATGTAGGTAAGTATACGTATTAAATTCAGAACAAAAATTCTTGCATTTATGTGACATAAATGGATAATGTTTAATGAACAAGGAACACTTTATTCAGTCAAAAATATAACAACCGACCGATTAAACAAAATTATGACAGATTTTTTAATACCAGATAATTTTATTAGCTACCTACAATCATTTTTTTTGTTTAATGTTGGGTATCTATGTAACAACATGCAACACGTAGGTACATCAAAAATGTTCCGAATAACAAAATATTTAAATAGCTATCTTACAAATGATAATGTCTAATTTTGTCACAAATGCTTTTTTAAAGTCTAGCACAGACTTCTAGTACTCAAACGTTGTTGATGTTGGTACCACTTCCAGTACCATTTGCAGGAATACTGTTATTTTATCTGAAAAAAAGAGAACATCTTATAAACAATAATGTAAAGTAAGGAGAGTTCTAGCGAATAGTGCTTTTGTAGTGCCTGTTCGCGTGTGACCACGGCCGCAGCATCGCGGCCGAAACGTCAAGCAGTAAGTAGATAATTATGTAGGTACTCACTTACAAAATTAGTGCCTTCGCACACGGCGGCGTATCGTAAGCGTATCGTAATACGCGCGTAGGACGAGAGCAATACGAGCACGTACATGTTCAAACAAGTCCGCACACGAAGCGTTGCTACAGCGAATCGTAGGAGACACCGCTTCGTGTGCGGACTTGTTTGAAAATGTACGCGCTCGTATTGCTCTCGTCCTACGCGCGTATTACGATACGCTTACGATACGACGCCGTGTGCGAAGGCACTAAATCGTGTTAGGTCCCGTTAAAAAAGTTTTAATGCCTAGTTCTATTCACCATTGGATATACATTTCTGAAAACAAAAACTAGTATGGCATCGAAACAGCGCCTTCTGGTGACAAACGAGGTGAGATACAATTATGCCATTGTTTAGGAAACAAGCACTAACTAATTAAGCTATCTAGATAAGGATAAAATGTTTACTAGAAAAAAATCAACCAGTCTCAGGAAGATTGAATGGGATTCGAACCCATGACCTTTGGATTGCCGGTCCACTGCTCTAACCGCTGAGCTACCGAGACCCCACAAGACTCGTTGAATTATTTCTAGTACCTAGTTGATGATTTACGCTGCAAGCCAGCGGGGGGTCTCGGTAGCTTAGCGGTTAGAGCAGTGGACCGGCAATCCAAAGGTCATGGGTTCGAATCCCATTCGAGCTTTCTGAGACTGGTTGATTTTTTTCTAGTAAACATTTTATCCTATGTCTTTATATAGCTTTGTGAATGCAAAATTTCAATAATAAAGATATCTAGATAAACTTTTTTTTAAAGATTTTTATGAATGCGCTTGTAAAATAAGGTATGCGTGCGCCTGTGTAGATATGGTATGACGTCATTAGTCTAACGGAGCTATTGGGATCGAACCACTTTTCTCGCATTCAACCCGAGTATCTATTCGTTCGGCTATCAACACCTGCCGGTTAACAACTCGGTAACTATTCATTTATAATTACTTTAAGAGGGTTTACGCATTTCGGTTTCCCATACAAACTTCCGAGTCGAAATTTTTTAAAACCAATAAACCAACTTTGATGAAATTTTGCATGCTAAAGTATAACACAGGGATCTAAATAGTTTGTTGAAAACATTTTTAAAAAACATTTATTTAGCTGAGTTATTGTGATTTAAAACACTATAGAAAGTTTAAAATCGCAATAACTCAGTTAAATAAACGTTTTTTAAAAATGTTTTCAACAAAGTATTTAGATCAAAGTTTCATCAAAATTGGCTTATTGGTTTTTAAAAATTTCGACTTGGAAGTTTGTATAGAAAACCGAAATGCGTAAACCCTCTGTACTTCAAGCTGCAGATTTTAACCTTAACCCCTCACATTTTTTGGGAACTTACTCAGCTAGGTAAGATAATACCCTCATTTTATGTTCATATTTGGATCTTATTGTGCCATGGTTTAATTTTATAAGTAGTATATTACTAATTTAGACTCACTTGCTTTGTAAGCCTTATATAAAAGAAAAAAATATTCTTACCCATGAACGGCAACGAGTATCCCCACTTGACGAATGGCACGTAGACCAGCAGCCCGGTGAAGATGAACGCGGCGGCGTACAGGTACTCCCACTCCGGCTTGTCCAGGATCGGCGCCACCACCAGGTAAGTTGACACCACCAGCACCACGTACGGGATTATTATCGGCACCTAGCACAGTACAAAAGTCAAAGTCAAGGTCTAATTAATTTCTTCTTCATCAGCCTATAAAAGTCCCACTGCTGGGCACAGACCTTCCACGTGGACAATAGCATGTGAGGGTATTGGGCTATAACCCACCACGCAGGCCCATTGCGGGTTGGTGGGTTTTAACGACTGCCATCTTACGACAACAACCGGGACCAACGGCTTAACGTGCCTTCCGGAGCACGGAGGAGCTCGAGATGTTTTAATTGGTCACCCATCAGGCGAACCGGGCGGGCAAGATCGCAAGCCTAACGCGCTATAGTTGCTGCGCCATCGAGCTCCTCTACTTAATTTATTCAATATAAACCTTTAGATACAGGCACTTTTTGCCGTCAAAAACAAAAATACTAATCTACCTACCCAATTAATAGCAACTCAGGAGGAAAAAGTACTCTATTCAAAATTCAATATCGTTTATTAAATGGCTACAACAATTGAGCACTCATAAAAGTCTACGCTATTGGTTCGTAAGTCTTATCAGTTAATGGTAGGTACGGCCTATGTCCTCCCTGAAGGTCCATTTTTTTATACGTAGCACGGCAGATAACTCCACTCCACCTGATGCTAAGTGGAAATTAAGTCCAGGCGCGAAGATAACTGGTGCAACGTTAGAAAGACGAAGCATCAGTCGCTCTCACCTTGCCGGCCCACAAGGTGCCTTTTCGCGCCACGTTTGAAGGAAAAATTGGTTAAAGAATTGTTGAAATTGGATAAGTAATTTTGGAAATTACCTAATAAATACTGGACAGACCAAACTTATCGAATCGAATATCTACGCGGTGAACAAGAAGAATTCCTTTTTATACCTGACGACGACTTTTCGTCCGAGTTGCACCAGTCGTGGTCACGTGCTGACATCCAGGTTTGTTTATAATGGAATTGACGAACTAAACTAAGGTTATGAGATATTCAGCATTACCTTGTAAGGTCGCGGCGCGTGCGGCTTGGTGCGGCGCATGACGATGAGCCCAGCAACGCGCCGCCGTAGAATATCCACGCGGTGAACGAGAAGAATACCTTTTTATACCCGACGACGACGACTTTTCGACCGAGTTGCACCAGTCGTGGTCACGGGCCGACATCCAGTTTTGTTTATAATGGAACTGACAAACTAAACGTAAGGTTAAAAGATATTTAGCATTACCTTGTAAGGTCGCGGCGCGTGCGGCATGACGGTGAGCGCTAGCATCGCGACGCTGTAGAATATCCACGCGGTAAACAAGAAGAATTCCTTTTTATACCTGACGACGACTTTTTGTCCGAGTTGCACTAGTCGTGGTCACGTGCTGACATTCAGTTTTGTTTATAATGGAACAGACGAACTAAAGTAAGGTTAAAAGATATTTAGCATTACCTTGTAAGGTCGCGGCGCGTGCGGCTTGGTGCGGCGCATGACGATGAGCGCCAGCATCGCGCCGCCGTAGAATATCCACGCGGTGAACGAGAAGAAGTCGATCAGCGAGTCGATCGTGCCGTACAGCACCATCGCCACCGCTATCAGAGACTGTAATCAATTGACATGTTATGAAAAAAATTTTAATTACACAGATAACGAAACATTGAAAAAAATTACTGGGTATTACCTCTGCTGGAAAACGAACCCACGTTTGCGAAGGAGAAAAAAAAATACTACCTCATGTGGGCACCCACCCCACGTAAGGTACCTGCCTCGTAATTTTTTTCTACGTTTCCTTATCTTCGAGTTTATTTAAGGGAGTTAAAAATCAAATATTACCTACAAATATTTTATTCAATTCCACTACTTCTCTAAAATTTTAAACACTGGAAAAAGACGACAACCTCAGGCGGGAATCGAACCACGCACCTTCCGCATTCAGGGCCTTTACCACTTGGCTACCGAAGTCTGGTTTTCACCCGTCAAAATTTGTCAGTGCTTGATGCTTATGTTTTTTAGTCAACATTGCTTCATCAAATCTTAGAAGTTTTCACCTCTGAGATCCGAAAGAAATATTTTTACAATTATTGAACATTCGGTTAAGATGAAGCTGCATTTATAGATTAATGTTTTTTTTATATATATAGCGTTTTATTAACGCTTAAATATACTTAAGTAAAATTTTAAACAAGTAAAATAACAAGTAAAATAAGTTAAAATTTTACTCAAGTATATTTAAGCGTTAATAAAACACTATATATATATATATATATATATATATAAAAACATTAATCCACTGACTTCTTTTGATCAATACTTACATTTTACTTTGCCAAAATTATTTATTTAATAATAGACCGGACCTTTTGTTTCTAAGGGTGGATTCGACCAAACTGGAATAAGACTTACTCCGAGATTAGTCTATACAAATTCGGCGCTTTATCTAGGTATAACCTTATTCCAGTTTGGTCGAATCCAACCTTAGTCGTTTCCATAATCTAATAGTTTAGGATTTCCCCATGCTGTCCCAGTTTAAATAAACACACTGTATTTTGTCTACTCCGGAAGAATTTGTACTGGGAATATCCGGCTGTTCTTTTACAAAGTCAATACCTACTAAGTATTGGAAACTGCCTTCCCTAACACTTGCTTCTTCTATTTATATTTAGATCGCTAAATTTAAAAGTAAACTATTTAATGTTGTTCTTATCACAGGCTACAGTGTTTATCTTCATCTTTTTCTTCTGCACTATACAAAATATCATAATTACATGGAATATGAGTCCGGGGGCGGGCGTGAACCGACGCACGTGCACGTACGACAGGATGTCCAGCAAGTGGCCCTCCCGCGATGCAGCGAAGCACAATCTGCACAAACATTAGGTTCGGTTTACAAATGCTAGTGCCAACGGCATGATAGCCGGAGTCCAAAGGTGTGTTTCAGAATTTTAGACACAGCCTTAAAGCGTATTTTGTGAACACGAACCCGCATTTAGAAAGCGTGGTGAACAAGCCATTAGCTAATAGGTAATTATTAACATTTTAGAAAAATGACTTATAGGTACTTGATAAAAAACAAACTTTATATTATTTTGTGAAGAATATAGCTGCAAGCACCTATTTATGTTTAAGTTTATAAGTAGGTACACTAAAATATATTTATAAAATTTTGTTTTATAGGTCATGCATGACTATCACTCATCGGATTAGGATCTCTCCTTAAGAAGAAACTGACGATTTATGACGAAAGTGGAATCCGACGAAAGTGTCATTAGAGGTTATCCACATCCGTCATTCATGAAAAAACTGAACTGAAATTATAAAAAAACTGCTTCTGACGAAAGTGGAATCCGGCCGACGTTTACTAAATCCAATTGTAGCAATGACTTAATTTCAATGATGGAGTCCTTTGCCCAGCAGTTGGATACTTTTTGTAAGTACAAATACAAACGATGACTCTGTGTCTGTGTCTCATAATATAAATAAAACACCTCGAAAATAAAGATATCATATCAGTCACAGGCTTCGATCAACAGGAAAAGTCTTTCGTGATACTGACTCATAATTCGATCGGTCACACACAACGGTTTGAGTAGCTAAGTATCTCAAGGTTATAGCATAAGAAGGTCAACATCCACAGAACAGAAGAGAGAGGTGCTCTGTGCCAACATCAAAGCCTTTCCAAAAAGACAAAAGAATCCTACCTTCCAGCTACAAAGAGGGTTCCGTTCGCCGATCCGAAGGTTGATATAGTCACGGCCAGCGGCATCAGCCACGCCATGGGGCCCAGCAGCCGGTTCCCGAACGTCACGGCCACCGCCTCGCTGTCGGCCATCTCGCTCACAGACATCACCGCCAGGTAGGAAACGTTCACCAGCGCGTAACACAGCGTCACCAGAGGTATCCCGATCGCTATGCTCAGCGGCAAATTCCTAAAATGCCACGACCGGACATCAGTGCGGGGAATGTCTTAAGACTCAATATAACAAGTTTAGATTACGAGTTTACCGAGTGAGCTGCGCTGACGCAGCATGTTGGGGGACTGCCTGACAATATACAAGGTTATACATAGAAGACGTTGAGGAAGTCTTAGAAAAGTAATAGGAGAAAATTATTGTGTAATTAATTACTCAAAACTTACAATGAATTTACTTTAGAATGTTTATGTTTGTGTTAGCTAATGCGCCGTACCAGTAAACTTACTTCGACAACATTGCTTACAGAAAAGTCCCTTTTGTCATTCTGTTGCATAACGTCGTAGTCATTATTAGACAATGTCTAAAACAGATGCTCGCACTTTTTTTTAAAACAGTTAAGGCAGATCGAGATACAACATTTAAAACACGAGTTTAACATAAAACACTATTTTGTAGTAAGTCCGTCAGTAGGTATTTATTGCAATGCAAGATATTATATTGATGGATTTGGCACCCACTAGAATCTTCAGGTGTTGACGGTCACGGCGAGATCACGGAGCATGGAAAAATATATTTATAAAAACAATACTATTTGTATTACATGTATCTGTTCGTAAGTTTACTGGCGGACGACGCGGAAGTGCACCTAATAATTTCTCACCAAAACATTTGAAGAAGAATTGAAAAATTGCTAAGCTTATTAGAAGAAGAGGTTTCAAAAAGAGGTTCTAATACACTAGTACTCAAACCACACTTACTTGGAGGGATTCTTAATTTCCTCAGTGACATAATTGAGGTTATTCCAACCGTCGTAGGCCCAGAGGCCGGTGTAGAAGGCCGTGGCGATGTTGCCCAGGGTAGCGGTGCTACTGGCGAAGTTGGGCTCCTGTAAATGTCGCGTATTACCTGCACCATACGGACACACCACCCGTCAGTCTTTACAGATTACTTTACGTGCTGTCGTGATGTTTGTTACGTGACAATGAGGTATGATGGGGGATTAGTTGTTGTGATATGCTCTAGTTCTAGGGGAAATAGATTTGAATTTACAAAAATGGTTTGTGTGGGGCGTAGCAACGTGGCATTATTAAATTTAACCGAGATTTTATTTTATCGGCAGTAGTTGAAGCGGATAGTTGAAATTTGAACGATTCAGATAAAAATTGCTATTAAAATCCAAATAAAAGCAAATTTTGAGAGTTCTTTTAGTTTTGAAATAATTTTTATTATTAAATCAGCATTAGAAAAAGGAGCAGTTGAACTTTCGAATAGAAGAAAATATAATAATGACGTCTTTATCCCTAGATACAAAAACTAAGATGGTCAGCTAAATTAATCGTAACTTTAAGCTTATAATGAATTTATGCTATGACTATTTATGTGGTGTGGAATAACTCAATGACAAATGATAATGAATAAGAATCGTTATATTGATGATGAATAAAAATTCTTAAAACTACAAAATTATTAAATCGTCGAAAGTCCTGTGTACATTAGTGTATTACCTAATATCAGTTTGTACGCTCCTCCGCAGACAATGATTGCTATCGCGACTAACTTCGCTGCGGTGAAGATGTTCTGAACGTTTGTGGCCAAGTTCACGCTATAGCAGTTCACTGCCAAGATCATCACTGGAACAAAAACGTAAGGTTGTTCAAGACTCAAGACATTAAAATTTTTAACTAGATGAAGGTGACTTTTTTTATTTCTAACTGACTTAAAATAGGATGAGATCTTCAATTTGGATGTTCTTTTTGTTTGAAAGAGTTTTGGATGGTCGTGGAGCATTCGCCACTTATCTAGGGATGCTGGTTGGCTACCTACTGGTAATAAAACAGCAACTGACCAATAGAAATGACCGCGACCAGCTTGACGAGGCTGCCGGGCGGCTCGCACTCCGATACGAACGGTTCCACCGCGTACTTGGCGAAGCTCAGGCAGATTATGGCCATCTGTGACGGTTTCAGCACCAATGTCGATACCTGAAAAATACATTGTAAGTATTAGTATTTAAGGAAAAACTGTGTGCCTTAATGCAGCATGATAGTCAATGACTTGAATTCCTGGATTCAGCTGAATAAAGGTTTTTTTTTTCAACTAACTAGGGATAATTATCTCTGTATTATTCTTTAGCATATGCTTGCAGTTCCATTAAAATTGGCTCATCGGTTTGTAAAATTTTGAACCTGGGAGTTTTTACGGGATACTTATACCAATATGTGTAAAGCCTCCTAATAAATAAATAAATAATGATAAACCTACCCAAGAAAACAGAAAGGCGGGCGGTCCCCCGAACGCGTCCATGAAGTAGGCGTACTCCGCGCCTGACGACGTATTCATTGTTCCCAGCTCCGCGTACGCGAGCGCTCCTGGTGTATCCAATCAAAATTTGTATTCAATTAGACTAAATTAATAATCACTTTGAATCGTCCTAAATAATTTTTAACCTTACTAGGTACTTTTAAACCTTGGCATGGTATACCGTCATGAATACGCACGTTCGTACACAACGTACGGTGTACGTTCAACACACAAACATTTGCGTGTAAATTTATCGGTCGTAAACAGCCAGACCCACCCAGTCGACCGAAAAAGGTTGAAATTTTCCAAACTATCGTTGCGTTTCTCTATATCCGTGTTGTTATTGTGAACCGCAAAGAATTTATACTACACTATTTAAAACAGACAGTTTTTTATCGATTTGATATTTAAATATGCTTTTATAAATGCTTTTATAATCTTAATGAATATTATACTAACGTGTCATAAGTAACACCTATTAATAAATTTTGTTTTTTCTTTGTTTAACTATATATAAATTATATCTAAGTTGTTATACCCTTGCAGGGTTCATGTGTTGATCTTCACCTGTTTTTAACACCTCTTATGTACCACATGTGTAAGCAATAAAGAATTATTATTATTATTATTATTATTAAATCGCATCGCAATATAAGTAAGTACCTATATTTTGTCAAATCTAGTAAAATAGGTAACTTATTTAATGTTTAATAGCATTAGCGAATAATAGCTCGTTCAGGTTGGCGACTGCCTATGGGTATATCATAAAGCCTATAGTAGGTACATATACCTGCAAGACATTAGGGATATTAACTTTATAAGTTACTCTCTTGGTACACCTAACCAAATAAAACAATAGAAGCCATAGCTTTTGTTTTGAAACAAAACTTTTTATTATTTGCTGTCAAAACTATAAAAGCCTATGGGTTTATGGTCAAAAACAACTTTTTTTTTAATTAACATTGTATAGAGTGGGTGAGTTAATTACGACTAATGAATGATGCATTCGGAAAAAATAATAAATCTTCAAGAACGGAATTCAAACCAGCCTCCTCTGACATACCGGATCAGCTGGTGCACTATCCATTTTTAGGGCAATCATAGCCTAACTAATTGAAGGCAAATGGAAACGTTTACAAAAGTTTTTCTGAATTTTATTTTGTTCTTTCTAGTAACTCTATTTAACCGGAAGATATAATATAAAAAAGTGACTGCGATATAGACTTCTTTGAGGAAAAGCTTCATACATACAGGTGTGAAAAGTAAATTATATACCAATATTTCGACACGGCATGGCACGTGCGCAGTCGCATGCTGTCGGCGCAAAGTGTTGGCATTTGGCAGAGCCGCAGAGATAACTAATTCAGTATACATACCTGCTAAAGGGTAAGACAATACGCGACTGAATAGTCGTCACGCTAATACTAGACGAAGGTGTCTTAAATAGTTAGAAGTAACTGAAATACTTGATAGAATAAATTAATCACTGCTCACAAGAACTGCACTAGGGTTAATGTTAAAATGGTGTTGAAATATTAAAATCCATGAGCGTATTAAATAAGTAATTACTAAAAATAAATATATTAGCGAAAATAACTTAAATAAGAAGATATTGGCAATGCTCGCCCTTGGTACTATGCCGATTGTGCTCGTGCTGACGCACTGAAGCAAGCAGCGTACCAGGCTTGGGCTGCAGCCCGCATCAGCCGCAAAGCTCCGGATACTCACCTTAAAAAGGTGGCATTCAATAAAGCCGCCAAGTCTGCAAGAAGACACTACGCAGACTTCGCTTTGACCACATCGGCCGAATCGGGTCTAAAATCGGCTCTTACCCAGCGGGTGTAAGGCTTTTTGGCCTCTTGCCAAATCTGTCCAATCGCCTCCCATGCTGAAGCCCGATGGTTCGCTGATACATACCGCGGTAGAGAAGGCGAACTTGTTTGTCTCTTCTCTTTGCGTCCAATTCGCATCTAAATGCTGGCAGTCTCTCTCCACCTGTATTACCTCACTGCGGATCACAAATGCCTGAGGTTCGCATTTACCATAAAGTGGTACTTATAAGACACTTCGCACTTTAGAAGTGAACAAAGCCATTTGAATCTTCTTGGCTTAGACTTGTCACCGGACCTCAATTTCGGACGCTCTATAGAAAATAAAGCTAAAAGCAAAAAAGCAGGGTATTCTCTCAAAGGTGAGACAGTACTTTGCCCCGAGACAGCTTCTTACTCTTTACCAAGCTCAGGTCCGATCGTCCATGGATGATCTCATCGTTGGGATGGATCTGCAAAGCATCAGCTGGCTGCTCTGGATTCTATAGAGTGCTGAGCAAAGAGGCTGATTGGTGACGATGAGATGGTCGATAACAGACTTTTAAGTCTGGAATACCGACGCAAAGTGGCTTGCTTATCAGTCTTCTACAGGTTATATTTTGCAGAGTGTGCTCAGGAGTTACATAACCTCATACCAAGTCAAGTCAAGTCAAGTCAAAATATATTTATTCAATAAACTCAATTAATAAGTACTTTGAAACGTCCAAATATTTTTTAACCTACCACCCATTCAGGACATCATTTTTTAACTGTGGCAAAGAACGGGCGCAAGAAACCACAGCGCACAGAAGCAACGACATTTACAAAATATATATATATTATATGTCGTTACCAGGTCACAAAATACAAAATATGAATTTGAATGTAAATAGTTTAATTAAATATGGTGCTCTATATAAATTAATTATAGGCAATTAGAAATAGCTGTTGGAGTAGGTACTTGGAGCATTTCAGACCCAAGCTGTTTTGTCTTCTGTATAATCCGACACTTTATAATAAGCTTTTTTATAAAGCTTTTCTTTGATTTTGATTTTAAATTTATCAAGATCTAATTTCTGAATATCATTTGGTACTTTGTTGTATAATCGTACACACAGACCCTTAAAAGAATTATTTATTTTATGGAGCCTAGTATAAGGCACTGCTAATTTGTTCTTACTTCTAGTATTTAATTTGTGAATATCACTGTTTTTTGAAAACATTTCAATATTTTTATGAACATACACAAGATTTTCATAAATATATTGTGATGCAACTGTCATTATACTTATATCCTTAAATCTCTCTCTGAGAGAGTCACCAGCCTGTAGGTTATATATTGCTCGAATAGCCCTCTTCTGCAGCACAAAGATAGTTTGAATGTCGGCAGCATTTCCCCACAGTAAAATGGCGTACGACATTACACTATGAAAGTAACTGAAATAAACTAATCTAGCTGTATCAACGTCAGTTAACTGACGGATCTTCATTACTGCATAAGCCGCAGAGCTAAGTCTATTCGACAATTTAGCTATATGTGGGCCCCACTGAAGCTCCTCCTCCTTCCCCGTTCCATCATCGGACTACTAGACGGAGGGAGGGTTTTTATTCCTATCTTGTCGATACTCCACCCGCCCGGACAAAGCGATTTGCTTCTAGTTTCCTTATTAGAACAACTAGGATGTGGAATGACCTCCCTGCGTCTGTTTTTTCTGAACGCTACAACTTGGGCGTCTTTAAGGCCAGAGTAAACAGGCATTTACTGACTACGCGTGCTCCATCTTCGTCCTCATTATCACTTTCCAACAGACGAAATCAAGGACAAAGGGCAATCGTCTTCAATAAAAAAAACTTTTTTGACAAATTGGTACTGCTAAATAGTAACTCAATCCTGGCAGTTAATCAAATTTCTTTTCTTTCGGTCCTGGTTGTTGTCTTAAGATGGCAGTCGTTAAAACCCACCTAATCGCATTGGGCCAGCTGGGTGGGTTATGGCCCCAACAGTGGCAAGCAGAGGGACGTCCCTCTAAACGTTTAACGTATAAAGCCTATGACGATGACTGACTAAAACATACTCACCAAGCAACGAGAGCACGCCGCACGCCATCCAAATGATGAAGCTTATGCCCACTGAGCCCGTGCGCTCCAGCAGCCCAGAGGGCGAGACGAATATTCCAGATCCTGCCGACAAACGATACTCTGTCAATACACGATGATTCACAAGCAAGGCAGAATAAAGAAACAAAATCAAAGTCGTGCCGGAGCTACGATGCCATAGACGATAACAAATGCCCATCTATATGTTAAACATAAATGTTTAACAAACAAAAAAACCGAAAAGGGGGGTGTCATAGTAAAATTGTTTATGTTAGTCGGCATCGGCGGTAAATAAAGTTAGTATGGTGATAGTATTATAAATCCGTAATGGACCAATATTAGATACTTGAAAATATTGTGATACAAAAGTTTACACACACATTAAAATGAAACACTTTTTACGGATAAAAATGCATTCCATTCCAATGATATTATATTTTATTGTAACATCATTGTTCCATTCCACATACTTATATGTCGCAGGGATATGATAAAAACAGAGATTTGGTCAATTCCCTAAGTGATTTGATCAAATCACGAGGATGTTAAAATAACAACACGATTTTATCATTTCCCTAAACAAATGTAGGGATTTGAACAAATACCAGAACTGGTTCCGTGAAATGACCAAAAACATGTGACCTACAGGAGGGGCAGCTAGTATTTCTGTTGTCTAATAAACAAAAATAACCTCGAAATTCCAGACAATCGATACGCTGCGCTTCGCGATTGTCTTAAATTTCTAACCTATCACGTGACCTACAGGAGTAGGGCAATTTATGTTCTAGTTATATCAATGTGTTCTAGTGGTGTTCAAATCCCTAGATTTGTATAGAGAAATGATAAAATCGTGTTGTTATTTTAAAATCCTCCTGATTTGATCAAATCACTTAGGATATTGACAAAATCTCTGTTTTTATCATATGACTGAGACATATACATAACATAAGTGTACATAATATAATCACGACTATTATCCCCGAAGGACTAGTCAGCGACTAGGCAATGAGGACCACATAAGTAGTCTACTTCCATAGTCCACATTTCACCAAATTACAACTGCACATGTGCTCAGCGTGACAGGTGGTGAGCCCGTCGCCGCTCTATACTGTTGGATGTATGTGCAGTCTTCAGTCATTACCTATTGACGTATCGTAACGTTGACATATCATCGTTAATACTGCAATAACCAACACTTTGGTGGTTTTATTCAAAGGGAAGAGAGGGCGTGGTAGCACATTAGTAGCTACCCTACAGTACAGAGTCCAAGCTCTCTAACAACGCGCAAAATTTATACCTATTCTGATAGGGCTGACACCTGTTTTTATATACTCATGTGGTGGTAGTATTCTTTCACCGCTACGCGACACGGATATCAATATTATGCTGAGCGGGGTCCGATTCGTTGCAGCATTGTAGCAACGTATAGGAGTATTAAGTTTAGAAATTAAACCTAATTGTGCTACATCGAACAAATATTTTGAGCTTAAGTTTGACTTTTTAATTGACCACTACCTTGCGAACGGTCTTAGAAACTTTACTTACAGGATAAAATAATTATATTCTTATGTTTTTCATTTTATTAACCGTGTCGAGTAGCGGTGAAGGAATACTACCACTCCCTCTCTTCTCTTGGGTATCGTAAAAGGCGACTAATGGACTAAAGACTGCACATACATCTAACAGCATAGAGCGGCGATTTGCTTACTACCTGTCACGCTGAGCACACGTGCAGTCGCTATTTGGTGGAAAGTGGACTATGGTAGAGGACTGATTTTGTTGACGTCATTGCCTAGTCTCTGACTAACCCTTCGGGGATAATATTCGTGACTTCGGAGATAATAGTAGGGGAAGTCAGCTCAATGCGGCCATAGGAGGCAAAGCGGCCACACCCAATTTTTCGGTAACTGAAAATGATAGCGCAACGTTGCCTTTCTGCCAAATAGCAAACCTCCCGCACCAAGCAGTCGTTCGGTGGCGATCGGAGCAAACGTGAAATATGCAAGGGATTTGTGCATTTTGTTAAAAAAATCCGGGGTAAGTTAAACCTGTTTTGATCAAACCTCTTTAGAATTCAATGTTTTTATTACACGTCTATTGTTACTTACATGATTTCATGGCTTTGCATGTGTCATATTTTCCGACATGGGATAAATCTCAGGGATAAATAATGAGTTTATTTTTAAAACAAAATGGCGGAAAAAAGGCGAAGCGGTCCGGGCAAAGTGGCCAAGTGACCACTGTGCCCGTATTCACATTAGTGAACCGCGATAAATGGCAAAGCGGGTAGTTGGCCGCTTATAATAATTAATAATTACAACAACTACAAAAGAAAAACTACGAAGGAGGAACTTATGGTACATAGATTTAAGTAAGAAAACATGGACTGAAATGATTGTTTCATTTGAAACTTTAATGGTTACTATTTAATACGATTATATATATTTAATGGTTACTATATAAATACGATTTTTAAAATATATTTTTGGTGTATTTGTTTTTTAAAAATGAATTTCTTGTAATATTTAGGCATACCTACTTTGCCCTTACCCCCATGGCCGCTTTAGGCGCCAACACGAGTAAAGCGGTTTTATGACTAGTTTTCGTAATTTACAAATTAAAATAAACTATTTAAGTTTTTGCAAAATATGCCTACACTTTATGAAAGCTTATTAAATTCCCTTTCTTTTAATATAAAAAAATCAAAATTGATTCTTTAGTGGCATTTTTTAAAAGTCAAAGTAAAGGTGGCCGCTCATGTTAATTTCATTTCTTTAATAATTTTACTTCAGGATGTTTTGGGTATACTTGTCTTGTAGTTTTGAGTCATTGTTTCAATTCTTTTGGTTCTTTAATACAACACACGACTATGTTTTAAAAAATCTCTGTATTTGTTTATCGAGTCGTGTAGTCTTTAACATTTTTATTTATTACTATTACACCAACGACGGAAGCGCATTTCAGCGGAGTAGGTGTATAAATCTTTTTTGTTATTGCGACATCTAATTATGATCTTTTATGCTACCCACCAGCTATCTTTACTCGTTTATTTCCTCAATCAAGTCAAAACGGCTAAAGGATTTAAATAAAGTGTAACGTTAGAAAAACCGACTATTCAGGTAGTCCTTTTTTTCGCTTCCTTTTCGCGCTTATATATTTAAGTGTATTTGAGCGTCATTGTCGCGAAACACATCAAACATAATAAACGGATTCAGTTAAAATTTATACACACAGTCACAGCTTAACACGTAGAATGCTTTTTTACATTTTAATTTTGTTGCCTCAATTCGAATTGTAAAACGCGGGCGGGAGCTAGAATCCTATAATGAACTGAAAAAATACGCAATCCATAACTCGTTCGGTAGCTATTTCGTTTACAAAAATGTTATGTTTTATGTGGTTAGGTACTATAAATAATATTGTGAATCCACGATGATGCAGTTATTATGTTATTTTAAGATGGAAACGACGCGATTTCTTCAAAACTATTTTAAATCTAAACAGTTCGCGCGTTGAGATTTTTTGTATGAATTTAGTTACATGAAAATATTTATTAAATAGTTTCCTGTATTGCCTGTGTAGCAATTGGATTGGTTTGGAAATATGGTGAAGGAAGTTCCAATTATAAAGAGCACTGCTGTAAGTACCTATATAGGTACCGACCGTGTCATATCAAAAACCTTAATTTTCAAGAAGTTTTACTAAATAAGGCTCAAACACATCCAAAACACTTATACTCGTAGAAACTTATATAAAAATAAACAAAACAGGTAGGCGTTTAAATTATTCGGTACCTACGCACAACATTCATAAAAATCTACTAATACAAAAAAAGAAACTATACAGAGTGTAATCGTTAAGTGTGCACAGCAAAATCTTGATCGCGAGTTGGAATTTTAAATTTAGAACGAATAACAAAAAGTTACTTTTTTTTGTATTTTTTTAGTGCGTTGCTTTTCAGCCAGTTCAAATTAATGCGATATTGAAACAAGTTTTATTATTAGTTTGAAGTGGTAATATACCTTATTAATCTACACGTGTATCTACTTGAAAATCATAATTATCATATCATACGTAATCATAAAATATGATTAAGGTAAAACGAATACTAGACCACTTAAAACAAGGAAACTAAAACCTTTCTACTAATCTCATACTAAATGTATGGGAGTGTTTAATGTCAAAATTTTGGATACTTCTCGTTTGATTTTTAAAAAGTTATTGATGCCATTTTACTCATTAGATAACGTACTTTCGTTATCATTTTTAAGTTTTTTGATATCACTCATAGTTTCGGAATAATCGCCTGTGCACACTTAACGATTACACCCTAGATAAAAGAAAGGAAACGTTAACAACACTACTCAATGTCTTTTCATTGTGTAAAATACTGTTTCCATTATACATTATACCTACAACGTGTTAATAAAATTATATTATTTATTATTAATTTACTATTGATCGATTTTCCGTGTTAAAAAAACTTTACACGTCTGTTAGGTGCTTCCAAAAATCTTAAGTACTTACCTATTATAGTGTTTATAACTAAGCTTATTTATTGGTATAATTAAATAATGTAATCATAACAATTTTGCTAGCTAAATTAGTGAAGATCGTTATAATATGTTTTATTATTCGAACATATCTAGGTCAATACGTTTGACTTAATAAAAATGTTAATATTGAAACACCGTCATGTGTTGATGAAGCACAAACAAAATAACAATGTTTAGCAGACGGTGTTGCCTGTGTTTATTATCACGTGCCTGTGTGTTGACATGGAATTAATCGTTTAGTCAATGTTAGCAAATCATTTTAGTTGGACACATTAATTTGCGTTATTAGTAAAATATTTTATGAATGGTTACGCCTACGTTTTTATTACGTAAACGGGAAGCCCGATATTTTAACGAATAAAAGCATTGGTTTTTATACTTTGTGAATGAATGACGGAAAGAAAAAAAACCCTTTTGGTTCCCCTATTTCATTGATTGTTATTTATTATTTTTATGTAGTAAGTACTAAGTACCTATTACATTTCACTAAGTATTCCGATTTTTTACTATAAGTAGTCAATATTAAATGTCACATTGTACTCGTAATATGCCTTTTCACAAAATTTTATATAAATATATGTATGTATTTTATACTTATATCCTACTAATATTATAAACGCGAAAGTTTGTAAGTATGGATGGATGTTTGTTACTCTTTCACGTAAAAACTACTGAATGGATTTGGATGAAATTCGGCATACAGATAGTTTATAACCTGGATTAACACATAGGAACATCACTTTTTATCCCGATATTCCTACGGGAACGGGAACCACGCGGGTGAAACCGCGAGCGGCCGCTAGTGTATATTATATACGTTATGTCAACGTATGTTAACGTAAGTACTTACATTTAGGATAAAATGTTTACTAGAGAAAAATCAACCAGTCTCAGGAAGCTCGAATGGGATTCGAATATACGACCTTTGGATTGCCGGTCCACTGCTCTAACCACTGAGCTACCGAGACCCCAGAAGACTCGCTGAATTTTTCCTAGTAGTTTGATTTACGCTGCAAGCCATTACGTCATTGTGAAGTCTACCCTCACAGTCGAAAGAAATACTTTGACCTTTGGATTGCCGGTTCATTGCAGTGGACCGGCAATCCAAAGGTCGTGGGTTCGAACCCATTTGAGCTTCCTGACACTGGTTGATTTTTATCATATATCTAATACCATTGTGAATGCAAAATTTCAATAATAAAGATATTTAAAAGCAATAACGTCTTTATCGATTGTTAAATACTTGCAATAGTATTTCTTTCGACTGTGAGGGTAGACTTCACAGTGACGTAATACCGCTGGCTTGCAGCGTAAATCAAACTACTAGGAAAAATTCAGCGAGTCTTCTGGGGTCTCGGTAGCTCAGCGGTTAGAGCAGTGGACCGGCAATCCAAAGGTCGTGGGTTCGAATCCCATTCGAGGTTCCAGAGACTGGTTGATTTTTTTCTAGTAAACATTTTATCCTATATCTATATAGCATTGTGAATGCAAAATTTTAATAATAAAGGTACCTACATTTATTTTCTAATATGTACTTATAGTAAAACGTAAGCAATAGTGCAAAATCTAGCTAAGTAGATTCTGTGGCATACAAGCATGCGATAACAAATTCCACTTTGTTTGCTCAAAGCAATCTACTTAGCACCCAAGCACCCTTTGTCATATTTTTACGGCTTACCATAACAAACAACTTGGCTGATTAAAACCTCAGAATTGAACTTGGTTAGGTCCGAGCAGTAATTATATCCTTTTAGTATATGAGCTCCGTGACAAACGGTATTTAACGGTAATGTAGAGTCGCAGTTCAAAAAACTAACTATTTGGTCTTCATCTCACCTCATTGTAAGTACTGATAAGACCATAGGTAACCAAGCGCACTTAACCCAGAATCTTTACCTACTAAGGAACTTGCAGAACCGAATAAAAGAGGATCTGGCTATCTAATCCTTAGCTATCGTAATGAAACAATGCTACGACAAACCGTAGTATGGCGACAGACTTCGATTAGATGGCTCTAACCAGACGGATATGAAACAAATCGTTTGGCTAATGTCCAAAGCGGTAATAAATCTAAATTATAATTAGAAATATTAAGGCTGGTGCAAATAATTTCAAAAAATAATAAGACCGGTTACTTAGCTGCTAGACCACCATCATTCAAATATCATATACTGTGGCCTCGCGCAACTTCTTTCGCGTGAATACCCGTGTCCCGTGACGAATTTCCAAAATATTTTATCACACGAACCTTCTCAATTATAAACAACAACAAAAAAATAGCCAAATAGGTGCAGCCGTTCTGAAGTGATGCGCGAATATACATTCATGGCAATTGATTTAAATTTATATAAAAGATAGATTGTTATCTATAGATATTATTATAGATTATTATCTATCTTATCTAATACCTACTAGCGGCCCGCCCGCGCCCTTGTCCACGCTAACTTAGAAAGACCGACATAGTTTAGCCATTTAAAAGAATATATCTACAAAATCTATTAGTGAAAACCGCATAAAAATCCATTGCGTGGTTTAGGAGAACAGTGCGGTGCTACAGACACAGGAAAACGGCGACTTTACTTTGCAATATGTAATGATATAATAATACAAAACTTGGTCCTCCAAACGAGGCATGAAGAGGCTGTTTGTGAGCCGGCGCGCGACGGAGTGAGTGTAACTGATGCTACGTATTTTACGAGGCACCAGTTGCCCTTGCGCCTGGACTTCACTACCAATTAACATCAGGTGGAGTGGAAGTCATTTGCCGGGCTTTAATATAAAAAAAATCTTACCAATCATGGTGCCGACGATTAGAGCCACCCCACTGAAGAGTCCCACCCGTCTCTTGAGGTGAACAGGGTCGTCCGGAGCTGCGTCCGACCCCTCCAACTGTACACAATAAACAACATTTGTATAGACTTTAATATTTTAAACATTGAAATATTTAAACAGTGTGAAATGCTGTTATTATTATACTACCAATACCAACCCATCTCTGTCCTTGGGTATCGTAAAAGGCGACTAACAGACTGAAGAATGGACATTAGTGTGCACATGCATACACCCAATAGCATAAAGCGGCGATAGTCTCACCACACTGTGCACATGTGCAGTTGTTATTGTGAAACGTGGACTGTGATGAACTGCTTTTGCAGTGCTCATGGCCTAGTCACTGACTAACCCTTAAAAGGGTTTATGCATTTCGGTTTCCCATACAAACTCCTAAGTCGAAATTTTTAAAAACCATTAAGCCAATTTTGATGAAACTTTGCAAGCTTAAAATCGCAATAACTCACTTAAATAAACGTTTTTTAAAAATGTTTTCAACAAACTCTTTAGATCACTGTATTTTACTTTAGCATGCAAAGTTTTATTAAAATTGGCTTAGTGGTTTTTAAAAATTTTGACTTTGATGTTTGTATGGGAATCTGAAATGCGTAAACCCTCTTAAGGATAATGGTCTTGAGCGTATGTATAATAAAGGCAAGCAGATGTTTTATAATCCTTTGTTCAATTTAAAAAAATCTTGGTGATTAATACATTTTTAATTATTTAAAATATGCAGCCCGTTAAATCGTTATCAGATTTCGGTTCAGTGTTTACAAATGTTTTTGTTCTCTTACCTTTTTTATGTAGACTATAATTTTCTTTAATTTATACAAACTTATGTAACGATAGGTAGCTATCTACGTTACGTAAGTTTGTTGAAATAAAACGTTAGGTATTAACTTATATTCTGCAAAGCTTTCAAGAGCATCTATGAAGCATCTCGCAAGCTTAAAATCTTCAGATACTAACAAGCCACTCAGTGCCTCGAGCGGGACTGCCAATAACATCTTCCATTATACATAAGCCCTGCTTTTCAAAGAAGCTTCACGTAATTCCAATGTACTCGCTGAAGGCTTTTAAAATATTGATATTTACTTACTAATAAAGCAATTATACTAAGATGCATCCAAACATTTGCATTTAAGTATATGAAACTTTATATAGAAGACTGTTTTTTTCTTCCTCAACAGGAAATCGCACCCCTAAAGGACGGCATGGCATTAATACATGCCATATTTACATTTAAAAAAATACCTACCCGTCCCTCAGAAGTCTTCATCTTACCAGATGGCAACGATAAGGTCGCTGTAAAAGCATACTTCACCCGGATTCTAACTACTGGGAAACTGGCTAACTATCAGAATATGTGCTTTTAGCAGGGTTTCGTTTTCCAAGCCCATGCATCCATTAAGTTTAGACGATTCAAAATACTTATTTTAAGTTTACTGAATAAAGAAATTTTAATTTGATTTCAAGTTAAATTTTACACACTGAAGTAAAATACAGAGATATAAATAATTTGTAGAAGTCATTAATTTAAACGTTTATTTAGCTAAGTTATTGCGATTTAAAGTCGAGTACTTATAGTAAATTTTAAATCGCTATGTCTCTGCTAAATACCTAAACGTTTTAAAATATGTTTTCTGCAAAGTATTTATATCTCTGTATTTTACTTTAGCATGAAAAGTATCAATAAAATTGGGTTATTGCAATTAAAAATTTTAGCACATAAGTATTCTCATAGTTAGCCAGTTTACATTTAAGGATCCGGTTGAAGTATGCTTACCTTAGGCCTTATCGTTTCCATCTTGTAAGATAAATATCAAGGGATTTTCCGTTGAGAAAAAAAACAGTCTTCTATAAGACACCCTTAATTTTTATTCGTTTAAAAGAAATTAAGGGTAAATTCCACCCATAAAACTGAACAACTTTCCCCTGACACCTATGTGCAAATATGACAAAAAATTTCGACCTCCCATACTATTTATCGTCAGCTAATCGGACAGTTTTGTATGGTAGGTCGATTTTTTTTGAAATTTTTGCACAGGTTTCTTGGGGAAAGTTGTTCAGTTTCATGTTTTTCAGTCAGTTTCAGTTTGTCAGTTTCATTTCATTCTCACTCTTAATTTCTTTTAAACGAATAAAAATTAAGGGTGTTAAAATTTCATAGGGAATCCAAATTACGTAAGCCAAACAAAAAAATACATGAATAAAGCTCCAGACGAGTTGAGGACCTCCTAATTTTTTGAAGTTGGTTTAAAATACGTAAACCGTTCAACGGGCCAGGTTATAGCCCAACCTCCTCATGTGAAATACATAAATATAAAGTAACCTTGTCTGCTGGGTTGGCGTTGCCGTCGGCGAGCGCTCCCGCCGCGCCGTCCTCTGCGTCGAAGCCGGCGGAGCACCCGCGCCACACCAGTCCGCCTTCCCTTGTGCCCCCTGCATAAAACAACACACATTTGGTCAATAATGATTGCGCCCGTTCTTCGCCACCGTTAAAAATGACGTCCCGAATAGGTGGTAGGTTTAAAATGATTTGGACGATTCAATATACATACACACCTACATAATATAATTGAACCACAGTCGCCTGAAATAAATGAATAAAGAGGTAACGTTGCCAGCATTCTTGGTACCGTACCCATGATGAGCCCACAGTTGGAGGACATCTTTTATTTACAGTTTTTTTTTAAATTACTTTAGTTTTGTTTAGGTACTTACCTAGTTTAATTTTGTTTAAGTAATATTTTTTTTTTTGTTTTATTATTAAGTTATGTTGTTGTTTTTGTTATTCCCTAAAACCCATTATGTAGGTATATCACCTTAAAATAATTCCATACAACGTGTTGGGTGTTGATCAACTACTAATTAAATGAATAAAAAATAAATAAAATAATCACGACTATTATCCCCGATGGGTTAGTCAGAGACCAGGGGGGTTACTCTTGAACGCAAACTCAATCTCAATACAATTCCAATGCGATTAATATGTATCGATGTTGGGATAAGTAAAGATAATTCCGGAACGCCATCTCGATAATAATTTGTTCAATCAATTTCCACACAATTTAATTCCAATGTGGCGCTATTGTCGCTTACAAAAGAGCCATTTCACATTTTTTAGATTTGTGATTGGAAATTGATTAATGCAATTGTGTTTCAAGAGTAAGCCTACAGGCAATGAGGACCGCAAAAGCAGTCCTCTGCCATAGTTCACGTTTCACCAAATAGCAACTGCTCAGCGAGACAGGTGGTGACCCATCTCCCCTGTATGCTGTTGGATGCATGTGCAGTCTTTCGTCATTTAGTCGCCTTTTACAACACCCAAGATAAAAGAGGGGGTAAGTAGTAGTATATTATTTTACCTCTACGCGACACGGTTATACGATTCGTACTTATTAATTGAGTGTATTGAATAAATATAATTCTTGAACAAATATATTTTGAGTTTGAGTTGAGTTTAAAACACTGCACAGAGTTCTCTCTGTGTGTGCCCCCATGAAGATATAAATCTGTTTTTCCTTCTTCATTGCAGTTTTCACTGTGTAGTAGTACTTCATTGTGTGTATGCTGTGCTGGTAGCGGTAATTGAATACACCGCCCCCTCTCTTCCCTTGGGTGTCCTAAAAGGCGACTAACGGACTAAAGACTGGACATACATCCAACAGCATAGAGCGATGGGCTCACCACACCAAGTATCACGCCGAGCACATCTGCAGTTTTAAATTGGTGAAAGATGGACTATGGCAGCGGACTTTTTTGCGGTCTTCATTGCTTAGTCTCTGACTAACCCTTTGGGGATAACAGCCCTGAATCTATTTATGTATTATGTGAATAAATAATAAGAACACTTTAGAGAAATAAACGGAGCTTCCCGTGTGCCCCACAAGAAGATAAACTTAAGTCTTTTTCCTTCTTCTATAAGAGGGTTTACGCATTTCGGTTTTCCATACAAACTTCCAATTCGAAATTTTTAATAACCAATGAGACAATTTTGATGAAACTTTGCATGTTGAAGTAAAACACAGTGATCTTAATTGTTTGTTGAAAACATTTTTAAAAAACGTTTTTCTAGCTGAGTTATTGCGATTTAATGTCCACAATAGAAAGTTAAAAATCGCAATAACTCAGTTAAATAAACATTTTTAAAAAATGTTTTCAACAAACAATTTAGATCCTTGTGTTTTACTTTAGCATGCAAAGTTCCATCAAAATTGGCTCATTGGTTTTTAAAAATTTCAACTTGGAAGTTTGTATGGGAAACCGAATGGCGTAAACCCTCTTAATGGCTTGGTGCGGTTTGCAGTTTGCACATTGTCAAGTTAAGGATTTATTTTAACATTTAATTTATGCATTAGTGATGATAATGCTTGGTGATTGAACTAAGGAATGGTAATTGTGAATATATAAGTTATATAATATAATATATATAAGTTTTAAAAATAACCTAATAGATATTCCTTTTTCCTAACTAAAATACAACATAATTAAACACGCAAAGCAGTGAACCGGGCAAAAATGGGAGTGTCTGTCTAGCCTTTCCGATATCATTCTTAAAATACTTCCTGGTGCCTGGCCTCTTCCGAATGTTACGTTAAAGAGAGTAGGACTTCTTCACATTCATGTATAGATTTATAGAGACTTCTAGGACTTCTTTCGCATTTATGTATAGATTCATCAGTCCTTGCATAGAGTTGCTCGATGCACTGCGGGAAACGAGGCAGTACTCTAAAACTATTATTATATAGAACACACGCCAGGCATTGTAGGCCTCCTGGTTAGAATTAAACAATAGTCCGTTTTTATTATTATTCTACAACGGGTAAGCGCTTGGCCTTCATCTCACCTGATGGTATGTGACGATGAAGTGACTTGATCAAACCCGGGACCTGGATCGGAGACCGGTGGCTTAATCACTACACCACAGAGGCGATTAAAATACTGCTACTGCTATAAAAGTTTTGACAGTAACTTTTAAATAGGTATTGACTTAATTCAATATAAAATAATAACGCCAATAACGCCACAGAGAAGGAAATCTCTCGTATGACCCCGCCAAGGAACTTACATATTAGTTATTATAACGAATTCATAGGGTACGTCTATCTACACTGTCAATTTCTTTGCTATTTAATTATTTAAATTATTTCCTAAAGCCTTAGGCTATTTACAAAAGCTTTTCTCCAACGTTTACAATTTTTTTGAAGTTATAAAAAAAATATATTTATATATGCTGTGTAGGTATTACGTAAATGCATAATGGTTTTGTTGTGATTATAACACAATATCTATAAAAAAAAACCCGCTTATCATTTCATTAGCTTTTATTTTAATTACTGTGGAATGGAGGAACTGAGGAACAAATATGCTTAATTATTTTTAAATTGTTAGTTTTACATTGACAAGGTCAAACTTTTATATTGAATATGATATAAAACAGCACACTACATGTGGCGGTCGCTTTATACTTGTACAAGGCTTATTATATCTTTTTTAAGAAATATCTACCAACATTTTATTGCAGGCACTACGCACTAACAGGACCGAAAACAAATACGTTAGTATTTTAAGCAGTCACAATTAAAAAACTCTAAAAATGTTTAGAAACTGCTTATAAACGTATTGTTTTTAACGCGTAACAATGAATTCGCAAAACGTCGCCACAAAACATACTAAAGAACAAAACTAACAACAGACCATCGCGCATTCTAAAGGCTTTTGATGTAATATCTTTTATTTCGATTACTTCTACACGCTAGCGGGTGTTAAATATAGAAATAATGGGTGTGCTCAGACAGAAAATACTGAAATCTAAAACATTACGTGACGTCACAAGGGTAATAAATTTATTACTAAAGCCGAGATAGAAATAACAAACTTGTTGGTAACACTTGCCAAAACAAAGTTATTCGTAATAATGACTTTTTCAATGAGTCGGTACGCATTATTTAGTCAATACACGCTTAAAGTGAGTCAATATGATGACTAATGTCAATTAAATTATGGTAATATGTTATTCCTGTAATGCTGAGTGTACGTGGCTTCTTTCATGTGGTACACACTAAACGATACGTTTTATAAGAAGTAATAAAAATGATATAATGTTATCGTAACTGTCAAAAAAATTGTGAAGATGATTTTTTTATTTAAAAAAGTTATTGCCTTTTTTTCAACGTCTTATTAAAAATGTTACATTTTTGATAACGGACGTAAGGGCAAAGCAGATTCAAAGCGGGCGGCGATAAGGTTCTCGCGATAATAGATAAAACTCGCGAGTTTAAGTTTAATTAATATAAATATTTAAATCAAATCTTGTAAAACAACAAATTCAAGGATAGTTATGTAAAATGTGATCATTTGTAAAAAAAATGTGAAAGTTTTGGCAAACGACAGACGCATGGACAAATAAAAAAAGAACAGCTTTAAGATTCGGCGCTGCAATTGCAATTAACGTCCTACTAGGAAGAGTAACTTTAATCTGGCAGGCATAACACTGACTTTCAACTAGGTACCCGGTTTTTTGCTTTGAAACTGACTTGGACCCATATCGCTGCTGTTTAGCCTTTGGTGTGGCAAATAATGCTTTATTTTAGAAATTTTCAAGGCATTTCATGCTCTTATAGCCTTTAACGATGAAGGTGCTTATTGGCAACCTATGAATTAATAATGCTTAGTATTCAATCAATATTGAGTTAAACTTAGATTTAAATGGCGGAATCGATCCAAGGCCTTGAACCCTTCGGACTATATAAAAATCTGACAAGTTCATGATCGATCTGCTGATGTACTTATGTGCGGTGAGCTCTCTAGTGTGACGTCATCGTAGCTGTTACGGCTTACATGTAGAGACATTTGCTAGACATATCTCAAGATACATTTAGACGGTCCGTGGGAAAGAATATACCCTAATTGTGTATCTATCTAATCTATACTAATTTTATAAATGATATTGGACTAAATAAAAATATGTAGGTATAAACTACGAGAGAGAAGTGGTTCACAAGCCGCACTTCTAAGATCTTTTTTAAGGACAAGGCATTGTCCACGTGTAACGTGATTGCGGACAATGACATTGATTGGCTACTCGAATAAGGAATAGAAAAATGTCAAAACTCATACCTACATTATCAGGATAGTTCTGTTGTTACTCGTAGGCTAATTAGGTCAGTCGACTCTCGGTCTAATTGTCTATCAAATTAAAACAGAAGAGAGCTTTTCTGGCCGTTCGTTTCAATCTGTCTGGGGATTTAGTGGCCTAGTTATAATTGACCCGATGGATGTTGTGAGAAATGTTTTTTAGGTATGGTGTATCTTATCGGAACCTGCCGAGGTTCCCCTTTGCAGTAGTCCGTCGAACTAACGGGATCTATTGTGAAATGTGTTTGTCTTTACAAATAAAACTAAATATTATTATTAATTAAATAAACCAATAGGAGATTGAAAAACATACTACGAACCAAACCGAACACAATAACATCTACTTACCCTACGTTGAAAATCGAACCCGGGACCCTAAGAGTTTTAGTTTAACCACAAGACCACAGAGGCGGTTAGGTTAATCCGCACTTCGAACACGAACCTGACTGCCCTTGCTGAATTTCTTGCCGGTTCTTCTCAGTACAATAAGATGTAGGTACGCATACTCAGTATATAAAGTAGATCTACATCCCTGTAGAGACGTAGACTTACAAACCTACACGCGACGGACGCCCGACGCCACCATCAGTTCGTATTTGTAGTAAGCGACATTTATAAGGTCTCAATTATTGTATAATAAACGGAATAAAACATTTTGAACTCAGATCATTGTTCACGTAGGTACTGGCTGTCGACGTAATTGGCTAGGAGCCCGGACTATGAAACAAAAACTTACAAAACGGAGATACATTGTTACGAGCTGCCATGATAGGTGTTGTTTTGTAACAGACAAATAAGCGAGAGTGTCTAATTAAAAGAGATGAGTGCTGCTTTCATGGTAATTAGTCTTAATCTGTCTAGGGATTGAGTGGCCAGTGCGAGTGTAGATAAATTACCCGTAGGATAGTGTCGGAATGTTTTATTTTAAGCATTTCTGTTTATTTATCTATAAACAAAACCAAATTACAATAATTATTTCCAAATAAGCGTTTTTCCCACTTATTTAGAAAGTTTTTGGGGGTTAAAGTTACTCGCGTCCGTAGTTATACCCTTGAGACCCTACACGTGACCCCACCACGAGACGAAGAGCCACGCTGCGTTGCAGCACGCATTGGGCCGGCTCGCCCGGGGTAATACCACCCTCTCACGAATATCCGGCGTGAAATAATGGCACTTGGTGCTGTTGTGTTTCGTCCGGCCAGTGTGAGTGTCGGAGCCCCCCCCCCCCCCTTTTTCACAATTCCTATTCCTTCCCTAACCCTATTCCTTTCCTAAACGTGGGCAACGCATCTGCGACTCCTTTGGTTTTGCGGGTGTCCATGGGCGGCGGTGATTGCTTTCCATCAGGTGACCCGCCTGCTCGTTTGCCTCCTTCTTATATAAAAAAATATTATTATTAGTTAAGAACGTGGAACTCGGCAACCATCTTGTAATGGGGACCAGGTAGATAGGTAGCGTACTAATTAGGTGGTCGTGGTTATATCCACGGAACAGTTAAAGAAGATATCTATTCCGTAGATAATCACGGAATATTCTTATGTAAAATAATAAATAGATATCTTCTTTGTATGACTTTTATAAGTCGGATTTATATCCGACCCATACTAAACAACCCAGTCAACTTTTTTAAATAGTTAATATGTTAGAAAAGTGTTGATTTATTAATAAAAATAACAACATAACCTAATTACTTAACACAAAAATAGTACTAAAACATTTTAGAAAAGTTAGATTTGTTAAAACTGCTAAATTATTATAGGTACAATATTTAAATACATTTGTTTCATTATTAAACGAGAATAAGTCGCGTTGAAATTATAATGTCACTTCTCTTGGCAAGTTTTTGTGTTGCAGAAGATTTTCATGAAGAAAGCGACAATTTTATGAGCGCCGCTCTTGCTACGAAACGCTACGAGTCGACAGATATGAAATCGTATTTTCCACACATTACGCAACGAAACACCGACGGGGTTTAAGTGCAGCTTGTATTGTGGGCTTATTACCCACTTCACTCGTATATCAGTGTCAGAATTTGGTCATGTTGACGTCAGTGAGAGCTTGTGTAACAGTGCATTATGGTAATTCAGAAAGGTGCGCAATAAATTCCAACGGGTTGAATTTTTAACACGTTTCAGTCTTACAATTTGTTTGAAATAAGGGTAAAATATTTTTCTGTATACATAAAGTGTAATATATCTTTAATTCGTTTCTAAGCAATGACATTATATACATTGTCATCTTTTCTTAGTAAAATGCAATGTTTAAAATGAAAAGTATGGTTTAAAAATGGGAAAGCATGTAAATTCTGTAGGTATACGTAAAAAAAAAAATCAAACTTGTTAAAATTTACTCGCATCGACCTATTGTGAGTCCGATACAAACTCGTCAACAATGCCAATACAATCAGGAGTTTAATCACTCTCGTGACGGAGCCGTTGCCAAAAACTAAATAGCGTATAACGTACCTCCTGCGCCCACTCTAGGCCGCTGTCAGTCAGGGTTCTACCGGGACGGGTATAAATGTCATACCTTTGACGCAATATTAATGCTAATTAAAAGCAATTGTAGTTACATTGTAGTCGTGCCGTGCCGTACCTAAAGACTGCACATACATCTAACAGCATAGAGCGGCGATGGGCTCAGCACCTGTCATGCTGAGCACATGTGCAGTCGATATTTGGTGAAAAGTGGACTATGGCAGAGGACTGCTTTGGCGGTCCTCATTGCCTAGTCTCTGACTAACCCGTCGGGGATAGTAAGTCGTGGATTACATTTATGTATGTATGTAATTACTTTGCTTTGTATAATTTTATAAACCCGTCGCTTATATGCTAAGCTAGCACTTACCTATAAACCCTATTTAAGTATTACTTAGTTAAACATTGTTTTGCTCAAATTCTAAATAACGTTTGTGTGACGTAGACAAAACAAAGTTTTATTAAATATGCTTAGATAGGCCGTAAATTAATAAACAAAACTTTTACAAAATGTTTTTTTTAAGCTTACAGCGCGCCAAGCTTGCCCTTGAACGTTGTAATGCGCGAATTTAAAATAATAAGCATTATTTGTTTATTTTATTTTTTTATTTTTTTATTTATTATTTTCTGGTAGCTATGAGCATGGCCCGCCAAAATCAGTTAGTGATATCTATGTAACGGTGACACATTGAAACGCAGAATGTTTATTGCCATAATTTTAATTGACATACATTATATGGCATACAATTCAAAAAGCATAATAGCTTGTAGCAAATTTTTTATTACGCATAAACATAATTACGTAGAATCGTTGAAAGACATATTAATAAAAACCGTAGTCATTGAAATCTATATTATTGTTTGTCATAGTTTTAACTAGCATACTTTAAAACGCATAATTTTGTTAGACATACTCTTACAAAGCATAATTCATAAAAGTCATAGTTTTTTTTATTAAGCAGAATTGTAAATGTCCATAAATTTATTTTCTAATATTACTATGATGCATATTTACATACGTTATGCAGTAAGTTTGTGCCTTAAATGTCAGTGACAGAAACGAATCGCGGCAAAACCGACTCCACGTAGTCTTGTCTGCCCTACGCTAGAGTGAAATTCAAGCCCGCGTAGGCTCGGAGGGGCGAGGCTGCCCGCGAGCTGAGGAGCAGGTAGGTTTAACATGCCGAAGCCGCGGTGGTGAGCGAAAACCATCTGCGACGATAAGCTCGCGTGGGACCGCCGGAGCCTCGCAGCGCCGGAGCCGTGACAGAAAACATGCCTGCTGCATGCTTGCCTGCATGCTGATGTATGCATCCTGCATGCATGCATACTGCATGCTTGTCTGCATGCTGCATGGTTGCTTGCATGCTGCATGTTTGCCTGCATGCTGCACGCTTGTTTGCTCATTACATCAATAAGTTTTAAAGCATTAGATTATTATAATTGTCAAATGTATATTAAATCCAATGTACCAAATGTATGCTTTTTAAAATTATGGTAAATAAAATAAGTGTTATCCTGTAAGAGTTTAGGGATTTTGTCAGTTATTCTTATTGCATGTTAAGTGTGCTTTTTGAATATTATGTCTTCTGAACAATATGGCACATAAAAATATGCCTTTTGTTACTTATGCTTATCGAAATTATACCTTTCTATGGTTATGCCTTTTAAATTTTGGCCATTTATATTATGCGTTATGAAGTTATGCTGTAAAGACATATGACGATTATGGCCATTAATATGGTGCATTGTCAGTTTATGGCGAAAAACTTTATGCGTCTAACTAACTAACTTAATGTTGCATAGGTAAACCTATGCAACATTAAATTGAACAATGTAAGCTATCAAAACTAAACTGATAAAAATTATCAGATCGGTATTTCACATTGAAATATTTTGTAATTGCACCTTGCTAGAGACTATATCCTAGTTGTAACTTGTATAAATACCAAATTTTATAGCCTCAGATAAAGTAAGGTCCGCTAATAGTTAGATAATAATCTAATAAAATTTATAACTCATATCAAAATAATATCTTTTTACTTATCACAACTATTACGGGGCCGTGTCTCTTAAACATATTTTTAAATTGAAAATTTTTGCCGATAACAAATGCTGTGTCATCTAATAGTCATAAAAAATGAATGTAAGTAAATCGAAAGTATTGCTTTCGACAATTACTTAATACTTTTATCTCGCGTTTGAACGATTTGTTGCACGTGTGTCAGAAGAAGAAGAAATGATTTTAAGTAGGTTCACTTGGACGTTTATTATTTTATTTTATGCGACTATGTAGACAAGTTAGAAAACTAAAATGACAAAGTTAAAACAAATTAGTTAAGTTAATTGAGCATCCCAAAATGAACACTAAATGAATGTAATTGCAACGGAAAAGTTAGAAAATAGACTTGGTCTGCCTAAAAGAAAAAAAGAAAGCAAAGTAAAAGCGTATAATTAACAACGTAAAATTAAATCTAGCACAATAAATGGCGACATGAAAATAAGAGTAAATAAACAAAAGAACATTTGACAGTTCGTTGTAAAAGATAAAAAGAATAAACTTTCAAAAGAGTATTTACTCCGTATCAAAAGAGTATTTACAGTACTTTTATTATGAGTGCATGATGAGGATAAACAGTGATGAAACATTCATTAACACTCGTAATGGGACACAACGAATGCATAGTGTAGGTATGTAGTTTTGTATACCGACCACAAAACAAATACATTAGTAAAAGCCTGTATCAATAACTATATTTACTTTAAGGTAAAAGTCATTTACTTTAAATATACATTAAAATGTTCATTGGGGAATAACCCTTTTAATTATTGCCTTATTCTTTAGGCACTTTAATAAATTATGTAATGTTATTAATAAAAACAACAAGGTTTCTACCTGAGATACAATCTGTTAGGTGACCAAGTGACGTACGACTACCCTACGGTCCAACAAAGATACGAACGTTCATTTTAAGAACAACATTAAGGCTAGGTGTTAGTGAAAAATTAAAATAACACGTTCTTAGAATTACTTTTTGAAGTAGTAAACAGTAAAATTAAAATCTGCGAAAATTAAGAAATATTGTTGAGGCTTTATTCTGTGAAATACACCCGATGGAAACACGATTTTATAAAGTTGGCTCGATAGAATAAATTCACAAAGTTACATATTTTTGTGTCATTTTATCTTCTTTTCCAGGTTTTATTCTTAAAATAAGTGATTTGATATTATGAGCAATTTACCAAAATGAAGCTCGTAAATAACTTCAGTTATTATAACCGATGGTTTTTTATTTATTACATCTATCAATTTTTTAAAATATAAAACGCGATTATTCGCGCCGCTTCGCTGTTATACCTGTCCCTTACCGTTGTACCGTCGAGAGAACGAGAGGGAAGCGCTCGAAATACCTCCCCTTAAATACTTACCCAAATGTTCTGAGACGGGTATTATAATATGAGTGGTTTACATATTTTGATATAAAATTGAAATGTAAAGTAATATTAAGAAGTTTATTTTCTAAGCAACAAGACATGATTTAAAAAAATTGTAGCTTTAAAATCTATCCGATTAGAACTCTTCCAAGCCTTAAACCCAAGGGGTCAAGTGGCCATCATGAACCCTGTCCACAATAGGAATATAAGTAGGTAAATGGAGTTGGATGAATAAAACATAGTTATTATTCAGAACTAACTGAAAAAAGAGGAAATTCTAATATCCTTCTGAATATATTTATAAGCATAGAAAACAAGCTTTAAAAAAGTTTTAACAATGATTTTTTGATGTCCTCTGTGATCGAATGGTTAGCGCGCCGGTTCTGCCCCCTGAGCACGGATCTTTTATCGACCGATAAAGTGACATTTAGACGATAAAATTTGACAGTTCAAGTACTGCTGATGTCAATTTGTCGACGTCTAATGTCACTTTATCGGTCGATAAAAGATCCGTGCTTGCACTGCTGGTGTCGTATTTAGAAAAACTGCTTTTCTAAATTAATTTTGGGTCTGAGTGCTATTCTATTAATATTTATCCGTTATCTAGATTATCTAGTTGAACCATTTTAACGAGTTTCAAAAAGAAGCTTAACTTGGGCTAGATAATTGGTGTGAGCGTAGAAAATTATTCATTTTATTATTTCTTGTTGTATAGCCTCGTTCCGGTTCTGAACGAATTTTGATGAATAAAAAGAAGCTTTACGTGAGGTAATAGAGGAAAAATCATTTTGTTAATTTCGCCAAATGACGCACATTATTACGACACGACCGAGCATCCGCAGGTCACGCGAGAGACTTGTGAGCTGTTGGCATAATTTATTATTAGTTATTTATTAAGAACACTACTCAACTAAAAAAAATTATTATTTATATATACTTATTTTATTTTATAAAAAAATATTCCTCATATGGGGCGAATGTCGTAACGAAAATTTCCGTAGAACCCCCCTGAAATGATTACAGTTTTGGTACCTACGAGTACTTCATTAGTCTTTCCTGTGCAATAGAATCAAAATTTGTCAAATTGTATAGACACATAAAAATAAGTAAAAAAAACCTATTTCTCTTTAAAAACTAAACTGAAACGAAAAGTACATACAAATATTATATTATACAAAATCTACATTTGGATAATTTGTTATAGATACGAACAGTTACGACTATCGGGTATACGTCATTAACGCAACTCTGCGAAGTGTAACGTCAACAATTTATTTAATAAAATATTATGGAAATTAGCAACACCCGCGCGTGATATGCTAACAGAAAATGCAATAGTACCTTACAGTATTGATTCGAGTCAACACCGTAAAATCCTACGGTCAGTACATAATGGACAATAATAAACTAACTTTTCAAAATGTCTAAGACTTAACGCATACAACACAAGGTATCAAAATAATATAAAATGGCCGTGTATCCTTGTTTAAGGTTTATAGTATATACCTACTGTGTTGCTAATCTTGTGTGTTTTGATTGGCAATACACTATATTAACAGAGATGGGTTAAAGAAGTATTTACTGAACCTAAATAAATCCTTCTACGAGTATCTAAGGATTAAAGAAACCGTGTCTCGTAGCGGTGAAAGAATACTACCAAACCCTCTCTTCCCTTGGGTGACGTAAAAGGTGACTAACGGCCTCTAATGACTGCACATACATTTAACAGCTTAGAGCGGCGATGGGCTCACCACCTGTCACGTTGAGCACATGTGCAGTCGCTATTAGGTGGTGGCAGAGGACTGCTTTTGCTGTTCTCATTGCCTAGTCTCTCACTAACCCTTCATGGATAATAGTCGTGATTATATGTATGAATGTATCTAAGGATTAGTTTTAATTTATGAATTCGATTTCGTTTATTAATGAAAATTCGTTTTGAAAGGATTATGAATGAATCAACTTAATGATAATCCATAAAGTTTAAAGCCCATTCAGATTAACAAAAGATTGCATCAGCATAGTATTCGAACAAGGATTCGAAGAACGACAAGTATTGTAAGGATTCTAAGAAATGATAAATTAGATAATTGTACCCGGCTTCCTTTTTGCACAACAAACACTGCTAAAGTGTTTTTAACGCGACTGTATTATATTACATTTTTTTTTCAATTTCCTTCAAGGTGTGCGTAGAAGAACAACTAATTTATGTCCCCAACTCACACGAAACCATTCATATTGTTTCCTTTTTCAATAATTAAAGTAATACATTATTTGATTTTTATTGCAAACAAGCGGCCGCTCGCGGTTACACCCGCGTGGTTACCGTTCCCGTTGGAATATCGGGATAAAAAGTATCCTATGTGGTAATCCAGGTTATAAACTATCTGTATGCCGAATTTCATCCAAATCCATTTATTAGTTTTTACGTGAAAGAATAACAAACATCCATCCATACGTTCCCGTGGAAATATCGGGATAAAAAGTATTCTATGTGTTAATCCAGGTTATAAACTACCTGTATGCCGAATTTCATCCAAATTCATTCAGTAGTTTTTACGTGAATGAGTAACAAATATCCATCCATAGTTACAAACTTTCGCGTTAATAATATTAGTAGGATTATCTTTTCTATATCCACGCCAGATTATCGTAATAATTTTGCTATTATCTGTGATAAAATTTTTATTTTTAAACGAATCCTTTTGGATGGATTGACGAGTTGGTGATTGTACAAATGCATATTATATTTTATTATTAAACTCTAAGCTTTATTTTACAGATCCATTAAAAACATTACTATATACCATTAGACAATAGTGAATCAGTCTGAAAGCGTTTATAGATAATATTTTAAATATTTTTCATAACATTGAAACGGGGACTTTTAATAACACATTGTAAAGCAATATAAAATATCGACATTAAGTAGGTATTGTGACGTTAACATTACATTGTAATGGAAAGTTAAACGTTTTCTCGATATTTCTATTATAATAGTTATACTTTAAGAGAACCATAAGTTTTTATTGTATACGTTAGGAAATAATCATACAATGAGTACATACTTTTTGTTTTATTGCTTTTTGCAGATACTGTTTTAATGTTCTAAAGAACATAAATTATATAAATTATTTAGTTACTTTGAATAGAGTAACAAATGTGACGAAATGTTACTCTGTTCAAAGTAACAAAATCGGCAAAACTGCAATTACAAAGTGTTCCACTTTTAATTTGAAGCAAAGTTGTTTAGAATATATGCAACACAATGATTTTCATAATAATTAGAATCAGCAATAAGTTTTGCTAAACAAGAATTTTGTGCCAGTTTAGTGCAAACGAGTACGTACTATTTTAAATAAAATACCCAAGAAGATAACGAAACGTTTCGTTATTTTCGAGTTTATTTGCGCGTTATTAACGCAAATAATTAAATATTACGAAATATCCAAGAAACTAATTATAAAATGTTATCTATAACACATTTGCTCGTAAAGTGGCTCTTATTACACCGATTTCAGAATTGTAATGTAGCTTAATACACACTAGTGCGGTAATGTAAAATTAGTAATAATTTGCATCATGGACAACACAGGCCACGCCCACACAGTCCACGCTTCAGCAAGAAACAACTGCACAGTCTGCACAAGTGCTTAGATGGTGAGCCTTTAGCCCGTTAGTCGCTTTTACGACACCCAAGAGAAGAGAGGGGTTGGTACATATTATTATTTTGAAGATCCCATCACCACTCTATGCTGTTAGATGTTTGAGCAGTCTTTAGTCCGTTAGTCGCCTTTTACGACACCGAAGAGAAAGGAGGGGTTTGGTAGTATTTTTTTGATGAGCCCATCGCCGTTCTATGCTGTTGAATGTATGTGCAGTCTTTAGTCCGTTAGTCGCCTTATACGACACCGAAGGGAAGAATGGGGTTGGTAGTATTATTTTGATGAGCCCATTGCCGTTCTATGCTGTTGAATGAATGTGCAGTCTTTAGTCCGTTAGTCGCCTTTAACGACACCGAAGGAAAGAGAGGGGTTAGTAGTATTATTTTGATGAGCCCATCACCGCTCTATGCTGTAGGATGTATGTGCAGTCTTTAGTCCGTTAGTCGCCATTTACGACACCCAAGGGATTTGATGGAAAGACTTCCTACCTTTTACATACCTATATTTTGTCGATTCAAACAGCGGCTTCTTATTCAATAATTACTTTGAAAGTTTAAAAATAATTATGTCTAGTTTTAGTAATGAAGAACTAAACTTACAGTCTACACCACCGGAAATAATAAGTGAAGCACAAAATGTTATTGACAGCCTATTACCATCTAAGTCCAAAGAAAAATATGTTGTCTTACCAAAACTTATACACTAGAAAAACAACAAAAACACGCAGTCATTTTCAGAAAATGTGTTTTCCTCGCAAATATGTTATAAAACGACATACGTGCGCTTTCATAATTACAGCCTCTGCTTTCTTGTAGCCCTCGCCTACGGCTCGGGCAAGCAATATCGCCTCTGCTGTAATTTTCAACTTACTGCACTAATATTATAATGTACTATTACCTACTTATAATTTATTGAAAACGATATACCTGAGATAACCACACTTCACAATAATGAAACAAGTTTGATTTTAAATGAAAAATTGATTTTGGCTTTCTTTTTAGTATACAGACATTTTTGACAAAGTAAAAACTGGATAATTAAATATTTAAAATAAATTACAAAAAAATATTGAATGTACCTACACCACAAAGCTCTTTTCGGCGGGAAAGAATAGTCATGTTTGTGGTTTCGTTTGATTTGTTCGAACTATGGTATTAAGTCCGCCAAGTAATATAATGTTGCAAAAGTTTAAATAAATAAATAAACTTTTATTATGATAAATATTTATGTAAAATAGTGGTTTAATAATTTTTTACTATTTCGTAAATGTTTTGCATGAGTGTTGGTAAATAAAACAGAATTGTGTCAAGTTATTGTTTTTTGTTTTTCATTAATGTCTATCTATTTTTTTTTCTATTTATTGTTTATAGTTTTATATCAACAATTTGTTTACTGCATCACATAGGTATTTCCAATTCTGGCATATGCATAATAATATATAAACGTAAAAAATAAGAAAGTAAGTAGGTACTTAAAGACAATAAAAATCATCAGATGGATGGATTATACAAAAATACTTTTTTAATCGGTCTAACAGCAAACATATTTTTTAACTCATGTTATATTTTCAATCTATATTAATAAAAATCAATTGTCAAAATGTTTGTTCGCGCATCATTTCAGAACGGCTGCACCAATTTGGCTAATTCTTTTTTGTTGTGCTCTTAATTATTAGAACAAGGTTTATGTAAAAGGATATGTTTAAAAAAAAATAATTAAAAAATGATTAAAAAATCTCCATATAAAGTGACTGAGTGCACTCACTCAATCACTATATGGCACTTTGCTGTCTTCTATATCACTAGAATAGAGGATGTCAGCAATAAAAAAAGTTGGAAGATATAAAAAAAATATATTGACAGAATTGAATTTAGAATTATAAATAATTTAACTAAAAGTTGACATTATATTCATTGATTGTCAGGCGGTACGAAGTTCGCCGAGAGCCCGGGACAGATCGTTTAATATACTTAGTTTTTTTAAAACACTCACTGCTGCTTCCTTTGTTTTTCATCATTATCCAAATGTAAAGTAAGTACTTATATTTATATATACACTTTTCAAAACTCAAAAACTATGAAAAAAATATTTAAAAACATAAATTTTAGGAATGTAAAGCACTTACTTAAATCAGTCACGCTTTTCAAAACACAATTTTTTTTTTTAATTTTTCAAAAATTAATATATTAAATCAACCTTCATCCGGGTACACGAGTACTGGTGTGATGGAGCCATTCTGCACTTTCTCCGTGTTGTGCTGCGCTGCGGCACGCACCGAGCCCTGCAACAGCGCGGCGAGGTCGCGCATCGCATCGCACATGCGGCGGCGTCGCGGCGCCGGCGCCGGCCTGCCCTCACCGAGCCAACACTAGTACTCAATGCTTACGTTACACTGATACCGCCGATGATGACACACGTCACACGCGACGATATACTTCTAAAATATATTATTGCTTTTTCTTTTTTTTTTGACACAACCCTATTCACAATCACAGATCGGCACACGTGGAAGCTTAATTTTTATAAATATATTAAAAAATCACTACAATATTTTTTTATAAAAAAAATGTTTCTGTTACGAATAAATGAAGCGCGGAGTGACTCCGTTGGCTGTGTGAGCGGCGAGCGGCGGCACAAGGCAGACTGTCTATTCCGAGCGCGAGGCACGTGGGCGCCGCCCGCCCTGCTGCCGCGCCGCCCGCCCGCCGATCAATGGCCACGAGATTTGACACCTATCCGGCTAAATCCTTATCAAAACTTCGCATAAACAAAACACACGCGACATTAATTTATGCATGCCACGACGACGACGCGACGCTGAGCGGGACGAGTGAAAACGGTTGCCACGTGGCTGGCGTTAGTTCCGGAAACAAATCGATATTCGAATTAATAAGTTGTAACTGTAATATGGCAACAAAGTTTCTATGAATAAACAAGGAAATAAAGTAACGTATATTACTCGAATAATGGTTTAGTGAATCGTTCGTAATCATAATGTGTGAAATGTGTTGTCTACGTCATTTTGCCAATGACGTGCCTATTAGCATCGAGTAGAGGAATGTTATTAGCAAAGTTATTATGAATATTTCCATTCATTATTTACGATGGAAAGTAGGAATATTCACCTGAACTTTTATTTTAACCTGTACCTACTATTCTATTTTATTTACCAGACCTATTTGGAAAAATCCTTGGAATATTTAACTAATGTAAAATTAGAGACAAGTTTTGTTGTTTTTGGATAACCAATTCACACTCTCAGTTTTTGAATATTTGATGGAATTGAATGAGGGTTTTCTTCTTTAAAATGTGAAAATCAAATACCACGTATCTAAAATGGTATCTAGGTTGTCGTCATTATTAAACACTCATTAGACGACGCTGACGTTGCTGTAGTTAAAACCTTTTACTTATTTAGGTACTTTAAATGTCGAATAAAGTCCTCGTCTGTACTTGATTTCAGGGCATCGGCCTATTCAACTGGGACTTTGTCCGTGTTATTGAACTTCGAAAGTGGCGTGACCCATAATATGAAGGGTACCGAGCACTCCCGAAGGGCCACGAACAACAGGTCGTGAGTCGTGAGGGCTAAAATGGGTAACTCTGCCTATACCACGTTGCATGAATGTTAGCTCGGTATGACGCAATTGGCGCGGTAAGTTACAAGTAAGGAGGATTATGAAAAACACGCGTAAGGAGGATTCATGCAAGTATGTTTGAAAAAATCTTGCGTTCTTAATTATATGACTACCACTGTATAGATAAACATTTATTGTAAAGTAAAACTTAAACTTTAGGAGCTAGTACAAATCCATAAAGATATTATTGGAGTTACATCACTTTGGAACTCTAGATTCAAGCTAGTTGAAAAAAAGTTCTGAATTCGAAATGTTGGTAAAACAAGGCACGTTTCTGATGTTTGCTTTGTTTCGTGGTGCCGTTTTTCAAGCAGCAATCGTGCGTTTATAGTTTTTATGATCGAAGTATGTATTTATATTAATAAAAATCAATTGCCGAAACTTTTGTACGCGCATCACTTCAGAACGGTTACACCTATTTGGCTAATTCTTTTTTAGTTGTGCTCGTAATTGTTAGGGCAAAGTTTGTGTAAAAGAAAATGTTTGAAATAAAGTAGGTACGGAAAAGTGTAAAAATTTGAATTAAAAAATCTCCTTATAAAGTGATTGAGTGAGTGACATAGAAGACAGCAAAGAGGAAGTAAGTAGGTAATGAAAATTTTCGATCGCAAGAAATAAAGTCGTTCTTTGTAGTATTATCAATAAACTATTGAACTTAATATTTTAGAACGAAAATATTATTACATTATATAATCATAGATTATTACCTAAATAAATTTTAACTAAAAGTTGACACTAGCTACATTCGTTGATTGTTAGGCGGTACAAAGTTCGCCGGGACAGCTTGTAATAAAAAAAAAACGAAATTATCCGTCGATTAAAAAATCGGCCCTAAACATGCCCTAAACGCACTTTCCTCGTGTGTAAATAGGGAAGGAACGTCACCTGTTGTTGTACGTACTCGTTGCGGTACGTAGCACGTAGCACTTTGGCACTTGCCACGGTAATCACGAATACCACCCGAGTCCTATTACAGATGCAACATTAATAACTGTTGTCGGGTTGCCTCGCATTGCCGCAATCTGATTCTTATTACCATGGAATAGAGGTGATGCACCGAAAGAATTGCTATACGTATGGTTGGTTTGATGCTGTGGAACGTCAAAATAGTCTGCGTTCGTTGCATTGAGAATGTCTTTGAAAGTGCTCTAGATGGGTGACCTTCTGGATTGAGCGTCAGCACGAACTGATGACATTATTTTATGGTCAAATGAATAAAAAGTTTTATACTTAATTATTACTAACTAGCGGCACGCCCGCGACTTCGTCCGCGTGAACACTCTGTATCCCGTGACGAAATCCAACAAAAAATCTGTCATGGAAACCTTGTCTTAATAATTACAAAGCTAACAAAAAAATAGTTAGATAAATAGGTGCAACCGTTAGGTGATGCGCGTACAAACATTTCGGCAACTAAATTTTTTATTTACAATACATAGAATACCAATGCGTATTTTTCGTTAGTAGTAGAAAGCTCTGAAGATCCTTAGGGTTGACGAATATCCTACACAATCTAGTTTTTCTTATTTTAAATACTTAACACATTCAGGAAAAGTAAAATTGTGCGAAAAAAATTAAGGCTTATGGTTTGTATGCCATTGACAATTAGGAATACAAAAAATTCGGCGTACCAATATAGGCCCAATCCAAATACTACTTACTTCATTTAAAGTAAATTTTACTTTAAAACGTCTGTGATTACATCTTACATACGTCTCTGACGCTAAATAGGTCATGACCACCCCGCTAACTGAAATAAACGTTTTGCGACTAACAGTATACGCTATCATTGATTACCGGAGCGACTTCAACAGTCTGATAGCTTATCAACTAAACGCAAATCTGTCTTAGTACGCTAATCGTCGGGCACTCCAGCCCTGCTCGAGTGGACGCTCGCGATAAGTAGTCATCGAGCTATAAAATCCAGTGTATAAAACCGTTATTCCGTACTTAACATTAAATTTTCCATTAGTACTTGCCTAAGCTATCTATATAGCGGAACGGGCTTGCCAATTATTTGCGGGGGTGGTTTATGGTCTAATGGGATAGGGACTTAGAGCATTGAATGCTCCAAGGATAGGGACGAGTGGAAATGCAAAGAGGATGCCTTTGCGCAGCAGTAGGACAAAATAAAGGCTTCATTTAAAAAACCTAATCGCAGCGCTATGAGAATGAGAGACGTGTGACGAACTGGCTGGCTCACGGCCAATTTAAAAAAGTATTCGGTACGAGTATATTTTTTTTATAAAGGGTCGGAAATAGTTATAGATAGAGTTTTTGTATGAAAACCTATGATAGTTAACCGACTCACGGCACTTTTGCAAAACACTTGCTCTTATAAAAAAATGTTATATTGAGCAAATATAGGTACTATAAAAACTGTAAGTACCTATGTTTTGTGTTAGTATGTACAAAACATAAAATCAATTCATACACATTTACACATATTCTATGTTTGATAAGAGGAATTGGAGGAATGACATTGCATGCAAAATCAAAATCAATATATCTTTATTCAGTAAGCTTAAATTAAGCATTTTGAATCGTCTAAATTTATTTTTTTATGGATGGATGGATAGGTATAGGAACACCCATTCAGGAAGTCTTTTAGCTGTGGAGAAGAACGGGCACAAGAAACTCCACAGCTTTAAAATAATATAGAAGTAACGACATTTACAAAACAACATGTCGTTACCAAATTATACAATCAGTTGTAAAGATAATGGATTAAGAAAAAAACAATGTAAATATATTATTATAACCAGGCTGTTTTGTCTTTTAAATATTCCTTGACTGTGTAATAACCTTTCCTAAGTAAACAAGATTTTACATGATTCTTAAACTTATCTAAAGGTAAATCTAGTATAGTACTTGGTATTTTATTATAATAGTGTATACCTTGCCCCAAGAAAGAGCCCAGAACCTTTTGTAACCTAAACAGTGACATTACTAGTTTTGACTTATTTCTAGTATTGAAATTGTGTACATCACCGTGTTTAGAAAAAGTGTTAATATTGCAACGCACAAAAACTATACAATTATGTGATACTGCGATGCAACAGTAAGAACACCAACTTCCTTAAAAATATTTCTCAAAGAAGCTCGCGATCCCTGTCTATAAATGGTTCTTATTGCTCGTTTCTGTAAAATAAATATAGTTTTAACATCAGCCGCTGTTCCCCACAAAAGGACGCCATACGACATGACACTAAGAAAATAACTAAAGTAAACAGTCCTAGCAGTTTCAACATCTGTTAGTTGTCTAATTTTTCTAATCGCATATGCTGCTGAACTGAGTTTGCTGGCCAAATTCGATATATGCGGATTCCATTGGAGTTTTGAGTCAAGGGTTATCCCTAGGAAAACTGTCGAGTCTACCAAATCTAATTTAACACCATTCATTCTAACATCGGTTTGTTCGGTCTTGACATTTGGTAGTATAAATTTAATACATTTTGTTTTTTTAGCGTTTAGCTGTAAAATATTCGCACTAAACCAACTGAGTACCTCTGAGAGAGCATTGTTAACATCGTCATAATTATTCCTACATCTAGTCACATTAAAAATGAGTGAGCAAGCAATACAATATCACAAAAGTTTTCTACAAAGAATGGCAAGTCATTGATATAATTCAAAAATAAAAAAGGGCCAAGAATTGACCCTTGTGGAACTCCCATTTTTACATGAGATCCGGATGACTTAGTTCCATTAACGTCGACAGTTTGTGTTCTAGAACTAAGATACGACTGTATCAAATTACGCGCAAGACCTTTGAGACCATAGTCATTTAACTTCATCACCAGTGTCCGGAGCTCAACGCAATCGAAAGCCTTGGACAAGTCGCAAAAAACTCCAAGAGCGTTCTGAGACTTCTCCCAGGCATCAAATATATGTTTTATTAGAGCTACACCTGCGTCAGTAGTGGAACGATCCTTAGTAAAACCGAATTGCTTACTATGTAAAAGATTATTTAAGTTAAAGTATTCCACTAACTGTTCGAGAATAATTTTTTCATAAATTTTACTAAGTGCTGGTAGTATTGAGATTGGTCGATAGTTACTGGGGTCTTCTTTATTTCCCGATTTAAATAAAGGTATAACCTTACTAAACTTCATAAGATCAGGAAAGATTCCCTTATCAACACACTTATTAAATATGTCAGAAAGATAGGGTGCAATTGAATATAATTATAATATTATATTCAATTGCACCCTATCTTTCTGTAATAATATTTTTAATTATCTTTATAGACATGCCCCACAAATCACTTGTGTTTTTCATTTTTAGTAATTTGAAAGTTTTAACAATATTTTTAAAGTCAGTATATTTAAAATTAAAAGAAACATTACATTTGGGTACATGTTGTTCGAGAAGGCTTGTGCCGCCACTGGTGATGAATTTAAATTTGAGGTTGTTACCACAGGTATATTTATAAATAAATCATCAAAAATGTTAGCAATTTGTGCATCTGAATTGATAAGGTTATCTTTAACTTTTAGAGTAAAAGTGTTGTCCCGTGGTTTTAATTTACCAGTTTCACGGTTGATGATATCCCTAGTGGCTTTTATTTTATTATTAGATTTTTTAATTTTATCTTTAATGAAGTTAGATTTTGCTAGTGTGCACTTTCTTAAACAATTTAAAGTAATTTTTTTACATATTCTGTAAAATTAAAATTTTGATTATATTGTCTTAAATTACTTATATAACTCATACAGTTAATTTCTACTATTATAAATACCAGTCGTGGCCCAGTCACAGAACTTAAGTTTTTGTGAAAACTTAATTGTTTTAGATGTAAACACTTGATTGTATTCTGTCTTTATTAAATCAAAGAGATTACTATATAGTACACCCGGATCATCATGTATAAAGGGCAAAGTATCGATTTTACAAGCTACATAGGTTTTAAAACACTCCATTCGCTTTTTTGTAACAGGTTTACATGTTACAGTTTTAGGCGCATCCTTAACATCAAAATCATAGGTCACCTTCAAACCGCAATGATCAGACGTAAAGACTACTAATAACTGACTTAGAGACAGGGTCATAGTCTGTAATAATATTATCGATGCATTTTTATCGTACCTACGTTATATTCAACTACAGCATAAAGCTCTTTAAAAAATTGGTCGAGTGAGTTTGGGGTTTTTGTAGTAGCCGTTTAATACTTAGAAATTTCATGATAATATAAAATAAATTTGTTTAATGTTAAAGTGTAGATGAATGTTATTTAAATGCGAAACGCATAGGTACGGAGCAAACGAATTTATAAACATTTATTTATAACAGGCAACGTGTTACAGTAAGATGTAGTCAAATCGTAGACTAAAAGTGTATCCGATCTAGATTTTGTATGTAGAGTTACCTTTATGGCATAATTATTATCTTTTATAATATGAATATTAGTTAGACGACGCCGAATTCAGTTCAAAATTAACAAGGCTTTTTTTCCTTTTTGTTGTTGACTTGCAGTTGCAATTACATCGTTAATTAACACATTTCTGTAATACGTTGCATACAGAAAAAATACTCATTAAAAGAGTTATACAGATTTTATTACAACGTAGGCAAAATGCAAATATCTAAGTAGCCTCAACACAACTAGGTTTACTTAAAGCGTTATCTACGAATCAATTTCTGAATAGCTCGGTTTGCAGAATAATTGATTCGTTGCCAATTCGTCTACACATCGGTGAAACAATTTCAAGAAACATTGTGAATCGTTGCATATTTGCGTGTAAGCACTCTAAAAAATTAGATTTTCATTTTGCAAATGTAGGTCTTAAATTTAGTCTAGATTACTCAGATATCTAGTCTAGATTGTAAACAATAGTATCCACACGTGCGTATGTTCTAGAATAGATTGTTCGTATCTTTCGTGTAGTAGAGTTCGAAAGCTAATTTAATTTTTCAATTTTGTTGTGAGTATAGGGCACAAGTTAATAATAAGGTTTGTAACATAAAAAGAATACTAACTAATTAGTTTTTTATGCATTTTATTTTTACACGACCTACCAAGTTTCGTAAAATTTCCAATTTTTTTTTATTTTAATTATTGTACATTAAAATTATGGACTTTTGTTTTAAAATCATGTCAGTCCAATCGAACCTTATTTGCTAACATTACAATTAAACTAAAACCTATTTGTGAAACCTCAACACAGTTGGTTCGCTGACTTTTCATAAAACTACCTACATAAAGTCAATACATTTTTTTTAACTCGTCATAGTGACTGCATTCTGCCTGATGGTAAGCAGCCGGTGCAGTCCAAAATAATGAAAGCGCTCTCCACCGTGGAATAAGCACGGTAACAAGCGCACCCATTCATGACGGCCTGCATAAATGCCGTTTCACGCCCCACTTATAAGACCCGGGACTGTAGGAGCTGGGAAACACATTATGCGCTGGCAAAGAATTCCAAAGCCGAATAACAGAGGAACGACTTGCCAAATTTTTTTGTACGAGTACTGATAGTCTGCACAGTATGATATTGGTTCCTAGGACCAGCACGTGTAGTCCGGGAGAGGAAAGGAAAGGGCGGGATAAGATTATAAAGTTCTTCAGAACACTCTTCATAGTAATTCCGGTAGAAGACACTGAGAAAATTAATGTCTCTACGCAGCTGGAGGTCCTCAAGGGAGGCTGTAACCTCAGCATCTCCAATAATGCATACCGCTCGCCTTTGCAGTCTATCAAGTGCATCGAGGAGGTATTTAGCGGAGCCATCCCATAGATGGGAACAATACTCTATACTCGATCGCACCTGAGTCTTGTACAGCAAACAGCGCTACTCGGGGGTAAAAAACTGCCTCACCTTATTGAGATTACCCAACTTACGGAAGGCAGTTAAAATAGCACTCTCGATCATACATTATAACTCAATGCTCTCGATGTAGCATTTTGAATTCAGTTCCAGGCCGATGTCCATGCCAAGAATGCTGAGGTTCACCGAAATGGATAACGGAGAGTTCTGAAGAGAGGGAGGAGTAATGAAGGGAGTTACCTTGGACAAGAATGCACAAACCTGGGTATTGCTGGCATTAAACTCGACCAGGTTTTAAGATCCCCACTTAGAGACACGATCGAGTAACAGGTTCAGTTTGGCAACCAATTCTTGCCTTTTCACCACGATATCGGCTTGCTTTGCCGCAGGATATCCCAAGTACCGCTCATGCACCGTACTGTCATCCGCATAACAATGAATATTGCCCGAGGACAACATGTCATTAATACGTGGGGCGCACTAAAAGTTTCCGGAATGAATAAGAAAAAAATACTATTAAAAGTCAAAAATGAATTTATTGTTTCTCAAAATATTCTCCCTTTGCGTACATGCACTTTTGTATTCGATTAAACCAATTCGAAAATGTTTGTGCCACTCCTCCGTGGTGACCTCAGAAACGTGTTTTTCATACTCTTCGACAACCTTTTCTGGTGATAAAAATCGTTGACCGCGTCATTGGTATTGGAACAGAAAAAAGTCACAAGGTGCCAGGTCGGGACTATATACAGGATGGCTAATAAGTTCTACGTTTTTCACCTTCAAAAATTCGTTTGTCTGTCTGGCAATGTGGGAACTAGCATTGTCGTGGTGCAAGATGACACGGCGTTTACAGTTAATTTTACGGAGTTCGTCAATAATTTCCGGCAAAGAAATGGTCGTGTACCAGTCACTATTCACGGTACGACGATTCTCTAAAGCAACAGTAGCCACGTGTCCAGTTTTATTAAAAAAAGAAGCAATCATCCGCTTAGATGCACTTTTCACGCGCGCCGCTTCAGTTGGTTTCGGCTCATCTTGAAAGACCCATAAGCTTGATTGCTGCTTTGTTTTGGGATCGTAGCAATAAATCCATGTTTCGTCACCTGTTACTATGTTTCACACCAAATTTGACGCACCTTCGTTGAATCTGGTAAGCATGGCACTGCACCAAGTGACGCGGTCCGGTTTTTGAACCTCGGTCAAATTGCGTGGGATCCACCGCGAGCACAGCATTCTCACACCCAAATGTTTGTGTACGATTGATTGTATTTGACTCATGCCTATGTCTAAGGATGCGCGAAACTCATGGTAGGCCACATGCCTGTCTGTTTCAATCATACGGCGCACAGCATTGTTTTTGTTGTTCACAACGATGGATGGGCGACCATCGCGGGATTCGTCACTGAGATTGACACGACCGCCCTTGAATTCTGCAAACCAGCTATAAAGAGTCGTTTTGCATGGTGCTTCATCGCCAAAAGCAGATTGACGCAGAGCGATGCTCTGTTGAGCTGTCAAATTACACTTAAAATCGTAGAAAATTTTCCCGAGTTAAATCCATGTTTATTTATTTTATATATTTAGGAAACTTAACAGCCTTTTTTTCAATAAACATGCTTAACTTAATCTTATAGTATAACACTTAGTCAATAACAGAGTTTCACAACATGGTATACTCGTATTATATGTACACGAAGCACAGCACTGTAAATATTTTAATCTAACAAAGATACTTATTTTAAGTATTTAGTTTGGATGGGCAGCATTACAAAGGTAATAATACTTAAAAGAAAATTAAATAATTTAAAATAAAAGTAAAAGAAAATGATATCTACAAGTAATGTAAAATATAAATAAATTATACATAAATAAATTAGTTAATTAGTTAATAATGAATAAATTATTTAATTAGTTAATAAATTATTAAGTATATAGTTTACGACATGTAGTTTCGGAAATAGGTGGTGTTTAAATCTAGACTTGAACACAGACTTGACATGATAAGAATGAACTATTTTATTATTCTTTCGGCTAAAACTAATACATTGGCATTTAGAAATATTTACGGTGATATTGTTACGAATATAATATGTATTTAAATTGTCCAAGTCACGTTGAATGAGTTCACAGTCTTGTTGCGAGGTTACCTGCATATACACCTTTTTATCATCAGCGTATAGCAGGTGATTTAGGAATTCGAAACATTTGTCAATGTCATAGATATAAGCACAGTAGAATAGAGGACCTAGATGTGATCCTTGAGGGATGCCGGATGGGATTTGTACAAAATCGGACTTGACACCACCAATGACTACGGTTTGTGAGCGATTAGAGAGATAAGAAGTAATCCACCTGTGTAAGTCACCCCGAATTCCTAGCCAGTACAGTTTGTCAAGAAGGATGATGTGATCCACACTCCACACGGTCAAAAGCTTTTTCGAAATCCGTGTAGATCACATCAACCTGTCTGCATTCCTCCATCCCACAAAGCACATAATCATTAAATTCGGCCAAATTAGTTATAGTGGATTTTCGTCTTAAAAAGCCATGCTGATGATGTGAAATGCCTTTTGTGATTAAGTGATAAATATTGTTATACGCCACTTTTTTCATCATCTTACTTAATATGTTCAGAATAGAAATAGGTCGGTAATTACATATTTCTAGTCTGGGACCTTTCTTATGACTGGTACTACAAATGTTTTTTTCCATAATTTTGAATAATTTAAGCATATTCAAAACTTCACATTTTGTCACAGATAGACCCGTCATTAGGCAGTCCTGTTCCGTCCCGTTATGAGCGGCATTCGTCATCACTATTTGTAGATATTGCATTTTGTGAACAGGAACTGTTAAACATACTTTTAAAGTAATTGTTAAATTCTTTACATATGGCAGAACCAGCCGCCACTAACCTAACCTGACACCTAAATTGCTTCGGATATTGAGAACCACCTCGTTTGGACTTAACATAGGACCAAAAGACCTTGGGAGAAAGACGAATCCCTTCCTCTACACCACAGATGTACTCAAAGCACTGTCGTTGAAGCAGCCGTTCGCGAAATCAGAGCAAAGCAAACTCGTCATAATCACGTGGGTTTCCATAGCGTTTCCATTTCTTATGTACTTTGCTTTTCTCACGAATAATTTTAATCAACGCAGAGTTATACCATACGGGGTATTTATACTTATTGTTGTTAATATTTTTTAGAGGTACGTACTGGTCAAAACACTCCTCCAATTTACTGTAAAATATACTCAGAGCATCATTTATCGATACATTACGCAGTATACTATCCCACTCAGTTTGCATAAAGAAGTTATTAATATCAACATAGTCACATTTGTAGAAATTACGTCGCGATAGTATATGACCTCCTTAAAGGGAACTACAAATAAATCAGTGACATCAATATACAGAGACGGGTGATGTTTGTCTTCTGTTAAAAGAGGGGAGGATCTCAAAACTTCCGCACCTAGATTGCAAAATACTAAGTCCAGTGTACGCTCGTTACCTTCTATATGTAATTAAACTGAGTTAAGCCCAAGTAAGTCATATTCTCACAAAATGAGAGTGAGGCACCCTGCATTTCCGTACTTACGTTATCGAGTAGGTGTGTTACGCCCATCTTGCCACTTTAGGCACGGAAGATTAAAATCACCCACCATTAGATATGTGTCCTCAGGATGCTGCTCAGTTAACAATGTAACGAAGTTATTTATTTCAATTAATTGTAATGGTATATTGCTTGAGTCGGGAGGAATATATATCGCACCTACGGTGCAATAACGTCCCTTATGCAATTTTCGTCAAAACTGAATTTGATTTACATTCCTGCTTAAATTGAGAAATGGTATCGCTGGTCCCACAAATTTTAAGAAAATTTTATTTTATTGTTTTTTTTATTTTAAGTGATCATTTGTTTCGTTTGAAATTGAATTATAATTAGTATTATATTATTAATTTGGTGGTGCCGCCTCTGTCTTTAAGCAATCTAATAAGTGATTATTTCGCGGCAATTAAAATCATAATATTGATAAATCAGTCAATCATTTATTTTGTTATTGTCATTTTTTTGTTTGTTATCATTATTTTGTATTTTTTTTCAGAATGAACCAACGCAGCAGAAATCTTGTGTTACTTGCACTTTGATATGAAATGAAAACTCGACTGAAGTTCAAAATTCAGGCAACTCTACAAGGTTACCATATTCAGAACCAAAAAATACATTGTATCGTAATACAAATTCCGAGGTTCAAGTATCACCATCCAACTTAGATGAACCAACAACAACTACTCCAGAGCTGGATGATAATACTTTAGAGAAACCCGGAAAGTCTCCGTCTATTTTATTTGCGGCTAATGAAACGTATGAACAAGAGGATGTTGACTTTCAAACAGGCGATTTTTCGGGCACTGATTCAGGAGATGAATACAGGCCTGGCCCTCGTTCAAGATCGTCTTCATCTACTAGCGCCAGTAGCAATTCTAGCAGTAGCTCCAGTAGTGGTTCCAGTGGCAATTCAAGTAGCAGTTCCAGTGATACTCCTGCAGAAAATAATCATTCTAATAATGAGAATCTTGTTCACATTTTAACCAACCAGCGTTACCTACCTGGTAGTACCTACTGTTGATTATTAATTAGTTAGATATAAATACGGGTACAATGATTGTGATTAAAAGGCCTAATAAATAGTTAATTTCTTTGGATAATTGCAATGATAATATCATTGGATAATTGCAATGATAATGTTGAACTCCCCTGGTTAACCTGGACTCGGGAGGATTGTTCAAGTTTAGGCAGTAAGAAGATGTCTTTCATTAAAAAGTCTGATTAATAAAAAGTTACTATGTAGAATCAGAAATGATGGTACACTTTTTTGCTATTTTAATAAATATTTATTAGAAATGTATGATGACGTATTTTATTTGTTATGACATAATTGACCGATAAATGATTTTCTAGACCCATAACGTCACTTCTGCGAGGGTAGTAATTTTCAAACGTTTATATTTTCATAATAGTAATTAGTGAAATGCTTGCTTTTATGTTAAAATAAAGATTAAAGCTGTAGTTTAAAAATTAATATGTTATTTTTTTATTCAAGAAGAACTGTACAATGTAACAGGATGTTGAATTTTCAAATGCTTCTCCTGAAAAATTACGTCAGATGCATAAGTGACGTTATAGCACCGTAGGTGCGATATATCAAAATAATATTTAGGTTATGTTAATGTAGACACGCAATTTTTAAAATGGCGCCACAGTGTAACAGCAATTGACAGACAGCTAAAACAAATTGCATTCTACAGACAAAGAGTTCCATTTTCAAATGTTGTAATTACTTTTTAAATATTGTTTATGTAAGTGGCCAGTTCCGAAAACTGTTAGTGTGACCTATGTATGCAGAAGAAATAGAGTAGGTGAGAGCACAGAACCCTGCGTCACTCCGGCATTGACTTTGTAGAATGCGGTAGAACTACCCTCACAAAGGACACGAATCCTCCGCTGTTTTAGAAAGTCTGCAACCCAGGCGCGCACAAAAGGGGCGGCACACCGAAGGCTGGCAACATGGAAAGAAGGGAACGACGCCACACTCTATCGAAAGCGTTGGCGATATCAAGGCTAACTGCCAGCTATTTGCCATGCTTCTCCATCGCTTCACCCCAAGCGTGAGTAACGTACGCTAGAAGATCACCCGTTGATCGCTTGGGTCTGAACCCATACTGGCGATCATGGAGCAGCGAGTGATCCTCTAGGTAGTGAATGAGCTGAGAATTAATTATTCGCTCAAACACCTTGCACAGCACAGAAGTTACAGCGATGGGTCGATAGTTGGCTGGATCCGAGCGATCCCCTTTTTTGGGGATGGGTTGTATGTTCGCCTCCTTCCAAGACACCGGCACAATACCGGTATCGTAAGATTCCCTATAATGTTTAATTAAGATTATGTTTACAAAACAACAGAATATACGACTCATAACAAATTACCCCATGAATGGCCAATAAAGAAAACATAATGAAGCCATTACAGAGAAATTGTCTTTAATTGTAAAAAGAAAATTTTCCTTTCCCGTCTTCTATAAACTTTCCCGTAAACACACTTGTCGTTACACAATGACAAAACACATTTGAAAGCTTAGCACATCTAAAAACTGTAGCAACATACATGTCATGTCGTTTATTTTATTTAAACGGTTAGTACAAAAAAAAAACTACACATAAAAATTTTAAATTAAATTAATAACTTTCAAAACCAAAAAAATTACATGATTGTTCCTGTGAATGAAATTTTATTTTGGATATAATTTCATGATCTAATGTTCAGTTTACGTAAACTAGTTTCAGTTAAGCAGTGGCATACAAGATGTATTCGCCTTTCGGGGTCAGGAAAAATCAATAGGGTAAAGCTACCAAAGAGGACACTCACTCAACCAATCAGTACGCAGTGCCACTAATTGATAGACAAAGGTTCTTATTGGGAATGCAACATCGCTAGACAAAGAGCCTTTGTAGTGAGTGTCTCAATAAGTTCGTCCTTTTGGTTACAGATATCAGTCATGTAGTACATTACGTCCATGGTCTGCACTGTGTGTCAATCCTACGCGTACCAGGTACTCTTTGATATTATGCACTCTTTGGTGGCTTTACCCTATGAGGAGTTCAAACCACTCCACATATAATCCTAGATGTGGCCAAAGAGCAAAACTTCTATCATCGCAATAGTTTCGACCTTATAGATCTCTCCAATTCTATGGCTATCAAGAGAGTGTTTTGTCAGTAGGAGTCTGACAAAACTTCGCCAGTCGCCTGGTTGCAGAGCAAAGTTCACCTTCTCCCTCCACTCGGTCCGGGAGGCACCCGCCTGCTTCACGGCCAAAAAAACATTGTATCAACCAAAAATGCATGTAGGTCTGTATAAAATAATTAAAAGCAATATAAATTGCAGCCTTGTGCGAAGATGAAATCGAAGCCTTACTTTATTTGACGACTGATTTTGATTGGATCGCAAAGGCGTCCAAAACTATAAGTTCACTTATGAGGTACTCTGGGTGAACTTGTCAAAATTATCGGTTGTTACTTAGTCGGTTACATACTTTATTTACAAATTTTAGGTAACTATAATATATTTTATAACACATTTGCTCGTAAAGTGGCTCTTATTACACCGATTTCAGCATCGTAATGTAGCTTATTACACACTAGTGCGGTAATGTAAAATTAGAAATAACACACTAGTGCGGTAATGTAAAATTAGTAATAATTTGTATCTATGGACAACACAGACCACGCCCACACAGTCCACGCTTCAGCAAGAAACAACTGCACAGTCTGCACACGTGCTTAGATGGTGAGCCTTTAGCCTGTTAGTCGCTTTTACGACACCCAAGAAAAAAAAGGGGTGGGTACCTATTAATATTTTGAAGAGCCAATCACCTTTCTATGCTGCTGAATGAATGTGCAGTCTTTAGTCCGTTAGTCGCCTTTTACGACACCGAAGGAAAGAGAGGGGTTGGTAGTATTATTTTGATGAGCCCATCGCCGCTCTATGCTGCTGGATGTATGTGCAGTCTTTAGTCCGTTAGTCGCCTTTTACGACACCCAAGGGAAGAAAGGGGTTGGTAGTATTATTTTTATGAGCCCATCGCCGCTCTATGCTGTAGGATGTATGTGCAGTATTTAGTCCGTTAGTCGCCATTTACGACACCCAAGGGGTTTGATGGAAAGACTTCCTTTCACATACCTATATTTTGTCGACTCAAACAGCGGCTTCTTGTTCAATAATTACTTTGAAAGTTTAAAAATAAATATGTCTAGTTTTAGTAATGAAGAACTAAACTTCAGTCTACACCACCGGAAATAATAAGTGAAGCACAAAATGTTATTGACAGCCTATTACCATCTAAGTCCAAAGAAAAATAATACACTAGCTACAAAAAAATTATACACTAGAAAAACAACAAAAACACGCAGTCATTTTCAGAAAATGTGTTTTCCTCGCAAATATGTTATAAAACGTCGTATGACATACGTGCGCTTTGATAATTACAGCCTCTGCTTTCTTGTAGCCCTCGCCTACGGCTCGGGCAAGCAATATCGCCTCTGCTGTAATTTTCAACTTACCGCACTAATATCATAATGTACTATTACAAGCATTGTTATGAACAATCTTACTTTTTTTTATGTTTACAAACATAACCAGTGCTAATGAAAAAGTTATTACACCCACATCGGAGTGCAAAACATAGCTTAATAAAAAAGCTTTGAGATTTTTCTGCCTTTGTGGATACTCTCTAAATTACTTTCATGAAAACTTTTACGGCAAACGACAACAAAGTTGTAAACTTATATTAGTAAGTAGGTGAACCATTAGGTATTATTACTTAAGACAACACCGCAAAGCAATTTCTTACGCAATGATTTGCGGCCGACCGGAACACAATCGCTTGGATCACTCACAATCACCGAGACATGTGCCGCAACTCAGCGCGCAAAAACGTGCTTCGCGGTATCGTATCTAGTTATAGTACCTCAATGTGAAAAGCCCACACAGTTTGACTGAGACAATGTGACGCCTGGAGGCGCCCTTGTGCCTTTCAATTGACCTTAGCTCGAGGAGCGCGAGGTACCTAATAATTAGCCCCCCTAGACAAGTGGCAACCGCTCCATGTCGAAAGCTCACTTTTTATTCGGTTGCTACCAAAGAATAAGTACCTAGATAATTGATTAAATCTAAACATATAAAAATGAATTGCTGTTCGTTTGTCTCGCATAAACTCGAGAATGGCCGAACCGATTTGGCTAATTTTGATCATGAAATATTTGTGAAAGTTCAGGGAAGATTTAAACGGTGAGAAAAAATAGTAAAAATCCTTAAAAAAACTATAAATATGAAAAGACGTCGTAAAATATCAGTATTAAATTAATTGGTTGCTAAAACCTTTTTGCAGTTTTCTTACTTCTTCTTCGCGACATTTGACTTTCTACTGTCAGTTAGGTTGGATTTGTCATTGGGACAGGACAACAAATTAATAATATTAAAGTAATAAATAATTAAAGAATTATTTTACATAGTATTAGCTCACCACTCACTCGTGGAAATTTTCTGTCACAAAAATTGGCGCAGCTGTCAACGTCAAATTTGACAGAATCGAGCATAGATTAGGCGATATTTTGCCATCATTATCAGCATAAAATGTACCACAGAACCGAAATAATCAAACTTGTTCATACTAAAGTAGTCTGTAAGTCTATGAAAACGCGGCACAAAGTCAAGTGTGTATTTTTGTAGGTGCGATCTCATGCGACCGCTTGGGGGCTGAGGAAGGGGTTAATGTTTTAAAATTACCTATTTAGCGTTCGCTAAATGTCGTATCGTCATCATCCGAATCGGGGAGGTGATTATTTTCAATTTGATTACAATGAAAATATCTTTTTCTCTTTATCTTTTGCTTTAAATAGATAACTTTTTAATTTCTTATATCCCAGGTCGGGCAATGTGTTTTTCGCATTATCGATGCATAGCCCGGGTTTTTAATCACCAACATCACCAACAGCATTTGGCATGCGTCACATGATCAAGCCAATGCCTATCAATGTAATCGACTTACTGCCGCACTCAGAGACAGTGTTTATGTCAATTAAGTCTCTGCTGTCACTTTCTTATGTATTTTGCTAAATAGAGAAGGAAAGACGTCTCTGAGTACGGCAGTTAAAGACTTAACTTCAATAAGGGATGTAGCTTTAACCTAACTAAGTACTTACTTTACTTTAAACACCACTGACAAGCCTTTCAAGAGATATCAAAATAATAAATTTAAAAAATAGGAACATTTTTTTATAAGAGTTTCTACACTTAGTTGTGATTAATAGGTACTTACATTACAAATTCCAGCTCTTACTAATACAGAAAATAAACTGTCGGTATCGATTTCGCAATTCTCACAATAAACATTGTTTACAGAGCACGAACACAAATCCTGATGCGGCTGAACGTGACCGCAGATCGAATGAACTACATTCAGATTTAGATTAGAAACTTTTTAGACTGGTTGCTTAATAAAAACTAAAAACACAAACGTATCTATAAACAAATGTATACTTAAATAACCGTGTCGTGTAGCGGTGAAAGAATACTACCACCCCTCTTTTCCCTTGGGTGTCGTAAAAGGCGACTGACGGACTAAAGACTGCTCATACATCTAACAGCATAGAGCGGTGATGGGCTCACCACCTGTCACGCTGAGCACATGTGCAGTCGCTATTTAGTGAAAAGACTATGGTATAGGACTGCAAAGTCAAAGTCAAAGTCAAAATATATTTATTCAATAAACTCAATTAATAAGTACTTTGAATCGTCCAAATCTTTTTTAACCTACCACCCATTCAGGACATAATTTTTTAACTACTTTTGCTGTCCTCGTTGCCTAGTCTCTGACTAACACTTCGGGAATAATAGTCGTGATTATAATTATGTATGTATGTTCAAATGTATCTTTCAGAAACATGAAACCTATACATTATCTGCTTCTTAAAAATTTTTGGGATGATCAATTTAACCTTACCTTATTTTAAGATTACCATAATGTGTTGCTTTCTGTTTCGTAATAGAGGTAGGTTTACATCATGTTAACATTCATTTTAAACAAATATATATATATTCTATTCTTAACGTATTTATAATCACGTATAATTTAAAAGTTTTTATTAAAAGTCACAAAATTCTGCTGTAGTAAATAAGTATGTAAATATAACAATTTTTAACTTAGATGTAAGGGACATCCATTAATGTTATGTAACGAGCTTTAATCACATGAACTTTTATTAGGTAAATACGTGGTAAATACCCATAAACCCAGATTTATGAAATAATATCTGCTTACGTTAAAAATTAACTTATGGTGCGCTATCTAGCACGTGTACAATAAATGTCATAAAGGTCATAAATGATAAGCTTTTTGCATTTAAGGTAGGTACACAAGAAATCACAGTATTCTATCGATAAGCCAATAAGACAAAGAAACTCTGTTAAACTCAACCAATCATATTTATTTGGATGATAAGGTTAACTGGTTATTATGCACATTGGCATTAACTAGATCGCAAAAGCAAATAAAATTAGTTTGATAATACCTACTCCAAATACGTAAGTCAACAAGAAACTCTACAATTTGATATTTATTATAATACTGTAGTAAAGCTGCATGCAGTACGAGATCAATAAAAGAAAAAAGATTAATGGTTTTAACACAATTTTGCCTCAAAATTCAAATTGGCAAAAGAGCTCTTGTTCAATAAAAACGAGCTAGACAGTGATGCGTCTTATAATTAGACCGGGCGGTGTATTCTGAGATTCCCACGATGTCATGTGACCCGAAACAAGAAACGAGCGTACCATACCAACTAATAAAGCTGCTGTGCTGAATCGTACGTTAGTGCGAACGCCCTTATTGAGCTGTTACTAGTTTACTACATTAATTGAGACAAATAATTGCCAAGCTTGTGGCGTGGCGCACTTGGTCAATTAACGCGAAAACGCCAACGACGTTCAATGGTTGCAAACAGTTACAGCCACGCCGCACCTACATGCTCATTCATTAACAAACGTAGCCAAGGTCACCTTCCTGCTGTCAAAGAAGCTTTGTACGCACACATCAGGGAGATGAACATTCTGCAATCTTACTGCGAATCTGGTAAGAGTTTGGGAGCGAATTCAACGGTGGACCAATCAATAAACTCCACGCATGCGTCGCGATCTCTCCAAATATCTCAAAGAGCACGAGGGCGCTAACGTTCGACATAGATGATAGTCTTCTTAAACATCCAACATTCGTTCAAGGTTACTCCAATATCAAGGTTACACAGCTTTACTTACACATTAATAAATCCCTCTGAATTGAGTTGTGAAAATTGTGATTAATAAAAACGTCCTTGAAACAAGGACAATTTAGTTCTCTATTGCCGGCTGTTGTGACGTGAATGATATAATAATTGTTTCAAATGGATTTAAATACAAGACCCTTTACATTAGAACTCGCCTTAGTAAGCGCTCGGCTCGTAATCCGTTTGTCCTGGATTTAATTCCCAGGTGGGGCAAAGTGTATCTCGGATTTTCTGATGCATAGCCCGGGTTGTGTCTCGGACTTTCCGATGCATAGCCCGGGTTTGTGATCACCAACCCGCATTTGGCAAGCGTTGTGTCTGGTAATTATCAATTGTTGCGAAAACTTTATTTCAATGATGTAGGAATTTGTCACAGTTTTTACCACGTCTTTACCGTGCTTTTGCCTAGCAGTGGAGTACCTAATATAATTATGTACTTATACATATTTAATACTACTACTTTTATTTAGGACAACGAATATTTTCGTTATACAGCTGTTATGTATATTTCAATTGTTTACAACATAATAAAACAGTTGATTTTGCTATGCCATTTTTAAACCGGCAGCTGTATAATAGAGCTGATTAGAGTTGACGAATCGTAATCAAATGTCTTATCCAAAGTGGATTAAAGACTAGGACTTATAAAGACGCACGTAATACAGGTGGTGGCACCCTACAATATAGGCTATCTTTTCTAGGGTTATATTCATATAGCTGGTTACGCCTATGAGCTCTAATGTTTTTGGGAAAATAATATATTTTATGTACCTACTTAGTTATTATATTTTTGGTGATCTCAGTCATAACGGAAACCCTTAACACACCTTTAACATCGAAAGTGATCGTTGTTAAATGGTTTTATTTAGCTTTACCTGTTTTTGTTGTTGTTATATAATTTTTTATCTTTTTTAAATTAGTAAGTACTTAAAATTTTCCTGTTGACCGATTGATCTTAAATTTGGTACTCACCTTTAGTTCAGATGACAATACAATTATGTATATCCAGTATCATTGTAAATTCGGATTGGCCGCCTCCACAAAATGGTGAATTATATTTTTTTGTTCAACCATTATGAAAAAACATTATGAAACATTAACTTGTTTATTTAAAAATACATTAATTAAAAACACATTACTTATAAAAAAAAACTAAAAACTCAAAACTAAAAAAAAGGTAAAAAATATTTTTAATTAAACGGTTTTATTGAAAAGAAAGATAATGATGATGTAGTAACTGTACTAAAAGCTACAAAACAATTAGAAATTAATTAAAAATAAAATCGTGTACATTATCTACATCATCATTTTCTTTCTTTTCAATAAAACCGTTTAACTTATTTTTTTTTAAATGGAATTAAAAATGAAATAAATTTATTTGCCAGGAACATAGAGATGTTATAATAGTAAAAGTTCTATAATGATCCACCCTTATTAGGATATCCAAATGTGAACATAGGTACATTGCTTACAATGTACCTATGTTCACATTTGCATATCCTAATTTAAAGTCTTAACTTTAAAACATAAATCGTACAGGTTTGATCAGACCCTAACCCATAGCTTCCTACCAATTCATAAGTCGCATATATAAAATTTGCTTAAAGCTTTGATACATTAGGGTCCTAAAGTGGTCTTATGGTAAACATACATATAAAAGCAGTGCTAACCATACAGTTACAGAGAAACATACATAGGTCGTTAAGCAATAAGCCAGTTAGCTCACTCAGCCGCAAGTTTAGTTCAAGGCTTGGCAACCGCAAGCTGGAAAACCACTCCTGGCTTTTAGATGTTAGTTTAAATAAGAACAAAGACAAAAACCAATCAATTTTAATGTAGGTACTTAGAAAAAGAACAAACAAATAAAAATAGAACGTTAACGTAAGTTCTATTGTTAAATTGCTTGATTTGCTTTCTTTAGTATCGTATGGAATAAAGCGTTCTATTGTTAAATTGCTTGATTTGCTTTCTTTAGTATCGTATGGAATAAAGCGTTCCAGGTACGATGAAGGTCTTTTGTAGCCTAAAATCGAACTGCCTAGGCTAGTACCTACTGTCGGCCTGGATCCAATCTACACGTTAAACTATACGCTGTGTTAGTAGGTCGATGATAAAGGCTGTTGAAATCATTTGATATATATTATTATGTTTTGTAGCAGTGTGATGGAGACTCATTAATAATAGAAAGCCCCTCTCTTCCCTTGGGTGTCTTAAAAGGCGACTAACGGACTAAGACTGCACATACACCCAACAGCATATAGCGGCGATGGGCTTACCACCTGTCACGCTGAGCACATGTGCAGTCGCTATTTGGTGAAAAGTGGACTATGCCAGTAGACTGCTGTTGCTGTCCTCATTGCCTAGTCTCTGGCTAACCCTTCGGGGATATAGTCGTGATTATACTCGTATGTAAGTACTAGCGGCCGCTCGCAGTTTCACCCGCGTGGTTCCCGTTCCCGTGGGAATATCGGGATAAATGGTATCCTATGTGTTAATCCAGGTTATAAACTATCTGTATGCCGAATTTCATCCAAATCCATTAAGTAGTTTTAACGTGAAAGAGTAACAAACATCCATCCATACTTACAAACTTTCGCGCTTATAATATTAGTAGGACAGGATGTTATTTTTTACCAAGGTGTCGATGAAATGTCTTCAAAAAACCTTTAGGTAAGTACTTTATACATTTTAGATACTAGTATCCAATATCTAGCCAATTGCACAAGCGGGGCTTAGCATACATAATCAAAAGTATATGATAAAATGAATCACTTTGATATCTACCTATTTGATAAGTCGTTTCCGTAAAACACATGGTGTCATACAAGCTTCCACTCGCGTTTCCTCCCGCCCGAAATATACGGCATTTTATAAAGGCAAACTCGAAAGGGAATTATTGCTTATCCTGAGCTATCCAACTACTAGGCAAAAACCTCCCACATGTTGTATTATCCTCGTCTCGAGACTCCCACGCGCATTTTGATAAACCAAAATAAACAATATAAACATTGGGTGTCGTAAGAGGCGACTAACGGACTAAAGGCTGCACATACATCCAACAGCGTAGAGCGGCGATGGGTTCACCCACCACCTGTCACGCTAAGCACATGTGCAGGCTATTTGGTAAAAAGTGGACTATAGAGGACTGCTTTTGCTTTCCTCATTGCCTATTCTCTGACTAACCCTTCGGGAATAATAGTCCTAATTATATATATGTACGTATGTATAAACATGGCGACTCCAGCCCAGAACTTTTTCAAATAACTTGCAATTACCGCACGCTCCTTATAAAAGCTCTTAATAAATTTTTGAAATATTCGGGGGCTAAAATTATGTCTTGGGCTAAATTTTAGCCAAAGACATAATTTTATTACATTTTTGAACGAAATAATGCGGGATATACAGTTTCCGGTATACTAGAACAGCAGTGAATTTCGACTCAAAACCTTGGACGGATATAACTATATAACTATAACAATTACGAGTATGTCCTATGTGAATCAACGGCCGAGCCATAGTCATGATAAGGAGCCAAAAATACAGTCTCTGGGCGCCACGAGGCTATAAGAATAAAGTTAGACGTGGAAATTATTCTGTATATATGAACTATTTTTAATTAAAATTATATTGATAGAAAATATATAGGTAACAAACAAACATCCATTCTTTTGCATTTATAAAATAATTTTCATTGTGGCAACTTAATCATTACTTTCAAACGTTGACAATATCTTTATGGCTGTGTAATTTAATATCTTTGTGTATATCGAACGAATCGAAGTTGTACTGATAATATCTGACCTGCCAATTTATACGCTACTTTTTTAACTGTGAGCTCTTTACAAGTAATTAACCGTCCTATGAGTTGGCAAGCAGGATGAATCAGAATTTCATCTTTCTACAAATTTTCACTATTCAACACCATACAGCAACAACATATCTACTAAAAGTTGATAATGTTCTTAGAGGAATCAAAAAAAATACATTTTCGTTTTTTGTTTTTGCACATTATTACACAGACAATATAGCGAAAGTACACTACACTCTCTACAGGATGTCCTGAAAAAGAGAATGTTAACTGTCCGTGTAAAAGAGCCTTTAACTTCCGGAAATGATGAAAAGTTGTGCTCAGGTCTGAGGTATTTGGTCTTTTTCTACTACTACGTCTTTGCGCGAATGGTAAGCTGGCCTTTTCGCAAAACCTAAAAGTTGGAATAAATTCGTAGATTATAAATAAATCATAATGAAAGAAATGGTTTTTGTAATATTTTTCTAATTACAAATAACCGAAGCGTGCAGCTTAACATTATCTAGAAACAAAGAATAGTTAATTAATAGTGTACAAACATCAACAAAGATATCGTTTAAAAAAAATCAAATCTTGTCTGTTCAGACCATTTTTTTTTCGATTTATAGGAAAAGGTAACTACTAACTACATTTATCCTTTCCATGATAAATTTTTTGTAGTAAAGTATACTTCACTTTTTTGTTTTAAGCTCATGTGCATAAAAGAATTATGTAAATAATTATTATTATTGTTATAACATTATTTCAATAAATTTATTGAAATAATCATTTATTTGTATCGTTATTGCTATAAGAATTCAATCCTAGTGAAGCGTCTAAATTATATTATTGAACTTTATTGCAATTGTATAAAGTTTCAATTTATAGCTTCATTGACAACAATTTTTTTATATTAGGTATACTAGCAACCGGCCGTGACTTCAATCCGCGTAAACATCAGTACCCTGGGATCCTGTAGGAATTTATAAAAATATCCTTATTAGTTGCCTACATCTACCTAGATTAAAATCATCATGCTTGTACAAAATTTCTGATTTCTAGGTCCGAACTTTTCTTTTTATATACGTGTAGATAAAGGCTATCTTGTGATGAAATAGCCGTATCGTAGGCGTATGTACGAATTATTAGGACTGATGCAAGATTGAATCGAAATGCTGCTAGACATTTAAGTCGCTCCATATTTGCCACACTCAGCCATCACAAATTGCAGACTAAGTCGAGTCAGACTATAGTCTGCAATTTGCATATATGCAATCAAGTGTTATGCTATGTAGACAAATTGAGTCAATAATATACAATGTGTCTGGTCATGGACTAGCGATATTCTAAGGATTGTTAGAACAACTATTCTAATACACAAATACACTACATAGTTAAGTCTAAACTACTTATCAGCTATGCGGCAGCCATTTTGTTTTTTTCTTGAAATATTCTCTACGTGGACACAAAAAAAATCATATCTCCCAAAGTGTAGGCGTTAATGGTATAAAAATAGGCTTATTCTAAGCGCAAAACTCAAGTCTATCGTATAAAATTTGAAACAGGGAGTTGTTACGTTGATAATTTGAAAAAATAATTGAATTTCATGTAAAATATTAAAAAAATAATGAAAATAAACTAATTATTATAATTAAAATTATTTATTGTTTGGACTTAACTATGTGGTGTATTTGTGTATTAGAATAGTTGCTCTAACAATCCTTAGAATATCGCTAGTCCATGACCAGACAGACTGTACAAGGATCATTTTTTTTAAACAACATAGTACTTATCTTAAATTAAAAGTAAAGACTAAGAAAAATAATGGATTTATTGTAAAGCTTTTTACTATCTAAAGAAAATAGTTGCTCAAAATGAGACCCATTTTCACGTATGCACAGACGTATTCTTGGTCTTTCTTTTATTTAAGATACTATGTTGTTTAAAAGAAATTGATCCTTATGAATGACTCTTCCGGTTGGTATCAAAAAATACGGGATGTTTTTTCACATTTCACTGCTCAAAAGGGTTATTTTTCAAAAATCTTTAAATGCAGTTTTAATTATTTTTGAAAATAAAGGAATGTTTCCTTTCAGTAAAATTGGCCATCATCAATATTAAGGGTACTTTTTCTCCAACCACGGTTTTTTATTTCCATCCTATATAGGTCTTTACAAGCGGCCCGCCCGCGCCTTTGTCCACGATAACTTAGATACACCCGTCATACTTCAGCCATTTTGTAGAAAATATCTACAAATTATAGCAATACACCATCATCCTTTACCGATCTTTCTAACAGTGAAAGCCTTGTAAAAATTCACTACGTGGTTTAGATTGGGAAAGCGTAGTCACAGACACAGGAAAACGTCGACTTCGCTTTATAATATGTAATGATGCCACATGATTGACAAATAAAGTACCATAAGCAGATTTGAAGTAGATAAATATACTGCTGAACAATGATATTATGTACAAAAAGAAGCAGCCGAAGCGAATACCGGTGGCTCCATTATTCCTTGAACTAGAGCACTAAATTAAAACTGACGTGTAAACAATAAACACTGATCCGAATAAGATTGTATGTGGGTAACAAGTCACATGTTGCATACGACTCTGTTCCGATCTATTTTCGTAGTAATAAAGTACATATTTCAATGTACTTGCTACAGTTCATGTGATTGATGACTATAGCCGCAGCATGTTCCGTCTATTGTTCATGCCTCTTGGCATGATAGCGTCACACGGATCAGTGAAACATTGAACTAATAATTCCTAACTCATTAAATAATATCGACTACATTTATTTTGTAGACAGCATAGGTACGTAGCTAGATTTGTGTATAAACATATTACTTAAGAGGATTGTTTGTGTATCCGTACTTTGGAAGGTAGGTTTAGCCGTTGGTCCCGGTACTTCCGATTGTTGTATCAAGAGGTAGATTGAGAGGTAGACGAGCATCAACCCGCATTAGGCCAGCATAGTGTGTTATGGCTCATGGTTATAATATATTTGAATATTTGTATGTATTTGTTCTCTGTTCCAGACTTTTGTTCAGGTTCTTATTATTATGGATTTCTATGTTTCACTTGATGAATATACTTATGAATTACTACATGATTAACTATAAGTTTGAAGCCTTAGTCTGTATGTTGCATCATTTATAGATTTATCGCAATAAGGTTTTTTCTTTAATAAAAATGATTATCTTTTGTAATGCGAAACGGAACATTGCTATTTTCTGCATTGAAAAGTTGGTGATGTTGTATTGAAACATAGGGCTAGGATAATAGGGATCGAGTGCCAAATTGGAAGATATTGAATGCTAGACGAGAAATATTTCCCCAAATTATTGATCATGTAAGTAATTGATCCTATTAGGCAATTAGACAAGTCTATTTATTGTATAAACATTCATACATGAATTAGCAAATGCGGAGACTTTACCATTACCAAGACCAACGGTCATCCGAAAACGAAAAAATATTTAAATATAATTACATCTCACAGAAATTAAACCCACTCACACAAAATCCACCACCAATTTCCACAGTATGGTGCAGGCATAGAACAGAGTAAAAAAACGGATGCGAATTTATATTCCGGAAGTTCCAAAAGGCTTGGAAAACTGGAAAACTTTTCTACACCTTTTCATAATTAATGGAATGCAAGCAACAAAATTTGGTACTATAAAAGTCCTGAGAACGTTTTGGAGCGTGCTAATTAGTGTACATGATTAGCACTATAATGATGTTAAGAACGTTTATAGAACCCCAAATAGGCCCTAGTTTTATCACTGATTTATTATATAAACATTACATAAAGGCACTCACGGTAATAAATCAGGTCTGTAGTTAAAACCTAAAAGTGTCGAAACCGCTATTTGGTACTGAAATAGTGCTTTCTGCAGCATTTATATCACAAATTTGCATTATAAAAGTAACCAAAACATGTTTAAATTGCTTTTTTGCACTATAGGCAATTCCAATGATCTTTTTTATCACACTTATTCAATCATTTTATTCGTGTCGTGGTCGTGTCGTGTGTTCTCCAACAAAAATCTACAAACAAATATCTATGCTTTATTTCATTCGCCGATGCAATAAAAAGAAAAAGGACATTACGTAGCTCTGTCGTAATTTGCACTTGCGAAATTAATTGTATTGATAAAATCATTAATGCCGATTTCAAATTTGACAATGCGCCCTCGTAATTTTCTTGTTTTAAATAAATTTAAATTAATTAAATAAGTACTTTTCCCGACTATGGCTGCTATAGTACACATTGGCACCAGCCGTGCTGCTAATGTGCTATCATGGCAGAAAACAGCAGCCATATTTGATTAATTATTTATGACTGCTCTTTTAGTCATTTTTGGTCACGATTTAGTATCGTAGGAGAACAAACAAACTCACCTATAGAGCTATTTAGAAGTGAAGTTATTAGCAGCTGCACCAGGAGTCGCTATGGTAGGTACTGTTAAGAACTGTAGAAGAGTTATCATGACTTTTACAGAACTAGCTCCATAGCGATGTTGAGGGAGCTTGTAAGAAGATATAACGTTGCGTAATGGTTGTGCAAGGTACTTTTATAGAGCAAATAGTTCCTGTAATAGTGTTATCGACACTCCTATAATACTAGTACTGTAAAAGTTATTTTCACGCATTATTATTGCAACATAGATACACAAAGCTGTCAATAAGGTCATCTAACTACTAGATTATAGTACCATAATCGCTTTTACCATATCTATTACAGTGCAACACTTTAATGATTCTTTTGTATAGTCCTGAAAGTGTTTTTGGAGCAAAATTATAGAACGTAAATGCTCATTAATTTTATAGAAGCAAAACGCTCTGTTAAAAACCTTTATGGTACAAGCAGTCACAATTATTACCATTATAGGCCTACTATATCACTCTTCGGTGATAAAATGCCTTGGTTATAGAAGCTTTTGTTACTTGGGAGGCGTTACATTGCGGAAATCCATGATATACTAAAATGGAATAAAAATATATAGTGTTAATCCCGCTAACTCACCAATTTATCAAGCTTCGATGCTGTATGCAAGCACCGTCCTCCCGCCCTCAAGGTTGCACATGCAAAAGGAGTGACGGATGCTAATTCACCGTTTGGCATTCGTGACGTACTACCCGCAATAAGACGCAATAATGGGGAGGAAACTAAATTTATTTGGTCATTCAACAGTGTGTAATTATTATTGTTATGTTTTATAATTTCTAACTGCTCCAACCTTTTCATAGTTAAATTATTTAGGTTACTTATTATTAAATCCTATATCTACATATATCTACCCATGTATATATTTTACCTACACTTGCAGCAACGTAACACTGCTATTTGTGTATTGCGATACTTGTTTCCTCGAGTACAATGAGCAATAAGACAAGCGGTTCAGGTTACACATTCAAAGGAACGCACCAGATAGTCTGCACTGTAGTCACAGTGTCGCATCGAGATGAGCTTACCAAATTATGTGCCGACGCATTAGTAAATAACTTAGATTAAAACAAAAAGGGAAGATACGGCATGCTCCTACTTGTAGTCATTCAAAATATAGTCCTACTCAACTACTTAAGCAAACACTCACACACGCACACCTATAGGCAGCCCTTACACAGTCAATCCAGATCGCGATCCAGATTTCAAAATTTCTAGATATTTTGTGATCCGATGTCGCGATCTGTCAATCTACACGTTACACAGTCAATCTGGATCGCGATCACCGATCACGATCAAGGATCGCGATCTAGATTGACCGTATAATGGCTGCCATATAGTGTAAATCGAGCGAGCGAGACAAAGCGGTAAGTTTCAACGTCAGCGCGAGGGAGTCAGCGAGTAGCGCGTTGACGTCTCGGTCGCTTCGCAACAGACGAGTACGTGCGACCTATTCCAACGCCACTGCGGAGTAGCGTCTTTCTCTTTTTCACACAGTAGAATATCCGCAATAGTGCGATGTAGCCTGTTCGCTCGGCAAATTGTGACTGAAGCGAAATTGTGCCTTTAGGCTTAATTTTGGCGGCTCACTAACGAGACGCTAATGCCGTATCTTCCCTTTTTGTTTTAATCTAAGGTAAATAACCATACAGTAAACCTATACATATTACCGTAAATAACAATGGGACATTTTGTATGGTGCCCAAAAAAGGCAAATAAAGGCTGACTGGATCTTTACATATTATATGGATATTTCCATTGCCAAGTGTCTCCTCAAGCACATACGAAATTTGAATAACAAATTGAAAAATTGGGATGTCGCGATCTGGGGCCCAAGTCTGCTAATTTTGTTAAGAGTCATGCTATTGATATTCAATTGATATTCAATTACGACTCCATTACGATTAACACCAATTGGGTAGTCTGCAAAAACATAGAAGTAGTCACAATCGGATCGGACATAATGGAATCGTAATAGATTTTTTTTTTCAATTTATTGCGTGGCCATTTATACTAGTCTCCCGTCGTAATAATAGAGTTCATTGATTACCCTACAGTAGATGATAATGAGTGATGATAATATGAATGTTGAATGCTAAATGATATTCCCCGAAACCCTGAGTTCCAGTAACGATGTGGGACTTTACTAAGATCGGCTTGGATCTTAAAAAATGGTGCACGAATTTGTATAAAACGATTATTTCACTTTGTTATAAAAAAATCAGAGATTCTAATGCACATTTGCATTTTCTAAGGAGACTCTTAGTTTTCGAAAAAAGACCCATACGAAGAATTGTTAACAGCAATACAGCATGTTTATAAAGTGTAATTCTTGGTGTTTTATTTTTATTTTATAGACAACAGAAATACTAGCTGCCCTACTCCTGTAGGTCACGTGATAGGTTAGAAATTTAGGTTATAGGTTAGAAAAAAATAACCTCGAAATTTAAGACAATCGCTACGCTGCGCTTCGCGATTGTCTTAAATTTCGAGGTTATTTTTTTTTAGACAACAGAAATCTAGCTCAATACAAAAAAATGTTTTATAGCTCTTGATGGTTGGGGGGTGGGGATTCCCCCCTCTCCTATCTCTTTTCCCCTCCTCCTAACCATTTTCAATGACCTTTTTTACACATTTTAAGGTTAGTTTTAATGAGAACAAATGTTTATATCTCCATAACTATGTATCTCCTGTAAGTGGGAATGACACTGGGGGGTACCCCTAGACCCCCCTCCTCCCCTCCACCCCCCACTCCCCTAAATTCGTGCACCATTTTTTAAGAGTTTTACCCTAAGATCACACACGGGCTTCTTGAGAGAATTTGAAAAGTGATGTTGCAATGTTTTGTTTTATTTGCCCACCACCGAAATAATCCACCATTATTTCACATTAATTTAAGACAAAACACAAATTTTAGAAAACAAAAATTATTTTGTTCTATTGAACTGCCATTGAACTGTTTTGCTAGTCTGCTCTTCAATCGTGTTCCAATGTAACTCCATTATTGGCATTCTACTCTTATTTGACGTTTGTTTGACATTTTGATCAATGGACTCTCAGTGACAATTTTGCTATTGACGTACGATCGAGCAACAATACCATAAACAATAATGTTGTCACGATTATTTCGGACTTTTATAAAATTAAGAGGCCACTAAGAACATGTTTACGGTGGCGGTCAGGGTGTCGCAAAGGGGGTGCAGGACTTACAAAAATTTCGAGCAAAAACACACTTAACTTTTTTTTCACGAACTGACGAAAAAAAACATTGCTTTCAAAAAGAGATAGAAAATTTTCCAAAAAAATTTTTTTTTTTTTTGTTAAGTAAGTGTACATCGGATGCCGGCCCAGGTTCCTGCGGGGTTTTCCAAAAAAGAATTTTGAAAAATTGTGATAACAATTATACTTATTATTTTTTGTTATAACAGAAGTTTAACAGATAATTACATCGGATGCCGCTCATGTCGGAACCAAAAAATCGTCAGATTTTAGCTACGAAGCACCGTTTTTGAGATATTCGCGTTTTTATAAAAAGTTACCTTGAAATTTTTATAAGTGTCGGCTCAATATAAAAATCAATTCCATTCCATTACGATTACATTACGATTAAGACAAATTGGGTAGTCTTCAAAAACTTAGAAGTGATCTCAATCTAATCGTAATGGAATCGTAATAGACTCTAATTGGTGTTGCCTAAATCTACCAAGAGACCGAATGAGTGAACAAACTATTATTTTAGTTTAAATAATCGTTTTTTTAGTTTTCTGTGATTCGATTACAAATTATTTTGTTCGCAATGAAGTTACGGATAATAAAAAACCATATTTTTTTAAAAAAAGAGTAGAATGCCATTTTTCCACAATGGAGTTACATTGTAACACGATTGAAGAGCAGACTAGTAACATAGTCCCATGGCAGTTCAATGGAATGTCACTACAAAACCATTGGTCCTAAATGAGTAAGAGAATACCAAATGTGTCAAACAATTCCAATGCGATCCAATTGCGATTCAATTATGCCATACGTAAATTAGCAGACTTGGGCCCCGATCAGCTGACGACAATAGTATGGGAGGTCAAATTTTTTTGTCATTTTTGCACATTAGTTTCTTGGGGAAAGTTGTTCAGTTTAATGGTTGGAACTCAACCTTAATTTCATTAAAACGAATAAAAATTAAGGGTGTATACAGCGTGTCCCAAGAAATAGGGTCAGGCGGAAGTCTAGATTTAGAGCACCACTAGGGCTACCCGAATCGCCCCCATGGATGTTCCGCGATTTTTCGTAGTTTTGAGTCATGATTTTTTTTCAACATTGGAATTATTGTCTTTTCGATCGCTTCTGTTTAGCGCTATTATATTTCTGCGGCAAAGAAGGCTAAGAGTGGACGCGGTATGTTAGCCGTGTCGTTGGATTCATCTGATTCTGAAGATATTACTGCTCGACCCGCTGAATCTGTAATCAAGCTCGTCCAATTCGTGGAATGTTCAGTGATGCGGATCATTTGAATGAATACATCGCTTAAGTTTTGTATGATATACAACGACAAGCGTCCCGATTTACCACCTATTTTGAAACATGCAAGTGACATTCGAGCGTTGTCTTCAACGCTCGCTCAAACTCAATAAGATACCGTTAAGGAAAACGCACTTTACGCAGTTTAGTTATAAATCGTCTGTTCGTTTAAGTATCGTCGCTAATATGTATGGTGCTTTTGTTAATACATTGGAAGCTTTTTAACGAACGAAAAAACATTTTTGACATGGCGCATTTAGAGCCAAAACATCGTGTTTCCATGTTGATCGCGTCTGTTGATCACTGGTTTCACGAGCCTAGGAAACAGTGTTGATGAGTGAGTTCATTAATTCAAAGTTCAAAGATTTGAAATCAATCGCGACAAAGGATGTGTTCACGGAGGCATTGAACAAATTTATAAATATCCGATGCGGGATTGTGTTGGCAAAATTTAAAGGGTAAAATTTTACATGCATAGAAAAAAACTAGCGAGGGAACTGTTCCAGGCCTTTGGAATATAACAGTTTAGAATACTCAAACGCTGCCCAGCAATATCCCCGTGCAATTAACGGAATTCAGAGAAAGTGTTATGCAGTGCTACAAGAAGTAAAAGCGTCTAATTTTGGATTCGAGGTATATTCATGCCTTTGTTGCGATTTCAATAAGCCACAGAGTGCAATTGCACTTGAGTGCAATTCTCAAACCTTGGATTACCCCTGGTTTACTCCGTTGCACCAGAAACAGGGACATAATGTATAAAAAACAGTACGACACCCGAATAATGAATTACTGTTAAGGCTACGTATGAAAGATATCGTAATTTTTGTAATGGCCTACTCAAAATGCTTAAAATACATATGAAACCAATGAGCTTCATAGGGCAAAGCCGAATCCAAAAAAGTTATACGAGAAGTCACTCACACTACCAAGAGTAACTCTTCCGCTAGTGGTTAACTAAAATTGGGAACATCCCCTGAATATTCAGTCAACAATTTCAATAACTTTTTTGTTAATATTGGTAAAGATCTGGCGGATACAGTTTTAAAATTTCAAGACACCGACAACATCGACGTAGGTTCCAAGAGCTCCTTCTGTGGTTCTTTTGTTTTCCTAGAAACTGATGAACTAGAAGTAGAGCGTTTGATCAATTCTTTGCGGAATGATTGTGCGATTGGTATCATTTACTTAAAAGGTATATATGATACCTCCAATAACATATATGTATTAGTACATTATGATATAAGTGCGGTAAGTTGAAAATCACAGCAGAGGCGATATTGCTGGCCCGAGCCGTAGGCGAGGGCTACAAGAAAGCAGAGGCTGTAATTATCAAAGCGCACGTATGTCATACGACGTTTTATAACATATTTGCGAGGAAAACACATTTTCTGAAAATGACTGCGTGTTTTTGTTTTTTTTCTAGTGTATAAATCTTTGGTAAGCCAATATGTATTTTTCTTTGGACTTAGATGGTAATAGGCTGTCAATAACATTTTGTGCTTCACTTATTATTTCCGGTGGTGTAGACTGTAAATTTAGTTCTTCATTACTAAAACTAGACATATTTATTTTTAAACTTTCAAGGTAAAAGGCGACTAACGGACTAAAGACTGCACATACCTCCAACAGCATAGAGCGGCGACGGGCTCATCAAAATAATACTACCAACCCCTCCCTTCCCTTCGGTGTCGTAAAAGACGACTAACGGACTAAAGACTGCACATACATTCAACAGCATAGAACGACGATGGGCTCATCAAAATAATACTAGCAACCCTCTGCCTTCTCTTCAGTGTCGTAAAAGGCGACTAACGGACTAAAGACTGCACATACATGCTACAGCATAGAGCGGCGATGGGCTCATCAAAATAATACTACCAACCCCTTTCTTTTCTTGGGTTTCGTAAAAGGCGACTAACGGACTAAAGATTGCACATACAGCCAACAGCATAGAGCGGCGATGGGCTCATCAATATACCTATTACTACTAACCCCTCTCTTCCCTTCGGTGTCGTAAAAGGCGACTAACGGACTAAAGACTGCACATACATCCAACAGCATAGAGCGGCAATGGGCTCATCAAAATAATACTACCAACCCCTCTCTTCCCTTGGGTGTCGTAAAAGCGACTAACGGGCTAAAGGCTCCCACCTATGTTGTCCATAGATTCAAACGATTAGGAACTAATTTTTAAACTACATTACCGCACTAGTGCGTAGCTTATTACATTACGATGCTGAAATCGGTGTAATAAGAGCCACTTAACGAGCAAATGTGTTATAAACTTATTTACATCTTTAAACATCTAAGACACGTTGCAGACTCTAGTACCCCTTAAAATGGTATATGACGCTCTATGCCAGCCCTTATTAGGTTACTGCATATCATCATGGGGAGAGACTTACAAGACTCACTTATTAAGACTGGAACGTGCACAGAGAGCTGTACAGAAAGTTAGCACTTTTAAACCCTTCTGTTTTATAACGAAAGATCTTTACGAGCACTGTAAGGTGTTGTCGGTGCGTCAACTTTTCATTTCGTAAATTATTTTAAGGCAACACTCTGATATTCACTGATAAACCCTCCAAAACGCTACCGCTCTATACGTATTAAAAAGGTCCCCAATCCAAATATCTCCAGGATTCTTTCAGTCAAAAATGCAATTTTTTGGGTTTTTCTTATATTATAAAATTAATGGCAAATTAACAATTCACTCTAAAAATAAATACGCTTGTGAAAAGGTTGTCACTGGTTGGCTTTAGTTACGATGAAACAGAGAAACTTCTTCTACCGGTTTGCTGAACTTAGCAATTATTATTTATAAACCTTATATTTATTATTAAAATTTCTAAATTATTATTACTCACACTAGCTAATACATACATATATACACACACACTCACATACACACACACACACACACACACATACACACACACGCTTACACACACACCAAACTAACCAAAAAAATAATCATGTACTCATTAACTATTTACAACAACTAAATTGAATGTTTACTGCATAACTATAAGAATTATGAATATTACAACTTAATTATGTAAAAAATTCAGATGGATAGTATTTCAACTTAGTTTTAGCCTAATTTCTAGTAACTACTATCTGTTATGCTGTAACACGGAAGGTCGCTGGTATTTATAGCACAGGGTTTCCTAACTTAAGTACCAGCAGCTTATTTAACTATGTTTGAAATTGTAAAATTATCCATGTCAAATGTTACGTAATTGTTTTTGTGAAATAAATACGTTTATTATTAATAATCTCGACTATTATTCCCGGAAGGTTAGTCAGAGACTAGGCAATGAGGACCACAAAAGCAGTTCCATGTCTTAGTCCACGTTTCACCAAATAGCAACTGCACATGTGCTCAGTGTGACAGGTGGTGAGCCCATCGCCGCTCTATGCTGTTGGATGTATGTGCATTCTTTAGTCCGTTAGTCGCCTTTTACAACACCCAAGGGAAGAGGGGGTGGTAGTATTCTTTTAGTAAGCCGCTAAGCGGAATTACGACCGAAATTAACAGTTTCAATAAAACACAAAAGAATTAAAGAAAACTTTCTAAGAAGATGCTGACTTTGCATTAAAAACAAAGCTCGGCATATCGAAAACTTTTTATGAAAATAAACAATCTTAATTTCGTTATATTTCACCTCACCTCTCATAATAACTTTTTAGACTAAATACGCTTGAGGTCAAATTTAAATATGATACCGTGAAGATAGCTCTATCAATGTAAATTGTACAGATACTTTCTTTTTTATATCGCACTTGAAAATTTTGTAAATTTTAGGTATTCATGAAAAGTGAAGTTCTATATTTTTTGTGGCGCAATGGTATCCAACTTAACCGTAATTCTTTTTGGTTATGCAAATTATGTTATTTACCTAATTTATAAAAATAATGTAGTACTTACCTTAATAATTGAAGTCTCTGTGACCAAAAAAAAAATCGTACCACGAAAACTACGAAACATCGCGGAACATAGATGTAACGGTAAAGGTATGACCAAATGTTGTATAAAAAGCACAAGGAAAACATTTACGTGACTAAAAAATTGGGTAAAAGTGTGGAAGCTGACTATTATGTTTTATAAAAAGTATAACGTAACTTTTAAACACGGTTTATACTTGACTTTAAAGGAGCATAAATGTTTTGAAATTTTATTTATAAAACGATTTGCCTTTAATCCTTTCGGTTCACAAAATTTTTGTTTCCTTGTGGTGTTTGTGAAATAAAACAAGTTAAGAAATTGTAGATACATTATTGAAATTAATATTGAATCTATATTGTGCAGTTGCTAAATTCAAGATGACGTCTAGATTTCTATGGGAATGCCACTTTATTGATATTGTATGTGGTGATATTTAGTTTTTTACTGAAGCTCTCTAAAAATATCCAAAATTTCGCTAATTTACAATATATATTTTTTATTTTTTATACGTTTAAGGTCAGCCATTGTTGTACATGTCATCAGTAGACTGTTATTGGATTGTAATATAACTTTCACTCAACTAGACGTTTTTAAAACGACTGCAAATGAGCGCCATTGCTATTTGTTTTAGGGTTGACACAAACATGGTGGTGATCTAAGATGTAGACCAGTTTCATTTTTTCTGAAAGTTCCACTTCGTTTATATCGTTTCCAGTTATTAATATCCATTTTTTGTCGTTTTTATTTAAACTAAATAAGATTCTATTAAAACCACATAACGTCTAATTTTGTTTTATTAAAACCTTAATTGACCGTCTATAAAATATGCTGTTAAATAAAAGATATATAACAGGTTCACAGGAAACTGTATGATTGTCAAAGTTTTTGTTTTACGTTAACAAAACTAACTGTTGAATAAAAGGTATATAATAGTTACACTAATACCTTTATGTAATATTGAAGTTAACCATAATTCCACCACATAATCGTTATATTAATGTTTTTTAGAAACGTTTTTAAACCTACAATGTGTTTAGATGTTATAATAATTACTCTATTTCGACGACACTGTCTTTAAAAAAACCTTTTTACGGCTGAAACTTTCTTACGACTTAGACGTTTGTTAAATAAACGTTTTAGTTAAGACCATTATATTATTGTTGTATAATTTAGTTGAAAAAACGTTTATTCGAGGTCGTAATTAGACTTTTTAGTTAGACGACTTAATCGTCAGATGTACTACGTATATACGATAATAGAATTAGATAATAACCAATATACAACTCCTATATGATATAAAAGTCGTAAAAACCTTTATTTACACGACTTGTTTGCTGGTTGGGTAAATACCTACTCAGTGACTATGGGAAAATGGGGCTTCTATCTAACTTTTCTAAACAAATATCTATAAAAAAGGAAAGGAAAAAATCTGATACTGACGAACGATGTCGATGATTATAAAGTTAAATTAAACTTAATTTATTTAAAACTCGTTGCCCGCCCGCGACTGCGACCGCGTGACCACCCATACCACAATACCCCGTGACGATATAACCAAAAATTTTGTTTAGTATGTCTTTGAGTAAGTCATAATCCATCATACGATGTTCTCGAAAATTTTAGAAAACCATGAACTTTTAGTGTTCTCTTACAAACCTAATTCTCATAATAGTTAATCAATGTATCTTGTTACGAACTTCACCAACGAAATAACCATAATGTCTTCTTTTGAAACCACCGCACCTAAAATGAGTAAATTAACGTCCAAATTCCAAAAATATCCCGGCGCCCATACCAACGGCCTGCCTAAGTGCGTAATTGGGGCAATGACCATTAACTAACGTCCCATACAGCCGCGACTTGACTTCAATTCAATTCGGACCGAATTGTAATGACAAATTGACTACCGAAGACAGAGCAAATCATGTGTTGCGACGACCACACAATCGTTTTGATTATTAAATGAGCGTGATGTACTCTTGTAGGTTTTAAATTTGACCTAGGATGTATTGATGCTTTTCAGTTTTAAAGACATATGACTGTATGCTTCTAAGTTTGCGAACACTGTTTTGTTTTCAAATAATGTAATTGGCTGGAAAAATAAACAAGTTATGAGTTGCTTTTAATAACATGTACACTTTTAGGTTTTAAATTTAACGTCGTATGCGTTCAAGCACGAAAACTTCAACTAAAAATTGTTATTGACAGTTAAAAACAAAGCCAGTTTTGTGTACGGCGGACTACAGCGGCGGCGGCGGCGGCACGCTTGTAGGTTTTAACTTTTACACGTATGCTTTTGAGTTTGTGAACACTGTTTTGTTCCAAAGTACTTTACTATAATATGAAGTAAGCAAGCAATGTTAGCAGTCTAACTTATATGTAAACTCTACGCCATTATGAAAAAAACCGACACAAATTAATTTTGTATAATGTTTGTAGGTATTTATGCGAGATATAATCAATATAATTATAAAACGTCTTAAAAAAATCAGGACAATTATTAACCAACACGTTAATCGTCCTGGCAAGCTTTGTTTTAGGTGGGTTAATAGACTGGAACTTACTGCCGTACTTAGAGATGTCATTAAAACTTAATTGACGTCTCTGAGTATATCAGTACGGAAGTTAATGGTTCATTTTGTTAAAAAGAAAAATCTTTTTCCTTCATGTATTTTCACTGAGGCTGCTTTAATATTCTTAGAAATAAGAAGCAAATACCGTTTGCTAAATACCGTTCATAACAAATAGAATTAGTAGTATGATAAAAGGTGATAAATAAAAAAACTTAGTTTTTTTGATAAAAAAGACATAAACGAGCCATTTTAATATTTAAGTGTGCGTTGAATTTGCAAACGTTGCAGAGAAAAGCTCTCTAAATCTTAAGTTATATATATTATTATGTTTGATACTGTTACCTACATAATAATACTTATTAATACAATACTTAGAAGCGGTATTTAGGTGGTCAGGAACTTAAGACCAAAGGTCAGTCGGTCATTTATATTTCAAATGCCACCCGTATGGAGTTAACATTTGATATAAGTAGTTGCTTGCACTTTATGTTGATTAATTATTTAGATACTGTCCATAATAGTAGAGGAAAAGGATTAATAATTTATAATAGGCATGAATTAGTAATTTTGTGCTGGGCAAATACTATGTAGGTAAACATTTACAGAACAATTTTGCTTTAGAGAGACGATTAGACTTTCAATAAAATCTTAGAAATTGGTTATCTGCACACATGTTAATAAGGCGAATCACCGGTAATTGCTAAATCAAATGGATTATGTATTTACTATTAAATTACGCTCTTATAAAAATATATTATACACTAAAGTATATTGCCTAAAGAATGTGCTTATTTGTTACGCGATTAGATGTAAGTACTTTACTAGATTATAAAAAATCCCGAAAACAGGCCAAATAAAAGTCTATAACGGATGATTTCTTACATTTTTTTTAAATATTCGACCATAACATATAAATATTTATTTTGAAGTACTACAGAGAACCTGCTAATTCATTAAATCCTATAAAGTCTATATCAGCAAAAACCTATAAAAACCTACAAAACGCGCCTATATAAATTATACCCGTCCCGTGCCGTCCGTCGTACCTACTACGTCGAGAGAGCGAGAGAGAATCGCTCGAAAGGACTCGCCTTAAGGGGCCCTATTACATTTCGACTGCGATTTATCCGTAAAATGGTCAACTTTGGCGTTCTCGATCTCAGAAACCAAAAATATGAACAGTTTTGACTTATTGAATAATGTAGACTAGCTATTGGAATAGTGCGTAGCGGCCTCGCTTTTTGTAAATGCTTAATTTTTTATGTAAACCCAAAATTACAAAGAGATTTTCATAAAATGCGCAAAGGCACTTTTTTGAGCTCATCGATTGAACTACTGTTCTAAACAAATGAAATAAAAAAATTTAATGTTATCTCTTATATAGTCGTATAGTACGTAGTGGCCTCGGAATTTTTAGATATAATTGATTTTATATAGAAAAAAATTTTATTCTAAACCAAAAAACTTCGAAAATCGCTTTAAGTTAACTGTGAATTTCTCCTATCTACGACAATATTATTGGGCAAAATTTATACCAGGATAATTGTTACTTCATGGGGAATATAGATTTTATAATAAATTATTATCCCATTTCGATAAAACTGATAAATACAACTGCAAAATTACTACAAAATGCGATGCGCCGGCCGTCCGAATTCAACTTATTCTCGCAGAGTGGAGATTTGTAATATTAAGCATGAATTTATTATCCTATTTCGATAATAACGATAAATACAACTGCAAATTTACTACAAAATCCAAAAATGATCATTTAACGCAAAAATCACATTTGAGATTAAGGTAATAATAAGCCTCTTAGAATGGATTTGACCAAACTGGAATAAGGTCCTATACCTAGATTAAACGCCGAATTTGTATAGACTAATCTCGGAGTAAGTCTTTTTCCAGTTTGGTCGAATCCACCCTTAATAGGATATGTTATACTCGAATTGATACGATTTATTTAGTGATTAGTGATGTTACATACGACTATCGATGCACAATGTCAATGGCTGATTGATCATAATCGTATCAGCCTATAAATGTCCAATTGCTGGGCACAAGCTTCCCCACATGGACAGATTGGGCCACAACCCAATATCTGATTGATACGACACTCTATAAATTAAACTTCTAATCTTTGATATACTTATCTGTCATCAACATAAATAACGACGCTCGCTCGATGGCACATAAAATACCAGCTCGATCCGTAATGCTAAATGAATAATAATTGTTCTATTCGATTATCATTTTATAATGATAACAATTGTTCGATTTATGGAGTAGGTAGGCCCGCTCATTGAGTGTATCATAAAGCTTACAACTTCATGTATCGTGATAGCATACAAAAACCTCCGTAATAATCCCAAGTTTTAATTAATGAAACTGTTGGATAGCTCAATCCGCTTGTTCAAAGTTCTGACAAAGCGTCTCTTCCTAACACAGACCGTTATATGGTCAGTGCTTCCTAATGATATTTATGCTTATTTTTATTTCAAGTTATAATTAAAAAACGTTTCATGAGAATGTGAATAAACTTGTGGAAAGTTAAACTAAATCCTATTTATAAACAAAAACAAAACAGTACCTCATAAAAAAATAAAGCACAGAGTCTTAATTGAATTCGCTACTAACCCAACGACAGTGTTTGGGCGGGCAGGCTTTATTGATGCTTGCACCGCGCCGCCCGCCCGCCGCGTGCCCGAGCGACCTGGGTTTGACCTTGGAACGCGGGCGGGTTGATGCATGCCGCTTGGCATTTGTTTTAGCCCTTTGCATGTTCATTCGTAAGAAAAACAAGTGCCTACCTCAATCGTGCTATTACAGTTTTCGACACCATTGCAAAGATGTTAGGTGTCAATTGTGAAAGCTTATGTAATAAAATTTTGTGAGTGCTGTTACGTATTATTTTGTGTCTTAAGCTTTATCTTGAAGAAAAGATGGATGGATTATTTAAGGAATGATATTAATAAAAAAAGGAGTGACTTCTCAGATGACGGCTGATAGAAGAATTTAAGGAAAAATCATTTTGCGCCCACCCCAAATAAAAATGAACCAGGGGCAGGAAGAAGAGAAAGAAGAAGAAAATTAAACTGAATCGTGAAAACTTATGTAAGTTGTCTGTCAATGTTGACATAAAGAAACTGAGAACACGTGGAAAATGTATGGATTTTTCGTAATAAATATAAAAAACTTTTTCCTAGATAGCTTGTAAGTTTTGTGAGTGTTTAAATTGTATGTAATGTTTACAGTTAAGGTGACGGGTTTTTTTCATTATATTTTTTCGTAAATGTTTTAAGTCTGGCAACATTTAACATTTTAGTCTATCGTATAATCAAGAAATACTTTTTTATTACACACAAATAAAAAAACAAGCAGAACATTTACAAAAAAACCTTTCAAAAAGTTATGGTAAGTACTTATCAAATAAAAACTTAAATGAGTCCAAAAAACACTATCAAACCGTACGAAATTGGAATAAAAACCGCACATTCAGGCCACTTACCATTACATGCGTTCCCTGGCGGCTGTTCATTGTGATGCATTGCTCGGAGCACCGTGATGCGTGTGGATCGCGCCCTTTCATGTCACAAGAGAGACTGATTGTGCGAATGAGCACCGGCTGAAACACTGACCAGCACCTCGCACCCCGCGCCCCGCCCCGCAGCCCGCCCCGCGCCCCGTCCCGCTGCCCGCGGGCCGCATGCGCGTGCTGAAAGGACGTTATTCTCCTGAACACGAAACCTACTGCCGCAACTCATGTGGCGACGTAGAATCTTAGCTTTTGTCACGTCACGCTCACGAGCATGGAACGATTTGTTAGCCGTAGGTCGTACGCAATTCGTCCATTTCGCATTTTGCCGTTCGCCTACTACTCAATTCGTCAATAATTTGATTCGACCATTTCGTAAATCGTTTTGTCTTGACTTTAAAAAATAATAAGTCATACGTTAATTTTTACAAAAGCCAGATTTAAATATCGAAGCGAAGTCGTTAGAATCCTTTAGACTCATAAAACCATATACGCGAAACACCACCTTTACGCAAAACACATAACTAGTTCGCGGCATTGGTCTAATACGGGGTTTCTCAATATGCCCCCATAAATACAATGGCAAAAAGAAATATCTTTCTAAATATTAATGTGATGGGTGGGCTTTGTTTTGTGGCGCAAATTGAGTCAACATTAGGAGTAATTTTAGACAACGTTAACTTTATTTCTGACTCTGTACTGCGTTGATATCATCATGACCAGGGTGTAAAAACCCAATCACACATAAATATGTTATAGCGAATGGGTAAAAGGAAATTCACCGCTTTGCGTGAAAGTTTGGGATATTCTTCCTGTCCTTCCCAAAAATCAATAAAAGACATCCTCTTTCAACCAGTTTGAAGAGTTTCATTCATCCACGGACATTCTAGTTATGACTCCTGTACTCTGCTTAATACAAACTAGAACTTATGCTCTCGGTCGTAAACAAAAATGGGCTTCGAATCCAGCCATCTTCATCATTATAAAAATATCTTTAAAATACCTTTTCAGTTCGTCGGAGAGCTGAGAAAGATGAAAAACAATTTCAGTCGAACACGCTCCTGTCAATCGTCATGCCACCATAAGGTATAACATATCATAACCCCTTACCGCCGAATGGCAAACTCCTAGGGGTTCGCGTACTCCACTTTGCGAAGACCCCCTGGTCTAACAGATGCAAGCGAAATGTTGTTACATGACGTAACGAAATAGTCGCACGCTCGCACGGTTTACGGAAGTTAAAATGGTTGCACTAAACACAACTACTTGGTTCTTTACAGTGACAAAGTCTCAAGCGATAATACTTTGGACTAGACTACTAGGTATGTTGACATTTTAAATTCTCAGACGATAACATTATAATAAGTGATGTTTCTAAATACTTATAAAAATATAAATAAAATCATTATATTTGTGTCATTTCTTATTTTAATAATCGGCCAAGGGTGCAACTTTTAAGCTTAAAAATCGCACCATATTGGGCGGCCAGTCGGCTGACGGAGTAGGTTTAAAGTTGAGGTACTGTATGCTAGACAATATCCATGACATAGTCTAATGAATGAGCCAGTGATACCCTACGCGGCGTGTGACGACGAATAAACTAATTAAATCATCGAAGCATTTCAAGTTTTCACGATTTATTTTTGATTGTCACATTATTAGACTGATAGCAAATAAAACAAAAGAAAATTAGTAAATGTTAATAATAGATAGTTACCTAAATTGGGAAAGGTCTGATCTAAACGGATGGAGCTTTTGTCGATGTAGGTACCTAATTAGATTTTTACCTCCAATAGTTTAACATATTCAGTAAAAATTAATTATGTTCAGTAATATAAATCATCATCATCCGCCCATAAACGTCCCACTGCTGGGCACAGGCCATTCCACATGGAAAACAGCACGTGGCTCCCCATTGACCCATCACTATTATTCACGGTAGCCCTATCCGCTACCAGAAGATTACAGACTCTTTCACCCTCAAAGATATTGCATGTTTATGGCAATCATTTTCTCAAAGGAGTCTAGAGTGACAGGACGAGGTTGTACCAAAAGATCCCAATGTTTCAAATTCAAATTCAAAATATATTTATTCAATAAACTCAATTAATAAGTACTTTGAATCGTCCAAATCTTTTTAACCTACCACCCATTCAGGACGTCATTTTTTAACTGTGGCAAAGAACGGGCGCAAGAAACCACAGCGCAAAGAAACAACGACATTTACAAAAAAAAAAAAGAATATGTCGTTACCAGGTCATAAAATACAAAATATGAATTTAAAAAATAATAACTTAAGCAATACAAAACTACAATACAATGTAAGTATCAATTAATAATAGACAATTAGAAATAGCTGTTGGAGTAATTGGAGCATTTCAGATCCAAGCTGTTTTGTCTTCTGTGTAATCTGACACTTTATAATAAGCTTTTTTATAAAGCTTTTCTTTGATTTTGATTTTAAATTTAATAAGATCTAATTTCTGAATATCATGTGGTACTTTGTTGTAAAATCTTACACACAGACCCTTAAAAGAATTATTTATTTTATGGAGCCTAGTATAAGGTACTGCTAATTTGTTCTTACTTCTAGTGTTTACATTGTGAATATCACTGTTTTTTGAAAATATTTCAATATTTTTATGAACATAAATCAAATTTTCATATATGTATTGTGATGCAACAGTCATTTTATTTATATCCTTAAATCTCTCTCTGAGAGAGTCACCAGCCTTTAGGTTATAGATTGCTCGAATAGCCCTCTTCTGCAGCACAAAGATAGTTTGAATGTCGGCAGCATTTCCCCACAGTAATATGCCGTACGACATTATACTATGAAAGTAACTGAAATAAACTAATCTAGATGTATCAACATCAGTTAACTGACGGATCTTCATTACTGCATAAGCCGCAGAGCTAAGTCTATTCGATAATTTAGCTATATCTGGGCCCCACTGAAGCTTGGCATCTAACGTGACGCCTAGAAACACAGTGGTGTCCACAGGATTCACACTCCTATTTTTTGTACACTAGTTGTTACTTGCTTAACATTAGGCAATACAAATCTTACACATTTCGTTTTTCCCTCGTTTAATAGCAAGTTATTTACACTAAACCAGTGAACAGTCTTTGAGATCGCATTATTCACACCGTCATAATTTGTGTGTCGTCGTTTCACTTTGAATAAAAGTGAAGTATCATCAGCAAATAATACTATCTCATGACTGTCTTTTATAAAATAAGGTAAGTCATTAATATAAACCAAAAACAAGAATGGACCAAGTATTAAACCCTGCGGAACTCCCATTGTAACCACTGATCCCGGAGATCTTTTACCGTTAATGTCGACCTTCTGAATCCTGTTACTCAAGTATGAGATTAGAAGGCTCAAAGTAGCATCCCTAATTCCATAGTGGTTAAGCTTCCTGACCAAAGTTTCATGTAAAACACAATCGAAAGCCTTGGATAAATCACAAAATACCCCTAGGGCATCCTGTGATTCCTCCCAGGTATCAAATATTTGGATTAAAAGCTCAACACCGGCGTCAGTTGTTGAGCGACCCCTAGTAAAACCATACTGTTTACAATGTAAAAGTTTATTTCTATGAAAATGAATTTGAATTTGGTCTAGCATCAACTTTTCAAAAATTTTACTAAATGTGGGTAGCACAGAAATAGGTCTAAAATTAGAGGGGTCAGAAGTGCTACCTGATTTAAACAATGGAATTATTTTACTATGTTTCATTAGGTCAGGAAAAACACAGTCAATGCATTCGTTAAATATGCAAGCTAAAACTGGAGCTATTGTCATAATTACTGATTTAGCGACATCCACGGAATTACCCCACAGATCAGCAGTTTTCTTTTTATTGAGAGTGTTAAATGTTTTTAATATATCTATAACACAAATTTATGGAAAACTAAAATTACTTTCACAATCTTTAATATTTTCCTTCAAAACAGATTCAGCTACAGTGGGGGAGGAAATCAAGGCGTTTGTAGTTGAAACTGGAATGTCAGTAAAAAACCTCTCAAATTCTGCAGCAACATCAGCATCAGAAGTCAAGGTTTTATTATCACAATTTAAATTGTGATAATAAAACTCATTATTACGACTTTTGACCTTTCCTGTTTCACTATTTATAATATTCCATGTCATTTTTATTTTGTCATTACTATTCTTAATCTTAGAACTCAGATAGTTTGCCTTGGCTAATCGGCATACTCTTTTAAATAACTTTGAATAATTTTTAACATATAATTTGAAGTCGTCGCTGGTGTTATAGTTGCGTTCACCATAAAGTTCATAAAGGCGTTTCCTACTTTTGTGAATACCAATTGTAGCCCATTCATTAAAAGATGCAGTACCTCTAACCGAGATCTTTTTTGGAACAAAAGATTTATTAAATTCTGAACAATACATGTTAAAAAAATCATTATAAAAGACATCAGGGTTGTCATTGTATTCTAAATAATTTAATTTTGTATCTAGATTGCTTTTAAAGCGCTCCAGCCGACCTGCAGTTTTTGGCACAACAGTGATATTCTTTTTCATCACTTGCTTACGCTGGTGTGGAAAACTGACCATTTGGCCACAATGATCAAAGTCATTAATTAGTTATTAATAATTTGCTTAGCCAGTGGTTTTACATTTGTATATATGTTATCAATACAGGTGGCCGAAGTGGCAGTTATTCTTGTCGGCTCCAAAAATAAATGATTCAAATTGTGTGATAGAAATAAGTTTTTAATTTTAGTTGACAATGTGGAGTTTTCTAGTAAATTTATATTAAAGTCACCGCAAACAATTATTGTTTTACCTACTTTGCGGACTTTACGCAATGTCTCATCCATAACTTTTTCAAAAAAATCATATAATGCTGAAGGAGATCTGTATATACTTATCACAACAAACTGCTCCAACTCCACACAAGCTATTGCTATTGTTCGTTCAACCGAGAGGCTCACTATGTCTTTGCGTTCCTTTAATTTAAACTTTTTACTAACAATAATTAAGGAGCCACCATGTATTGCATTTCCTCGACTGAACGAACTTCCTACCAAATGATTCTTAAAATTGAACATGAACTGATGGTCACTAAAGCCAGTGCTCGGTAATGCAAAGAATATCGATATTATTACAGTTCATGAACAATTCAATCTCTAAATCTTTGCCCATCATTCCTTGAATGTTCTGGTGAACAATGTTCATAGATTCTTTTAATGATTGACCGGGGCTTTATAAAAAGCTATTTTTACATTGATTTAATTTCATTTTATTTACAAACATTTTGCAAGAGAGTTCCTCTTTTGTCTTATAATTTAATTCCAATAATTTGCTAGAGGTGTCCTCTATTGTCTTATAAGCTAATTTAAATTATTTGGAACATATTTCAAAGTCTGAATTGGCATGTCAGTATGTTGCAGCTCAATAGAAGCCGCTGAGCTAGCCATGTTATTGGCTAAATACTTAAAATAAAATGATAGCGAATTTGCTATCTGTCGCTTAAAATACGTCTTAAGATAATATTTATCTTTTGTCAATATAAAATTATTATCTAATAATTTATTTATGTCTATTATTTCTACTTTCTTATCATAGAAAGCCATTGTATTCAATGTCAAATTAAGCTTAAATCTATAATTATTTTCTTCGTGTGGCAAATTTTTACTGTGAGGAAGTGTGAACATTATAATTTTTGGAATATTTAAAGAAAGTAATTTTTTATAAAAGTTAACTAATACTTTTTTGTTCACATTTCCCCTTTTCCCAATTAAAATAATCGTTAAAATAATGTCGTGCTGGAACTCAAAAATTTCCTCTTAGGAAATAACCTAAAATTACCAAATTAATAATTTACCACTTTTTTAAATTATAGAAACTACTCCCGTAAAAAATTTTAAAATTCTTCAAAAAACAAAAAAGTACCAAAAAGCTTAAAAAAATTTTGGACAAAATTTCAAAAATTTAAATTCTTCCAAAACTTAAAATTAACCTAATATAAAGTCAAAAACATACAAAAATTAACTTTTAGGCTTAGAATAACAACGCTATAGAAACCAAGTTCGCGCGCCTATTTTGAAGCACATTAATTGGAGCCAGAAATGGCACCCTACGCCGGACCGCTCCGTAGTGTTCAATGTGACAGCGCGCCGAACGTGTCTCGCGAAAACAAAAAAAAAATGACGGTTTGTGCAGTTAAATTGTGTCACAACACATCTGAAAAACAAAAGATGTATAATAACATCACTTTTCACAGGTAAGCTTTCAGTATTTCATAGTATCTTGTAGTTAATTAGGTTAAAATATAAACGTACTGCAGTGTGATTCTCTAAGTTAAAGTCTCGGTAGCAGCGGCCTGCGCAGTGCTGTCTCTTTCATATTCATAGAATTGGAAAGAGACAGCAGATCACGGCCATGCGCGCACGTCACGCGTGTGTGAATCGGTTTAGTGCTTCATTTTTGACAGAGCGCTTGTATGAAGACTATCTTTCTATAGCGTTATTATTCTAAGCTTTTAGGAAAAGGACAATGGCAGGGTACTATGGAAATTTTGTACAGGCCTACAATTTTCATGTTTGGCAATGAGACTTACACATTTGGTAGATTATATTATTGAAAATTACTACATAAATTAACAGAATTTTAAATGTTGGGGTTTAAAAGTTAAACTTGTATTTCGATAATTTTTTAAGGTTAGGTTTTTCCCTGTATTTGATTGACATTGACAGTTGAATGACTGGGAGGGACGGACAATGATTCGGACAGTAGGTAACAAAATAAATAATTAATCTGAAAATGTACGTTCGCGCCTTGATTGATTGATTTATAGATCAATCGTGAATCGGACTAAAATAGGTAGGTAGGGTACATATGTAGTGCATTTCAATATTAACTAAGTAAGTAAGTACCTATGTATTGTTAGCCCGAGTTCTAGATTCTAGAAGATAGATAGATAGGATAGGATAGATACCTATCAAGAGCTGCTGCGACTGTGATTATTCAGAACTTTGTGCTTGTTTATTTAAAACAAAAAAAGACATAACTACCCATCTGTGTTTTGGTAAAAAACAGCCAAATACTTAAAACATGATGAAAGTCATAGATGTAAACAATAGAAGTAGGTATACACGTTCCCACTTTAGAGGTCTCAACTTTAGACTACCTACCTACCTATACCAACATTTTGTTGAAATCATCTCTTATCCTACATATTTATTATTATAAATGCGAAAGTGACTTGTTTGTCCTTCCTTTACGCCCTAACTAAGCAACCAATTGACTTGATCTTTGAAAGAACGAATAGTAACATAGGCTACTTTTTATGCCGATATTGCTATAGGAACGCGAATCACGCGGGTGAAACCGCGGGCAGAAGCTAGTGGTTAAAATAATTGTCTCTGAGATAGGAATATTAGTCTACTAGGTACTGCTCAGAATGCATACTTACTTATATTTACAGTACTTACAATCGAGGATCTTCCCAGTAGATACTACTAATAAATTACTTCATCAAAGGCAAACAATATAATATCATACTAAAAAATATGATGAAAACATTTTAAATAAATCAGAAACTCGACTGGTCTTTCTACAGGGAAGTTTCACAATTGTACATACACACAAACAAGTAATGTTTTTCTATATTAGCATTTGCTTAGTGGAAATAAAACAATAATTTAGTTTGGTCACATAAATAATATTAAATTATAAAGTAATTAAGGGCACTCTTAAAGTAACATCATCGAAAAGTGGAGCAGGTCTAGTCATGCCTTCATGGCGAGAAAATCTGTGAGCAGCACCCAACAGATCGTAGCCCCACAATGCAGTTAAAACTCTGGCTGTCCACTTCTACGTGAAGCTCTTTGAGCTCGGAGCCAACAAGAAACACAAGCTTCATTTTCTGAAGAAAGCTGAAATAAAAAAAATCACAATTAAATTACAAAAGTAACAGAGTGTAAAGTAAATATTTTTTAATTTTACACCAATTAGCCTAGCCCGCTGACCTCTCTATAATACAAGAATGCTGACCTAAATATTTACTATCTTGAGCGTCTCAGGTAGCAAATTGATAGTTTAAGTAGGTCAGTGGCCTAGCCCCAAAGTAAGCACTGGAAGGCTTGTGATATGTTATACTAGGCCAATGTGTAAAAATGCAGTTGTGATAGTAGTAATAACAGAGGCGAGGGATGTGTTTGGGGAAATACGGCGAAGGTAAGCCGGCCAAGAATTTACAAATCAGACAATAATAAACATGGAATGTTTAACTCATTGATGGCACTAATTACTGACATAATTATTAAGATCTGCATGGTGGATCCCTGGCGTGGGATTTCTTATAGGAAAGCCGATGGGATTCGGAATGTATGGTATATATATATGTATTTAGTAGAATTATTATATAGGTAAATAGTCATGGTCTCAGGTACAAATGCTCGTATTCGTCATAGAAACATTTCCCCCTACTGGGATTCAAACCCAGGAACTCAGAGTAGGTATCATCACACAAACCAGTGTACATATTACTTCACCACGGAGGTAGTCAATAAGTAAATATATGTAAGGTGTTACCTCTCGTGGTCTAATCCAATTGAAAATTATGTTATATATTTTGGGGGTTAAGTTGCTTGCGTCCGTAGGTTTACCGTGACCGTGACCCCTGGGTGGTGCTAAATGAGTGACACCAACTGAGTGGTAGAGCCACGCTGCGTTGCAGCACGCATTGGGTCGGCTCGCCCGGCGTAATACCACCCCCTCACGAATTTTCGGCGTAAAACAATGGCACTCTGTGCTGTTGTGTTTCGTCCGGCGAGTGAGGGTTCCGGAGACCCCTTCCCCCCCCCCTCACAATTGATATGGCAGCGAACTTTAATCTAGATTTACCCCAGGGGGGTACCGACACATCCGGTGTCGGAGAATCCCCCCCTGAGCGTTCTCGCTCAGGCTGCCCTACGTATTCTGGGGAGGGCAAAAGTCCGCTCGTGCCAAGGCATGCTGCAGGCAGGAGAAAGGCAAGACAATTGGCACCCCCTCCTTCGCTTCGCGTGGACTTCTGCAATATCAGGGGAATCCACTCTAACTTGAGCGCCGTCCATTACCACCTCGAGACGGCGAAACCGGCCTTGCTCTTCCTTACCGAGACGCAGATATCCCCCCCTCCTGACATCTCGTACTTGCGCTACCCGGGATACAACCTGGAACATGCATTTGTGCCACGAGCCGGTGTTTGTGCCTATGTCAGGGAGGATATGTGCGTTCGTCGCCTTGGCAATCTTGAAGATAGGGACCTCTCCATCTTATGGCTGCACGTCGACTGCGGACGTCATCCGCGTGCCTGTATAGGTCCCACAGCGGTAACATCGGAACTGACCAACTTATCGAGACCGTCCAAACAGCGACAGACTCCCTTCTCCAACGGATCCCCTCGGCCGAGATTGTGGTATTGGGAAACTTCAATGCCCACCACGTCGAATGGCTTCGTTCACGCACAACTGACCACGCGGGTAGAGCCGTTCATGACTTCGCTTTGGCCTACAGTCTGTCCCAATTGGTAACCGAGCCAACACGGGTTCCAGATGTGGAGGGCCATGCACCTTCTTTATTGGACCTTCTGCTGACCTCGCACCCAGACGGCTATCAAGTTTCTGTTGATGCACCACTAGGCTCATCAGACCACTGTCTGATTCGCAGCACTGTGCCTCTCACAGAAACTTCAAAACCGCAACCAGCGGCTAGCCGTCGAGTCTGGCATTATAGGTCAGCGGACTGGGATGGGATGCGAAGCTTCTTTGCGTCCTACCCGTGGTGGCGAGTTTGCTTCTCGCTGGATGATCCTGATGTCGCCGCTGACTCTGTCGTTGATGTGATACTGCAGGGAATGGAACTTTTCATTCCAAACTCTGTGGTTCCCATTGGCGGCAAGTCCCAACCACGGTTTGGTCGTTCCTGCAAAATGGCGTCTCGCCAAAAGCGACAACATTACCAAGCCTGGGCTAATGCGGTGTCATCAAAGGATCCAAACACCAGTGCGCTCAGAAAGAAGTACAACTTTGCCGCCAGATCCTTTAAGAAGGACATTGCCAAGGCGAAGTCATCATTCATAGGTAGAACTGGCGAGAGGCTAGTGCGTCTTCCTTCGGGGACGCGTGCGTTCTGGTCTCTCGCCAAAGCTATCTTAGGGAATTTTTGTCAGCCGTCCCTTCCACCATTGCACAAGACCGATGACTGCCTGGCCTATACTGCAAAGGAGAAAGCCGATCTCTTGGGCTCTCTTTTCGCATCAAACTCGACCTTGGACGATGGGGAAAACTCTCCACCAACCATACTGCATTGCGCTTGTACAATACCAAACGTTCAGTTCCTGCAAAGGTCAGTTCGTAAGGCTCTTTTTTCCCTTGATATCCATAAGGCGAGTGGGCCTGATGCAGTTCCACTCATTGTGCTTCGGACGTGTGCTCCTGAATTGGCACCAGTTCTAACGCGACTTTTCCAGCTCTCTTTCACCACTGGCGTCGTCCCGAGCTCTTGGAAGACAGCCCTTGTCCACCCGATTCCAAAAAAAGGCGATCGCTCAGATCCGTCCAACTACAGGCCAATAGCTATTACCTCTTTACTCTCCAAAGTAATGGAGTCCATTATAAACCGCCAGCTCTTAAGGTACCTAGAAGAGAACCAGCTACTAAGTGATCGCCAGTATGGTTTTCGTCGCGGTCAATCGGCTGGTGATCTTTTAGTGTACCTTACTCACCGATGGGCGGAGGCAGTCGAGAGTAAGGGGGAGGCACTGGCAGTTAGCTTGGACGTAGCGAAAGCTTTTGACAGGGTATGGCACAGGGCTCTTCTCTCTAAACTTCCATCATACGGGCTTCCTGAGAAATTGTGTTCATGGGTTGCCAGCTTTCTTACTGGGCGTAGCATCAGAGTCGCAGTCGACGGTTCGTGCTCCGACATGAAGCCCGTGAATGCTGGAGTCCCGCAGGGGTGTGTGTTGTCCCCTACTCTGTTTCTTCTGCATATCAATGACATGCTGCATAACAACAGCATTCATTGCTATGCAGACGACAGTACTGGGGATACGCTCTACACCGGGCGAACTAACATGTCTCTAGAAAGCGTCATCGTGAGCCGGAATAAACTTGTGACTGACACCGAGAACATGTTAAGTCATGTCTCGGATTGGGGCCGACATAACCTAGTCCGCTTTAACCCCTCCAAAACACAAGTTTGCGCATTTACCGCGAAAAAACATCCCTTCGTCGTACCTCTGAACTTTAAGGGAGCTCCCCTTGATACCAATCCGATTATTGGAATCCTTGGCGTCGATATTTCGAGTGACGTTCAGTTTCGTGGTCATTTGGAAGGTAAAGCTAAATAAGCTTCGAAAAAGCTGGGTGTGCTTAATAGAGCGGGTCAGTATTTCACGCCGGCCCACTGTTTACAACTGTATAAAGCACAGGTCAGGCCGCATATGGAATACTGCTCCCATCTCTGGGCTGGAGCACCCCACTACCAACTCCTTCCATTTGACCGCATTCAACGCAGAGCTGCTCGAATTGTCGGCGACGTGGTTATTTCAGGTCGGCTCGATCCACTGGCTCTTCGGAGAGACGTTGCGTCTCTCTGTATATTGTACCGTATATATCATGGGGAGTGTTCTGAGGAATTGTTCGGCTTGATCCCTGCCGCTAATTTCCTTCACCGCACTACACGCAATGCAAGTAGTTTCATTCGTCTTTTTACGTGAAACAAATCGATAAGAAAATCAATCTTAAAAATAATATAAATTATAAATATCAAAAGTAAATAATCAACTACTAAAAGATAAAAAGTCTGTAATTGTATAGGTCTAACCTATAAAATACTTGCACAAATAAGTATTTAATAAAAACTAGATTAACAATAATAAGACTTAATCGGCTATTTGAGAATCGATTTCAAAATCGATAAATCGATATTTTTATGCCAGGCAACTCTGACAGCAGATTTTTGTTTTGCGTATAGTATCTGCTAGTTAAAATGCGTTTCGTTATTAGTTTTAGTATTATTATTTCGCTTTACGATTTTTCTTTACCCCGGACTTCTAAAAATATAACATTTACTGGAAAATAATGAGAAAAAATTAAGGAACCAACTATGCAAATATGGTACCAAAACTTGAACATTGTGGGGTTATACGCCAGTACGCGTTCTCCTTTTCTAAATAAAAATCTCTCGAAAATCAACTTTGATAATTAAAATTAAGCCCAACCTAACCCTAACCTAACCTAATATGGCACACGTTACTAGCCCACAACCGGGCGAAATGAGTGAGCCGGAGACGCCGGGACTGGTAGAGAGGTCCTACATGAGGGTAAAGGACGTGGAGTCCTTCGAAACCATGGCTCGACGATATTGCAACCGAATAACTGAGGCGGTTCGGTCGGGCAAGTCCATCACATAGCCGAACAAGGAAATTATCCTTGATGCCGCGACCAGAATAGACCGCTGCCTGACCAACCTGTTCGACTCTGCTGACGTGCCGGACCTCTCGCAAGAACAAATCAGCGAGGACAGTGTTCGGGAACTTAGCCACAAGCTGGACAACAGCATGAGCGCCGTAGTCGCTATCCAGAGCGAGGCATCGGCGGAGATCCGGCGAGAGGTGTCTCAGAAGGTCGATGAGATGATGGCTTAACAGTCGCGTCTCGAAGACCTTGTGCAGCTGACCGCTAACATGGTCACGGCTGCACTGAAGGAGATCCCCCTCGCCCAGGGTCCGCCGACCGGTACTCATGCTGTCCACACGGTCCAAGAAGCCGAATTCCCGAACGCTCCCACTTACGCTAGCGTTGCGGCAAAACACCTGCCCCCCCACACCCGAAACGTACCCGGCAATGATTGTGTCGTCCTATGATTGCACCCTAAAACCTCCGGAGGTGATGTCTCTTTGGAAAAAGGAGATATCCTTCCGGAGACACAAGTATGCGCCCGTAAAAATACTGCCTATCCGAAACGCCAAACTACGGGTCGAATTTGAGCGCAGGGAGCAGTGCGAAGAAACTATTGCACGTCATAACGATAGCCCTAACTTCGCCGCCGAACGGGCAAGCGACGACCACCACTGCTCATCCTAAAAGGTATCTCTAAGGTTGTCACCCCTGAGAAGCTAGTTGAGGTCCTCGTGACACAAAATGACGTGGAGCTATCTCGTATCTGCTTCCTCACCTCAAACAAAAACCCGGCACTGTACAACGCGGTTGTAGAGGTGACCCCCGAGATGCGTAAAGTCATCCTCGCTCTCGGGAAGCTCAACGTGGACCACGGTAGGGTCCACGTTGAGGACTTCAGCCGCTTTGTGCAGTGCCACCAGTGCCTGCAGTATGGACACACTAAATCCAAATGCAAGTCGGAGAAAAAACCCTGTGCCCATTGCGCTAGCCAGGGGCACCGAATATCTGAGTGCCCAAACAAGAACGAAAAGGCTAAGTGCTACAATTGCTCAGCGCACAACCTACGCATGGGCACTATGGTTAATACCGAATACAACGCAACGGATGGTCGCCAATGCCTCCGTATTAAGTCAATGGTTCTGCGCCTGCAGAACCAGACGGACTACGGGAATTAAGATTGCTAAAGTAATTCGTTCAAATTATTAAAAATTTAAAATACTAAACTCAAATTAATAACAAACCTAAATTAACTTAATACAAATAAAACCTAACTTAACTAAAATTATACTTAATAAAACTTAACAAATAAACTTATAACTAGATACCTTATATTAAAATACTTCAAGAAATTATTAAAAATCTGATGCAAATTAAAAATAAACTTTTCAAAAGACTTAAATTACTGTAGTTTTTAAGTAATTAAAAAACTTAATACTTACAGTGTTTAATAATAAACTTAAATGCCTAATAACAAAATAAAACCCAACTATAGCATACTTATAAAACACAAATAAATATTAAGAAAGTTAAATCTAAAATCTAAAGTTAAATTAAAACTAGAATAACCGGAATTTACCATAAAAAATTTAACTCAAATAAATCATCATCATCAGCCTTTAAACGTCCCACTGCTGGGCACAGGCCTCCCACATGGAAAAACATACATACATACATACCTACATATATACACATAATCACGACTGTTATCCCCGAAGGGTTAGACAGATACTTTTTTTTTGTAAGAAGTAGGCAAACGAGCAGGCGGGTCACCTGATGGAAAGAAATCACCGCCGCCCATGGACACCAGCAAAACCAGAGGAGTCGCAGATGCGTTGCCGACCTTTAAGAAAGGAATAGGGTTAAGGAAGGAATAGGAATTGTGAGGGGTGTGAGGGGAACTCTCACTGGCCGGACGAAACACAACAGCACCAAGTGCCATTATTTCACGCCGGATATTCGTGAGAGGGTGGTATTACCCTGGGCGAGCCGGCCCAATGCGTGCTGCAAGTGCTGCAACGCAGCGTGGCTCCACCACTCAGTTAGTGTCACTCATTTAGCACCGCCCAGGGGTCACGTGTAGGGTCTCAAGGGTAAACAAGGGTAAACCTACGGACGCGAGTAACTTTAACCTCAGAACTAGGCATGAGGTCAGCAAAAGCAGTCCTCTATACCATATACTTAGTCCACTTTTCACCAAATAGCGACTGCACATGTGCAGTCGCTATTTGGTGCAGCGTGACATGCGGTGAGTCCATCGCCGCTCCATGCCGTTGCATGTATGTGTATGTGCAGTATTTAGTCCGTTAGTCGGTTTTCACGACAATCAAGGGAAGAGAGGGAGTGGTAGTATTCTTTCACCGTTACGCGACACGGTTATTGGCAATTATTACGTTATTGACAATTATTTGTGCAAATATCTAGTGTCGATCTAATTTTTACTATTTCATGTAAATTCACGAAAAAAGCACACCACTAACCATCGTGTCGTTCTTTCAAAAATGAGAATAATTGTTTGTAAAAGTAAAAGCACATGGAAAGATTAGGGTCATCACTACTTATTTACGCGGGTACAATGCGGGATGGAGTAGTACCTACTTAGTATCAATTGTGTTATTACTATTATGTTAAACGCAGAATATCAATGTTGATGATACCTTTAGTACCTATAGAAAGAACTTTATAAGATAGGCCGAGACGGCAACGCCCCGTCTGACGATACCGCGCCGCGCCGATTGCCCTGTCGCAAACCGATACCCCAAAAGCCGTGACCGGGGGCTAATTGTCTATATAAATAATAAAACTATTTTTAATATTATCAAACTAGCAAAGCTATGTATTTCTAGTTGAAAGCGATTGTTGCGATAGATGCCGAAGTTAGACAATTAGCCCCCGGCCGGCCGGGCCGTTAGCAATACCACAGAATAAATAATAGTCAATACGTCGTAGTACCTATTTTTGTGTTCTGGATTGAGGGGTTCAGCGAAGTTACGGGGAAGAGGCATAAACACGTAGCTTCCGAATCGTTTTACTCGTCATTGTATAGACAATTGCTTCAAAGACGTTCTGCAAGTTAGGCTTTCTGATCGGTATAACTGGATACACTGGATAACTGGTATTTATGTGCTGCATGCAACGCTATGGTGGTTGGTGTGGTGCTGTACTGGGCCTCAATCACACTAAGCACCAACGATTTTACCAAAACTAAACCTTTACCATTCAACCGACTTCGTATAGCGCTATCGCGTGTGTATAACGCGATAGCACTATAAAAGTACGTCTAACGACTGCGTTTGGTTGTGGTTTGGTTGAGATTATTTAGCGTAATAGCCCCCCTGGTAGCGTTAATTAATAGAATACTACCGCCCCATCTCTTCCCTTATTATGTCGTAAAAGGCGTAACGGACCAAAGACACATACATAACCCTAGTAAAAAATTTTCGTTGCATAATAGTTGAGAAAACGTTTTACATTTCCTTTTGGTTTTTTTTTTTTTTATACTAAGCCCGGCAAATGACCCCACTCCACCTGATGTTAAGTGGAAATGAGGTCCAGGCGCGAGGACAACTGGTGCAGCGTAAGAGACGTAGCATCAGTCATCCTCACTCTGCCGGCCCACAAAGTGCTTCTTCACGCCTCGTTTGAAGGACCCTATGTCATAGGTAGGAGGGAATACGTGTGCTGGTAGACTATTCCATCTTTTGGAAGTGCGGCAAAGAAACGAGTCACCAAATTTCTTTGTGCGAGATGGAATGTTAGAGACTGTAAATTGGTGACTCCGCAGAGCAGCACGCGTACTCCTATGGAGGAAGGGAGAAGGAGGGATGAGGTCAAAGAGTTCTTCAGAGCACTCGCCATGGTATAAACGGTAAAAGACGATGAGTGACGCAATATCTCTACGCAATTGCAAAGGCTCGAGAGTTTTAGTGACCTCTGCATTGCCGATAATGCGCACAGCGCGGCGCTGCAATCTGTCCAAGGCATCGAGAAGGTACTTTGCGGAGCCGTCCCAAAGGTGAGAGCAATACTCCACGCAAGACCGCACCTGTGTCTTGTATAATAGACACAACTGATCAGGCGTGAAGAATCGCCGCACCTTGTTCAGGACACCGAGTTTACGTGAGGCATTTTTAATCACGGTTTCGATGTAGTCCTTTTGGTTCAGATCGCAGCGGATATTCATACCGAGCATGTTAATACTGCTCTGCAGGCCTAGAGATGTACCCTGAAGAGAGGGAAGGGGAAGGAATGGCGACTTTTTCGCTGTGAACGTGCACACCTGTGTTTTCTTGGCATTGAACTCCACCAGATTATCGGAGCCCCATTTAGAAATGAGGTCCAACATCCGATCGAGCTCAATGACAAGATTTGCTCGCTTCATTTCGGTGTCTACCCGCCCAGCCGTTGGGTGCCCGTTATATCCCCCATGCACTGTGCTATCATCTGCATAGCAATGAATGTTTCCAAGAGGAAGCATGTCATTGATATGCAGAAGGAACAGCGTGGGGGATAGAACGGAGCCTTGAGGAACACCAGCGTTCACTGACATGAACCGCGAAGCGCATCCATCCGAAAGGACACGGATTCTACGCTCATGCAGGAAGCTAGCAATCCAGGTACAGAACTGAGCGGGCAAACCGTATGCCGGGAGCTTGGAGAGAAGAGCTTTGTGCCAGATCCGATCAAAAGCCTTGGCTATGTCAAGGCTAACTGCCAGTGACTCGCCACGCTTGTCAATATCCTCACCCCAGAGATGTGTGACGTACGCTAGAAGATCACCCGTTGACCGTTTTGGCCGAAACCCATATTGACGATCGTGAATTAGGGAGTGATCTTCTAGGTATCGAATAAGCTGTTTGTTCAATATTCGTTCTAGGATCTTACACAACACTGAAGTTACGGCTATAGGGCGGTAATTAGTCGGATCTGACCGATCTCCTTTTTTAGGGATCGGTTGCACATTAGCTTCTCTCCAAGATTCCGGCACACAACCCGAAGAGAGCGAGAGACGGTACAGACGCGTTAACACAGGGGACAACTCCGCTGCACACATTTTCAGGACTATTGCTGGGATGCCATCAGGACCGTTAGCTTTCCGGACATCGATTGACTGCATTTCCGCACGGACATCACACTGCCTGATTTTAATATCAGACATTGTGTGGCCACAGTGAGGAATTAAGGGTGGCTGTGCATCACAGTCATCGATCCGGGAGTTAGCCGCAAAGAGTTTGGCCAGGAGATCGACCTTTTCCTGCGGCTTGTGAGCTAAAGTTCCGTCAAGACATCTCAGTGGTGGCAGCGAGGGTTGGCAGAAGTTGGATTGCACGGCTTTGGCCAGACGCCAGTAGCTACGGCTGCCCGTAGGATGCGTCAGGAGTTCTTGGCCTACTCGTGCAACGCGCTGGGCATCCGCTCTAATGTAGGCCCTCTTACACGACTTGGTGGCATTATTATAGGCTGCTTTTAGCGAGCGAGTTTCGGGAGCCCCATGAGCTTTACCTCTGATCCAAGCGCGGTATGCCGTCTGTTTGCTCTCAACAGCGCTGGCACACTCGCGATTGAACCAGCGGTTGCGTCTGCCTTTGCTGATGACATAGGAGTGTGGAATATAGTATTCCATTCCTAATACTATCTCATCAGCAACGGCAGTGGCGCTAGCGGTCGGGTCCTTCCCACTAAAGCAGCGCTGCCTCCAAGGGACGGATGCAAAATACTCCCGCATCCCGTCCCAGTCTGCCGACGCGTAGTGCCAAATCTGGCGTTTCGAAACCGCTGTTGGCGGGCGCGATGCCAAGGGCACTGTGCTGGATATCAAGCAGTGATCCGAGGAACCTAAAGGAGCTCGAATCTTCACCCGGTATCCAGCTGGGCGACTCGTCAGCAGAAGGTCGAGTAAGGAGGGCGCATGGCCAACTATGTCTGGGATCCTGATGGGCTGGTTCACCAGTTGCGTCAGGTCATGCGTGAGAGCGAATGCGTGGGCAGTTCTACCAGCATGGTCTGTTTTGGAGGAACCTAACCACAACTCATGGTGGGCGTTGAAGTCCCCCAAAAACACCAGTTCCGCCAATGGAAACCGCTCCTGCGCATCATCTGCTACCCGACTAAGATGTTCAATTAGTCGAGTTGTCTCCATGTCGCCGTTATGGGATCGGTAGACGCAGACGTAGACACGGCAATGAGAGCCTAAGTCGACGTGTACCACTAGGAGGGAGAAAGAGGGGTCCTCCAGACAGCGCAGACGGCGACAGCAAACATCCGCCCGAACGAATAAGCAAACTCCGGCTTTGGCTTTGAAGGATTCTTCAAGCACAAAGCCGGGATAGTTCAGGTAGGTGGTGTCAGCTGGGCGGATTATTTGCGTCTCCGTCAGGAACAACATTGCTGGCCGTGCCGTCTCAAGATGGTGGTGGACGGCATTGAGGTTTGCATGGAGTCCGCGGATGTTAGCGAACTCCACCTCAAACGGTAAGGTTGTGGTGGGGGTGTGCACCGCTGTAGAACCAGTTTTGTTGTTAGGCGCTGTCATTTTAGGAGTGGAAAGAGAGAGGCGTGAAACGAGAAAATGATGCCGCGATGCGAATGGTCAAAGTGTGGTGGCGTGTTTCCCCAGGAATTTGCCCACAGACGAGTATTATTAACCTGCCGAACGGAAGGGCCCCCGAACCCCCCCGGGAATGGCCGCCGGGACCCCACCTTCCGGTCACCAACCGGCACGACGGACCACCCCGAGATTATGCGTGGCATGGTGAGGCAGCCTCACGAGCTGGTTAGGCTCGCTGGGGCCCCTGTACTGTGCCACGGGCGGCCAGCGGGACAACCGTTTCTACGGGTCTTCCTGGTCGGCAGGTTAACGAAGTCCTCCTAGCACTGGTTTGACGGAAGCCTCCACAGACCAAATACATCGCAGCATCATCCTCTCGAGCTCTGGTTATACGCTGGCTGATCCCGAAACGCGACCGACAAGCAGTCACTTGACGGGTTTTACACCATGCGTACGGTGGTCACCAACCAGACGGGTCAAGCCCTACCACCAGTGGAGCAGATCATCGCTCGAAAGAGTCCGTTAGTCGCTTCTTACGACACCCACCGGACGGAGAGGGGCGGCGATTGGTATTCCTTCTCCCCCAAGTAACACAAGAAAGCATTTTAAGCAACGAATAGTAAATTTATGTACAACTTAAGGCCCGTATAAACTCTTATATAAGTTCACCGAGCATCTTAAGGCCTCATATTGGCATCTCAAAACCTTTATGATGCTTTACACTGTATAACGGTTGGATAATGGCATATCAAAATGCTTTTGTAATGCCTTTAGATGTAGTGCAGCACATCTAAACGCAGCTATACAGCTTTTAGCTGTGTTAAGTGCTTTTGGACATACAATAGCATTCTTAAATAATATATAAATGCTTAAGGCTGTTTAATGGCATAATGTTGTACCATTATAATGCCCCTTAAATTCATTGTACAGCTTTGAGCTGTTTTTAGTGCCTTTGGTTGTATAATAGCACTTTCAAGTGGTAAGCAAAAGCCTAGTACATTAGAAAAGCATAAACGTGAACCAATGTAATGCTTGCATTTTTAATGATCAACTGAGTTCTGTTGTACAGCTAACAGCTCTTTAATCAACTACACGTGACTAATTGTAATGCTTATGGCTGTTTAAATACATTCGATTTACTGTATTCGTAAAGTAAAACCATTTCTTTATGGGCCATTTTGAAAACAAATAATCTGTGAAACGAATTCTTTTAACTAGCGAATTTGATTTATAATAACCATTAATAAATTACCTACGATTTTAAATGCTAATAACAAAATTACTTGAGTTGCGATTTCATTGTCGTGTATCAGCGCATGTATTTCATTCATTACAGGTAAAAATAAGTGCAGCACAAAATGCTGAAAAAAAAATTTTAACATACATAAAAAAAACATACACGTCGAACATAGAAATTCCTCCTTTTTTGAAGTCGGTTAAAAATAAGAGTAAGAACTGGAGGAATGAGGCGAAAAATATTAAAGGAACATGTAAGAATTATGCAGGTTCCTTTGATGTCTACGAATATCTAAGTCAGACAATACACGACAACAAAATGACTCGCGCGAAGACTGCTGTGAAGCAAGTTGTAGCGATATTACAGAAGGTTCCGTAGGACGAGTAAGACCTGTCAACATCGGAAATATACACAATATGGAATCCTCGTGTGTTGAAAAATATTTTATTGTAAATAATGAAAATATTCAACTAAGTCGTATTTATTAATGTCCGCTTGATGCTGAAAGTGTAAGACCTGAGAGTTCCGGCAAAAGTCTTCACTTTTGCCGGAACTCTCAGGTCTTACAGAAATATGTAAAATATTCTTCATTTCGTAAAAATAGGGAACTTTTGCCCCGCCGCGCATAAATCTTGCGCCCGTGCCCCCAGCGCCACGCCTAATTTTATCGTGGCCGAATATTTTTTTTACTACATGTAAGTACTAGCAGAATGAATTAAAATAAAATTATAACATGATTCACTTTTTTAACAAATGAAGTGTAACGTTCTTCGAAATATTTACAATTAAAACTACACTGGAAATGGCAGAACATTTGAGAATTTAATTAGGTGTAGGTAAAAAAATAAAAAATCTACTCACCTACATTCACTATATTCACTAGTCGATTCTTTAAGACGTCTATCGCGATGATGGTGCATATTTTTTTACTTAAAATTTCTAAGTTGATTTAAATGGTTCTTCTAAGTAAAATATCGACTTTTTATACTTTTTCTTAACTGAAACTAAATAAGGCAGAAATTTTAAATCTGTCATCTAATTTTACGACGTCGGTCATTGACGGTCAGTGGGTAAAATTGCATATTTTCATTTAATAAAGTAGATGATAATGAACGGTAATGGTGGTTATGATATTCCTCCAAATCCCTTAAGACTCAATATAGCTGTGGGACCTTAGAATAAATTATTCTAAGTGTGGGACTTTATTGAGATCTTACGCGGACTTCTTGAGTTTGAAAAGTGATGTTGCACTATTGTTTTATTTGCCAACACTGATGCATGTTCACGATCCCCTAACAGTAAAATCCACTATTATTTCACATTAATGTTCGACAAAACATAAATTATAGAAAATAAAACAAAACTGCTGACATGACTCTTAAATTTCCCGCCAAGAAGTCAGAAAGAAAATTATCCAACACAACGAAGCAGCCGAAAATTATTTTGGCAAACGGATTCAAGTACGTAGGTAGTTGGTACAAAAATTCTGAAATTGGTTTTATTGTTATGCTCAAGGATCCCCAAAATGGCGTTCAAGTACTGGCACTATTTCAGTCTACATCGAGTCTACTGGTATACCGGTGAATTCATATAGAACTACTTTATAGCCAATGGCACTACAGTGATACATCAAAAGTCTGCTCTCTGGCCTCTGGCTTGATAATTGTTCACGTGTGAGTATTTATACTGCTGGCGGCATTAAATAGCTTTTATAAAGGTTCACTGGGCTGCTTTAGACAGGCACCATTTTGTAAATATTTTATAACCTAAAATATTATCATTCGGACCTATTTATAAAAGCAATAAACACATAAAACAAGAATAAAACCTAATTTAATATACTGTCCAACCAATACTGTTATGTTAATTACGCAAAATACGTTCAGACTAGAAATACACAATTGTTTTGGTTATTCCACACATATCTTTAATTACCATTTTAGACCAAAACCACAAAATATCGAAGGCGCGTGAAAATTTTCATTAAAACTTTTATAGACAATTACAGTAAACTGCATTGCGCATTAATATTTGATGGCTTAAATAACAAAAAGTCTAAAACTTTCCCAGTATTATAAAATTATGTTTTCACAATCACGCGTTTTGACATGTCTTCGTCCATTAAATATTGCGAGACAAAATATAGTTTAATAATTACAACGTCAATGTATTATAAACATTTGTACCGTGGTGTTAGAGATGTTTTTGCAATGACGTAGGGTTTATTAAGTTCGAACTGTGAACACTTAAATAGCTCGTCTAATGCTTTTGTAATGCACTGAACATCTTCATTGTCAAAAATATTGCTAGCTTAGTGCTTTTGTAATGCGATTAGCAACTTCATTGACCATAATAATGCTTCTTTAATGCAATTGGTACCTTCCTTGACCACAATAATGCTAATATAATGCCTAATGCAATTAAACAACTATTTGTAGACCTATATAGGGTCTAAAGCCGTATAATTTGTGCCCAAATAAGCATTATAGTAGCCGTATACACGTGTGTAATGCTACTAGATAACCAAACTTAAATGCCATAACGATACAGAAATGCTGTAATGCGGCTGTTATACTGCTTTGATGTGTTACTTGGGCGTCACCGCACGGATAACGTTCTATAAAATGGGTCATATAAACGTGTCGTAGACGTTTATACAACGCGAAATAGGCCCATATTAAACGACATTATTGTTATTTACAAGTTAAATAAACGTCAGTCAAGAACTTTTAAATGTTACATAAAAGTTTTCGACCGACTGTTATCGAACCACCTGAAATCCTATAACAATTGCATAGACATTAGAAGATGACTGTAATGTCGGTTAAGTGTTTAACATCGACTATTATTGTACACATTCAGTTCATTCCATTCATTCGTTCCTGTGATGTTTATTTGGAAAAGTGCGTGTTATCAAATACAAAATTTAAACGGTATATAAGTTATAATTTACTTAACTAGTTTTACATATACTTTAACAATATTATACACGAACAGAGTGTAAGGATAAATGTGTGCAGTGCACCTAGTTCTTATGGGACGTTTAGTTTTGTGGTGAAATATAGGTGTGTTGTTGTGAAATTTTTTATGCCCCCTTCGAATTTCTTGAAATTAAATTATTGTAGACTATTGCTTAAAATTTGTTTACATACTAAAATAGCAGCCATCTTGTCTAAGTTAAGAAACGACTTCTATACATCAATTATATAATGAAAAGGTCGCATAGTGCGGTTTCTTGCGACCGAGATAGTCGGCCATGATAAATTATTTTAGAGCTTGTAACGTTGCAGTTACATGTCACATAAATAATATATTTTTTTTAAAAACCTTACTAAACTAAAATCTTAAATCTAACAAATAACTCAAAACTATCTATATAAATAACATAACTTAAATAATTAACCTTAACATTCATCGATTGCATATTGTCAATTGTGAGATGTGAGCGAATGTACGTCGCACCGCGGTCTATTGTTCCCGTCCAGACGACCGGTTTCAAATCGCTAAGCATTCGCTCGGCACGAAGCAGTTGATCGCCGTCTGATTCAGCGACGCGGGCTCAGCGCAGGCGCATGCCACTCTTTTCTCGACACTCGCTCGCCATTGTTATAGGCTGCTGACCGTGATTGTGTTTTCTATAAATAATTGTTTTTCTTTAATTTAACACACCGCTGGTGCTTTAACACTTTAAATTCAGTGTTTCAACCCCGATAGGGTAAGTGTTGAACATTATAAACGTAGAATGTAATTATTTAGTGTAGTCATCATTTAGAGTAATTTATCATCATCATAATCACTATGCTTGTATTGTATTATTTCCCAATGTACAACCATTCTGTGTTTTTTTTATTTTAATTAGTTTTAATCGTTACCTTGCATAAACTCATCTCAAAAAGTTAGTTTAAATATCCTATTTAAACTACCTACATTGTTTTTCTTAAAAAAGATAACCGTTAAAAGTAAATGCTATTTTTATTTACTATCATTAATCATCGATTATGTAAACTCCATTCTGCTTTCATCACGTCCACCTCACCTTCTACTCATCGGTCTTCTCATGTAGCTAGCTCTCTTCCGTGAGGTGGACATATACAGCGACGAAAGCCTGGACGGTCATTAACCGGTCGCGTACGTGAATTCCAGGGTCCGAGGTTACCTTTAAGAAGACACCTACTGCCGTTCGCCTCTTCGTGTCGGTTCCTGTACGTGAGGCTCGCGCTGGACTTCCACTTCCACCTCTTCGGGCGCCGCCAGATACAGGGAAGTGCCGGGCTTCGGAGGCAAACTAGACGGGCCATTTTGACCCCATAGACCCTTAACTAGTATTCATTAAATACACCTTATTGTGTTGACTGGGTTGTTTCATTTTAAACACCCCAACGTCACACTGGCGCCTACGTGGTAATTTTTCTTATGGTCTAATTTGCTTCCGTAGTAAGTAGTAGTGTGTGTGTGTGTCTGTGCTTTATTATTTTTGTAAAACGTTGTTTTTTTATTTGGGTTTTCTTTTTTAGTTGCAAGCAACTAGGGTGTACTTGGGAAAGTTGTAACCCTCTTCTTAACATTATAAAGTCGATTTTTGTTTTGTCAATTAATTAAATATAAGTACACTCAGTCACAAAAGTGTTATATTTTTATTATTTTTTTATTTTTATTAAGTAGTTTTTCAAACTGCTCTTGATTTTAATTTCAGGTACTAGGTACACACTAGTTGCAATCTACCCGCTTTTTATATTTACTATATTTTTTTTTTCTTTTGGTGATTTTTCGTTAGTGCAAAAAAAAAAGCGTTTAATATCCTTTTATTTTGTAACAGTTTGGAGTATTTTTATTGTAGTGTTTTGCTGCTTTATTTTTTTTATTGCGCAATCGTTCAACATTTACCCTATTTTTTCGAAAAAACATTTTTATTATTAAAATAAAACTAAAAAGATGTCGTATCCGATTAAATTCTTATCTCTTCAAAAAACTGAATTAGAGTATGAAGTAGGTATTAGAGGCACTACTCCTGGTAACACGGTTCAGGAGCTGCGTAAGCAAATTTGTAAGGTAGGGCCTTTGTTTCCTTCTGAGGATATCTTAGATAGTCATTTGCCGGTATCTGAAGACTTAATAGGAGTAAATGAAGTACTCCTCAAAATTCATTCAAATACGTTGTCAGGGCCTGACCAAAATTTAGTTTTGCGTTCTCAAAATTTACTTCATCATGTTTATCATCGCCTTAATCGTATAGTTTGCGATGATTCTACACGTCCTTTATACGATGAATGTGTTAGTAGGTTTAAAGAACATTTTGCTATAATTGAGTCCCTTAAAGACAGCGCGGTAGATAATTTAGCTGTTTCTACAAAGATGGATGCTTCTCAAAACAGTACTCCCCTGAATATTACTGTGCAATGTGATCGTGGCACTTCGGCCGAGATCAATAAACTTAAATATGACGGGAAAACATGTGTTCGGGCCTTTATTCAGCGCATGACAGAATTTCGCGAGGCCAGAAATATTTCAAGTGCTAGCATACTGTCGTTGGCGACTGAAATCTTTACTGGTGATGCTCTGCACTGGTTTAGAAGCATCAAAGACCAGGTTTCGGATTTCGAGAATCTTGTCGAGCTTCTTAAGCGAGATTTTGATAAGCCTGATTACGATTACAGGTTGCTTTCGGAAATTAGGTCTAGAACTCAAGGAGAAACAGAGAACATTACCGTTTATCTGTCAATTATGGCGGGGCTATTTTCTCGTTTGTCGAGGTCCCTTTCAGAAGACGATAAATTAGAAATTATCTTACATAATGTTCGTCCTGCCTATGCCAATGTTCTTGCTTCTTCATCTAGCATCGAGACCATTGCAGTTCTTAGAAATGTTTGTCGCAATTTTGAGGATGTTCAAGCTCGTTTAGCTCATTTTCACGAACCTCCTAAAGTCACTTCAGACACTTTGGCTCCTGAGTTTGCTTATAGCGGTAATCCTAATAAAGTTATAAAACCGCAATTTAATAACAAACAAAATTTTAGTAATAATTATAGCTACTTTAGTAATAATAAAAGACAGTTCAATACGGACAATACTCATAAGCAGGACAGTTTTGTACATGCAGTTGATGTTGCTGACGTAAAACCTCCTTTTTGCCCAAGGTGTAAAGTTAACACTCATCATTTGCGACAATGTCAAGCTGATAAGAGTAATATTTTCTGTTTTGTTTGTGGCCGTAAAGACGTCAAGGCTCCCGATTGCCCTGACTGCGCGAAGAATAGGCCATCAACCTCAAAAAACTAACTGGGAAGAATTGTGTCGATTCTAGTGTCATTAAAACTGATAAGGATGAATGGAACTCATGGCTTAAAACTATTCGATTATATTCTCAAAGTTACAGAATTGACACAATTCTTCAAAATACTCTTAAAAATGATATACGTCCTTACGTCAATATTTTAATAGATAACACTTCCATGTCTGGTCTTCTTGATTCAGGATCAGCTGTTACTATTATAGGTAATCATGCTCATAAAGCTTTACTAAAGCAAGGTTTACAGTTGTTTAGTGATTGTGGGCTTACAGTTTCTGCTGCAGGTGGCCAAACACTAAAGAGCATTGGTTTTATTAATTTGCCTGTTAATTTTGAGGGCCAGTTTCATATTATTAAGGCTTTTGTCATTCCTGACGTTAACACCGACCTTATTCTTGGTGTCGACTTTTGGCGCAAATTCAAGTTATGTCCTAAATATCTTCATGCTATCAACTTAGAACGTCCCGATCATAAAGTTGTTCAAAATCCCGTAATTCAAAGTTATGATACCTTAAGCGATTCTGAGAAATCTTTGGCTGACAGTATTATCGAAAAATACAAAGAAATTTCTTCTGAATCTAATGGCTTAGGTAAAACCACACTCATCAAACACAAAATTGACACAGGTGACGCCCAACCAATCCGTCAGCGCTATTACAGGATGTCACCAGAGAAACAGCGAATTCTAATCGAACAAGTCGACGAAATGCTAGCGCTTGATGTGATTGAGCCATGTGAGAGTGCCTGGTCTTCCCCTGTATTGTTAGTTACCAAGAAGAACGGTCAACCAAGGTTCTGCCTCGATAGCCGTAAACTAAATTCAGTAACCGCACGTGATGCTTATAATTTACCCTACGTCTCCGAAATTTTGGATAACCTTCGGGACGCTCGTTTCCTGTCTAGTCTAGATTTGTATAAATCTTTTTGGCAAATTGAGATTGGTTCTCCTGAGGATAGGGATAAAACAGCATTTTATGCTCCTGGTCGAGGAACCTTTCGTTTTAAGAGAACTGCGTTCGGACTTACCAATGCTCCAGCAACTCAGCAAAGGTTAGTCGACTTACTCTTTCGTGAGTTCGATTTGCAGGTATTTGCTTATCTTGATGACATTATTATTATAAGTAAGGATTACAATAGTCACGTGACTCTCTTGCGTAGAATTTTTGACAAGCTAAAACAGGCAAACTTGACCGTTAATTTACAAAAATGTAATTTCTTTCGCAGTCAACTTAAGTACCTGGGCTATGTTGTGGATAGTTGTGGACTACGGACCGACCCTGAAAAGGTGGAAGCGATCCTTAATTATCCGACACCTACTTGTCGGAAGGACTTAAAACGTTTCCTCGGTACAGCAACGTGGTACCGTCGTTTTGTGCCCAATTTCAGTACAATAGCAGGTCCTCTGAACAAGTTAACTTCGAACAAAAAGGGAGCACCACCTTTTCATTGGTCTCCTGATGCTGATGCTGCGTTCCAGAAGCTGAAGCAGTGTTTGGTTTCCGCTCCAGTTCTTGCCTGTCCGGATTATGATAAACCGTTTGAAGTACATACAGATGCCAGTAACTACGGAGTTGGTGCTATGCTTACGCAGACCATCGACGGTAAAGAACATCCCGTAGCTTATATGAGCAAGTCTCTTACTTCAGCGGAGAAAAACTACAGCATCACTGAGCGTGAAACCCTCGCGGTTTTAACTGCCTTGGAGCATTGGAGGTGTTACCTAGAGAACGGTAAATCATTTACGGTCTATACAGACCACAGTGCTTTAAAGTGGTTTCTGTCTCTGAGTAATCCTACTGGTAGATTAGCTCGTTGGGGAGTTCGTCTGTCGTCCTTCAACTTTGAACTCAAGCATCGTCGTGGAGTCGATAACGTTATTCCAGACGCGCTTTCTAGAGCTGTTCCTGTCTCTGCCATTAACACCTCAGACTCTTACTTAACAACTAGTGATTCTTGGTACAAATTAAATTATAACGGTTGTATGAAAAAACCGCAAAATTTTCCAAATTTTCATATTAAAAATAATGTGTTGTATAGACTTTCGAAAAATAAGCATGAACTTACGTCTGAGTTTTCTTGGAAAGAAGTCGTTCCTATGGAATTACGCGACGACGTGATTGACGAAAATCACAGTGAGCCTGCAGCTGGTCATCTAGGCATTTATAAAACGTATCGTCGTCTTACGTTACGTTACTTTTGGCCTGGTATGTTTCAGGATGTGATGAAGTTCGTTAGTTGTTGCACTAAATGTTTGTCATACAAGGCGCAGAACCATCAAACTCTGGGTGAAATGGGTCGGCCAAAACAATGTTCTCGCCCGTTCCAAATGTTATCCGTGGATTTAATGGGACCGCTACCAGTTAGTAGGAAACAAAATAGTTACATTTTAGTGATCACGTGCTGTTTCTCAAAATTTTGCCTCATATTTCCTATTAGAAGAGCAACGTCTGACGTAGTTATTAAACATCTGGAAGACTCGGTATTCCTCGTTCATGGCGTTCCACAAACTATATTTATGGATAACGGGAGTCAGTTCATAAGTAAGGCAACTGAGGATCTTTTCAAAAGGTATAACATACCAAATGTATATTTTACACCTAGGTACACACCTCAGGTTAATAGTGTGGAGCGTTATAACAGAACCATAATTACTTGCATTTCAACTTTTGTAGATGATGATCATAGATCGTGGGATGTTTTTATACCCAAAATACAATTTGCCATTAATAGTTCGGTCAACGAAGCAACGGGATTTACGCCATCGTTTTTAGTTTACGGCAGAGAGCTAGTCACCTGTGGTTCGCATTATATTGACCCGGATCTGGGAAGTGAGCTGTTATTTTTACCTCGAGACATTTATGCGGAAAACTTAGGTTGTATGTCTGCTATATTTGATAAGGTTCAAATAAAGTTGTGGCAAGCACATGTTAAAAATACCTCTCACTACAACCTTCGTCGGAAGCCAGCAGAGTTTGCTGTTGGTGATCTGGTCATGAAAAGGACATATTTTCTTAGTGACAAAGACAAAAGGTTTTGTAAGAAATTGGCCCCAAAATTTATTAAATGTCGTGTCATTGCTAAGAAATCTCCATTGGTTTATGATCTAGAGGACATGACAGGGAAGAATATAGGAACATGGCATATCAAGGACTTGAAATTGATAGGATTAAACAAATAAAGAATAAAGCTTTCCCTGCTAACTAATACCTAACTTATAAGTCAAGCTTGCGAATTTTATTAAAAGTAATAAAATTCTTGGTAGGCGAGGGGGATATGTAACGTTGCAGTTACATGTCACATAAATAATATATTTTTTTTAAAAACCTTACTAAACTAAAATCTTAAATCTAACAAATAACTCAAAACTATCTATATAAATAACATAACTTAAATAATTAACCTTAACATTCATCGATTGCATATTGTCAATTGTGAGATGTGAGCGAATGTACGTCGCACCGCGGTCTATTGTTCCCGTCCAGACGACCGGTTTCAAATCGCTAAGCATTCGCTCGGCACGAAGCAGTTGATCGCCGTCTGATTCAGCGACGCGGGCTCAGCGCAGGCGCATGCCACTCTTTTCTCGACACTCGCTCGCCATTGTTATAGGCTGCTGACCGTGATTGTGTTTTCTATAAATAATTGTTTTTCTTTAATTTAACACACCGCTGGTGCTTTAACACTTTAAATTCAGTGTTTCAACCCCGATAGGGTAAGTGTTGAACATTATAAACGTAGAATGTAATTATTTAGTGTAGTCATCATTTAGAGTAATTTATCATCATCATAATCACTATGCTTGTATTGTATTATTTCCCAATGTACAACCATTCTGTGTTTTTTTTATTTTAATTAGTTTTAATCGTTACCTTGCATAAACTCATCTCAAAAAGTTAGTTTAAATATCCTATTTAAACTACCTACATTGTTTTTCTTAAAAAAGATAACCGTTAAAAGTAAATGCTATTTTTATTTACTATCATTAATCATCGATTATGTAAACTCCATTCTGCTTTCATCACGTCCACCTCACCTTCTACTCATCGGTCTTCTCATGTAGCTAGCTCTCTTCCGTGAGGTGGACATATACAGCGACGAAAGCCTGGACGGTCATTAACCGGTCGCGTACGTGAATTCCAGGGTCCGAGGTTACCTTTAAGAAGACACCTACTGCCGTTCGCCTCTTCGTGTCGGTTCCTGTACGTGAGGCTCGCGCTGGACTTCCACTTCCACCTCTTCGGGCGCCGCCAGATACAGGGAAGTGCCGGGCTTCGGAGGCAAACTAGACGGGCCATTTTGACCCCATAGACCCTTAACTAGTATTCATTAAATACACCTTATTGTGTTGACTGGGTTGTTTCATTTTAAACACCCCAACGTCACAAGCTCCGTGAGATAATAAACATGAACAGATAACCTTTAATTTAAATAAAACCTTTATACATGGTGTCATATTTTTTTTTAGTTATCCTACCTACAACCTGTCTTTATAATACGACGATATAATAAAGCAGTCGTAAAAACGATCATGAACGTACTCTAACACCACTATTCGACGTTGTATGAATCAGTCGTAAAAACGTCTACCTAACCTATACACAGGCAGGCACCACTATACGACGTTGTAGGAATAAGTCGTATAAACGTCTACCTAATCTGTACACAGGTACCACTACACGACGTTGTATGAATCAGTCGTAAAATAGTCTATTTAACCTATACACAGGCACCACTATACGACGTTGTATAAATCAGTCGTAAAAAGTCTACGTAACCTATACACAGGCACTACTATACGACGCTGTATGAAGCAGTCGTAAAAACGTCTACCTAACCTACACACAGGCACCACTATACGACGTTGTATAAATCAGTCGTATAAACGTCTACCTAACCTATACACAGGCACCACTATACAACGTTGTATAATACAGTCGTAAAAACGTTTACTTATCCTATATTTTTGTACCATTATACGACGTTGTATAAAGTAGTCGTAAAAACGTTTACTCAACTTATTTAGTGGACCATTTAGTTACGGGACTAAATCGTTGTAGGAATAACGGTTACACAACGTTGTAGTTGTCTAATAACATCAATTTAACAGCTATATAACCGAAAGTCGCATAGCACAGTTTTTATATGACCAATTTGCTAGTTGGGAATACATCCAACAGCATAGAGCGGCGGCGATGTGCTCGTTAGCGTAGCAGCGCAGCACAGCAGCTGAAACGTGGACTGTGGCCGTCGACTGCTTTTGCGGTCTTCGTTGCTTCTCAGTCTCTTCGCAGTCTCTGACTAACCCTTTGGGGATAATAGTCGTGTATGTATGCAGCTGTGGACGCCCTAACCTTAATCTAACACGGTAATCTAACGCGTCGTTCTTAATTTAAATTATAACCGCTTAAAACTTTGTCACAGTGAAGAACCAAACACGCGACCACTCTGCCAAGAGTGTTGCGACGAAGAAGAGAGAACCAATCAGCTTTGTTTTATATATTTTAAATTGCGTGAATCATGCGGAAATGCGACTACTTCGTGATTACAAAATTTTGCTCGCTTTTATTAGAGCAATGCGGCCTATACTGCATTAACTTCTCATAAACCGTAAGGGAGCGAGCAACAGAGTGCGTGCTTTCATGAATAATTTTAAATTATCGTCGTCGTATCAATATAAACATACCTATGTATATTTACACAAGTGTAGTGTAGTACAGTCAAGGAATTTAATTTCCAACCCACCTAAGGTTCAAATTTGTATAGCAAATTGTCACCATAAGAGCTACCTATAGCACGACGTTACTTTGACATATCGCATGCATTGTTATAGGTTAGTAACTAGGCTACAGATTAACCGACTACGTTCCCATGGTGAACTCGAGTCGAGGATGGCGAACTGTGTCTCTACTCACATTTAACCGACGTGTTATCTCATGAATCCCTATTCCTTCTTGGTGTAACTGCACTATTTGAACTCTTAATAGTTCACGGTTAGCGGCAAGCATTTTATTTTTATAAATAATGTAAAAAAAAATTATAATTTACTCGATTGACACTGACACAGGCATTTTCGTAATTAGAAAAGCAAATGATAACTTTTCGCAAAGAGGTTATCTGTAATGTGAAGTGACAAATAAGACGTATTGACTTTTCAATAATAGTTTCAGTGATAGCACTGAAATAGAATTTTCGACCTAAATGCATTGCGAATGTCTAACGACATTTCAACTAAATGGGTAGGAAATTAAATTCCTTGACTGTACATTCAGTTGACGTAGCGTAGTTGTCCGTGTGTTTGCCGCGGTCTGTCTTTCGAAATAAAGTCACATCGTTATTATCATTTGATCATACAGACAGACATTTGATTATCTTAACGGGCCAACTTCGAATACGTAATAGCTGGCCCCTGGCAGTAGATATTTAGAGCCGAAGATCGGGCGCACGCAGTAGCATGCTTTGGAAGAGACCTATATGTCCAGCAGTGGACTGGCAATTCTGACTATTAAATAGTTTTCTCGCATATAATTAAACGTTGTGTTATTTATACGAATTGAAAGTAAAAGCGCTCGGAGTGCCAACTTCGACTTTTTTTCACTATTCAATCGAGTCAAAAAGTTAACTTGTTTACTATAGATTTTAGTTTTTAGAGATTTTAGTTTCTAATGGGATCCCATTCGAGCTTTCCTGAAACAGGTTGTTTTGTTCTAGTTAACATTTTATCCTATTATCTATATAGCATTGTAAATGCAAAAATTTCAACAACAAAAATACAATTAATTACTTAGAAGAACTAAGCAGCGCCACTAGTGGCGAAATTGTGAAGCTATTCGTTCCCATACAAAAAGTTTTATCGCATTCGCGCGCATTTTTGTTTGCGCGTTAATACGCACATCGATTGACGCTTTAAGGATGATTTATATTAGAGCGGGCCGTGCACGGGGCGTGCCCCACTGCGCCACTGATTTGAGACGTTGCATACATTTTGTATGAAGCAGTTCATATTACACCGTGCATGATCTGTGTCCCGTCCGGGCCCGGACGAACAATGTTCTAGAGGGTAGACAAAAATCAATTTTCCAAAATGAGGGTAGGTGTAAAAAAGTGATTGATATTAATAACTGGGTTGTTTACCTATGACATGTCATAAAAATAAATGGTTAGTACCGTGCATTACTATTATAAATCGATGACTAAAGTATCGTCTTTGCAATTAGCAGAAATAAGGGTAAATTTGAGTGCGCTAACATTACTTTATTACAAAAGTTGTAGTGAATTTAGTAACAATTAAATTATGTCGTCAAGTAGCGAGGGTAATTATGATTTATTTAAGATAACTTTGTTTTCAATTTACTCAGTTTCAATATAGGTATTAAAAAAATCCACGAGCTAGTCTATTTTTCACTTATTTTGATATTCGTAAAGGTTTTTGTTTATGTCTATGACATTTCTTAATTTCAGAAACTATACTTAATTATTCTTTAGGTTGTGTAGATTCAAGTCAAGTCAAGTCAAATTATTTATTCAATGTAAACCTTTACAGGCACTTATTGACGTCAATACTAATAATAATAAAAAAACAGTTAACTAACTTATAGTTAAGACTTAACAACTAATCTAACGAGCTATTATAGTCTGTGCCAGACAAATGCGCATTGCTACCCCCAGTACCACTGCACGCCGAAACAGAATCGCGTCGAACCGAAATATAAGCCGTGGTCATAGAATTGTGTAATATGATTTCCAATTATCGTATTGATACTGTGGTAAGTAATATAAATTGGAGAGTTTTTGAAGTAAAATAAAGTAGCGGCTGAAATGAGTTTTGGAAAACATTAGTACCTAACCAATAAGGTTTACATTTTTAATCATTCAAATACCTTTTTTTATAAAAACTTAAGCATAAAAAAACGTCAAAAATTAATAAGCATAAACTTGTGTGTTTTAAAATTGTTTTGTTTTTCGTCTTGGTACAAGCACAGAATAACTAATACTACTACCGTACAGAAGGTTCACCCTCCAACGACCCCCACGCGAAACTGAAACCTATCTCGTGACCCGAGCGTTCATATTCCGATAAGCACAGCCGACTCGATATCGATTTGACGTCCGTCAGGAGCGCAGGGTCTACGCGCGCGCGTAGGGATTACGAGTTAAGAGGAAACACCACGCCGACGCGGCACCCAAAACTCCCACACAAAACACAGAAAAACGACGCCCCGCAGCCCCCTTCCAAATTTCATGATCAATACAAGAAATCTTGCGCAATTTTGCGCTAATTAGAGTAAATAACTAAAATTTATGTTATGTCGTGATTTCAGAAATTACGCGACGTGAGCTTGTGGATCGTTTATTCGACGATCCTATTAAAAACTGGGCAAATAAAGAAAAAACCAAACTCTTATTTAATTCAACGATTAAACTGCCCACCAGAACATGTCATGTTTTGAAAAATCATGTTTCGAGATTTTTTTAAAAGTAAAAACTAAATATAACGCTGCTCAACGTAAGAGACAAACATTTTATGAAGACTGTGCAAGTTGGTTGGATGAAACGGCATCGTTTCTTTTGTTTAAAAGCCCCGGTAAGCGAGGTAGGCCTACAAGTACTGACTTCGAAGAAAGCACTAATGCCCGATTTACACGTATTAAGTAGTTTAGTAGTTAACTAAATTTTAACTAAATTTTAAGTGATTAATTGCATGTAAACACACAATTTCGTAGATAAGTCACTTAAAATTAAGTTAAAATTTAGTTAACTACTAAATTACTTAATACGTGTAAATCGGGCCTAAGACGAAGCAGCAAAGAACTGTACATTTACAAAATATGGCTTCCGCAAGTGAACTATGTTTCGCCGCATCAAGTAGTTACCAGAAGTTGGGACAATCGCTCAAAGCCAAGACACTTGATATGGTAGCCAAAGCTTCACCTGACGAATTAAAATTATGTTATCGAGTTAGTGAAGAAAAACGGTCAGTTCCTTATGCAAATATTATAGACTTCATTAGAAGCGTTCGTGATGAAGAATCGTTGAATAATGTTGGTCTTCCCAGCTTTGACGATTCGGATTAGATTTTTTTCTTTGATTAAATAAAACTTCTATAATAACAAAGTATTATTTGTTTCATTTTCGTAATTACACAATAATGATACATAGTCAATCACGCCAAACCTACTGGACCGATTAGGATGAAATTTGGCACACATGTAGCTTATTGCCTGGATTAACACAAAACAAACTTTTCATTTTAATTTAAAGCTCCGGTGGGATAAAACAGGTAACACGATATAACTAAATTCCACGCGAGCAAAACCGTGGACGGAAACATGTTAGATTGTAAAATGTAATTCTACATGCTTAAATGATCAAAAACAGCACTAATCGTAAAGAGAAATCATGTACACATCCATTTTATTTGAGTATATATTGAATAGTACTAAACCGATTTAAGCTGATCTTTTAAACCATATAAAATGTTTAAAGTTACAGCTCAACGTAAGCTGGTTCTTAATGTTTTGTTAAAAACAGAGTAATAGACAATTCAATTATAATTTTCTATGCTTATCAAGAGCAAATGTAACGTATACATACACCTCATTTCAAGTCCTAAATAATTTTGTCTAGGTACCTCCACAGAACCGAAACTATGTGGGACGGCCCGGACGGGACACGCCCCGTGCACGGCCCGCTCTAATATAAATCACATAATATATAAGTCGCTTTAGCACTCTGGTTCATTTCATCTATGATTGCATTCATTAGGTAACTGTTTTGATCTATCGCCCGATTTCTATTCTAGTCTCCCACATTCTTACCGGTTGACTGGTAGAGAATGTCATGCGGCATTAACTCCGCCTTCTACAGATTTTTTTGCAAAAAAGTTTAAATAAATAAGTAGGTATTACAGTTTAGTATTACACGTATATTACTCGTAAATATAACATAATAAATGTGGTAAATAAATAAATAACAACCTACTAATAATGCACCTACTACCTACCCTAGTAGGTAGTAATTGGGTAATCATGTTTATCCTCGTCTATTTTAACCCTTTATTAGTATCAATTTTACCTTGATTAATGTAATGAATGCAGATAACTGATCTTAATTAGGACACAAGATAAAGTTTATTTCTGCTAGAGCAAAAGCGACAAGGTGACTGGTTCGAGTATGTCTCTGAACATGTTTACTGACAATGTAATAATGCTAAGGGCGCGGCCCTTAGAATAATAACTAATATTATTATACGGCGCGGCCATACGTATTTTAAAGGTTCAGTCTCTCAAGAGTCACTGTCACAACAGTCAAGTCTTGACTGTTGATTTTGCCATTTGCCACTTAAATCTACTTATTCGTCGTCCGTCCCTCAGAACAATAATTTGCTTTAATTAATGTTCTGAGGTCCGTCCCTTTGCTATTGTTTTTGTTTAGCCTGCCCTCAAAAAACCACCTTACAAATGGTTGTCAGACAAGTATAGTTCACGATTCAATTTTATAGAAACTTGAACTAAATTTTGCATAGATCTATGACTAAATTGGTATTTTTTCGAAAAAATGATAGATTCGAACATACGTTTTTACTGTCGTATAAAATTTAGTAATTAAGTAATTTGTATTAAATTGGTATTTTATCTTTGTTTTACTATAAGGGGGGAGATATTCTTTTGTGTAAATCTTAACGATAACTATCGGTCCTACTCAAGAGCGTCGCCAGCCCAGGGGGGGGGGGGGGGGGCAGTTGCCCTTACCTGCTCCCCCGCCCCCCGGCGACACCCTTGGACTACTCTTTTAACATAGTTTTTAGTTAGTAGTTCTGACAGGCAATGGCTCAAACAGATGCTTGCATTATCCAATGACCAATACTTTTCGACAGACACATTTAAAACATGACAGTTTATCGTCAAATATTGTAGTTTTTTTGTAATGCCTTAATATTAAGTTTACTTACACAGGAACAGCTTTTTTACAAATAAAAATTACAAGTGGTTTTTAAAGTTTTTATTTATTGATATAAAATTAAAAGCAACCATTATTACAGCATACATCATATTTTGTTACCTTTCTTTATAACTAGATCTTATTACTTAAGATTTGTAATGGATAAATAATAAAATAGTATAATCATGGACAAATATTTGTTCATGGCATAATAAAGGCATGCAATGCAGTATTATATTAAAATGAGAATAGTTGTAAGAAGTAACTGATGATTTTGGCTAAGTGGCAAGGCAAATGTGTTGGTGAAGCTCAAGTAGAGCAATGATAATAGGTACAATGAATGCATGTTGAGTTTTAATGAAGTTTTAATGGAGCGTGCAAGAACACAATGCACAAATGCTCAGAAACCTCTTAACCGCCTATCAAGGTGATATTGGACGTCAAAAAGCTGCTCATAACTACATGCTTTACATTAAATAACTATCTGTAATCCCTTTATTTATGTTAATTTTCTCTGTTCACTGAGATGTTATTGTGACATTTTAAGAAATGTTTTTTTTGTTACCATTATCTACTTACAGCTAACACTTTAAAATTCAAATATATACAAAACATTTAATTAGGTAAAATAAAGTTTACGAAATCACATAAATCTCTCCATAAACTATAAACTTAGAATGCTGAGTGCGGATAAAATTTTATTCACTAGTTTGTCACCAAGAGGCTCTGCTTCGACGCCCTATAAATTATCGTTTTTAATAATGTTATTCAATGGTGAATAAAATTGGCACTCAACACAGCTCATGGAGGTTATGACGGAATCTATGACACAGCAGTGAAGTTCATACACAATGTTGTTACAAATAATCATACATAAATACTGTTGTATAGTATGAACAGAGCAATGACAATAAGTAACCATACACAAATATCACATTTCCACATTCAGGAAGATATTAACAAAAAATGGTAAAAAAAAATATTTTTCCCTTATGCACACAAATAAGATTTTTTTTAACCATTTAGATTTATAGATATCATAGTCTTTGTTTATTTAGTAATCATATTGTTCATAGGGACAATTTCTTTCTAAACAATAAAATTTATCTGCTGTGTAATAAATTTTGGGGGTAGTTTATATGAACATAAAATACTTCAATTACAATATATTATTCATATATTACTTCCAATTATGATGATTCTAATAGTTTGGTACTACAAACTAGCCATCCACAGGGCACATTTTACATGATCAGGTAAGTATGGAATTTATTATAATGATAGAAAATTATAACATTAAGTTACATCTATTAAGATAATAATAAATTTAACAAACATAATAATATCTAACATGTTAAACAAAGTTTCAAACAGCCAATATAATATTCTTTTGTGTTTACAAGACAAGCATGTTGTACTTTTTCTAGAGTTTCCGATGGCTCTTTACTTGTCTTATTTAACACGTTAAGCACCAAGGGTATCATCTGTTATACACTGCTGTGCTTCTGTCAAGGGATGATACACTTGGTGCTTAATAGGTCAAGGATCATAAGACCACCGGCGGTCGAGAAACAATTGATTTTTAATTGTGTCTGGTTTTACGATCCTCAAGGGGTTAACGTGTTAAACAGAATAAACTAAAGTGCAATCAATTTTCATAACATCAGAATGTGCACAACAAACAAATCACACAATGCTTGGACTACTCTTTTAACATAGTTTTTAGTTAGTAGTTCTGACAGGCAATGGCTCAAACAGATGCTTGCATTATCCAATGACCAATACTTTTCGACAGACACATTTAAAACATGACAGTTTATCGTCAAATATTGTAGTTTTTTTGTAATGCCTTAATATTAAGTTTACTTACACAGGAACAGCTTTTTTACAAATAAAAATTACAAGTGGTTTTTAAAGTTTTTATTTATTGATATAAAATTAAAAGCAACCATTATTACAGCATACATCATATTTTGTTACCTTTCTTTATAACTAGATCTTATTACTTAAGATTTGTAATGGATAAATAATAAAATAGTATAATCATGGACAAATATTTGTTCATGGCATAATAAAGGCATGCAATGCAGTATTATATTAAAATGAGAATAGTTGTAAGAAGTAACTGATGATTTTGGCTAAGTGGCAAGGCAAATGTGTTGGTGAAGCTCAAGTAGAGCAATGATAATAGGTACAATGAATGCATGTTGAGTTTTAATGAAGTTTTAATGGAGCGTGCAAGAACACAATGCACAAATGCTCAGAAACCTCTTAACCGCCTATCAAGGTGATATTGGACGTCAAAAAGCTGCTCATAACTACATGCTTTACATTAAATAACTATCTGTAATCCCTTTATTTATGTTAATTTTCTCTGTTCACTGAGATGTTATTGTGACATTTTAAGAAATGTTTTTTTTGTTACCATTATCTACTTACAGCTAACACTTTAAAATTCAAATATATACAAAACATTTAATTAGGTAAAATAAAGTTTACGAAATCACATAAATCTCTCCATAAACTATAAACTTAGAATGCTGAGTGCGGATAAAATTTTATTCACTAGTTTGTCACCAAGAGGCTCTGCTTCGACGCCCTATAAATTATCGTTTTTAATAATGTTATTCAATGGTGAATAAAATTGGCACTCAACACAGCTCATGGAGGTTATGACGGAATCTATGACACAGCAGTGAAGTTCATACACAATGTTGTTACAAATAATCATACATAAATACTGTTGTATAGTATGAACAGAGCAATGACAATAAGTAACCATACACAAATATCACATTTCCACATTCAGGAAGATATTAACAAAAAATGGTAAAAAAAAATATTTTTCCCTTATGCACACAAATAAGATTTTTTTTAACCATTTAGATTTATAGATATCATAGTCTTTGTTTATTTAGTAATCATATTGTTCATAGGGACAATTTCTTTCTAAACAATAAAATTTATCTGCTGTGTAATAAATTTTGGGGGTAGTTTATATGAACATAAAATACTTCAATTACAATATATTATTCATATATTACTTCCAATTATGATGATTCTAATAGTTTGGTACTACAAACTAGCCATCCACAGGGCACATTTTACATGATCAGGTAAGTATGGAATTTATTATAATGATAGAAAATTATAACATTAAGTTACATCTATTAAGATAATAATAAATTTAACAAACATAATAATATCTAACATGTTAAACAAAGTTTCAAACAGCCAATATAATATTCTTTTGTGTTTACAAGACAAGCATGTTGTACTTTTTCTAGAGTTTCCGATGGCTCTTTACTTGTCTTATTTAACACGTTAAGCACCAAGGGTATCATCTGTTATACACTGCTGTGCTTCTGTCAAGGGATGATACACTTGGTGCTTAATAGGTCAAGGATCATAAGACCACCGGCGGTCGAGAAACAATTGATTTTTAATTGTGTCTGGTTTTACGATCCTCAAGGGGTTAACGTGTTAAACAGAATAAACTAAAGTGCAATCAATTTTCATAACATCAGAATGTGCACAACAAACAAATCACACAATGCATGTGGTAAATCTCTTTTATACATTTTTACATGATAATGATATAAAAGAACATTAATTACAGAGTAATGTTATGTATTTACTTAATAAAAATGAGAAACTAGAGTGTTGCCAGCAGTGGGGTATGATGAGCAGTTTTAGCAGGCGCAGTTGTCTCCATCCTTGTTGCGGCTGTTGTCATTGGCATTCAGCTTGATGTGATCGGGGAAATCATTGTACAGCTCAGCTTCTGTCTCCTGTGCGAGAGCATTGCGAGCTATGGTTTGGAATGCTAGTTCTACATTCACAGCTTCTTTGGCACTGGTTTCATAATAAGGTATGTCGTTTTTGCTTTGACACCACTGCTGTGCACGTTTAGCAGATACAGCACGATTTTCTAGGTCAACTTTATTACCTAATATCACGAATGGGAAGTTCTCAGGGTCGCGCGGTGAGGCCTGTATCAGAAATTCGTCTCTCCAACTCTCCAAGGACTTGAATGTGTTGGGGGCCGTTACGTCAAACACTAAGACGCAACAGTCCGCCCCGCGGTAGAACGCGACTCCCAGCGACTGGAAACGCTCCTGGCCAGCCGTATCCCAAATTTGCATTGTGACGATTCTATCATCCACGATTACCTCTTTCGTGAGAAAATCTGCGCCTATTGTTGCCTTGTACTGGTTGGAAAATTTCTTGTTGACAAACTGATTCATGAGCGATGTTTTGCCGACGCCACTGTCTCCAAGTATAATCACCTTCAATAGAACCTTTTTCCTCGACGACATTTTGGACGAAAACTTAAATAAATTTAGTATAATACACGAAATTTAATTACACTCTTTGTCTGCTCGGTGCTCGCTCTTTTGATTGACATACAACGAAATTGATAAATGCGTCACCTGTTTGATGTGTTACCACAGGAAAAAATTATCGATTACTCATTCTCACGCTCATTCAAAAGGCATTGCAAATGCAAAGGCATTCATTACTGCAGTCTTGATTCTTGATCGAATACTACCTATCTAATTATATTAAAATAATAATAAAAACGTATTGTCAGAAGGTTCCACACTCCTAAGAGGATGTGAGTATCTGCAGATCTAACCACCGATAGCTTAGGTCTATCCCCGCTGCCAGTGGCAACCAATGATAAGCAACAATAACATTTTTTTTTGGTTTTTCTTCGAGTTAAAAAATCACGAAATAACAATTTAGGTAATAAATAAAGAAGCTAGGTATTTTATTTTATTTTATTTTTATTTTAAATAATAATTCAGTCTAGTGGATACATTATTTGTTTTTTACACATGCGTATTAGTTCTTTTATACCTACGTCTGTGGTTTTTTGTTGGTTTGTTAATAAGTTTTATGACAAAGAAAGTAATATACAAACGTCTACCTACCACGTTATCATTTTAGTCAACGATACAAAAATAGGTAATCAATAATGGCGTAAAGTTCACATTATCACAAAAGGAATTCAAACTAAAAAAACGCCCTTGTGCAAAATTTTGTTTGTCGCTAGTTTTTTTTTTGGTATCTCTATGGTATGAATGTTTTATATAATTTTAGGTTTTAATAACTCTTAAATATACCTAAGTAAGTTGTTCGATTACCGTCTGAGGTTGTAGTCTTTTTTCAGTGTTTAAAATTTTAAAAAAATTTACTCTTTAGTATTTTTTTAGGCTGGTCTTCCGTTAGACAGAGATGCAAAGCTGCTTGGAGCATTTTCCAACGGTAGAATGAAAAAAATTAAACCACACCGTACAGTGATAAAGTTTATTTTTCATTGCGCATTTTCAATCTGTTTGTGACTAGAGTCTGGTTATCAAAAGTAGTCCTTGGACATTTTAGCAAACTTTTTACGGGTTTGACGAATTTTGTCCCATTCGCATTTCGTCACGATTTCAAAAAAGGTCCCATTCGCATTTGGTCCCTTTCGCATTTGGTCCCATTCGTATTTTGTCCCATTCGCATTTGGTCCCATTCGCATTTGGTCTCATTCGCATTTTGTCCCTTTCGCTTTTAGTTCTATTTGCAAACGTTCACACACTCAGATAAATTAAGTCGTTTAACATTTTCATAATTGAAAATTTTACCTAAAAATAAAATTTAAATTAAGCTACTTACCCTATTCCAAGCCTTTAAAATTGAGATGGCAACTCTATCTGTCAAACGAACACGCTCGAAGGCGCCCCCCTTCCGGCCGGTTTCCGCATCGAGTTGTCCCCCACCTCGCACACGACCCAGCAGCCGTGCACCGACGGCGCGATGGCTCATTGGAGTCAATTTTAAAGCAGGGCTGTCCAGATTCAGTATGTATGCGACTGAGACAGTATTTAACCACAGTATGGAATGTACTGGTGGCAAGTATATATAATAGTAGGTATGTAAGCCAAGAGATGAGCTTTGTAGTTGTTAGACAAGAAGCTCCATACCTAGAGGTTGCAAGGTGGGAGCACCATTGTTGACTTCCTTACAGGTCTATATACTGAAAGTGTTAAGCTTATATCTAAAATTAGGTAAGTACCTACTATTTATGGAGTATAGAATTATTTCTAAAGCATACATACCAATCATCTGATGAATCTGTAACGTTAACTTGTTAAACAGCAGGCAGCAATAAAAGTAAGGCTTGGAATAGGGTAAGTAGCTTAATTTAAATTTTATTTTTAGGTAAAATTTATCAATTAAGCCCCTGTTCCCTATTCCAAGCCTTTAAAATTGGGAAGTGTTTGTTATCGGCTGCTGGAGTAATGGAAAACGCCAATGTGATAAATTAATGTATAATCATAAGCATGTGTGTACCAAAGACAACATTAAACACACAATTAACACATAATAGTAATTAATACTTCAATTGAATATAATAATAAACCTTGGGCAATAAATCACACATAGAAAAATACTTACATAATCAATTAATCTAAACATAAACGAAAATCACACAAACTTAGTATTTAATGAGACTTATTAAATAGGTTGAAAACAATCAGACAGAGGATTAGAATTACTTTGACTTGTTATTATCTCTTTCTTGTAAAATTTATGAAACGTAGTGGCACATTTCCAATTACCACGAGACAGAATGTCGTTTATATTATGATTATCGATCCAACTGGCTGAAGCTACAGCTGACCTGACACTACCGGGGGAGCTATCAATTCCAGCATCTCTGAGTACAGCTTTTACCCAGCCTCCTATTATAGTACGCGTAGCTGACTTGATTACGCCGGATGTAGATATGAAAAGACTAGATAAATTTCCTCGTCTTGACTGGGAAACAGAAATTAACGTTTTTAACCAATAGACTGGGTCTATATTTTTGTTATCATTGCATCTAAGCAGCCTCCAACTGGACTGACGATATGACGCTGTATCAGTCTTAGAGCCGAATGAAGGCCAGAACACAACATGATCTACACTATTTACAAAGCTTTGGTCATCAATTTTCAAAAGGGTTAAATCATGAACTCTACGACCGGAACACAACAGTAATAAGATTGCACAACGTTTTGAAACTTCATATAAACTATCAGATAAAGGTGCGTTAACTTTAAGGTAATCACATAATATTCTTATGTCCCAAATAGGAAGCTTACCTGACTTAGGCTTACGTAAACCGATATCTTTAAGGGTTTGCTTGACAATTGTGTGAGAGCTGAGGGGAGGTTGCTGTGGGCAAAACATGAAAACAACTGATCTGTGAAGCGAAATAGTACTAAAGGATAACTTTTCTTTAAGACATAGGTCAGTCAAAAATTTAGCTAGTTCCTGAGGGTTAGGAGAATACTTGGATACATTATTATGGTCAGCCCATTTACACCACCTCATCCATGCTACTTTATATGATTGCAATGTAGATTTTCTCCAACTACTAGACAGCAAAAGTTTCTGATCATCATCCCAGGTGTCTAACATGGAGCTCCACCCTGTATTCGCCAAACTTCTAAAGTCATTCGCTTGACATCCGGAGGAGGGTTCCGAGTTCGAACATCTATTAGTACCTCGTGAAGACGAATGATTTCTATCGGGGGAGCTAAGGCTCGGTTCTCCAGGTCGCTGCGCCAAAACACCTTCGTCCACCTGGGCACCACAAACAAAAAGATGCCCACTGCCTTGTTTAGATGAGTCAACACACGCGGGACGAGATTCGGGGGTGGAAATAGCCACGCGATGCGATAGTTCCAGTTTTGACTGAAGGCATTCACAAATACCGCTTGCGAATCTGTTTGATCGAGGGTAGCGTAATTCGGAACTACATGGGCTTCCCGAGAGGCGAACAAATCGATCTCTGGTGTTCCCCAAGCATGAAATATCTGACACGTAATTTGATTCAATAGATGCCATTCCGCTTGCATACGGGATCTCGAAAAACGGTCCGCTACCGTGTTGAAGCGGCCCGGAAGATAATTTACTACCATTTGAATCTGAAGTTTGTCTAACAACTTTAATAGTCGATAAGTTACCTTGAGCATAGGTAGTGACCGCGTCCCCCCCTAGTTGCGGAGATATGAAACAACTGTTCGATTGTCTGACAGAATCTGAATGGAGGTCCCGGTAATTTGGGCTTTCTGACAAAGTATTACTTTCTCTATCGCCATCATTTCCAAGAGATTGCAGTGCAGGCTCATTTCCTGCTCTCGCCATAACCCTGACAGATGGAGGTCGTTTAACTGCGCACCCCAGCCCTGGGAACTGGCATCGGTTGTCAAGAATACCTGAGGAGCCGGAAAATGCAATAGAGTATGTGTGTGAGCGTGTACTATCCACCATTTTAAGACTGGAACGAGATATTGCGGTAGAAATCTCTCCGACAAAGGACTGTCGTTCAGAATCTGATTGTTGTAAAGAAGGAGGGGTCTGGTGTTGAGTCGACCCCTTGGAACAACAAAACTCGCGAAGTTGCACAGGCCCAGGTATGATTGTATTTGCCTTAATGATGCTTTCTTTCGAGACAACAGTCTGAGACTTATTCGTCGAATCTTTTGTACTTTGTCGGAGGGAAGAAACTTCTTGTTGTTCCAGGGATCCCACTGGATGCCTAGAAACTCTAACGAACGTTGCGGTACCAGAACAGATTTTTGAAAGTTTATTGCGAAACCCAATTTGTGAAAGAGATCGACTGTAAGACTTACATGACGTTGTAGAACCGCTCGGCTCTGATGCGCAACGCAGAAGTCGTCTAAATAAACCAGGACCCTGATACCCTTTCTTCTCAGCACTTCCGCAACCCAGTTTGTTAAAGAGGCAAAAACCTTTGGTGCTGTTGAAAGCTCGAACGGTAGGCAGGTCATCTGCCATAGAGGATACCGCTCGTATGGAAGAAATACCCTGAGGAACCGGCGGTGTACCGGTTTTACCGGGACAAGAAAGTACGCACTGGAGAGGTCTAATTTCACTAGCCAATCGTTTGGTTGGAGAAAATCGGGTACCTTGAACATGTTGGTCAAACGAAATTTGCTGGTGTGAATAAATCTGTTTAGATGTCTTAAATTGAACACTGGGCGCATTTCGCCATTTGCTTTCGGCACTAGGAAAATGTTGGACACAAAACTGGGGGTTATAGGAGCCGGCTCCAGTACACCCTGTTGTCGTAGTTGTTTTATCTGCGACATCAGGGCTAAACTTTTTCGTGTATGAAATTGTGTTAATATTCGAGAAGGGTGTACTAATGGGGGTTTTTTCACAAAAGGTATTTTGTATCCGGATATAATTTTTAGAACGTGCTCTGGTGCTTTCAACGCTCTCCAACGATCTACCTAATGTAGTAATTGACCTGCACGAAACGTCGGATAGTCAGTCGTAACGCCTTTGGGAACGCTTACCTTGTCGGTTTTTTAAAATATTTGTCGCCTTGGTTAGTGCGAAAGGAGTCCGCCTTACGCTTCCTCCCTTGCGCAGGGGTGCATAATTAGCAGAGCTGGTTGATGGACCGGGTACTTGTACGCGACTAGACAAAGAGGTGCCCACTCTTCTGAACCCAGCCTAAGAGCCTCTTTGCGCAAGAGCTCTTTTAGGCGCACCGGAATAAGCAGAAACGTTTACAGACTGCATTGCAAAAACCTTATCAACTCCTCCATTTTTAAGAACACATTCTGATAATCGCTTATCGTCAAAAAGATGCTCTAAGGTGGGAGGGATCTTTCGTAAGCTCTCCTTTATACCCTTATCCTTCACGTAGTGTAAAAGACTGTCGCGGCGTTGTTGTATTATATCCGCTCGGCGCCCACATACTATTTGTAGCAAGTCAAGGTTGGTTTTGGTGTAATCACCAGAAAATATTTCATTAATTTTTGACATTAAATCTTGGGTGTTAATCTGTTCATGAGAACCCATCCATGAAATTAAACTTAAAAAACCTTCTTGAAGCTTTTCATTCTGTATTATTAACCCATGACAAAGGGCTGCTAACGTTTTTTCAGTAGCAGCCAATGATTTACTACGTTCAAATCTTTTAAGCATATCATTACTTTCTAAATCGACAAAACCTGGACTCGCTAAATAGGATTTCTGGGCATCCGTATACCGAACTTGACACCAGTCGGCCGTATCAAAATGTTGCAATCGTAACAGCATTTCTGCATGTGCATCGGAAGTTTTTGCGCCAGACGATTTGAGGGTAGTCGCTTGCTTAAAATTAAAATTTGAGCATGGAATCTCTAATGGTGGACCAGACGGATCCACTAAATCATCGGGTATATAAAGCGATAGCACATCCGAATTACTATCCTGGTCAGCCAAGGTTTGACTGTTACGGGCATGCAAAGCACTCACCGATGTGGCCAGATCTTTTACCACTCGTTCCAGTTTTCTTAGCCGTCCACCGCTACACCGGCGGCGATGGTGTCGCCGACGACGACGCCTTGAAGACCTCGAAGAGTCTGATGATGACTGCGATGACTCTGACAAAGTCAATTTGGGGGCCGAATCTACCTTCGTATTAATTACTGAACTTAATTCGTCCATTTTTAAATTTGAAACTTGATAAAAAATAAAAAATTTATTCAAGGGTCAGCAATTAATTTTTAAACGTGTTGCTTCGTCCAGACAGAAAACGCCAATGAGCCATCGCGCCGTCGGTGCACGGCTGCTGGGTCGTGTGCGAGGTGGGGGACAACTCGATGCGGAAACCGGCCGGAAGGGGGGCGCCTTCGAGCGTGTTCGTTTGACAGATAGAGTTGCCATCTCAATTTTAAAGGCTTGGAATAGGGAACAGGGGCTTAATAGCATGTTTGAAAATAAAAACATGCAGCTTGATTCGTGTCTCAAGGTACTTCGATCAAATCACACCACTCTCCACTGCTACGCACTTTTCACAACACCAAGAATTCGTACGCTCCCCTCCTCAATAGTATTAGTAACCTCACGAATTTTAAATAAGTATTGACTTTTTTAGCAAGTTCCGAACCGTGCAAGTTGCATTGCATGCCTAGCTACTGCTGATGTTGTATTCTAGGTGGCGAGTTATTATTAGTGTGGGTAGGGTTGCTAGGCCCATAAATAGAAATGCCGGACTCAGATTCATATTTAGCTGGACATTTTGCCCTGCAAGTCTGACGTATTGGTTTTTAACACTTAGCATATTGTTGACTCTGCGACATTTGTTATGCGTCGCGCCGCGTGACTCGTTTGCGTACACATTCTTTTGGCATATTTAGACGAGCGCGATGGGATTGACCAAAAGCCTTTCAAGAGCTGGACAGACCGGACTTCTATACATTTTTGCGGACACTACTACTACACTACCTGGCAACCCTAACGGCTCGGCCACGACCTTGCCGCTGTGAGCGGAGCCGACATATCTTAGAGACTTTTGTTTCTTTAACACCTTCTTTCGTAGTAAAGAAGAGAGATATTCATCTCTCAATTTTTCTTTTGAAGGGATATCGAGCTAGGTAATAAGAATAAAGTGAACGATAGTAAATTGTTTAATTTTAAAGAAACAACTATATATTTTTTCTTTTTTCTGTTGTGTTTCGCTTTGTAGCAATCTGTTTTATCACAATAAACCATTTTTTTGTTTGATACAATATATCTGCTTTTGACATCAAAAAATTAATGAATTAATTATTTATAATAATAATATAACAGATTAATAATATTGTTGCATTATACAAAACAATACAATACAAAATAATGAAAAAACCGCCTATGTGGTCTAGTGGCTCAGCCCCCGGTCTTAGACCCTAGGTCTAAGAACCAGGACATCTGAAGGTCTCGGGTTGGATCCCAGCGGGGGTACATGTTCCAATATTAGGTATCAAATGAGAATGTGACCAAATGCGAATGGGACAAAATGTGAATGAGACCAAATGCGAATAGGACAAAGTGCGTCGAACCCCTTTTTACATGGTAATGCTAAATGCAAATGTCAACATCAATTTCCCAAGTTGTCAGTTGGTCGTCAATAGTTTTACGTGATCTTGTTATAACGATTTACGGGTTTAAAAATGCATAAAACTAATAAAAGCGGAGTGCAGAAGATGTTGTTTTGCATGATTTCAAAGTTTTAAGAAAAACAACAGGAGAACGACGCCAATATCAATCAAAACCAAGATTGTTTACGTGTGGTGCTTGATTTCTTAGGTAGTATGACGCAATTATTTTGATACTTGGATTTTATTAAAATTTTGACTACAGTGAATAAAAAAAAATATTATGGAAAATTGTTTTTTTGTTTAACTATTCTTACTTAATTCCTAACATATACGATAACAGGCGTTAGATTCATCTTACTATTAGTAAAATGATAATTATTTTAAAAAAAAGTAGTTTTAATCTCATTTTCGCACCTGCGCTCTGGCTGATTAAAGTATAACGGCGATTCGCCCCAGCTTCGCACGGACGCAATCGCTGATCATCCCGTCATAATTTTTTTCATAACAAATTTTGTTTTCACAAATTACAGCAAAACGAACATTATTAATGCGACAATTATTGAATTATTATTGCGTCTTAACCTATAATAGATATGAGCTCGCAACTTTTCAAAAATGAAATTGATTTTAATTAGATTTCTTAAATAAAAATAATAGTATCAACTTAGTTTATTCAGTGTATAGCCAGTATTACCAGCAGCAGATTTTTTTAAATTGCCGCTGTTTCTCAAGGACTGCTTTCATTAGCCAGACGGGCTACCAGGTGGGCGTTTAAAGCAGAAGCACAAAACCCTTTACCCCTCTACCGCATGAATTGATAAAGAGAGGGAATATTTTTTTTTTTGCTTAATATTGTTTTATTATGCTTACAAAATAAGATCAAATTGTAATAAAAAATTAGAACTTATTTATTAGAAGTTATAATATGCCGCCATATATGGCTTCGTATCCATTCTGGTTTAGGGAATTTTTTATTAGGTTTCGAGAAATTCTTTGGATCAAGTCAAGTCAAGTCAAAATATATTTTTTCAATAAACTCAATTAATAAGTACTTTGAATCGTCCAAATCTTTTTTAACCTACCACCCATTCAGGACATAATTTTTTAACTGTGGCAAAGAATGGGCGCAAGAAACCACAGCGCACAAAAGCAACGACATTTACAAACAAAAAAAAGAGTATGTCGTTACCAGGTCAATACAAAATATGAATTTAAAAATATAAAAAAAATGATGCAATACAAAATTACAATACAATGTAGTATCAATTAAATAGAGACAATTAGAAATAGCTGTTGGAGTGCTTGGAGCATTTCAGATCCAAGCTGTTTTGTCTTCTGTGTAATCTGACACTTTATAATAAGCTTTTTTATAAAGCTTTTCTTTGATTTTGATTTTAAACTTATTAAGATCTAATTTCTGAATATCATTTGGTACTTTGTTGTAAAATCTTACACACAGACCCCTAAAAGAATTATTTATTTTATAGAGCCTAGTATAAGGTACTGCTAATTTGTTCTTACTTCTAGTGTTTACATTGTGAATATCACTGTTTTTTGAAAACATTCCAGTATTTTTATGAACATAAATCAAATTTTCATAAATGTATTGTGATGCAACTGTCATTATATTTATATTCTTAAATCTCTCTCTGAGAGAGTCGCCAGCCTTTAGGTTATAGATTGCTCGAATAGCCCTCTTCTGAAGCACAAAGATAGTTTGAATGACGGCAGCATTTCCCCACAGTAAAATGCCGTACGACATTACACTATGAAAGTAACTGAAATAAACTAATCTGGATGTATCAACGTCAGTTAACTGACGGATCTTCATTACTGCATAAGCCGCAGAGCTAAGTCTATTCGACAATTTAGCTATATGTGGGCCCCACTGAAGCTTGGCATCTAACGTGATGCCTAGAAACACAGTGGTGTCCACAGGATTCACATTCTTATCTTTAATTTGTACACTAGTTGTTACTTGCTTAACATTAGGCAATACAAATCTTACACATTTGGTTTTTCCCTCGTCTAATAGCAAGTTATTTACACTAAACCAGTGAACAATCTTTGAGATCGCATTGTTCACATCGTCATAATTTGGGTGTCGTCGTTTCACTTTGAATAAAAGTAAAGTATCATCAGCAAACAATACTATCTCATGACTGTCTTTTACAAAATAAGGTAAGTCATTAATATAAACCAAAAACAAGAATGGACCTAGTATTGAACCCTGCGGAACTCCCATTGTAACCACTGATCCCGGAGATCTTTTACCGTTAATGTCGACCTTCTGAATCCTGTTACTCAAGTATGAGATTAGAAGGCTCAAAGAAGCATCCCTAATTCCATAGTGGTTAAGCTTCCTGACCAAAGTTTCATGTAAAACACAATCGAAAGCCTTGGATAAATCACAAAATACCCCTAGGGCATCCTGTGATTTCTCCCAGGTATCAAATATTTGGATTAAAAGCTCAACACCGGCGTCAGTTGTTGAGCGACCCCTAGTAAAACCATACTGTTTACAATGTAAAAGTTTATTTCTATGAAAATGAATTTGAATTTGGTCTAGCATCAACTTTTCAAAAATTTTACTAAATATGGGTAGCACAGAAATAGGTCTAAAATTAGAGGGGTCAGAAGTGCTACCTGATTTAAACAATGGAATTAATTTACTATGTTTCATTAGGTCAGGAAAAACACCACAGTCAATGCATTCGTTAAATATGCAAGCTAAAACTGGAGCTATTGTCATAATTACTGATTTAGCGACATCCACGGAATTACCCCACAGATCAGCAGTTTTCTTTTTATTGAGAGTGTTAAATGTTTTTAATATATCTATAACACAAATTTTTTGAAAACTGAAATTACTTTCACAATCTTTAACATTCTCCTTCAAAACAGATTCATCTACAGTGGGGGAGGAAATCAAGGCTTTTGTAGTTGAAACTGGAATGTCAGTAAAAAACCTCTCAAATGCTGCAGCAACATCAGCATCAGAAGTCAAGGTTTTATTATCACAATTTAAATTGTGATAATAAAACCTTGACTTCTAAACTCATTATTACGACTTTTGACCTCTCCTGTTTCACTATTTATAATATTCCATGTCATTTTTATTTTGTCATTACTATTCTTAATCTTAGAACTCAGATAGTTTGCTAATCGGCATACTCTTTTAAATAACTTTAAATAATTTTTAACATATAATTTGAAGTCGTCGCTGGTGTTATAGTTGCGTTCACCATAAAGTTCATAAAGGCGTTTCCTACTTTTGTGAATACCAATTGTAGCCCATTCATTAAAAGATACAGTACCACTAACCGAGATCTTTTTTGGAACAAAAGATTTATTAAATTCTGAACAATATATGTTAAAAAAATCATTATAAAAGACATCAGGGTTGTCATTGTATTCTAAATAATTTAATTTTGTATCTAGATTGCTTTGAAAGCGTTCCAGCCGACCTGCAGTTTTTGGCACAACAGTGATATTCTTTTTCATCACTTGCTTACGCTGGTGTGGAAAGCTGACCATTTGGCCACAATGATCAGAGTCCAGGTTATTAATAATTTGCTTAGCCAGTGGTTTTACATTTGTATATATGTTATCAATACAGGTGGCCGAAGTGGCAGTTATTCTTGTCGGCTCCAAAACCGGGAAGTCGCAACTATAAGAATTACACAGACGAGGCACTTGAAGAGGCCCTTGCGAAGATCACCGATGGTGATCTCTCTATTTTTGCTGCTTCTTCGACATATAACATCCCATACATTTAGACTAGAAGAGAGAAGAAATTATTAAGACTTTTTGTTTAGTTTTTAAGGCATAAATTTACTAATTCACATGTTCCTATTATGTCCGTACCTCAAGTAAAAAATTTTAATACACGATATTTTTAATCAGAAATGCAAAGTTTTACTTAAAATGTCACTATTTGCTATCACAAAATGCCAATATCAACTTCGCCCCTTGTGTCAAAGACGCCCCGACAGATTTCAAAACTCAATAATTCCTAAAATACATTATCAAAAGAAAAATTGTTTTTTTTGTTAAATTCCAAATTGCGGTTACTTTCGACATCAACAATAATAACATCGGGTATCAAAGCAACCCCATTTTCAGTCTTAAGTTTATAGGCCACATTTAATTATTTTTTCTCCAAAAGAATAAAGCCAAATTTTTTGATTTAAAAAAATAAAAAAAGTTTTTAATGAGTCGTCACTAAGATTTTTTTTACATATCTAGTACGTAAATTAAATGAAATAGAAGCCTTTCAATTTATAAATTGATCAAAGTCACCCCTTTTTACGGTAATAATTTTTATTAACTTCTTACTCGCCGTTTTGTATTTTTTTTCGAACTACTGCAAAAATGGTAATCTTTTCTCTGAATCCAGCTGGTCGGACGTGCTGCACTGAACTTCAAATATTATTATTGACTGATGTCATTTGCTACATACAAATTATTTCCTTTCCATTTCATGACAATATGCTATTTCGCCATCGAGCTCCTCCTGAGGAGCCGTTTTGTATTTTTTTTCGAACTACTGCAAAAATGGTAATCTTTTCTCTGAATCCAGCTGGTCGGACGTGCTGCACTGAACTTCAAATATTATTATTGACTGATGTCATTTGCTACATACAAATTATTTCCTTTCCATTTCATGACAATATGCTATTTCGCCATCGAGCTCCTCCTGAGGAGCTCGATGGCACAGCGGCTAGCGCGTTCGGCTTGCGATCTTGCTCGCTAAGCAACTTTCGCAATGCCGGGTCGCTGGATGGGTGACCAAATTTAAAAACATCTCGAGCTCTTCCGTGCTTCGGAAGGCACCTTAAGCCGTTGGTCCCGGTTGTTGTCGTAAGATGGCAGTCGTTAAAACCCACCAACCCGCATTGGGCCAGCGTGGTGGGTTATGGCCCAATATCCCCACATGCTATTGTCCATGTGGGAGGCCTGTGCCCTGAAGTGGGACGTTAATAGGCTGATGATGTTGATGATGCTATTTCGATATTAAGTTAGATTTTTAAGATTGAGTTTTTAATTCTAAGAGGCCTATTACATCTCAAAATTCTTCATCTCAGAAAAAAAACTGTAAAATTACTACTAAATGCGATGCGCCGGCCGTCCGAACATAGCTTATTCTCGCAGAGTGGAGATTTGTAATATTATGCATAAATTTATTATCCTATTTCGTTAAAAACTATAAATACAACCTGCAAAATTACTACAAAATGCAAAAATGGGCATTTTACGCAAAAATCACATTTGAGATGTAATATTTAGGCTGCGTTCCGTCGCTTCACTCGAGTGCACTCGGGCGCACTCCGGCGCGCGCTCTAACCGTTCCGAGGCTTGGTGAAATTTTACTCTGATGGCTGTCAGAGCGTAGTTTCATCCGTTTTTTGGCTCAGAGCGCAGCAACCATACAACCATCAAATCAGATGGTTATTTTTCACTTTAACAGCTATTTGACGTTTATATCACTGATTTATAGTGTCAAAGTCTGCAATTTATATCAAAACGTCTCGAAAAATTCCGCCTGTGGTTTCGTATTGCTTTTTTTAAATAATTTTGTTAAATATGGTATAAAATTGGAAGAAATAGAGACAGAAGATGAATTTTCTCTCGTTTTGGGCAGGAATACTTCAGAATAGGTTATAAAAACAACTCGATCGTGCCGTGGCGCGATTGCAACTCAAACAAGTTAAACTTTAGCCAAACAACTACACCCAAAACGACGGAACGCACTCCCGTCGCTTCACTCGAGTGCACTCGAGCTCACTCCGGCGCGCGCTCTAACCGTTCCGTGGCTTGGTGAAATTTTACTCTAATGGCTGTCAGAGCGTCGTTTCACCCGTTCTGTGGCTCAGAGCGCAGCAACCAAACAACCATCAAATCGGGGGTGCGTTCCGTCGTTTTAGGTGTAGTTGTTTGGTTAAAGTTTACCACGTTTGAGTTGCAACCGAGCCACGGAACGATCGAGTTGTTCTGTTATGAAGTATTCCTGTCCAAAACAAGAGAAAATTCTTCTTCTGTCTCCATTTTTTCCACTTTTATACCATATTTAACAAAATTATTAAAAAGTAAAACAAAACGAAACAACAGGCGGAATTTTTCGAGACGTTTTGGCTGCGTTCCGTGGCTTCACTCGAGAGTACTCGAGCGCACTCCGGCGCGCGCTCTACCCGTTCCGTGGCTTGGTGAAATTTTACTCTGACAGCTGTCAGAGCGTAGTTTCATCCGTTCTGTGGCTCAGAGCGCAGCAACCAAACAACCATCAAATCGGATGGTTACTTTTCACTCTGACAGCTATTTGACGTTTCTAACATTATTGTAAAGTGTCAAAGTTAATGTCAAAACGTCTCGAAAAATGCGGCCTGTTTGTTTCGTATTGTTTTACTTTTTAATAATTAGGTTTAAATATTGTATAAAAGTGGAAAAAATGTAGCAAAAAGAAGAGTTTTCTCTCGTTTTGGACAGGAATACTTCAGAAGAGGTTATAAAACAACTCGATCGTTCCGTGGCTCAGTTGCAACTCAAACGAGTTAAACTTTAACCAAACAACTACACCCAGAACGACGGAAGGCACTCTTTGACTTATGTTGTAAACTTTGACACTTTACAATAATGTTAGAAACGTCAAATAGCTGTCAGAGTGAAAAGTAACCATCTGATTTGATGGTTGTTTGGTTGCTGCGCGCTGAGCCACGGAACGGATGAAACTACGCTCTGACAGCAATCAGAGTAAAATTTCACCAAGCCACGGAACGGTTAGAGCGCGCGCCGGAGTGCGCTCTAATGGTTATTTTTCACTCTGACAGCTATTTGACGTTTATATCATTGTCAAAAAGTGTCAAAGTTTGCAATTTATGTCAAAACATCTCGAAGTATTCCGCCTGTTGTTTCGTATTGTTTTACTTTTTAATAATTTTGTTAAAATGGAATAAAAGTGGAAAAAATGGAGACAGAAGAAGAATTCTATAACTAAACAACTGCACCCAAAACGACGGAACGCACTCATAATGTAAAAAAAAGCAGTTTTTCACATCTCTATTTGTGACCAATGACCTCTTACTAAAGAGGTTCATTCAATGTTGATAAATACCCATTCATTCATTTGCTGTCAGTCTAGCCTAGCTGTCTGTCACTAAAATAATCAAATTTTTCGTTCACGTTCATTTTCATTCCGCAGGTCTACGCTGATTTCTGTGTGATTCATGGTTTTTTCAGAATTATTCTAATTTGTTTTCAATATTTCATAAAGCGATGGGCAAAACGACACACGATTACAAGTAATGACTTCAGTTAATGAACCACAATAGTGTTACACTTTGCTGAACCGAAGGGAACTCAGGTAAGGATTGAAAATAATTCTAACAAAACTCTTACTGATATCCGTTAGATGACATCGTAACTTTGTTGAAATTTCTTTTCTAGGATGGAAAATAATTTGAGTCGAAGTGGTAGCCGATCGAGCTGTGAGCTCGAAAAAGATTTCAGTGATATGGAAATTTTGAAAAGTAGGACGAGCAGACGTAACCTACTGGTACGAACACCAGCACGGAAGGCGAAACGAGTCAGGTTTTTTCGAAATGGGGATAAATTTTATTCGGGAGTAATAATTCCGGTATTGCCAGAACGATACAGGTGAGTGCTGCTCATCATAGTGACCGTACAGGACCATGGTCCAGTATGTAATTTAATTTATTACTTTCACTTCACATTATATAGGTAGCTAGCTAAACAGCTGTGATAGGTACATAGAATAATGTACATTACAAAATCAATTTTCTCTAACCTTTTTATTATAATTCAATAATATGTACAATATTTTATCTCCACATTGTAGTACAACTATCACAACACACTTACAAATAAAAATGCAGTCTGCTTTTTGTTAACAAGTTAAGCAAGTACTTTTTTACTTATTTTATTTGTTTAGAAATTGTGATATTACTTTATTTTTCCTATAAAATCATCGCAATTATTGCTATTGTTACAGATCATTTGATAGTTTAACAACTGACTTGACAAGAGTATTAGTGGACAATGTTACTTTACCAAGTGGTGTAAGAACAATTTACTCGCTCGAGGGTAGAAAAGTAAGTAATGCAGTCAGCTTATTATAATTATGGGATACACAGACACACCTATATTGTAATTAATAGGACAATAATATTATTGCCTCAATATTTTTTCAGAGACAAATATGTATGTTTATTATTACACCTTAAATAAAATCACCACTTTATATCTCGATTCCTATGATCGTTTTTGGTAGTAAAGTTAACTAGCTGCTGTGTATCAAATTTTCTAAAATCAATGTTTTGGTTAATAATTAACAAACAAAAATTGAGGTTGTACTTTAAAAAAATGGGTCCATTCTCACACAGAAGGAGACATGTATTTAATGAGTCATAATTACTTTTAGATAGGTAAATTAGATGATCTGGAAGATGGACAATCATATGTCTGCAGTGGTTTTGGCGAGCCTTTTAAACGTTTGGACTATGAAGCCAGTGCTGTGACGCCCCAGTCGTTTAGGCTCAGTGGACCCGAATCACTGAGTGATAGTGCAGCAAGCCCTTCCCCAGCAAGAGTTCACAGGATGTCCCGGCATTGGCAGGTACAGTTTGTTAGATAGATGATTTTGTTGTTGATAGATGGTTTTGTTAGATATTTCATTAACCCCTTGAGCACCGTAGAACCAGACACAATTGAAAATCAATTGTCTTGCGACCGCCGGCGGTCTTATGATCCTTGATCTATTAATATTTGCATATTGTATGAACTTTCTGTAAACTTCAGTGACTAAACTTAAGTCAATTAATTATGCAGTAAGTAACTAAAAGAATACTAAATTTTTAAATATACTATCACTATTTAAAAGGTAGTATTTAACTATAACAGGTATTTAACTTTTATTATATTTGTTGTAAATTGGTAACATTCTATTGAAATCAGTTATTGCCATTCTAAATGCATGACGTGATTATTTTATATAATTTATTTATATGCTGGCTTATAACCCTATGATAAACTATTTGCCTACACAATGCAATGGATTAGACTGTTTTAAATGAAAACTTTGGATGATAATTACTGTATAAAGCACAAACAGGATAAAAATCGTAAATAGTAAATATTTTCATAGTATTTATTGCTTGATTTGTTTCAATTATTCTAAATATACATTTTGGCCATGGGCCATCTAAATTTATATATCTTTTATTTTAGAAACACAACCATGTGTTGTATGTAATTCACTTCCTTTAAATTACTTCAATTCATCACATTTGATTGGTCACATCGCATTGAATCATAGTTATTCCATGTGAAGAGAGCATGTTTGCTATATTGAGGAATATTATGTCTCAGCATAACAAAACTCAAACTAAAATATATATTTATTCAATAAACTCAATTAATAAGTAGGTACTTTGAATTGTTCAAATTTTTTAACCTACCACCCATTCTGGACGTCAATTTTTAGCTGTGGCAAAGAACGGGCGCAGGAAACCACAGCGCACAGAAGCAACGACATTTACAAAAAAAAAAAGTTGTTACCAGGTCATAAAATACAAAATATGATTTTGAATTTAAACTATATAAGGTGACTGCTAGAAACCGCAAAAAACTTCTAGGGCTGGTCAGGTCAAGTGTTTTAAACATGACAAAAATGACAAAAAAGAAATTAGTGTTTTTTTTATTTTTTATTAAATAATTCATTTTGTAAATTTTAATTAGAAGGTCTTTGGGTATCTAATTAATTTTAAACCAATAACATAAGAAAAATAAAATTAAAACAATTAAAAATAAAGATTATTTACAACGCGCGGGCAATGAACGGCTGGCCGGCCGACTGTTGACCCGTGCGCGTTGTCAGCTGGGCGATAAGTACCTACGTTAGTCTGCAATATTTTGAATTAGACGTAGGTATAAGGTGCAGTTATTAAGTTCAACGACTATCGATAGCATCGAGCTATGTTATGGCCACATTTTAACTGTACTTATGATAAGTGTATGAAAGTAATTTCAAATCAATCCTAGTAAAAATCTATTACACCACACATTATGAGAAGTTACAATTATCTTTCCTTACAAATGAAAGATCAATGGGTAGTTATCTAATGTCGCGTCCGCACGCTAAGCACTTGCCGCTAACTCCAAACCAAATGACCAGATGACCTTTCATGTCCTTGACAACTAAACAGCCTAAAACATTGAGATAATAAGTATCAGTCTTACCTATTTATTTACACTAAATAAAGTTAAACTAATGTCTCGCAATAAAGGCAACGTTAATACCTAAAAAGCTGCGTAATTAATAGGTGTCGGTAGGTACTTACATGGTGTTAAATAGCATTCCAGTTTATTCCAGCGAACAGGAAAGGTGATAAGCTTCCCATCACACTTAACAGGCTTTCAAACTTATGTAATATTACATAAAAATTAAACCTCCGCCAAAATTACGTACTTAGATAAAATAAAATTTATTAAAGGACGAACTAAAATAACTTTTGTGATCGGCACATATTTATTATTACACTTATTCAACGTGTTTAAAAGAACACCACCTATTCTACCTACAAGTCTTAATACGACTTAACACCCATTTGTTACTCAAATCATTAATTTGTTACTGAACTGATTACTTTATTCACGATAGCCTATTCATAATAATACTAATCCTTCACTAATTAACTCATACTAGATATTAGTTTAATCGCGCATACACAAATACACCTCACATACCACAACACAACTATGTACCTACACTACACAACAAAATTTCCCCGAGGAAACTAAACACACCTGCTGCGCATGAGAATCAGTGAGTTCAGTGACTGAGACTGACTCAGCACAGACAGCGCAGCGCAGTGCCACAGTGCGATTCTCTAAGTTAAAGTCGTAAAGTTGGTGCCGCTGCGAAGAGAATGACTCTGTCTCTTTCATATTCATAGAATTGGAAAGAGACAGCAGATCACAGTCATGCGCACAGCGTCTGTGTCGCTCACGAGAAATCCGTCAATTTGGCAACACTGTGTGTGGCGGCGTTTCTTCAAAGACGCTTGCGACGATCCATATCTATTTAGGGCTGCCGCTAACTATGAGCGGTTCTTTTTCGATATGAATTCGAATTCGTAATTCATATCGTGTGTAAATTGTGTAATGGATGTAAAGTGAAAGAGGTTTGATGAGACACTGTTGCTAACAACACAAGTCAAATGCGTTGAAAAATTTTGACATGTCAAAAAATATCTAGATGGCGGAGTGGTTAACGCCGCCCGCCTCCCGGATTGCGGAGGATGTGGGTTCGATTCCCATCTGAGGTAGTAAACTTTTTTCGACGTTTTAATATCTCAATGTTAATAAGATAAGAATTCGTGATAAAAGAAAAACGTTGTTTATTAGAAAAAAGAAACGGTGGCGCGAATAATTAATAAATTGATTTCAAGTACCTATGTAGCATCCACATAAAAATACCTAATTTAGTTGTTGATTTATTTTTCTTAATTCTGAATTCACGTGATGCAGACCAAAAACAGCTAGTCGCACTAGTAGTGACGCGATGCGTACCAGCTTGAATCTCAATCATTACCATCAGTAGCTTGTTTAACCATTATGTTATGATCCTTTTAAACTTTTACGAGCAAACATTTTTGGATATTTTTATGACCATTACAACAAATCCCATAAAACTGTAGTCAATACAGTAACATGTTAATCTTAGAATTAATATTCCAAGTGTGTTAGTTTATGTACAATGTAAACCTGCTGGTGCGTTGTGGTTATGGATAATTAAAGTTTTTGTTTTCTTTTTCTATTGAATTGCAATCCAGATTTATTAACATTTACTTGATAGTATAAGTTTTTTGGTTTACCAAATTAACTAATAAATATTAACTGATAAATTATTGATCTAATCTAATAACTTTTATAATTGTAAATTCGCTTAATATGCAAGTTTGGACGATAGCTTTAATTATTTAAGTTTGTCTATTCATGTTTGTAAAAAAAATGTGAAAGAGTTTGTTATCAACAAAAGGCCAAAGTTTTGACATTTCAGTAACTTCTAGGATCTAAGTAAGTAATGGTTTTATTTTCTTGGGCGTGCCAACCCTAATCACGTGACCTACACACGGCTGCTTTGATTTTTTCGGCAGTCAACTTATGCATTCTGGTGCATTCGCGTCGCGTCGCGTGTGCGTAAAAATGCCTAGGTATACGAACCAGCAATATCTTGAGATGCTATTTTGCTATCGTGAGAGTGACGAGGTAGTAAGTGGTGCTATGCGCTTAAACGAAGAGAGAGTTTTTTAGTTTTAAGGTGTAAATAAGACTTGTAAATACATAGGTGATGAACTTTTAAACACGCCGAATTAGTGTAATAATAATCATGTGCCGACAATGTTAACATTGTGTGCCGATCACAAAAGTTGTTCTAGTTCGTCCTTTAATAAATTTTAATTTATTTACGAAATTTTAGCACAGGTTTTCACTTTTATTTAATTATTATTACATTAGTTTGACAGTCCAAAGCCTGCTATGTGTGATGGGAAGCTTATCACCTTTCCTGTTCGCTGATGTAATAAACTGGAATGCTATTTAACACTATGTAAGTACCTACCGACACCTATTAATTACGCAGCTTTTTAGGTATTAACGTTGCCTTTATTGCGAGACATTAGTTTAACTTAATTTAGTGTAAATAAATAGGTAAGACTGATACTTATTATAACAATGCTTTAGGCTGTTTAGTTGTCGAAGACATTAAAGGTCATCTGGTCATTTGGTTTGGAGTTAGCGGCAAGTGCTTAGCGTACGGACGCGACATTAGAAAACTACACATTGATCTTTCATTCAAAGGAAAGATAATTGTAACTTCTCATAATGTGTGGTGTGATAGATTTTTACTAGGATTGAATTGAAATTACGTTCATACATCATAACACTTATCATAATTACAGTTAAAATGTGGCCATAACATAACTTGATGCTATCGATAGTCGTTGGACTTAACTGCACCTTATACCTACGCACATTTCAAAAGATTGCAGACTAACGTAGGTACTTATCGCCCAGCTGACAACGCACACGGGTCAACAGTCGGCCGGCCAGCCGTTCATTGCCCGCGCGTAGTAAATAATCGTTATTTTTAATTGTTTTAATTTATTTTTCTTATGCTATTGGTTTAAAAATAATTAGATACTCAAAGACCTTCTAATTAAAATTTACAAAATGAATTATTTAATAAAAAATAAAAAAAACACGAATTTCTTTTTTGTCATTTTTGTCATGTTTAAAACACTTGACCTGACCAGCCCTAGAAGTTTTTTGCGGTTTCTAGCAGTCACCTTATATATAAATATAAATTAATTATAGACAATTAGAAATTGCTGTTAGAGTACTTGGAGCATTTCAGACCTAAAAATAAACAAGGAAGGTTTTTCCATTTCTACATTTGTTTACCCAATAATGTTAAAGCTGGTATAAAATAATTTTAGATAGAGATAACACCATTTTTATACCAGGCATAAGTGTTAGTATAATATTTTACGATCATCTTGCCAGTCTTAACAATATATACACATTGTGTGTTGATTTCAGTCTTAACAATATTTAAGTACACATTGTGTGTTGATTTTATATTATTTATTTTACACTAGCAGCCCGCCCGCTACTTTGTCCGCGTAAACCCCGTGATGAATTTTCTATTTATTAATTCATTTATTTATTTTTATTTATTTATATAATAAATAAATAAAAATAAATAAATTAATTAATTTATTGATAGGAAAACCAACAGCTATGTTACAATGTAGAAACTTATAGGTATAGTCAGAAAGCCAATTACAGGTTCTCACTGTTAAAAATAGAGTAGCTTAAACTGTGATACAGTCTTACAAGAAACTCAGTCAAATAGGTACGGAAGTTATTCACTAATCACTATCTACTGCTCATCAATGTAACCTCCTCTAATTCGTACAAACCTTGTCCTTACCATTACAAACACAACAAATAAAGAATTAGCTAAATAGTGCAGCCATCCTGAATCTGAAGTGATGATATTTAGATAATTAGCTACCTACTGTCACATACAAATTTTTATTTTTACGTAAAATTATATTTTACGTTTGACTAATCATTTATCACATTAGCTAAAACTTTTGTAAGGAGAAAATTAATTGCTGCGCCCATGTACGCGTAGCTCGGTCAAAGGCGGTCAATCAAATTAATTAGTTGAATGACCTGAACCAACATATTTCATTTCCGTTTTACCATATTGCTACAGAAAGGTACACTTCCGACTTAATAACCTTAATTTATGCACATAATAGTAAAAGTGACCTACTTAATATTTATTTTCGTATCATCATCTTCAGCCTATAAACGTCCCACTGCTGGGCACAGGCCTCCCACGTGGACCATAGCATGTGGGGATATTGGTCCATATTTTCGAATATCGAAAGTAAATTAATTTTGATTGTTCGTAAAGAGTGTATATTTGTAGTAACGTGGAAAAAACCATTTCCTTCATAAGTAACATACTACCTACACTGACCCGCCCGCTATTTCGTCAACTTAACCACTAATATTATTCCGTGAGTGTATTACCAACTGAGAACCCTTTAGGTACGTAGGTACATACACATTTTACAATCGGATCTATGAAATAGGCATTTACGCAAGGCAACAGGAAACATAATTTTGCAAACAACATGTTAATTATGGCTCAAAACCTCAGATGCCCGAACTTATTTTTATTACAAAAGAAGTATAAAAATTTTTAAAATAAAATAATTCATTGCGAATTAATTTAGAAAATATTAGCTTTTTTTATTTTCTTGCATTTCTTGCAAATTAGTGCGAGCGATGTTGCCGCCGCGATTACATACAAATTCTTAGTGCGACGTTGCTAACTTCTTAGCAACGTTGCACTCACCATTTACTACTATAGAGTTAAGTTTTAGGGATGATTTATATTAGAGCGGGCCGTGCGCGGGGCGTGTCCCGCCGGGCCCGGACGGCGCCACTGATTTGAGACGTTGCATACATTTTGTATTTATATTAGAGCGGGCCGTGTCCCGTCCGGGCCCGGACGGTACACGGATCACGCACGGTGTAATATTAACAGCTGCTTCATACAAAATGTATGCAACGTCTCAAATCAGTGGCGCCGTCCGGGCCCGGGCGGGGCATGCCCCGTGCACGGCCCGCTCTAATATAAATCATCCCTTAAAAAGCAGCATAGTCTTACATTTTTTTTGTTATAAAATTTGATCCATATTTTTTATTAGTGGAATCGATTCTACTATCAATTCTGAACAAATTTTGAGCTGTTTAATTAACACGTTATTTAGGTAGATTAATAGGTTACAAAGTAACAAAGTTAGGTATGTAATAGACATGCTCTGTCAAATTCTAGACAATTAAGTATTTTCAGGAGAAATTCATACGCGTCACAGCCAATGAACATTTTTAATTGACAGACACTCATCTCAACTTCTGCATTTTTTTAATAAAAAACTTAATTAACCATTTTAACTTAAACTTGTACCTAATGACCAAAGCGTAGGTGTGGAGTGCTCACTAAAAGTAAAGCAAATGACTTAGGTTTTGACACAGAGCCATAAAATTCTGAATATTAGGTACACATCTCTTTTCGTTGGTAAAAAAAATGCGACGTCGTCGCATTGTGACCAAAAAAAGTTGTTCAGAGACGTTAGGTACTAGATTTTTCTGGTGTTATTAAGAGTACTAGTTAACAAAAAGTATGAGTAAAAGTGTGGGTATCTTGGTTTGTATTGATATAAAAAATTGACAATGTACGGTCGGGGTCACCGTCGCTTTACCACTTTGCAGCGATTTTCGAATGAAGCGCACCGACCGCCCGGGTACGTGCCTGTACCAAATAGACGACGCGGTGTGCAAGGAATTTTGACCTTTAGACTGGTAAAGCGACGGAGTCCGCGATAGTACAGTCAAGGAAGTTCCCGCTCGACCAATTTTCCGCGATATTCGCTTGCACACAATCTACGCGCACGCTACTATATGTATAATATCGCCAAAAAGTGTTCGACCGGGAACTTCCTCGACTGTACAAAGATTTTCTAATTGTCAAATGCATTGGATCTCCTTTAGCTTAATCTATACTTGATTTGTCATTGTCAGATAGTTGAAGTGCTTTTCTCTTTCAGGCAAATGGTAGTAGCACTACCGGCAACGGGACAGCACGAGTCAGCCCCGCGGGCGACAACGCGGTGCGGCCACGAATAGTTACTATTATTAGGAACGGAGTTAAACCTCGCAAGGTAATGCAATATTAATCTACGCATCAAACACCGTACATAATAACTTCAATCAACTCTATTGTTAATGCAATAAAAGCCATTGTTGTGTAATTGGTCGTTTCGCTCGATCCGCGGTCCACGGTACATTACGATGTTGTGCGGTCGGTGAGTCACGCGTGCGGTTGTAATAAAAGCTCTTTAACGCATCAGCTACTTGAGATAAACTACGTTTTGTATGTGGGAAAGTAATAAACGCTCTAATGAGCCATTTCTTAGCGTGAATGCCCGTTTACTATTGGTTCTACACTGCAAAAAGTGAATGTTGACTCATTCCATGACTTGCTTGGATAATGAATGACAGTATGTGGACGAATTAATATAGATATACTTATAAACTGATATCAACCGTTCGCGTGAGTACCCGTATCTCGTGGGTTTTTATCCGTGACCCACAGCTTAACATTTCTTCCTAATTATGCATGGAGGAGCTCAAGCTACGGCTAAATTCGATTAAGAGTTTGTAAACAAATTTTCCCAAATCTTTGTGCAAATTGTTAGTCACTCGGATTTTTACTTTTTCTTTAGAGGGTTTACGCATTTCGGTTTCCCATACAATTTTCCAAGTCGAAATTTTTAAAGACCAATAAGCCAATTTTATTGAAACTTTGCATGCTAAAGTAAAATACAGGAATCTAAATAGTTTGTTGAACACATTTTTAAAAAAGGTTTATTTGGCTGAGTTATTGCGATTTAAAGTCCACTATAGAAAGTTTAAAATCGCCATAACTCAGTTAAGGAAACGTTTTCTAGAAATGTTTTCAACAAACTATTTAGATCTCTATATTTTACTTCAGCATGCCGACTATCATCGAAATTGGTTTACTGGTTTTTACAAATTTCAACTTGGAAATTTGTATGGGACACCGAAATGCGTAAACCCCCTTAAGAGAGAATCACGAGAATACCTCTAACAGAAAAAGGGAGTAAAGAAATTCCCTTGCTGAGTTTCTTGCCGGTTCTTCTCAGTACAAGGTCTCCTGCCCCATGGACTTACGAACGGAGTGTGACGACTTAAGAGGAAACATGGAAGTGGCATGCAAAATTCTCATACGAAACACAGAAAAACGACGTTTCGTAGTCCCCTAGAAGGAAAAAAACATAAAAATTGGTTTATGTTTTTTTCAGCATCGGTTAAATAAATGAAGAGATTTTCTATGTCTCGATGTATGAGGAGCTCGATGGCGCAGCGGCTAACGCGTTCGGCTTGCGATCTTGCTCGCTAAGCCTCTTTCTCAATGCCGGGTCACTGGATGGGTGACCAAATTAATAAAAAAACATCTCGAGCTCCTTCGTGCTTCGGAAGGCACGTTAAGCCGTTGGTCCCGGTTATTGTCGTAAGATGACAGTCGTTAAAACCCACCAACCCGCTTTGGGCCAGCGTGGTGGGTTATGGCCCAATATCCCCACGTGTGCTATTGTCCACGTGGGAGGCCTGTGCCCAGTAGTGGGACGCTAATAGGCTGATGATGATGATGATGATGTATGTTTATTTTTTTGCATTAGGTCATATCAACCAGCAGCCTTCAAAATTAGCGAAATCACTCCGTTGTAAAGCGTCTTCAGCGACATTAAGTAAGCAGTTTAAAAAAAATCAAACATACAGACATAGAAAATTTCTTTCTTTAATCGATGCTGAAAAAGTAATAAAAATTGGTCCAGTTATGAAGGAGGAAACTGGGGACTACGAAACGTCGTTTTTCTGTGTTTCGTATGAGAATTTTGCATGACACTTCCACAAAGTGTTTCCTCTTAAGTGCTGTAGCCTGAAGATGGCCTAAACTGAATAATTGATCTTGATTCTTAAACAAAGGTGCCTTTATTTCAAACAGTTAAAATCCTAGTGAAACTAGATATTTGCATAAAGAATTGTAAATAATTTGTTTACAAACATTCTTTCTTGATCGAATTTGGCCGTAATATATAGGTAATAAAAATATATAGCTTGTGTGATTGATCACCTATTCAGTTTCAAGCATTGTCAAAGCTGGAAAAAGAGCTCATTAATGACATTTATTTTAATCATATTATATTTCCTACTAATGTTGTTATTGTATTAATGCGCGCGTGCACTGTTGACTGTTGTTGTCCTTTTCCTTGCACTGAGAAGTCATATGTCTCTGTTTGTCTTTTGCACAAAGGATCCCAATAGGTCGACGTGCTACTGCGAGATAAGATAATCATTTAATCCCTCCGCTGTAAGTGGGTGGGGCCATTTTTAAACAAACTTCATTAGGTATTGTCTCAAATGAAATTTTTTCCATAAACAGCCTGTTTCCATATTCCATTTAAATGAGGTAAACACGCCAGCAGATTAAGTTATCCAATATTGTCTAATTTCTCCAAACGATATTGTATCCTAATGGGAAAACATGAAGTTCAAAATTACATACATATATTTACAACTGTTATCCCCGAAGGGTTATTCAGAAACCAGGCAATGAGGACGGCAAAAGCTGTCCACTACCACAGTCCACGTTTCACCAAATGATAACTGCACATGTGCTCAGCGTGACAGGTGGTGAGCCCATCGCCGCATTATGCTGTTGAATGTATGTGCAGTCTTTGATCCGTTGTCGCCTTTTACGACACCCAAGGGAAGATGGGGGGATAGTATTCTAAATTGGTTGTAGAAAGGAGATCATTCGGGCTCCATACATTTTTGGGCCTTTTATGAAAGTGCCGGCCAAGAAAAAAAAAGTACGTATTGTTAGAACTAGTCATTTGGAGTAATAGTTAATAAGGCACAAAAGTTGTAGGATTGCTCTGAGCCAAGTTATACAAGTTCGATAATTCATCATTTTCATACATTTATTGATTTCTGAAAGTGCTGGGACTGGGAAACATAAAATAATTATAGATATTGCTGGAACTAATGATCTGAAGCAATTGTCATTGCAGCGCAAAAGCTGTGGGGTCATCATCCGTTCTGTTATACAAAAAAATATTAGGAATCAATAAATGTATGAAAATGATGAAACTTCGAACTAGTATAACTTGGCTCGGAGCAATCCTACAACTTTTGTGCCTCCAAATGGCTAGTCCTAACAAAACGTTCCATTTTTTTTTGTTCGCCGGCACTTTCAGAGAAGGCCCAAAATAAATTATGTCCTTTGACATTTTGTGGTAGCTCGAACTGCTGGCAGGGGGGTGTCACTCTGCAGTTTAGGTACGTTCGTTTGTCGCGCTTCCCAGGCAGGCCGCCTAGGCGTATAGCAGTAAAGGTTGCCGCGAGCCGACGCACCGAATACCGAGCGCCGAGTCGCTTAACTAGTAATACCTGCGCGCGCGCGTAAACCCTGCGCTTCTGACGTCCAATCAATATCGAGTCAGCGTTGCTTAACGGAATATGAATGCTCGGGTCACACGATAAGTTTCAATTTGGCGTGAAAGTCGTTATTGAGTGAACCTTCTGTACGGTAATACTGTTAAATATTTTGTGCCGCTGGCGTCTGTACTCCTCTTTATAATAGTTGTTGGTGCGCAGGTGTGTAGACTATTGCTGAACAAACGCAACAGCCCCACCTTGGAGCACGCTCTGGCCGCCATCACGGACTGCATTAAACTGGACACGGGCTGCGTGAGGAAGGTATTCACGCAGACCGGCACGACGGTTGGCGCCCTACACCAGTTCTTTGGAGATGACGATGTGTTCTTTGCGTATGGAAATGAAAGGTAAGTACTGCCTTCTCCGTTCTACTATTGATGGTACACATCTGTTTTTCATCCCAAGCTTTTCCATCCCTAGGTTGCCTGAAAGATGCTTTTAGTTATAAAGCAGCCCTTTTACGACTTCATTTTTCATAAATTATAATATGTTTTATTATCTGTGTACAATTAACAATTCTCATTTCATTTCACTCATTTCATTCATTTTATTTCATGGTACTGCAATTTTCTGTATTACACAATTGAATTCTATCCTGGCTACATGGTTTCAAATATGTTTATTGCGGTTTGTTTCACAGGCGGCGACAAGGTTTTTTTTTCCGGTAATAATTTTTAAAAGCGATTTAAAGAAATTATCATTTTAGCTGTCGTAAAACCAGACACAATAGGAATTCGATTGTCAGTAACCGATTTAAGGTTTTCTCATAGACGAGAGCATAGTTAAGTTATAAAGGCATGTTATTTTTTTTCTTAGGGTCAATCAGGAAGATTTCGAACTGGAATTTGAGGAAAGCAAAGCAGTTTTACAATGTAGGAAAACTCCAATCACGAGAAATTCCAGGTAATAAGCGTTTTTTATTTTTTCTTACTTACTAACTGTTAGGATATCTAGCATGCAAAGATTTATTAAAATTTACTTATTGGTTTGTAACGAAACGCTGTATAGAAATGACTACCTCAGGCGGGCATCGAACCCACGTCCTACGCGTTAAATTAACAGTGTCTCATCAAACCTCTTAGAATTTACATCCTTCCTATCCTATCCGGCATCCGACCCGCACCTCCTCGCCTCGAGCGGTTAGTATTCTTTATATGGACTTCTATGTAAGTATATGCGCTCTATATCAACTCCGTACGTCATCGGATCGCCTCGCTCGCAAGCTGTCTACGCGCGGACGGCGAGTGGACGACTCGGTGACAATTCGTTGCTCGCATGCTTACCTTATGCGTTGACTGCGCATTGTCAACGCACTGGTCCCGAGTGGAGGACGATGCGCCGCTCCCCACCCTCCTTTCATTCCAGTCTTTCTTTCGAACGAGTCGGCAAACAGACTACTCGAAAATTTGTGGACCAAGCGATGTCCACTCGTTGACCACGCGATGTTCACTCGTTGGCCACGCGAGGTTCACTGGTTGATCACGCGACGTTCATTGATTGACCACGCGACGTTCACAAGTAACAATCTCGTGGACCACCTGTCGACAACGAGTATACGCCGAACGACGAGGCGGTGCTGATCGGGTGCCGAGTGGCTCTATAGAGCTATGATGACCTTTATTGAATTGTAAAATTTTGTACATTTGTATGGGTTACCGAAATGTGTTGTGATAGGTGATTCCTCTAAATCAACTTGTCTGTAGGACGGGCCCCAAGCCCCGTATGCCGGTGAAGGCCGGCGGCGCGGCGCGGGCGGCCAGCGAGGCCGGCTCGGGCGCCGCGGGCGACTCCGCCGGCGCCGACGCCGCGCCGCTCCTGCCGCAGCCGCTGAGGCTCAAGTACAACGTCGGCAAGATCATTGGTAAGCGACATCATTAAAACCTCCCACTGCTAGACACAGGGGCTTCCCACATAGCAAACAGTACATGGGGAGATTGAGGCCGGCTCAGGCGCCGCCGACGCCGCGCCGCTCCTGCCGCAGCCGCTGAGGCTCAAGTACAACGTCGGCAAGATCATTGTCAAGCGACATCATTAGAACCTCCCACTGCTAGACACAGGGCTTCCCACATAGCAAACAGTACATGGGGAGATTGAGGCCGGCTCAGGCGCCGCCGACGACGCGCCGCTCCTGCCGCAGCCACTGAGGCTCAAGTACAACGTCGGCAAGATCATTGGTAATAATGAGTATCATAAAAACCTCCTAGCTAGGCTCAGGCCTTTCTATATGGAGAGATTGGGCTCAGCGAGGCCGGCTCAGGCGCCGACGCCGCGCCGCTTCTGCCGCAGAGGCTCAAGTACAACGTCGGTGAGATCACTGGTAAGCATCAGCAAGGAAACCTTCCACTGCTAGGCGCCGTCCTTCCCACATGGCTAACAGCACATGGGAAGATGCCTTTCCATCAGGTGACCCGATGGCTCGTTTGCCTCCTTCTGCTATAAAAAAAAAACGAGGCCGGCTCGAGCGGCGCCGGCGACTCAGACGACACTGAAAAGGAATCCGATTACGTCAAAGCGAGCGCACGCGGTCTCCATGTAAAGGACAGCGCGTTAACATATTTACACATTTCTTAAAAAATATTGTAAAGCAATTTAACCCTTTAACGGGCACAGCATGTTTAAATTTTTTTATTTGTTTTCGACTTTATCTCTATTGTTTAAAGTTCAAAATATGTTGTCAATATATTTACACTGCCCTATAAAGGGTTAAAGGGCTAGAGTAAAAATTGAATGCCATATTTGAAGTTGAGACATCTAGGTATATTTAAAAAGAAATGTAAAATAAATACCGTTCCCACGCTCATTGCTATGTTGAGGAATGTTATGGAGTGAAAGAAGTATGTCGGGATCGTTGAAATGGAAAGCTGTTGTATTGTTTGTATGTATTTTGTAATGATTTTTGTATCGTATAACACAAACCCAAGTTTGAAGAGGGAATCGGCGGTACGCGATGATATTGATAAGCTTCATCAAAGCCTTTGCTGAGTTTCTTACCTGTTCTTCTAAGCATAAGGGTTCCCGTCCCGTTGATTTAGGATCCGATGGCGTAGTGCCATTCATAAGAGCTTAATAATAATAATAAATCTCTTTATTTCAGGCAACAAACAATGTACAGGATGGTAAAGATACAAAGAGGCCCATATAATAAATTCCATACTCGCTAACATACATACAATATAAAACAATAAAACAATTTTGTTACTATATAATACTTATTATCTATGTTAGTAAGATCTTATCTTACGATTCTAATCTAATGATTATAGCTTAAAGTACTGTTTTGTATCGTTTATTATTGGTAATTACGTCCTTCTATCCGTTTTAGTGACATCTCAAATAGGTCTTATTGCGTAGTTTATATGGTTGTGCTTTTGAACATGTGGCAAAGTCTGAGCTCAGCAGCAGAACGTTATCTGATGATAATTATTATGGTTTAAGTTCCTTATGTATGAAAATTAGAAGTAATTTTGCCCTTGACTGTACTAACATTAGAGCAACGCATGTTTATCATCTTATGACGCGATGTAGATGCCTAGAGGGCACGTGGAGAGTAACTTCAGAATTGATTCAATGACATAGACAACATGTCTGTATCAAACATATTTACATAATTGATAAAGAAATATATAAATAATTTGTTTACTTTACAACCCGTAACAGGTTTTAGTCAAAATACAATTAGCCATAAACATTGATCTGTACATATTAAAGTTTTCATTCATAAGTTTACGTCAAATACAATTAATGTTTAATTATGTTTATCATAGATTCAAGTTCAAATGAGTAGGTTATTTGTACTATTTAATAGAGAACAATCTTGATATTGGATACGGAATAGAAATTAATAGATCAGTCTCTAAACGTCCACATAAACAATAGTCGGGAGAAATTTGATCGCCCATCCAGTGACGCGGCATTGCATAAATTATGTAACTTGCACGATCGCAATCCACGAAACGCAACGCAACGCGCGTAAGGCTACATCATCTGGACAAAAGTGTAGTAAACTATGAAATCATCACGACTCGTAAACGTTTTGTTTATCAACAGGTGACGGCAACTTCGCCGTTGTACGGATATGCAAAGACAAGAACACAAGCAAAGAGTACGCCCTTAAGGTCATCGACAAGGCGAAGTGTAAAGGCAAGGAGCACTACGTCGAGGCAGAGGTGAGTTTGCCTCACTAAAAAAAAATTAATGATAGCAGATCGAGTGAAGAAAGAATTTTGATTAGTAAAGTGTAACAAAAATGCCATAATAGCAGTTACTTCACAATATACAGTTAGTTAAATTTAAAAACAAAACGTTTAATTAATGCACGCCTTTAGCTTCCACGGAATTTATTTCGTTTCTTTCTCTACAAAACAGGGTTGCCTGGAATACATCTAATAGAAGTAAATATTATTTCATTTTCTGTTTCTGTTTATTTGTAAAGCGACCATGACTTTTATATTAAAAACTTTACTTCTTCTTTCTTTCTTCTTCTTCTACTTTTATATTAACTCATCGAAACTCATTTGCAACCCAATGCAATCGGTACAATCGATAGGACATCTAGTGCATCGCTTCCGTTAGGTTGCAATAAATTTCATGGTCGCAATCACTGTGAGAGTTCCGCTCGCGGCTCGACGCAATGGGTTAAATGCACGCCTCATTGGTTTTTAGAATACCGGCAGAATACTTCTCTTGTTTAGACTCCAGTCTTCCAAAAATATTATATTTGATAATATAGGTTAAGCACATTGTGGGAAAATAAATAATTTTAAGTACTATTATTTATTTATTTATTATGTATTTATTTATATACAGGTCCGTGTGATGCGAAAGCTATGCCACCCCCGCATCGTGTCGTTAATCGAGGAGCAAGACAGCCCTGAGTGGCTATTCCTTATCATGGAACTCGTAAGCGGTACGTATGTCATATGTTGTTACTCTATAGTTTTATGCAAACACAACTAGAAACAGTTATTATATTGTACCTACTTTTTTATTTTATAAATTAATTATTTTATATTGACGTTTCGGACCCTTTGCATGGTCATATTTTGCGTTGTTTAAAGAGGTTGTAAAAATTTTAACTTTTCACCGTTAACAATTTTTTTTCGGATGCGTTCTGTTTCACAAAATTCTGATTATAATGTATTTTGATCATGCAATGTGGTGTTGTGACTGGGATGTAATAACCTTTAGATGGTATTCCGAGCACGTAGTAAATTCTAATCATCTCACTTGAAGTTCTGATGTCTCTAAATTTTAATAATCTCGCGTGTAGGATCAATTTTTGTAATAAATAAGCTAATTCGCAACGTCTGGAAAAAATAAACGAAATATAAAGAAAAAAGAAACTTCGCATGAAGTTTTATATTTCAGTATGTCACCGTTATTTATTTCGTAAAGTTGTTGTTATTTGTTTTACACAACATAAGCGCATACTGTGAACACAATGTTTAACTGCTGCTATTAACTCTTCTGTGAAACGGGAAAAATCGCAGACTAATACACAGCACCGCTCGAGTAACATTGCTTTTCATCTAATGATCGAAAAGAATGTATGCCAATTAAAAATCTGTATTAATTAAACACTACTTCATGCTGTTTTCATGATCGTCTTTAAATATTAACTACATCATAGTTTCTGCAATAGTCGCTCCGACGCCGATCAACTGTATCTGTATAGATAATAATCGTTAATTATGTATTTCAACAAAATGCATTATTCATCCATCATTACGTAACAATATTAACGCTCTGTCTATGATCTATTAATGCGATGGGACGTTATGTACATATTTATCAATATCATCAGTAACCGATACACAGTTAATCATGCCAGTCATAAATCATAACTACGTTTTTTAACATTATTAATCGTAACATCCGTTATGTTGAATTTCACACCGCATTACGACACCTAGAAACTTTTGTTTCCTTGTCGGATCAGCGTAATAGGGCACTTCAATTGACTATCTTAATATTAGCGGGTTCCATACACACATGTAATCACGGTTATTATCCCCGATGGGTTAGTCAGGGACTAGGCAATAAGGACTGCAAAAGCAGTCCTCTGCCATAGTCCACTTTTCATCTAATAGCTACTGCACATGTGCTCAGCGTGACAGGTGGTGAGCCTATCGCCGCTCTGTGCTGTTGGATGTATGTGCAGTCTTCAGTCTGTTAGCCGCCTTTTACGACACCCAAGGAAAGAGAGGGGGTGATAGTATTCTTTCACCACTACTCGATAAACAAACTTGTATGTATTTTGTTGTTGATTGTCCTTTATCCGTTCTATAGTTTGAGTGATCTGATGAACTATTTTATCACTTGCTTATGTCACATAATAGTAATACTTATAGATTATCATTAGTAATTAAATCTAGTACATGAGAAAAGGTTTAAGCTGGTCTACCAAGTATACCAGAAGTAGCATTATAGTGTTCTGGCAGTGAGAATTAAGATGCTAGTTTCTCAATAGTAAAGATAGCGGTTAAAGGGCGCTTCCCCCTTCGGTCTTTTGTCAATTACCATTAAGTGACATGAAAGGCAAGCGATTTCCAGTTGTGGAATAAAAAAAAGGTGTGTTAAGTACCACTTTAGACAATCGCTTTTATCAAATGTAATGTCGTTGATTGCGATATAAATATGACGAAAAGAACAATTTACAATAAATTCGGTGACATTGTACACACGACAGCAAATCGACATATCAAAAAACTGTCAAATTTCTTCAATTGATATTGATCCTTATAACCATAGTATAAGGTTCAAAGTTTATTGTAGAAATATGACATGTTGTGGTAGGTTGATCTGTTGACGCGACGTCTGTACTGAAAAGGAAAAGTAGCAATCTAAAATATGATACGATTTGACGTTGAATTTGCGATGTGACTAACACCCGTAATTAATAATCTATCTATAGATTGGTTAGCCTACTACCGTCTCATTAATAAACGTTGACTAAGGCAAGAGTAACTCTACTCCAAGTATTACGTCAGTGTTAGCAAATTTCACTATTAATTAACATGGAGTAATGAATGAGTACACTAATCCGACACTACTCTCGGTGTAAAAGTTAAACCTCGTGGTAACCTGTTTAAAGAAAGAGTAAGGATGGGGTAGTGTCATTATGGTGTAGTTTGACATTTTGTAGCCGGCTATTTTCTATTGTTGCCATTGGTGTGTGTTTGGTTTATGGGATGAAGTTGTAAATTTAATGTGTCATAAAAAAATCCTGTATTCTAAGTAAAAATCGTAACTAACAGCTCAAAAATTTAAATCTATAATTGTTTAAATTATCGATTTTACAGCGGACTGTCGGGTGGTGACTGTTATGTGACGGCTGTCATAGAGCATGCAGGTCGGCCGCGAGTACTGGCCATTCGTTGTCATGACAACGCAGAATTATTAGTAGCTCTAAATGTCAAAATTATGTCAAATAACGTGAAGTTCATTGAAACTCATTCTTTTTTACTTTTTAGCTATAGGAGTTGCAATTGAAAACACGTTAATCCATGCGTAAGGAATGACCTGTAAGTCCAAGCTTACTCCATGTTTATCAATAACTATACAAATTCAAACTTACTACTTGCCTAATCTGATTTTAACTAGTCCAAGCGAAGTTCGGATTAAGACAGTAGTGGACCATTTTTATTAATGATACGGTTAGAATGTAGACTTTGGCATAATTTGTATGTAGCCTAAGTCCACCCACACACTTAAATTTAGAAGGCTAAACAATTAATAGATAGGTTATTAATTTCGGCTGTAAACCAACCTGTGTTGTTGTTTCTAGGTGGCGACTTATTTGATAGTATCGCGGCCGCTTGCAAATTCTCTGAGCCGCAAGCGCGTTTGCTAATCGGCCACTTAACATCAGCTATCGCATACCTACACTCGCTTTCTATAGTGCATCGTGACATCAAACCCGAAAACCTATTGGTAAGCGATAACCATAATCGATTTGCGCCATTATCATTGTGTGTGATCTTGTGACATTATAATATAACACCCACATTGTTTCCTGTTTGATAGCTTTGCCTCTCTATTAATACTCATGTTCATTATCTATTTAACATAATGTTGCAAGTTTTTGAAGGGTGCCCTAAAAGTTGTAAATTGAAAAATGATTGAGAATTATTTTAGCAGTAATGTTGTGTTCAGCTTAATATAACTATGTAACCTATGCCTAAACTCTGTTTGGTTAAGTCCTCCTGGTTTGCTACCTAACACTATTTTATAAAAGCAAGTCACCATGTCAATAATGATGGCAGCATTTTGGTGTTCCAACAGAGGTAGCCAGTCTCTCAGTGATTGAGGAATCAGGGTCGAGTGCGCTCGTCCGTCTTTGGCTATAACGTTTACATTTACATTTTTATTTGATGACAATAATTTCTCATTATAATATCAAATATCAATACGTCACATTTTGACACTGAAATATCTCAAAACAGATAATTATGTACAATAGCGGACACCGTCGCTTTACGAGTTTAAAGGTCAAAATTCCTTGCACACCGCGTCGTCTATTTGGTACGGGCACGTACCCGGGCGGTCGGTGCGCTTCATACGAAAATCGCTGCAAAGTGATAAAGCGACGGTGACCCCGACCGTACCCGAATGAAATAACTGTAATCTTTTGTGTAAGTTACATAATCGCAACCCTGAAACATTAAAAGGTTTTTAAACAATAGAATAACAAGCCATCAGTTGTAGACTAGACTAGAAGACTTGATTTCAATGTCCCTGCAGTGGGACAGGCTGTATACTTTTTTAGAATAAAGAGACCTAAAAGAAGTTTTTACTCGTTAGGTGGAGGTGGGCCCCGACGGCTGCATCCGCGGCCTGAAGCTGGCTGACTTCGGGCTCGCGGTGGAGGTGTGGCGGCCGCTGCACGCCGTCTGCGGCACGCCCACCTACGTGGCGCCCGAGATACTGCTCGAGACCGGCTACGGGCTCAAGGTGCGTGTTTATGTTAGTGGGGTGCAGACCTACCACAAAATGTCAAATTTCCTCAATCTATATTGATTCTTATGTCATTGTGACAAAGTTTAAAATGTATTAAAGGCATTTGACATTTTGTGGTAGGTTGAAGTGCTGGCGTTTGTACTTAGTCGGACTCAGATTTGTGGTACGTAATCGAACGTGTTTAGTGTTGCCGAACTATCGATAGTTGAACTTGGAAATCATCTATTATATCGATAGACCTATCGATAGTATTTAAGTTCAATATAATAATTACTATCGATAGTATCGGGTATGACTATTATAACAACAATTGATGCTATCGATAGTATCGATTGTTATTGCTGTATTCAGCAACAATAGTATCTATACAATCGATAGTGCCTCAGATATTGAGCTTCGATAGTATCGATACTATCGATGGTATTGCTGTGTGTCGATAGTATTGACGGTTACTGGGCTATCAATACTATCGATACTATTGCTTTTGCTCAAATATCGATCTATCGTCTTTGTAACATCACCTATAAACAGTGTAAGTGCGAGAGAGCACATAATGTGCTCTGTCTCATCCGCACGTTTTATTGCACCGTCTGCTACGAGTCTTTGCGTTGACTAAATAGTAAGGTACTATCGCGGACTTCGTTGCTTTACCAGACTTAAAGCCAAAATCCCGTGCACACTGTGTTAACATCGGACGCACGTACGCGGCTGGAAGCTGGCCGACTTCGGGCTCGTAGTGGAAGTGTGGTACACGAGATACTGGTGAGTGAAGCTGACTTCAAGCTGGTTGTACAAGACTTGAGGTGAGTTAGTGGGGTACATCGTTTGACGCAGATATGCTGCTGGAAGCTAGTTGGAGTTCTGGGCCTACACTGCACGGACCCGTTATGTTGCCATTTCGTATTGGCCCAGCGTAGTAAGCTGTTGGTAAAGCCTGACAGGCTGTACCATCTTCTCCACGGTGGACTTAGTTAAGTCTTTTAATCAAATTCCAGTTACAAAAGAGGATATTCCGAAAACCGCTATAACGACACCCTTCGGACTCTACGAGTTTCCGTTTATGACTTTCGGTTTACGGAACGCAGGCCAAACCTTTCAGCGATTCGCTGACGAAATGACCCGTGGCCTCGATTTTTGTTATCCCTATCTCGATGACTAATTTATCTTCTTCAAGTCTGAAGCGGACCACGAGGATCACTTACGTCAGCTATTCACCAGAATGACGAAATATGGAGTCGTCATTAACACCGCCGTCGAAATATTTTTTTTAAATATGTTTATAAGTATCTAGGTTTACTTATAAAATGTATATGTATATCCACATACACATTTTAGTTAAGTATTGATTTTGTTACGGAACGTCACAAAACGCCCTGCCAGAATATCAGCTTCGATGGGATGTGACACCGTAGCGGCATATGCTGAGGTAGCCTGATTGGCTCGTCACAATGTTGTTTTATTTTTGTTATTTGATAAGTATTTGTTTGTTATTTTCTGTTTTCTAATTATTTTTTTTCTATTTTTATTTGTGACAGTCAATAAATGGTTTTTCTTACTTTATTTCTTTCAAATAAAATAGTGAGTCGCACCGAATCAAGTTGTATCGATTTTGACAGAACTTCGTTACAGTATTTGTTGTGTACCGATATAGAACTGGGAAAATCAGTTTCAATGCGCTTCAATATTCGGTTTTGATAAAATCAAAACAATGTTCCATCTACGTAAATAAAACTCATGATTCCAGACAAATTACTTGCGTTCTTAACTTTATCAATATTATTCATAATGCAAAGTTAGATATCCTCAACCTATGGTCTCTCAGTGTTTTTGTGTGGTTTTTTCTATTGTTATCACATTATTATGTGATTAATGTTTATACTAATAGAACAGAAATAACCCATTTCCCACAGCTCAATTTTATAAAGTGTGACATGGGAATCGGTGTTCATAATAAATTAACAAATTGCACAATCGCACTAGTGTACGCGTTTTAAGGCACGATTTTCTCACAGACTTAAACTTTCTTTTATTCTGTGAACCGTCATTTGTTTCGTTGCACTTGAACTTTCAATTTCTGTGTAGTACTATCGTCAGTTTTCATGACCTTGAAATATAGTCTAAGTTATAATAATGAATGCGGTGCTGGAATTACTGACCTCCACATAAATGCCATGTTAAGTCATTGTCATTGTCAAACAATTGGATATTTTCCTACATAATTGTTGTATTACCTACTAAATTGTATCATTAATTTTTTTGTTGCCTTATATTTTGCTTCGCTACGATTATTAAAAAAAATGTTGTATAGTCAAAGTCGAAAATCCTTTATTAAGGTGACTGCTAGAAACCGCAAGAAACTTCAAGGGCTGGTCAGGGCAAGTGTTTTAAACATGACAAAAAAATGACAATAAAGGAATTCGTGTTTTTTTTAAATATCATATCATATTCAATAGCAATACTATAAAAACAATAAAATGAAAACAATCAAAAATAACTATTATTTACAACGCGCGGGCAAGGGGACGGGTCAACCCACGTCAGTACCAACGGCAGGCCGTTGCCCGCGTGTTGTAAATAATCGTTATTTTTAATTGTTTTCACTTTATTAATCTTAGGTTATTTCTTTAAATTAGATACACAAATACTATTCAATAAAAATTCACAAAAGTCATTTTATATTATACAAAACAACTTTTTTTAAAGTACATTTAATACGTCCAAACATTTTTATGCCAAAAAATGAGTAGTATCCTATTAGCCCATTCGGGGTGTCTTTTAGCTGTAGAGAAGAATCGCAAAACACTCCACATAGAAGTAACGACTGTTCTACCAATGTTGACTTGTCCCTTCGCAGATCGACGTGTGGGCAGCGGGCGTGATCCTCTACATCCTGCTGTGCGGGTTCCCCCCCTTCTCGTCGCCCGATGGCGACCAAGAGAAGTTATTCGACGCGATCCTATCCGCCCGCCTTGAGTTCCCGGCGCCTCATTGGGAACGCGTGTCGGCGGGGGCTATTGATTTAGTGGCTAATATGCTGAGGCCGCAGCCGGAATTGAGGTTTGCTGCTGAGGATGTGTTGGACCACGCTTGGATGGCGGTAAGTTGATGATACATTTGTCACATCTTTTTTTTTTTTTAAATAATGTCTTGGTGCGTGTAGCACATTTAGCCAGTTTCAAGTAAATGAGCAAAAATTGTTGGAAAAAAAGTCTTCATCATTGAAATAAGGTATCACTAGAACTGATGGATATACGAGTCGTATGAAATCAAAGTCGGCAAAGTAGGTAGATGGGCGAAAATTAGATAAATATAGGGCAACACTGAAAATTCAAATGTTTAAATAAATAAACTTTCCTACACTTAGACCAATTATCTAGCCCAAGAGAAGCTTCGTTATGAAACTCGTTAAATGGTTACTAGACAACGGATAAACACATTGAAAACACCTAGACCCGAGACAATTTAGAAAAACAATAATTTCTAAATTGACCCGACTGGGGGATCGAACCCGGGACCTCATAGATGGCGACTAGGGGTTGCAGTCCCGGTACTGTGGAGAAAACGGGATTCCCGGTACTGCGGAAACTCTGGTACCGGGAAAACCGGGAAATTTCGGTACTGAGATTTTTTTTAACCCATATGTACCTAACGTTTGATTTAAGGATCATTGAGCAAAATAAAATATTACACAAAAAGTTTATAATAAAAAATTGTTTTGTCAACTGTTGTACTAGCTGTGGAATCACTTTGACGAATGGAATTGGTTAGAGATCATCCGAGTTGAATGTTTTAAATTTAATAGGGTCTATATGCAATGGGTTTTTATCATTAATGTTTTAAGGTGAGTAAATAATATAAATTCGTCCAAACCAAGACCGTTCAAACGGCGATAGACTCCCTTCTCCAACGGTGCCCCTCGGCCAAGATTGTAGTATTGGGAGACTTCAATGCCCACCTACTACCATTGCACAATACCGATGATTGCCTGGCCCATACTACAAAGGAAAAAGCCGACCTCTTGGACACTCTTTTCGCATCAAACTCGACCTTGGACGATGGGGAAAACTCTCCACCAATATAAAGTATTGCGCTTTTTCAATGCCTAACGTCCGGTTAATACAAAGGTCAGTTCGTAAGGCTCTTTTTTCCTTGATATCCATAAGTCGAGTGGGCCTGATGCAGTTCCTCCCATTGTGCTTTGGACGTGTGCTCCTGAGTTGGCGCCGGTTCTAACGCGCCTTTTCCGGCTCTCTTACACTACTAGCGTTGTCCCGAGCTTTTGGAAGACAGCCCTTGTCCACCCGATTCTCAAAAAAGCCGATCGCTCAGATCCGTCCAACTACAGGCCAATAGCCATCACCTCTTTGCTCTCCAAAGTAATGGAGTCCATTACAAACCGCCAGCTCTTAAGGTACAATGGCGGACTTCGTCGCTTTACCAGTCTAAAGGTCAAAATCCCTGGCACACCGCGTTGTCTATTTGGTATGGACACGTACCCGGGCGGTCGGTGCGCTTCATACGAAAATCGCTGCAAAGTGGTAAAGCGACGTTGACCTTGACCGTACCTAGAAGAAAATTAGCTACTAAGCGATCGCCAGTGTGGTTTTCGTCGCGGTCGTTCGGCTGGTGATCTTTTAGTGTGCCTTACTCACCGATGAGCGGAGGCAGTCGAGAGTAACGGGGAGGCACTGGCAGTTAGCTTGGACGTAGCGAAAGCCTTTGACAGCGTATGGCACAGGGCTCTTCTCTCTAAACTTCCATCATACGGGCTTCCTGAGAAATAGTGTTCGTGGGTTGCCAGCTTTCTTTCTGGGCGTAGCATCAGAGTCGTAGTCGACGGTTTGTGCTCTAACATGAAACTCGTGAATGCTGGAGTCCCGCAGGGGTGTGTGTTAGCAACTACTCTGTTTCTTCTGCATATCAATGACATGTTGCATAACAACAGCATTCATTGCTATGCGGACGACAGTACGAGGGTAACGCTCTACACCGGACGAGCTAATATTTCTTTGGAAAGCGTCATCGAGAGGCGGAATAAACACCGAGAACATATTAAGTCATGTCTCAAATTGGGGCCGACATAACCTAGTCCACTTTAACCCCTCCAAAACACTAATTTGCAAATTTACCGCGAAAAAACATCCCTTCGTCGTACCTCTGAACTTTGAGGGAGCTCTCCCTGATACTAATTAGACTATTGGAATCCTTGGCGTAGATATTTCGAGTGACGTTCAGTTTCGAGGTCATTTGGGAGGTAAAGCTAGGCTAATATTGGCGTAATTTTAAGTTATAATAAAAGTACCGAAAGTACCGAATTTCCCGGGAAACGAATTCTCAGTACCGGTACTGCGTAAAAAGTCAATTTCCCGGGAAATACCTGGAAAAATCGGTACTGGGAATTCCCGGGAGCATGCCCTAATGGCGACATCATGAAAACCGGTGTACAAATCACTCGACCAAGGAGGTCGTCGATAACGTGGTTACTTTCAAATTGAATACGGCCCTAAACCCTTCAAAAACACGAAATAAAACTGGCTTTGGGATCAAATACAGCAATCGACGGGACGTATCAACCATAGTCGGCAATCTTTCGCTGTTAACCAATCAGCAGTGTTGTAAAATCGCTGTTTCAAAATGGCGGATTGGCAACGTTTGGTACCATAAAATTTTTGTCATTATTATCTAAGAATCCAATCGCAAATTAACGGTTTTTGTTCAATTGCCAAAATTTTAGGTCAACCCTACTTTACCGATTTTGATTTTATGCGACTCATATACGCCGAGATTTATTATTGGTTTTGGAGCCGAAAACGTTATAATACAAAAAAAGTGTTGTACCTATTTATGAAATAATAGGTACAACTGGTACACCGTGACCCCTATGAACTTTCCCGGCCGGCCGCCTGCGCCGGCGGCGGCGCGCGGCGGGGCGGTGGGTAGCCGGAGCGTTTGAAGCGTCTCGGTCATTGACTTTCATAAGATCCGTCCGGTACTAATGGTTCTTACATTTTTTATTAATATTTTGTAATGATTTTTTATGCTCATTGTTTTAGTTTTTACAAGCTAAATAGCTTCTACTAATGATAAACATGAACAGGGTTTCGGCTCCAAAACCAATGAAAAATCTCGGTGTATTACTGGTTTGAAAATACTGACGGGTGATCGTGATTACTTACATATAACAAACAAAAAATATTATAGATTCGTTTTCCCATTTCCATAGGACGACTACGACGAAAGCTGCGACTTCCGCTCATGGTACGACGAGGACTCGTCATAGCTGAGCGACGTGCGCAGCGACACTGCGTCCGCGCCCACCTGACGCGTTGCGCGGGCCAGCTCCAGCCGCTGAGCCCGCGACTCTATCCCCTGCGCAGTACGGTTCAATTTCGCAGTGCTATAGTGTCATGAATGAAACGTAAAGTGCGGGCGTTTAGATGCGGCGAGCCCGTCCACGACTCTATCCCCTGCGCAATACAGTTCAATTTCGCAGTGTTACAGTGTCATGAATGAAACGTAAAGTGCGATTAGATGCAGCGAGCCTGCCCACGACTTTATCCCCTGCAAAGTACGGTTCAATTTCAGTGTTACAGTGTCATGAATGAAACGTAAAGTACGGCGTTTAGATGCAGCGAGCCCGCCCACGACTTTATCCCCTGCGCCATAGGGTTCAATTTCGCAGTGTTACGGTGTCACGTACGGAACTCGCGTAAAGTGCAGCGAGCCGACGCAGTGAGTCGTTTTCGTGGTCTGCTTTTTAAGTACCGATTTTTGATTCGATCGATTTGTTTTACTTTAGAAGATAAAATGCTTTTATTTTTCTATTATACACTTGCGTGCAAAGTAATGGGAGCACTCTCGGCGTTTTCATACAAACGAGTTTTCTCAATCTTTTTTCTCTACTGCAGTTTAATCGGGATGTTATAATAGTGATAAATAGAGTGAACGGACAAGAATCTGAGCAATGTAAAACATTTCACTGATTTGGTTTTTCTAGCGATTCCATTGAATTGCACATGTATTAGAAAACATATCTGTTTTCTCATTTCTATCAATTTTCGTACAACTAACTTGTACGTCACTTGAATTATGAAATCGAACTATGTATTAGTGAACAGTCCATTAGTATTCACGAAAAGAAATCATGTTTTGAATGTTACAACAAAAATTAAAATAGATAATCAATTTTAAAAAAAAGTTATTATTGTAACCAATATTTGACTATGTACTACTGTAATAATGATTAGTATAAGCTTATTACATAGCTTAGGCTGAAGCAGACTTTGGAAATGACTCACTGCAGCTTTTTTGCTACTGTTTAGTGCTGTTTTGACCACAACAGCCCTAATATGCCTTTCAATTATAACACCAATACCAAAGTTTATTAAAAATATTTATGGCAACCGTACTGTATTTGTGTTTTGCTATAATTTATGTCTTCAGTTTTATTTCGATCAATCGCAGATACAGTATTGTTGCTGAATAAAAAACATATGGAACTGCTATTGTTTCTCCTGTCTCCTGTACGTAACGAAGATGTCGTATGACGAACTCTGGTTTACTACGCTGTCCTCCTTGCTCCATTAGGTTAAAAGAGCACTTAAATACCCTATAGCTATACGGTTGCACAACTGCTTTAGTATTATTTTCGTGCTGGTTTCTGAATCAGTTGACAGCCGATAAGTACAATTCATCTGAAATTCATGAAAAGAATAATCATTTTAATTTTGGTAATTTCGAAAGATCTCTCTGGTACATTTCTTTATCGCTTTGTTATCCATTCAGATTTAGATCTAAATCATAGGTTAAAAGAAAATGTAATATTTATAAACAAATGTTTTTATTTTATGATAATGTTCTGTAATATACGAGTAATATATCTTATTTAATTAATTGAATTAATTCATATTTACAAGTGAGAGTGGAAGCTTAGTTTTTTTTGTATTAAATGAATTATTGCTAAATAGGATGTATTGACTGCTATTGCTTCAATTGTAACCATATCAATCATTTCCTTCATATCAAGTCCTATAACTATTCCCATTTCATAGTTATATAATTTTTAATGTCATGAGCATTGGTCCAATATAGCTTAGTTTGAGTATAGTTAATTGGCTTAAATAATGGTGCTTGATATTGAAAAAAAGAATAATAAATGTTACCCCCCATAGCAATCAATGTTTATAATTATTGTAATAAAAATAAATTGTAGTGCAATTGATGGAATATTAAATTTATTTTCATTAAAGTTCAGTTTGAACATCAATGGTCACCAGTCATCACAGTTCATGTAGTGATCGATAGCGTTCATCAGTAACATCATTGGTAGTATTGGTGCAATTTCCAGCTCCATGCACTGGGAAAGTATTGAGTGCCAAAATTATTTCACACATTTATATATGGATAAATTTGCAGATTTTAATGCGGCGATAAACGTTTATCTCGAATAACTTATTTCCTGATGATTAGTTATTAAAGTTATCTTTATAGTTTAGTGTTGATTTTGTCATATGTGCTTGAACCATTTAACAATTCTATTGCTACCTAGGCTCTCTTAATTTTAGAACCATTATGTCATCTAAAATTAATTAATATGTAAAATGTCCTGATTAAATGAGGTGTTGAGCATGTATGATAATTATATAATGTCAAATGGAAACCATTAATTAGACTGATATACATTCCTTTTAGATTCATTGAACTTTTTTATTCACTAAATGAGCGTTCAGTGGGTTTTATGGGACATAGAACTGGTAAGAAAAATATTGTCAAAGTTATGATCTGGAAAAGCATTGATAATTTAACAGTAAGATAATTATTGATAATATGCTTTGGTAGCTGCTATTTGGGGAAGGTCTGTACTTTTGCCTTTCCTATAATTTATATAGCTGTACGATTTTACAAGCCACAAAAGACTTTTTGAAAAATATTGGAAAATTAAATAAAAACTTTTGCTAAAAGGAAACCGTTATCAATAAAATTGTTACAAAAGTAGAATTTAAAATACAACGAAAGTATCTGAAATGTCAAGGTGTACTTGTTTTGATATTTTGTGGAGATTACACTAAACACATATTTTCGTATCATAGAAATCAAATTGATTGGTTACTAAAATATACTAATGGCAATGTTGATAGCAATACGTAGCATGTTAATCACATGATCATCCAATTTTGTAATGCATTTAGATATGGTATGTGCATTTGAGTAATTAAAGCATAAAATAAATTTGTAAAAAAGCACCATGTGTTTTTTATTAATTGAAAGTATCTGTGTGTGTAGAATATTTTTCCATATTCCCAAAGGTTAACCAATTAATATAATACATACATACATATAATCACGACTATTATCCCCGAAGGGTTAATCAGAGGCTAGGCAATTAGGACCGCAAAAGCAGTCTTCTGCCATGGTCCACTTTTCACCAAATAGTGACTGCACATGTGCTCAGCGTGACAGATGGTGAGCCCATCACCCGTTTAGGAGCAAAGTCAAAATCGCAAAATGACAAACGATCGCAAATTGTCAAAAGAGCAGAATGTCAAAAGCGCACATAGTCAATAGCGCAGATTGCCAAAAGCGCAGAATGTCAAAAGCGCACATAGTCAAAAGCGCAGAATGTCAAAGGAGCACATTGTCAAATCCTACTTAAACTGGGTAATTGCTTGGCTTTGTTATTAAATATCTAAACGTCCGTCGTTATTTTTGGTCAGTCAGGAAACATTTATTTTTAATGTAAACTAAATATCAACTTTACACTAACATCGCCCGTAAAATCAATGGCCGTTGGGGCAGAACGGTTCTCGAGTGGTGACCGCGCACCGGAAGACGCAGTGTCGGCAGGCCTCCAACAAGGCGGTCCGACGATTTGGTGAAGGTTGCGGGTAGCCGCTGGATGCGAGCAGCACAAGACCGGTCGTGGTGGAGATCCTTGGGGGAGGCCTTTATCCAGCAGTGGACGTCCTCTGGCTGATGATGATAATACCATCCTCATATAATTGCTACTTTCGAAGGCAAAGACGATCCTGTCTAATAAAGTATTTTTTTTTTATTATTCCTCAATGAGGAATCCTTTTCATCTGACTTGATATAAAGCGAGGAAAAGACTGAAGGTGGAACTTCACCCGGAAACCTCACTAGATACCTACTGAATACCAGGCTATTTTATCTGTTACCTGTTAAAAAACAATGTTAATAACATTGTTGTTACGGCGATAGACAAGATAAGATGGTGGTTGCTAAGCCAACTATCCGTATCACCAACCAAACTGAGTAGGTAGGTAAGGTACAATATGTACACTCTGGGAATCAAACCAAGGACTTCTGGTTCTGAGACGGGTGGTATGGTATGACCACAGACCGAGGCCTAGTGGTCGAATACCGTCTCTACGATAGCTGGTAGCTTACAGTGTATTTTGAGCCCTTACGGCTCGGCCCAGCCACGACTACGGCGGGCGTCTTGTCTGCTCGTTGCGTTCTTTCTTTTACCGTTGATATTTGCTACGTGCCGCTGACTAAGACTGCTGAAGTATAACACGCAACGAACTAGAAATCCGTTCGCCGCCCGCTCTGCAAGACGCCTGCGGTTGTGTTGTGGCCAAGCCGTTAGGCTGATTTCAGTCACGCGTTTGATCAGCGCCGGCCACATGCGCGCGCTTACAATTCATCATCATTTTCAGCCTATAAACGTCCCACTGCTGGGCACAGGCCTCCCACGTGAACAATAGCACGTGGGGATATTGGGCCATAACCCACAACCCAATGCGGGTTGGTGGGTTTTAACGACTGTCATCTTACGACAACAACCGGGACCAACGGCTTAACGTGCCTTCCGAAGCACGGAGGAGCTCGAGATATTTTTAATTTGGTCACCCATCCAGCGACCCGGCATTGCGAAAGTTGCTTAGCGCGTAAAATCGCAAGGCGGACGCGCTAGCCGCTGCGCCATCGAGCTCCTCGAGCGCTTACAATTACACTAGATTAATAGTTGCGTTTTATAGTCACGCAGTTCAAACGCGCCGTTCGTGAGACGTCGTCGCGTCGGCCAGCGCTGCCTCTACTGGCAGAAACGCTATTCAGAGTGACGCAGGTCACACGCGCTGTCGTGTACACTAAAAATGAGTAACGATTTCATTCATGTCCCTCGAACGGGGCGTCTGATCGACGAAGTTCGTTATAAGAAGATGTTTGTGAAAGATCTAGACGAAAGGCGAAAATGTTTAAAAAAACCTGTACTTAACTATCTTCTCGTGAATTGGAGAACGAAGGCGCCTCTCAGTAACCTTGTGGCATTAAACGGATCAATTTGCAAACTTCTACGACGACGTCGCCGTTGCACTGTTTTCCATAAAAAATAAATAGCTAATCCTATTAGCGTGGATTCGACCAAACTGGAATAAGGTCTTACCTAGATTAAACGCCGAATTTATATAGACTAATCTCGGAGTAAGTCTTATTCCAGTTTGGTTGAATCCACCCCAAGTCGGGTTGTCTCCATGATGACGATTATACACAACTGTATATATTGCAAAGAAACGCGGTTTCACAGCGGTCAGCCGCCGGCCAAGCGCGCGCGCTGACGAGCGTCCGGAATTCCGTGTCTGAATATTTAAGATTCTGAATTCAGAACGCGCGTATTCCCATACATTTTATATAGAGCGGCACACACATGCTAGAATTCAGATTCTGAATTATTTCAGTGTTGCCATTTTTAGTAGGAATCTGCTTTTTTAGCAATTTGTATGTTATCTTATTGATACCTTGCTTTAATAGTGTTTAATTTTCGATGTACCTACTTCAATTCTTAAAAATTATAAAGGTAAATATAGCAGTTTTGGTGCATTATTATAAACAATGCTTAGCAGTTTTAGCAAGATTTACCATAAATTTTTATATTTTATTCTTGTAAAACTTGATAGCAATATAAGCTTCTATTGAAACTCTTTAATATGGTTAAACTAGATAAGTAATGGATAAATATACATAAACAGAAAAACACCCAGACCCGAAATCAATTAAGAAAAACAGTTTTCTCTAAATAGACTCGCCGACCGGGAATTGAACCCGGGACCTCAGAGCTGGCGCGACGCCAGACCCGGCGCGCTAACCACTTGACCACGGAGGACGTCAATTGGTAGGAACAGCTAAAAAAAAATGGAAACTCTGGTTAAAACAGCAAGCGGTTAACGTCTCGGAGGCGTTTGCTTAGGCCGGGAGTCGCAAGACTATTGATCAATCTGAATTTTTAAGAATGTGTGAGTCAAGGTGCCGGAATTCAGAATCTTAAATTCAGATTCTTAATTCAGCTAGCCATTCCGGCTGTGTGAGGCCAGCCTTATTTTGACGTTTAGTTTTATCGGATTTCAGCGATTACACGTCAAATTAGACAATTTCCAAGTCGTTGGAAAAAAATAATAAACATTTCTGCATGTTTTGTTAACAAAAAGTATTTGAATTTATTTGGTAGAACTGTAATGGCAACATTATGTTTAAATAGTTGACAAATCGCTGAGTTGCGTTCCTATCGAGTAATCGTTCTAGCGAAATGACAGGTGAATATGGATTTGTGACTGTTTTTCAATAGGACGACTTCTAAACGTAAACGACATTTCGACTATTCCGAAATACGTGAATCAGGCCACTGGCCAACGGCGCGTGCCGACGGCGTTACTCTGAAATCAGCCTTAGTCCATGTGCAATACATGCCTAAACGGCTGAGCATGGCTCTGATGATTATAATTATTGCCAGCAGGTCAACATACCACAAAATGTGAAATCTCTTAAATAAATGAACTGAGTTAAGATTAGCAAAATGGAAAATGTAAAAAAAAAATTCACAAGCACAATTCGAATCTGCACCCTTCTGATAATCCAGGGTGCGGGTTCGGATCTTGCTTGTGGATATTTTTTCAACATTTTTCATTTTGTAATTTGTTTGCAACAAAATTTGCATTAAAATTGTATAAAAAATATGTTACAATACGGATCAAGTTTCCATTAGATATATTTAACAGTTTTGAGAAGATTAACCTGCTGGGGTGTGTTAGTTGTGTACCTACCATTCTAATTTTTAGGATACTTAACTTAAACCAGTTACAATACAATACAATAGAAAATGAAAAATCTCAAGATTTAAAATCAAATATAACTATATTCATAAACTTATTTGAGAACATATCCTGTCAATAGAAATCCACTTGCTCCATTCATTGTTACTTCAGGGTGAGTTCTATCTGGTAATACCTGTAAAGAACAAATTACATTATACATTGATGACAAATGTACTTAGAGGTAGTTTAAACCAAGATAGATATTTAGTAAGTGTATGAATCCACAAACCTGATAATTTCTCATCCAATTACAAGTCAGTTTTAAGGCTGCAACATTACTCTTAGATTTTAGTAGCAAATATAATTGCTGCAGTGGCTCTGCCACACTGTAGTAAATGACAAATGGCCTTCCAGGTTTCACAAATTCCACTAATTCAATGAATATATTTTTAGGATCTTCTTTACAAGCTATAACTAATGAATCCATTTTATCTGTTAATAAAGTGGCAGCAGCTATATTGTCAAAATGCCATTTAGGCTTCTTAGGCTCCGGCTTACTATCTGTATTAACATTATTGTCTTCTGATTTCAAGTTTGTGTTATTGTGCTCATTGTCATCTTTAATTTTAGGTATTTTACTTTTGATTTCCTCATTGTCCTCAGCTTTCCTCTTGAGAGGATTATCGATACTTGAACTTTCATTTGTATCACATCCTTGGTAAAATTGTCTTAAACCTGAATAGACATTCACAGATGTGCACCTACTCAGTTGCTCTTCTTTGAAATTTAATGCCAACAGAGCTTGCTTCTGTGACATATTTCCGGGATGCATGTGGATCAACTTACCAGTAGTCTGTTCACCTATTGCACTTAATAAAGCTGCAGCAAGCAGCCCATTTGATCCAGAGTCATACAAAAGATGATTACCTTCAGACTGTATGTTAGCCATAGTAATTATTTGTGATAATGTGTCCATGCGAATACCCTGAATTTTGGTTGGTTCCAACTTATATAACACCTCTGATACCATTCTCAAGTTTGGACGGAGTATCTGTATGTATTCAAAATATTTCCTTTCCTTTTTACGGAGGTACTTTTCCTGGGAAAATTCGGTTTTATTATGAAATGTTTTCGAGTTTGTAATTAATGTTTCTACAATGTCTGAGGCTTTATTAGAATCAACTTTTAACTCTTCTATTTCAGCAGCTGACAGCTTTTGAGAACGACCATCGTCAATTATGTTACGGTTATCGTTACCTGATATTTTTACGTCGATTTCATCTTTTAAGTTTATGATATCTTGGGTTAACTCTAATATAAACTCCTTGTTCTTTTTGCCACCTCCTGATAACATTTTAAACACTGAAGAATAAGGGCATCCTTCAATACCTCCTAAGTTGATTGAATCTCGACCTACAGTAATACTAAGGTTTGGTTTATTGAATTTCAATAGCTTTTTATAATTCTGCTTTTGAAGAATCAAATAGTCTCCAACACATATTTCGTTTTGTGCCATATTTAGGAAGGGTTTTTAAGCACGAGGTAGCTATTTGTTTAGATTCTGAAGTTGCGCTATTATGACAACAAACAACGATTATTATATTTTTCCGAATTAATTTCATCAGTCAGACGACACAGAGAGGTTATAAAATTTATTTTTGTACCAATTTGACATATGTCAAAGTATTTTTTTTATTTATTTGTTCCGTGAAGGAACAGGCTAAGGTCTGAGACCATACTGTCTAGTCATTAGTTTTTTTATTTCTTTTTACATGACGATAATGAGTGGTGATTAAGATGATGAATGATAAATGATGTTCCCCAAACCCCTTGAGTCCTCACTGAGGACTCCTCAGTAAAGATGTGGGACTTTACTGAGGTCTCACCCGGACTTCTTGAGAGAATTTGAAAAGTGATGTTGCACTGTTTTGTTTCATTTGCCAACACTCGTGCACGTTCACAAACACTTAACGGTTAATAATCCACTATTATTTCACATTAACTGCCGTACTCAGAGACGTCAATTAAGTTTTAATGACAATTAAGTCTCTTGCTGTCACTTTCTTATGTATAGTGCTAAATAGAGAAGGAAAGACATTTAATTGTCATTTGAACTTAATTGACGTCTCTGAGTACGGCAGTAATACTCGAAAAAACAAATTTTAGAAAATAAAACATTATTTTATTTTGTTCCGTGAAGAAACAGGCTAAGGTCACAGACCATACTGCCTAGTCATTAGCATTTTCTTTTTTTCCCTAGATTTTTTTTTATATAGCAGAAGGAGGCAAACGAGCAAGCGGGTCACCAGATGGAAAGCAATAATAATAATAATAATAATAAAATCTTTATTTCATTTACCAAAACTTGTTTGACAGACAATTAGGGTAGACTTCTTCTTTTAAGTGTACTAAACACCTGTTCCAAAAAGCCGCCAATCAAAGCAATCACCGCCGCCCATGGACACCCGCAAAACCAGAGGCATCGCAGACGCGTTGCCGGCCTTTAAGAAAGGAATAGGCTCGTTTCTTGAAGATCCCTAAGTCGCAACGATCCGGAAATACCGCCGCCGAGAGCTGGTTCCACAACACTGTAGTTCGAGGCAAAAAGTTTCGTGAAAAACGCACAGTAGTAGACCGCCATCCATCAAGGTGGCAAGATGATAGATATATGTTAATGAGTGGTGATTAAGATGAATGATAAATGATATTCCCCCAAACCCCTCGAGTTCTCAGTAAAGATGTGAAACTTTACTGAGATCTCACACCTACACACAAGTACCTACACCACAAGAAAAACATTTTTGACAAAAAAGTACAATTATATAGAAGACGTAGACATGGCGGTCTTATCGTATCACTAAAAGAGATTCCTTCCAGAGAACCTTTGGATGGGCAAGATAGATTTAAAATTAAAAGTGGGCTTGTGGTGCACCATGGATAAATAAATATTAAGACTTAATAAACCAGCGATATATACGTTACACTAGATAGGCCGTTCCGAACACGCACTATGTTCCACTCATCTGCGGAGTCGACTCGGCACCTTGCTTTAGCGTGGCTTCGACATTCACATAGCTTAGGCGCGTGCGGAGCGGCGAAAATAAGTGAAATAAACTATACGTGATATTTAAAATTAGACAAAAACATAAACTTCTAAACTAGGTACTAATGTAGCGATCTTACTACAAACGGGTTATAAGGACATTATAAGGCTGGCCTCACACAGCCAGAATCGCTTTCTGAATTAAGAATCTGAATTCAGAAAGGCCGGAATACCATACAATATCAGTATGCTCCACACACATGCTGATTTTTTCAGAATCTGAATTTCTTAGATCGATCTGGAAGAATGAGCTGACGAGCGTCCGGAATTCCGTGTCTGAATATTTAAGATTCTGAATTCAGAACGCGCGTATTCCCATACATTTTGTATAGAGCGGCACACACATGCTGGAATTCAGATTCTGAATTATTTCAGTGTTGCCATTTTTAGTAGGATCCTACTTTTTTAGCATTTTTAAAAGTAATTTTAGATATTTAGTTTGCATGTTATCTTATTGATACTTACCTTGCTTTAAGTGTTTAATTTTCGATGTACTTCAATTCTTAAAAATTATAAAGGTAAATATAGCAGTTTTGGTGCATTTTTATAAACAACGCTTAGCAGTTTTTGCAGGATTTACCATAAATTTTTATTTTTATATTTTATTTTTTTAAATTTGATAGCTGAATTTGAAGCAATATATGCTTCTATTGAAACTCGTTAATATGGTTAAACTAGATAATGGATAAATATACATAAACATAGAAAAACACCCAGACCCGAAATCAATTAAGAAAAACAATTTTCTCTAAATTGACTCGCCGACCGGGAATCGAACCCGGGACCTCAGAGATGGCGCGACGCCAGACCCGGCGCGCTAACCACTTGACCACGGAGGACGTCAATTGGTAGAAACAGCGAAAAAAAAATGGCAACCCTGGTTGAAACAGCAAGCGGTTAACGTCTCGGTAAACGTTTGCAAATGTCGAGTCACAAAACTACTGATCAATCTGAATGTTTAAGAATGTGTGAGTCAAGGTGCCGGAATTCAGATTCTTAAATTCAGATTCTGAATTCAGAAAGCCATTCCGGCTGTGTGAGGCCAGCCTAAAGCCCGATTTACATTTCAATAAGTACAGTAGCGAGTTAAGAAATTAGTCAGTTAAGTAATAAGTAGTAAGTAGACAGTAGCGTTCAAATGTAAGCAAGTGAGTCGTCATAAGTTGCCGATCCGAGAAGACGACTAGTCGCGTCAACGGTTGTTTTACTCTACTCAAAGCGGATCTTCGCCTCCTAAACGGTTGTTTAATCCAGAAAAAATGGACTTTGAATTACCTAACACCAATATTTACGTGCGATTATCAAAGAAAGAGTACTTATACAATTGATACTTGTAGAACACTTTAAAAATAATGAAATATTAATAAAAATGAACAGACCCAAACGCATAATAATATGGGATTGAGTGTCAGTAATAATCTTCTGACCGAATTGTCTGCAGAAGACACAGTTGAATACAGATATGCTTTTGAGTGAGCCTTCATTTTTATTTGTATTAGAGAAAATTACGCCTGCTGTTCAGAAACAAACATTCATGTTTGAGGTACTCTTGTACAAACGCAAAGGTAGTATAGTATTATAAGACAACTTCATTTTTACACTAAAAAAAATACACGTGTTCGCGCCCGCTGTTTACAAACTTATGCACTGTACTAAACTTGCCTGTTTACACATCTGTCAATTAAGTTAGCGGGGGTGCGGGAGACGTGAGAGAGGGGGTTACTTCGCACTTGACTCGCTAAAAAATAGGACGGCAGTCTATTCAACTAAACTTGCTACTTAACTCGCTTGCACCGTTCAAACGACAATAACAACTTAACTCGCCGATGACGCAAGTTAACTCGCTACTGTACTTATTGAAGTGTAAATCGGGCTTAATAGTCATTCACCAGTCTCTTGAAAATCGCTAGCGTTTTGGCCATTCTGATTGTCAAAGGCAAATTGTTCCACAAACGAGCAGCTAGTACTGTAAAAGACTTGTCTTAAAATTTTGTAGAATGTACTGACATCTCAAGTAGGTATCAGGATAGGTGCAGATCTTCATGATTGTGAGTGTGACTCACACAAGAACTTAAAACGATTTTTATGATAGAAGGGAGTGGTAGGATAGAGTATCTCAAAATTAACGTTTTGTTTTAGTTTATTGTGCTCTTAGAACACACAAAATCCATTACTGACAAACTAGTGGCTAGAACCCAAGTTAGAACCACGGCCTATTAAACAACCTTGTAGAAACGCAACAGGAAGGAAGTAGAATTATCGTTTCTTAATTTCTCTTCCAAGGTTTTATTACTTATTTATGTAAAGTCGTTTTTTTAATATAAAAGAAGGAAGCAAACGAGCAGGCGGGTCGTCTGATGGAGAGTAATTACCGCCGCTGGCACCCACAAAACCAGAGGAAACGCAGACGCGTTGCCGGCCTTCTAAATCAAAAAGGCCCTTTTGCGTGCCAGCAATTTAGTCGAGTAGCTAAATGCTATAAAATATAGTATTATAGTAGAATAGTGCTAAAAAATACTATACAACTAGCGAAGCAGTGTACTCTTACTACGGCTACATTACTCACCTAGTACGAATTAGGCTTTAGTTTGTACCTATCTACCTTCTTAGTTTAGATTAGAGTATAGAATAAAGTTTTACCGCTGGGCGCAGGGCCACTACATTGCCGTTGTGAGCGGAGTGGCGAGCGATTTCTTTGTTTATTGATTTTTTGTATGACCATTGGCCGAGACTTTCGTAGTACCTACCACAGAATAACTAATAGTACTACTGTACAGAAGGTTCACTTTAACTAAAGTCAAGTTTAGGGATAAAAATAATTGCCTACTCTTACGACTTTCACACAAAATTTATCGTGTGACCCGATCGTTCATATTCCGATAAGCAACGCTGACTCGATATCTATTTAACGTCAGGAGCGCAGGGTTTCCACTCATGGATATATTAAGTATGTATTAAAATAAATCGGATTCATTGTTATTTCTTTTATTTCAACACCCGTAAACACAACAGTATCTTTTAAACGGATTAAAAGATCGTTTAGTAGTCATTGTTCGGTGCACAAAAATAACAGAAATGATCATTCGTTTTACGCGCGACGTAGCGTGCGAGCCAACATTGCCAGATTTTTTTTTTGTCAAGTCGAGATTTTGAAACTTTTTGGGTTTCTTATAAGCGGGATTCTTTCGTCGAAAGCGGGACATAGAAAAAAAACCGTATACCCCGTGACTGGCTAGACGACGGACGCGTTAAAGGAGGTGTATAAGAAACCGATACCTGTTCTATTAAAAATGAAAAAACACCACCTTAACTTTTTTCCAAACTGAAATGGTTTTTCTGCTTATTTCTTAGATTAAAACAAAAAGGGAAGATACGGCATGCTCCTACTTGTAGTCATTCAAAATATAGTCCTACGTTGAGTAGGACTATATTTTGAATGACTACGCAACGACTTAAGCAAACACCCACACACGCACACCTAGAAAGTGTAAATCGAGCGAGCGAGACAAAGCGGTAAGTTTCAACGTCAGCGCGAGGGAGTCAGCGAGTAGCGCGTTGACGTCTCGGTCGCTTCGCAACAGACGAGTACGTACGACCAATTCCGACGCCACTGCGGAGTAGCGTCTTTCTCTTTTTCACACAGTAGAATATCTGCAATAGGGCGATGTAGCCTGTTCGCTCGGCAAATTGTGACTGAAGTGAAATTGTGCCTTTAGGCCTAATTTTGGCGGCTCACTCACGAGACGCTAATGCCGTATCTTCCCTTTTTGTTTTAATCTAAGGCTTATTTACAATTTAGTACGCGCGCGAAGTTACCTACACACTACACACGCACAGCTAACGCCGTCGCGCGAACAACGCCTCCCTTACTCGTGCGTGTAGTACATGCGAAATGCAGAAAGTTCACTTTTTTAAAAATGCGTAATAACTCGCGTGTTTTAAAAATTACTATTAACTTTTATAACTAAAAGGGATGTAGATAAGTTACTTCTTTACCTCCTTAAACGCGTCCGTCGTCTAACCTGTCACGGTGTATAATCAGAAGTTTTACATTTATCTTATTATTTGAGTTTTAAATTACGTTTACGCGACAATAGTTTACGTGAAAATATAATATTTTAAATCAGTCTACACTTGTCTGTCACCCGGCCGCGCTTCTTCAGCACGCTGCACGCACGTTCGAGTTATCCTCGAAAAGCGGGACTGAGCCTGTCCCGCGCGGGACATTTAATTTTGATTTAAAAATCGGGACGTCTGGCAACGCGGCAATCTACTGCCATACGCCTGTTCGGGAGGCGCGTCGGCTGAACGTACCTAAACTGCGGAGTGACACTCCCTTGTTAGGTAGTACTTATAACGCGCAATGGTCGAAATCGCGAGGTCGTGGCCGGGCGTTATGAGACTGGATGTTAGCGTTAGCGCCTGCCGCTCATCATCATCAGTCTATTAACGTCCCACTGCTGGGCACAGGCCTCCAACGTGGACAATAGCATGTGGGGATATTGGGCCAGCCCATAACCCACCATGCTGGCTCAATGTAGAATTGTTTTCAAATCACTATGACATAATATAATTGTGTAAAATAATATATATTTAATATATTGTATTAACATTTGAATACTTCTCAAAGTTGACTATGTTATTTACATAAAATTATTTGTGTGTGTGTACTTATTTTGTTTTTACATTAGAGCAATTTCAATCATTTTTTGTATACTACATATTTTCTCCCTAGGCTTTCCTTTTAGTTTTCCTTGTTCAACTTCATATTTGTCAATTTTCTCCCATCCTTCCCAATTAACTATTTCACAATTCTTCTCTGCTATATATTTTTTTACTTCCTCAAAACCACCTCTTGTCCTTGTGTTGGTATTACTTTTTAAATCTTCACACATGACTTTTGCAACTTGAAAAGCATTTCCCATTGTATGCAAAATTACTCCAACAGGTCCTGTGCCTAACCAACCAGCTACATATAATTTAGCTAAGTCAGCCGAATTGCTGTTGTCAATAATACAACCATTATTATTTGCTAATGTACCATAGGAAGTAAATATGAGTTCCTTATCTACTGGAATACTCTTATATCCTATACTTCTAAAAGCTAAACTACAATCTAAAACTTCAGTATTACCATCAGGAACACATTTCTGCTCTTCCAATTTTTCCCCAACTAGCTTGTTGCAACTTAATTCAATACCGGTCACCATTTGTTGATCATTCACTAGAAACTTTGTGGGACTTCTGAAAAATATAGGTTTAAAATATTTTAGTCTATTATTGTCTTCAGATTTTGTTTGGTTCTCATGCAATGACTTTAACATCAGTTCTGTAAGTCTTTTTCTTGGTCTGACTAAGTTTTCAACTATGTTAGAAACACCAACAAGGTCTTGTTCTCTCCATACTGTTTTGCAATCTTTCAGCTTAAGTTGTTCTCTCAATTCCTTAATTGTGAACGCTACTTGTAACGGCCCTCTTCTGCCTACAAGATATAGTTCCTTCACTTTTGACTCGGCTAAAGTTGCAAGAGCATAGTCGGTTATGTCTGTTTTCCTTAATTCATCTATAGGTGATAGCAGTATCCTTGCCACATCTAGTGCTACATTACCTTGTCCTAAAATAGCTGCAGTATGCCCTGACAAGTCGATCTGAAACATAATATTTGATTTTCAATTGTATTAAGAACTTTTTTTTTATGTTCACAGATGATTAATGTACCTTTAAATCCATGTCACTGGGAAGACCATTATACCATCCAACAAAATTTCGTGCAGCAACTACATTTTTAGCATTTTCATTTTCTATGTCAAGAGATCTATCTTCATCTGCACCATATGACTGCAATATAAACATTTTGTAGTATATTAATTAGGGGGTATACAAAGTCTATGGATCATCTGCTACATCTGCTATGGGCCTTCCTAACTTCTTTTGCTTCACTCAAATCCAACAATCCTGGCGGGTTTTGTCCCTGCACACACCTTTTTTAACAAAACCCTTAACTGGTCCGCATCGGTAGTAGTCATAGGTCTATAGTCTCTGCCTACCACTATGGGAAACAGTGAGTTTATGTATGTATGGACAATCGGGGTCACCATCGCTTTACCACTTTGCAGCAATTTTCGTATGAAGCACACCAACCGCCTGGGTACGTGCCCGTACCCAATAGACAAAGCGGTGTGCAAGGGATTTTCACCTTTAGACAGGTAAAGCGCCAGAGTCCGCCATTGCACATATTGTAACTGAATTCGTGAAACCTAGCATTTGACAATAAACATTATACCCTCTCTTCAACAGTCACTTAAATTATTATTTTAGTTGATAGGGGCTGGTACAGCGTCAGTTATTAATGTAAATATAAGCATAATAATTCATAATAATTACCAAAAGTACTGCATCATAATGTTGTTGTAGTTGATTCAATGAAATATCTTTGCCCAGTGCCACATTTCCATAAAAATTTACATTAGGTTGCTGGGCAACTTTTGTAAATTGGTTTATAACATTTTTAACTTCTGGGTGATCTGGGGCTACTCCATACCTAATGTAATGAACAAGAATAATTCAATTATAATTAACTAGGGACTTAACAGTGGCTCTCTGACGACAGGGTCCATTCATTCGGAACGGAAGCAACAAATCCTTGACTGTCAAATACTTTTATAACTCAAGTAATGATTAATGGGCTTAAGCAGCCCTCATAATATTATAAAGTAGGTTAAAAAGCGCTTCGGACATAAAGAACTCATCAGTCATCAACAAGTTTCAAACACTTACTTACCTCACTAAACCAAAAGGCACAGGTAGCTTTTCCAATAAATCTATGTTGACATTGGTGAGTTTTTTCGACAAATGCATTGCTGCATAAAAGCCAGCAGCCCCCCCTCCCACAATACAGACGCGAGGGACTTTATGGCCAGTAGACATCATTCTGGCGATTACCTTCAAATGCTTCGAGTTCATTTCGTGTTCTAAGCGTTTCAATCGAAATTTGCTCTTACATGAGGCGTAGAGTAGATGCACTATTAAAATACAGATGAATATTTCATGAGTGTAAAAAAGTTTGTAAAACTTAATCAACTTTTTCTGTTTGAAAACAGTGGGATACTAAATAGGAAAATAGTGGTTTGGTTATGAAAATCGTACGACGTACCTACTTGGTCGTACTTATGACTAAGACAAAACAACAAAAATAAGAATTCACTAATCGCATTTCAGAGAGATAAATATTTAAATCCTATCGGTAAATCGGTATTACCTACTCAAAGTCAAAAAATAATTTTGTTGTGTCATTTTTTCTTTTTAAAGTAATTCTCTATAGAAAACAATGGAATTAGTCCGTACAGCCAAAACTATTTTTAATAGTGTTAAGGGCGGGTCTCCTTCAACACTGTTTTGTGTTTTCTAACACCTAACATCTAAAATCTAACAAAATAGTATGTCAAATATGTACGTAGGCCACGTAGGCTACATCAAAAATCTAACGTGGCATAAGTACATATTTTGACATACTATAATAATAATAAATAAAAAAATTTGATAGTAAAATAGGTACATTTCTGATTTTGGCCTTGTTTCATGGTGCCGTTTTTCAAGCAGCAATCCTGTAGCTATCTATAGTTTTTGTGATCGAAGCTTTTACGTTTTTCTATCAAATGGTGATCTCGAAAAACTGCTGCAAGATTTGGCTGTATGAGCACAAACTTCTTAAATTATAAGAAAAATATTATAAAAAACAATGTCAGTTAAATAAGCTGTCACGACTTCTTGGCGGGAAAGTGAAGCGTCATGTCTGCAGTTTTGTTTTATTTTCTAAAATTTGTGTTTTTTCGATTATTAATGTGAAATAATAGTGGATTATTAACCGTTAAGTGTTTGTGAACGTGCATGAGTGTTGGCCAATGAAACAAAACAGTGCAACATCACTTTTCAAATTCTCTCAAGTAGTCCGCGTGAGACCTCAGTAAAGTCCCACATCTTTACTGAGGACTCAAGGGGTTTGGGGAACATCATTTATCATTCATCTTAATCATCACTCATTATCATCAAGGGAAAAAACAAATAAAAAACTAATGACTAGGCAGTATGGCTCAGACCTTAGCCTGTTCCTTCATGGAACAAATATTTATATAAAAAAAAAAATAAGCTGTCACGTGGCTGTCACTGTCGGACTTCTTGGCGGGAAAGTGAAGCGTCATGTGAAATAAAAGTGGATTATTAACCGTTAGGTGTTTGTGAAAGTGCATGAATGTTAGCAATTAAAAGAAATCAGTGCAACATCACTTTTCAAATTCTCTCAAGAAGTCCGCGTGAGATATTAGTAAAGCCCCACATCTTCACTGAGGACTCAAGGAGTTTGGGGAATATCATTTATCATTCATCATCCTTTTGAGGGACGGGTAGGTATTTTTTTAAATGTAAATATGGCATGTATTAAGGCCATGCCATCCTTCACCACTCATTATCATCTAGGGAAAAAAAAAAAAAAACTAATGACTAGGCAGTATAGTCTCTGATCTTAGCCTGTTTCTTCGGAACAAATTTATTTAAAAAAAAAGCTGTCACTGTCATGTCATACAAATGTCATAGTTTTACATTTTCGTGCGAATGGATCTACTAAAAACAATTTTACTTAAAAATTCAAGATTTCATATTACTGAAAACATTTAATGATTAATTAATATTTAAAGTTACGGGGCGACAAACCAAATAGTAAACAATTAAAGCGCACAAGTAAAATGTCACATGTAACAGATGTAAAATTTCTGTTCACTAGGTTATTTTCGTTGAAAAATGGGTAAGTGAAATGTTTTATTCTCAGTTAATTGATGCCTAGTTAATATTTATACAGCATAATTTATATTTACTGTTACTCTCTTGTTTTCTAATACATGGTGATATTTCATCATTTGACTACCTCCTTGGTCGAGTGGTTTGTACACCGGTTTTCATGGTGTCGCCATCTCTGGGGCCCTGGGTTCGATCCCCGGTCGGGTCAATTTAGAAACTACTGTTTTTCTAAATTGTCTCGGGTCTGGGTGTTTTCTATGTATAATAAGTATGTATTGAAGTATTTTAAGTATGTTTATCCGTTGTCTGGTAACCATTTAACGAGTTTCATAACGAAGCTTCTCTTGGGCTAGATAATTGGTGTGAGTGTAGGAAAGTTTATTATTTATTATTAGACGTGTATCCTATTGTGTCAATAAAATGTTCTCTTCGCACTTTTTAGGTTGAATAGCAGTAGATGGGGCTTGCGAAGTTTTAGTCAGGATGTTGACAGGTCAGCTCAAACATTACCAAAAGGCAGTGTTACACCCTTGCCCCCTCTTTCCGAACCTATGCCAAACCTACCATCAGCAGTATATTCTTCCTCAAAATCTGAAGAGGCTCGCACTGAAGTAACGTTGTTATCCAACGGCTTACGAGTGGCATCAGAAAAGAAGTTTGGCCAGTTTTGCACTGCTGGAGGTAACCATACATTTCATTTTAATGTAGAATTTGTTACTTACTTCATTGGCCGCAACAGAAAGTTTATGGTACCTGATTATATCTGTAATTTCTTTTAAATATTCAACCTTATTTTCAGTTGTTATTGATTCTGGCCCAAGATATGAAGTGACACACCCAAGTGGTATATGCCATTTTCTCGAGAAACTAAGTTTTGGTGTAAGTATTATTAAATTATTAGTATTTACTTAGTAGCATTACTATGAACAATGAATTATAACCTCATTTGTCATGTTCAGGCAACACACAAATATGCAACTCGTGACTTGATGCTCCGTGAGTTGGAGAGACATGGTGGCATTTGTGACTGTCAAGGGTCGAGAGACACTACTGTTTATGCTACCAGTGCAGATTCCAGAGGCTTGGAGGCAGTTACCCAGGTACTTCATTTATAGTATCAATTATTGATAATTAATTAGTATTTTGTAAGTACTTTTGTTGCTTAAAGGATCCCAATAGTTGACATGCTACTGCGAGAAGGAGACCTCTGCAGGCAACACTAAGATCAGAGAACTGTTTACAACTTGGCAAGAGTTTGTCAAATTTAATTATTTGGTAGAACAGTTAGAAAAGATATTTCTGATAATGAAACTGCTAGATAGTGAACCTGGTATCAGACTTTTTCATTCAGATTTGTGAGGATCTTATTTAAGAACTTTAATTTTTATCTAGCAGCTATGTGTATAAAATAAATTATAAATCATCTACCAAGGCATTTATATAAATATTTATATTACTGTACTCCATAAATTGAACCTTATCTGATTACAATAAGATTGAAAACAACTGTAAAATAAATATGGGTAAAATATCAAACCTGTTTACAGGTTTTGGCAGAAGTTACTTTGAGACCACAGCTGTCTTCGGAAGAAATTGAAGCTGCTAGGCAGGCTGTTGCATTTGAGCTGGACACATTATCCATGAGACCTGAGCAGGAAACTATTTTGATGGACATGATACATGCTGTAAGTACTGCATTCCAACTAAGTGACTACCTACTACATAGATGACCCTAGGACTATACTGACAAGAGTGACTTAAGATATAATATGCTAAAAAGCACAATGAGTTAAATAACAAATTTTTTATTGTTATCCTTTCAACTTGGCATAAATTGTATGATTAGCTCAGAACAACAAAGCCTTTTTTATTTTTACTATTAATTTGCACCTTTTATTACAGGCTGCTTACAAAGGTAACACACTTGGACTACCAAAGACTTGTCCACATGAAAATGTTAATAAAATTGACCGAAGCATAATACTTAAATATTTACAAAATCATTATACACCCAGTAGAATGGTAGTTGCTGCTGTTGGGGTATGTATAGCTTTATACATTATTAAGTCTTTTGTTTGTTTTCTTTTTCAGTTTTTATATGCCTGAATTGTTTTTATTTTTTAGGTTGAACATGGGTCATTTGTTGAATTTGTTCAGAAATATTTTGTGGACATGAAGCCAACGTGGCACACCGAAGAACTGAAAAAGAGTGAATCCGACGCCGACAAGTCAATTGCTCAATATACTGGTGGTATGGAGCAGGTAAGTTCATTAGTAGGAATGTTGTTGTAAACATTAGCATGATTACAGGGTTGGCGACGCGCGTGTTATTCTTCTGGTATGAAGACGCAAGAGATATACTCCTGGTATTGATGACCTCCGTGGTCGATTGGTTAGCACGCCGGCCCTGGTGTCGCCATCTCTGTAGTCCCAGGTTCAATTCCCTGTTTTTGTTTTACTAAATAAAACTGTTTTTCTAAATTGATTTCTATGTATGTGTATATATGTTTGCTATGTATAATAAGTATGTTTATCCGTTATCTAACTAATAAAAACAAGTTTCCAAAGAAGCTTAACTTAGGCTAAATTATTTAAGTGACGACTCCTTGGTCGAGTGGTTTGTACACCGGTTTTCATGGTGTCGCCATCTCTCGAGGTCCCGGGTTCGATCCCCGGTCGGGTCAATTTAGAAATTATTGTTTTTCTAAATTGTCTCGGGTCTGAGTGTCTTCTATGTATGATAAGTATGTATTTAAGTATTTTAAGTATGTTTATCCGTTGTCTAGTAACCATTTAACGAGTTTCTTCGAAGCTGCTCTTGGGTTAGGCCATTGGTGTGAGTGTAGGAAAGTTTATTTATTTCTTTATTTGAGTAAAAGAAAGGTATTAAAGGTTTATCATCTGGCCGTATGCCTTAAGGCTTCCTCAATATCAGATAAGGCTTTTGATCAGTATGCATCTTTTTTATACCTTTTAAGATGCTGCCTCACCAGAAGCCAATAATATAATGTAACAGTTTAGATTCGACCATTTGAGAACTAAGCAATAAAAGTTTGCATACTGAGCTACCACTTAATCTTATATTACTTTGCCCATGTGGAAATAATGTACCCAGAAATAAGACTAAGGTCGATTATGAAAATTATAATGACAATACACACTTATATTTACTTTCAGGAAGAATGTGAAATTCCCCTGTATCCAGGATCTGATTTACCCGAACTATCCCATGTTGTCATAGGCTTAGAAAGTAAGTTGCATTTATTACATTATTATTTAAGTATTTGTGTTTGCGCAACAAATTCATATTTTTTTTATTACAAAAAGGATTAAAGTAAACAATTTTATTCATAAGGCAATTAGTTTTTTTGTAAAAGTTATTGGTTAGGTGCTGCGCAAACGTACACACTTTCGTCGCCGACACAGTTGCAGTGTTCGGTAGCCTTAAGGTCTTCGCATACGTAACGGGAAATTTCCCGGACGGGACGGGGCACACGGGCGGTGCGGGCGTGCGGGGCGGGACGGGAGGCCTCGTCCCGCACGCCCCGTGCGGCCCGTGCCCCGTCCCGTCCGGGAAATTTCCCGTTACGTATGCGAAGACCTTTAGATATAACAGGTAGAATACGTCAGTTTGTTTAACGGCCAGTGATGTCTTCGCTTTTTAATTTTTACAAAATGTACCGTTAAAAACGAACAATCATGAAATAATACAGTTATGATGAATAAATTTACGTTTCTAAGCAAATAAATTACTCGACAAACTGTTCAATTTTGAGATTGTATAGTCTTTTAGAGAAGAATTTGTTAAGTGTTAGGTCATCCTTTTGTCAAAAACCATATAAATAAATTTTATTTAATACAATATTACAGAGAAACTGAACTTACCTTTAGGTCGTAATTTCGTTTTTGTACACTTTTCACGAGAAACACTAAGTGTATCCTGCGGAATCTTTGACACAACTAAAGATTGTAACGTTTTTGCGCGAAAGGGACGCAAAATCGCGCCAATTTAAAACTGAACATTAGCTCCCTTGGCGGCAATTTTAGAAAGTAGCCTCTTTAGATACTTTTCAGGAGAAAGAGCAGGTGATTCTTAGTATTTCTGTATAATATATTTAACTTGATTTCTCAAAATTTTTGACTTTATACAATTTTCATGAGGAAGCGGCGATATGTTACATGAATTTGTAACATGCGTCAACATCCCTATCACGATTTTTTATGATGCTGTCCCGTGTCGACAACAGAAAGTGTCTTATAGTTGCGCAGCGCCTAGTAGTTTTTATGGTTGATTAACCGAGGGGGCTAATTGTCTAAATTCAACACCTATCGCGATATCTTTCAAGTACAAGTACATTGCTTTGCTAGTTCGCTTATTTAAAACGAACCTTAAAATAATCAAACTAGCGAAGCTATACAATAAGCCCCCCTGATTGGTTTTACATCAGTTGCGGAAATGTTTCTTTTGCAGGTTGTTCGCACGGTGACCCCGACTTCGTTGCAACCTGCGTTCTGAACATGATGATGGGCGGCGGAGGATCTTTCTCAGCCGGCGGGCCCGGCAAGGGAATGTACACTCGCCTTTATACTAACGTCCTAAACAGGTAATTAAATTATTTAGGTTTTTGTTTTTATATACCTTACTATTGTCTGACCGCTACCGCTGTACCGCGCCTTGGGTATGCGAGCGGCGAGGCGGGGGGCGAAACAGTTGCTCCATTTTGTCATTCTGCCGTCATCGCTTACGGCGGCAAGTAGTGTGTCAGATGCACATGAGATAAAATATCTAAAAATGGGTTGTGCATTATCTCGAGATATCAAGACTGTCATTTTCAAAGTGGCCGAATATTTTAAGAAAAGAAAAGCAAACAAAGAAAGTTTATATTATATATTTCCAAGAATTAAAGATTTATTTCATTTATATTGGTTCTTTAATTGTACTTATCTAAAAATCATATTGGACAAAAACGGATAGGATGTAATTATACTCGTAAATATAAAGCTTCAATAAACTGTGCTTCGATATCGTAAGATCTGTCTGACACTACGAATCTCATGTGAGTTCATGCTCTTTACTTTCCACTCCCCACCTCCCTGCGCATACCTAAGGCGCGGTACAGCGGTTGCGGTCAGGCTATAGTAACTAGACTGCAAAAACAGCAAATATCGGACTTGTTGTTTTTTTCCATTTGTCGATGAGATGGGGATGCGCTGGGGATGGGGAGGAGAGTAGCACATAACCCGAGGTCGCCCCTGGCTTGGTATATGCGTGAGACAGCATTTTATCCAGTAAATAAGTGGTAAATTATATTGTCATGTCATAGTCGAGCAAAGAGTGTTTCAGATTTTTCAAATTGAGTAGATATGTCAAATGTACTATCGCGGACTCCGTCGCTTTACCAGTCTAAAAGTCAAAATCCCTTGCACACCGCGTAGTATATTTGGTACGCGCACGTACCCGGGCGGGTGGCGCGCTTCATCCGAAAATTTCTGCAAACTGGTGAAGCGACTGTGACCCCGATAGTATATGTCAAAGCTGCAAGTGCTGCAACGGCTACCCCGTTACAATTTAAGGGGGCTTAGGCGGTAAAAACGGAAAAATTGGCTGTTTTCTATTAGCTGTTATTTAAAATACTTTAGATATTTCGCACTGAAATTTTCAATGTGTATTACAGACCATATGTGTAAGCGGATGAAGAATCCAAAACACAATTGGAAACATTTTGCTCGATAGAAAATATAAATGCACATTACGAACGTGTTTTACAATAACAATTCCTATAAAATCATGTATCAAGTATTTGGATTTCCAAAAAACTAAACATTTTTATTAACTTTTTGACAAAAATGTGAATTGCGCATACGAATTACCGCGGACCCGTACCGCGCTACATCCGCGAGGCCCCGCGCAACATACAAATTTTCGCCGCCTAACCCCCCTTAATGCGGGATTGTGATTCTAGTTTGTGTATGTGATGTACTTTTTATACTAAATCCACCCGTCTCAGATACCACTGGATGTTCAACGCGACCGCGTACAACCACGCGTACGGCGACACTGGCTTGTTCTGCGTGCACGCCGCCTCGCCGCCCGCGCGCCTCTACGACACCGCGCTGGTGATAGCGCGCGAGCTGGCCAATATGGCGGGCAAGGTCGGCGAGAACGAGCTGAGGGTGAGTTTAGCGATGCGCGATTATGACTAATTTCATTAATCGAATTAACTACTAATACTAATCTCAAAAATCGAATACCAGATTAGTAATATACTAATTTCAATAATCGAATAAGTATTACTAATTAGTAATAAAATCGAACGATTATTGATATTGAAAGAAAGAAAGCTAAAATGTACTTTAACGCAACAGCCTAAGGCTCAAAGCGGCTACCAAGAGAGGCCGGCTATAATCGAAAATGGCGACCAGTGTATTAGAGCGCGAGGGGATCAAAATGAGTAATAATTAGAAAACTACAGTTAATTTTATTTACTTGCTTTTACACCACCCCTGGTAACGCACTGTTCTGTAGGTAAAATAGATGAAATTTTTGAAAATGTCGTCACTTGAGCCATATGATATTTAGTTCCGTAATAATCCGCGGGTCTTCTTCATAAATTAGATCATTCATCATCAATGAATGACCATTCGTTGCAAAATTCTGTATTCGTTAGTGGTTGATTCCTACTACTGACTGATTAACACCCGATTAGTACACTGCTTAGTAATTAGTAATACATTTTAAAATTCATTCGAATTATTCGAATGAATGTAATAATCGAATGATTCAGTTAGTATCATTCATAATCGCGCATCGCTAGGTGAGTTCCATTATGATGTTTATCAAACGTAACACAAATATATTATTGAATTTTTTCGCAATTTCAGAATAGGCTACTTGACAGTTCTCGACAAAGTATTTTAAAAGTTACAAACGCTTATTTTTACAATATTATTTTTTTTTACGAAAAAGCTTTATTTAATAGAAAAAAACATATTTTTCTTCATTAATTTTATATTTCGCGCGAAAACGGTTGATCACGTGACATTTTGCCTTGTGACGTCACATTTCACTAAACAAAGTTTATCTTGAAACCTGACAGATAGTTTTTGTTTATTTGTGAAATGTGACGTCACACGAAGCTCAATCATGGCCGCCCGTGTTTCGGGTCTTGTAATCCACAGATAAAATTCGCAATTTATTTTATTTTTATAAAAACTATTGGATAATTATCGTTAAACCATAAACTACCATTTCCGACATATATATAAAAAAAATGTATTTACAAATAGGATCACACAGCCACAGCTCTAAGATAATATATATCTTAACAATCACTGCAATTATAGTTAATCAAACTAGAATTATCCGTTGCAAGAAATGATCAAAGATGGCTACGATTAAACCCATTATCGTCCACCAAGCACGTGAACGCATGCGCACGTCAGAACGACTCGATTCTAATTGACCTTGTCACAAGATGGCCGCCTATCCACATCCAGTGCTTGGTGTTCGTTTATTCAGCCTTGGTCTAGTCTATTAATTGTGGTGGCGCTGTCATGCTTTTTTTGTAGAGACGCCGTCATACCTATTACCAAACACCCTGTATAGTGTATTATTGTGTTATTTTTCGATTCCAGAGTGCAATTTTAGAATATCGACATTAGCAATTTAGAATATTATCACCACCTCTGTTGGATCATGATGTTATTTGGGTTTTGTTACCATGTTTATTTACAACTTGTTATCATAAATTTGCCAGAGAGCCAAGACCCAGCTGCAGTCGATGCTGCTGATGAACCTGGAGGCGCGGCCGGTGGTGTTCGAGGACGTCGGCCGCCAGGTGCTCGCCACCGGCAAGAGGAAGCCGCCTTCATTCTTCATCAACGAAATTGGTAAGTTTGGGAAGCATTAGTACTGTTATTTACGTTGACTTTGGACCTATGCGTCTATAAGCGAACACACTGTGTGTCAAATTGTGTATCTTCATATTCTTGGCGAAGCATGCAGACAGACGAGGCATTTGCTTAGTACACGATGGATCGACCCGAGCATTTTATATTGCTATATTTTTCGACACGCATGTCTCGCAAAGTCTATCTCCGCCTTATAAAGTACACATCACTCTAAGGTACTACCGCCGGTGTAGTGTTGTGACATGATACACTGGGTGCGAGGTTTATTTTCCATTCGATCGCGTTAACGAAAACGAGTTTACAGTGTAAAGTCAAATTTTAATCAGCCTCGTGTGTCATCAGGAAACGCAGCTTTATTATTATCGTTTTCGTTTACAATATTCATTGATTTGTCTCATTTTCGCTGAGCCACTAGGCCACCGAAGTGGTATAAATAAAGGAATACTTTTATTTTTTACTTTTTTTTCTCTTAAATAATTGCTTCGTGCGGTCAGCACATTTAGCCAGTGTCAAGTAAGATATTAAAGTGAAATTTTCTTTGCATAAAGTAGATGATAATGAGTGATAATGAACGTTTAATGGTTAATGATTTTCCCCCAAACCCCTTGAGACTCAATAAAGCTGTGGGACTTTATCGAGGTCTCACACGGACTTCTTGAGAGAATTCTAAAAGTGATGTTACACTGTTTCGTTTTATTTGCCAACACTCGCACGTTCACGAACACATAAGAGTAAATAATCCACCATTATTTCACATTAATATTCGACAAAACACAAATTATAGAAAATAAAACAAAACTGCAGACAATGACGCTTCACTTTCCCGGCAAGAAGTTTTTATTTTTTACAGAAAAAATCACTGCGGACGACATAGTTCGCGTAGCGCGACGCATGCTAGCTAAAAAGCCGTCGGTGGCGGCGCGCGGGCGGCTGGCGCATCTGCCCTCCTTCGAGGAGATCCAGGCCAATATCGCTCTCACCAACGACGCGCCGCAGGGCCGCAGACTTAACCTCTTCCGCGCCTAGTACCCTAGTACTTTGTACTCGTCTTTTATTATTAAATTGTTATTAAAATAGTATTTCTTTTGTACTAGTTTTATTTTTTTAAGCTTGACACTTTTTTCCGGTACGCGGTCGGGTCAACATTTTTTTTACTTCTATCCATTGACCTAGAAGTATAGACAAGAACGTTCATACAGACCATTTGTTCAAATTCTGGAATGAGAGACCTAAAGTTCGCTGCAGCCGCTGCAGCGCTTAAACGTTTATGTCGTCTAATCAACAAATTGTGGTTCCACCGCCGATTGAACGAGAAGCAAGTCGAGCTAGAACTAGAAACGAGTAGGCGAGCAGCGGAAAGCGAGTGTGTAGTTCCGATAGTTTTGTCGCTGGGCTATAAGCGAGTGTACCAGTGAGACAGGCGATTACTCGCGCCGGCCGCTCGCTCGCGCCGGCCGCTCGCTCGCGTCGGCCGAGCCGAGCGTAGTCCTCTTGGCGGGAAATGACCGCTGCCGCTGGTTGGTTTCTCGGCGTGAGTTCTGATCGCTGAGCGAGTATCGCTAAGCGAGCATTATCTTTGATAGCTCTTGTTGCTCAGCGACGAACTAGAGCAGCGAGTCCTCGCCGGCAGTGTGAACAGTCAGCGGTCAACTATTTATATATGCATCTCTTTTGTTTACACGGAATGTATATCTACACCGTGACAGGTTAGACGACGGACGCGTTTAAGGAGGTAAACTATTAACTTATCTACATCCCTTTTAGTTGTTATAGCAAATTTTACAACACGCGAATTATTACGCATTTTAAAAAAGTGAACTTTTTGCATTTCGCTTGTACTACACGCACGAGTAAGGGCGGCGTTGTTCGCAGGGCGGCGTTAGCTGTGCGTGTGTAGTGTAGGTAATTTCGCGCGCGTAGTAAATTGTAAATAAGCAGAAAAACCATTTCAGTTAGGAAAAAAGTAATAAGTTAAGGTGGTGTTTTTTCATTTTTAATGGAATAGGTATCAGTTTCTTATACACCTCCTTTAACGCGTCCGTCGTCTAGCCAGTCACGGTGTATTGTACGTTTCTTGAGTGAGAAATTAGCCGGTTATGAGCACAGTGCCTAAAATGCAAGATGCCACTGCTGTTATAGTACCTAAAACGCTAATTGACTAAGAAGCAGATTGCCTAAAACGCAAGATGCCACTGATGCTATAATACCTAAAACGCTAATTGACTAAGAAGCAGATTGCCTAAAATGCAAGATGCCACTGCTGCTATAATACCTAAAACGCTAATTGGCTAAAAGCAGATTGCCTAAAATGCAAGATGCACTGCTGCTATAAAAAATGTACGAGACAGTCCATGCCAATTACTTTAATTCATTGCTTAATTAATGTTAATTTAAAAATGGTATTACTGTTTTTGTTACTGTTACATTCGTTTTTTATTTTATTTTTTATGGCAACAAAAACATAAATTAAATTAATAACTACTTGTCTGCAGCAGGGGAAGTAATGGGGGGTACTCCCACCCCCTCCCTCTCCTCCCTCCCCCCAATTCAGGCGACTCGATTCAAGTTTTACAAATAATTATATTTTTATTATTACTTTTTCATACGGTTTTTATTTGTTTTGTGTTAAATAGTTTTTATAGTGCAATAAAGTATTTTTCATTCATTTTTATGTTGCTTTCGTTTTATTTTGTTATAGAACACAACTAACCAAATAGTCGGAAATGAAAATCATCTTACTAATTTAGTCAACTATCAAGATAATATTCATTATTTGTTCCAAAACATACAACTACAAACAACAATACATTAATAGAAAGAAAGACGAAAAGAAATAATACTACTAAACCACAACGTGCATATTGTTTTTACCCATGCTTTTGGGTATTTACTAGGTAAATACTGGGTATCCACCGCTCATCTCTAAGTGGGATTCACGGTTAGGCAATCTGCTTCTTAGTCAATTAGCGTTTTAGGTATTATAGCATCAGTGGCATCTTGCGTTTTAGGCAATCTGCTTCTTAGTCAATTAGCGTTTTAGGTATTATAACAGCAGTGGCATCTTGCATTTTAGGCACTGTGCTCATAACCGTTAAAATAGCCGGTAGTTAGTTTACTCGCCGTTGGTGGGTCAACTGCCTTACTTAAGAGTACGAAACTTCCAATACCAATCTCGATCGATCCGGATTGATTTCAAGAGTAAGGGGGCAGGTCTGCGAGACGGGGGGCGAAAGGTTGCGGAGGCGGGAAAGAAGAGCGCGGGCGGCGGCGGGGCCGCGTAGTTGTAACGTTAGTTGTGTGCAGATGTCACCGCCACCCGCAGACCCGCAGACAATGTATAGTCAGCCTAATATATTATTACATACATACAATATAATCACGACTATATAAGGTGACTGCTAGAAACCGCAAGAAACTTCAAGGGCTGGTCAGGTCAAGTGTTAGACATGACAAAAAAGATTGTAGACTAACGTAGGTACTTATCGCCCAGCTGACGCGGACGGGTCAACAGACGGGTATCCCTGAAGGGTTACTCGGAAACTACGCAATGAAGGCAGCCAAAGCAGCCACTACCATAGTCCACTTTTTACCAAATAGTGACTGCAAATGTGCACATCGTGACAGATGGTGAGTTCATCGCCGCTCTATGCTGTTGGTAGTGTGTGCAGTCGTAAGTCCGTTAGTCGCCTTTTACGACATGCAAGGGAAGAGAGGGCGGTAGTATTCTTTACTTACGTGACAGTTGACGATATTATTAAAATAGTATTTCCCTAAAACCATTGTCAGTTCAAAATTCTGTTAGATACCTACGTACTTCTGCAACATTGTAAAATGAAATATTTAATAAATTCTATACAATATATTCAACAACTATTAACACTATGTACAAAAAAAACAATAACGGGCCTAAAAAGTATTATTACAACAGAGAACATTTGATATTTGTTATAAATGTTAGTGTCAGTAGCACCTAAATAAACAGTTAAAACATTTTCTCAGTCTTGATACTATTGTTAGTAAATTATGATACATTATGGTTTATAAAAAAATAATAATTCGACATTGATAATAATTGGAATAAGTACTTAGCTAGTATTTAAGGTATACTAAGGCAGGTTGTGGAAGATCATGTCATGGTTTTGAAACATTGCATCAAGTATTTCATTCTTACGTTGTAACAAGGTACCTATAGTATTACGTAATTGCACCGACTTATGAATAGTTTACCATTTACTTTGCCTTCCCAGCTAATTCCACTGCGTATTTGGCTGCTTCGTCTGCGTCGTTCAAGATTGTCACTGGGAAACCTGACTGCTCGAGAATTTTCCTAGCTGCCGCTGAGTTGGTGCCTTCCAGCCGAATAACCATTGGGTGCTTAGGAGGGTTTTCTTTGCATGCCGCCACAATACCATTGGCAATAGTCGCGCAGTTTACAATACCTTAAAAAAGAAGAACATTATTTGCATTTTTCTATCAATCATTAACCTATGAAAAGGAAACTTTTGGTTGATTATTGAAATAATGAATACAATTATAATCACGACTATTATCCCCGAAAGGTTAGTCAGAGACTAGGCAATGAGGACCGCAAAAGCAGGCCTCTAACATAGTCCACTTTTTACCAGATGGCGACTGCACATGTGCTCAGCATGACAGGTGGTGAGTTCATCGCCGCTCTATGCTATTGGATGTATGTGCAGTCTTTATAACCCTTATCTTATCTTATCTAGTGGGGCCTGCAGAGGTCTCCCTCTCGCAGTAGCACGTCGACCCATTGGGATCTTTTGTGCCACCCCGTCCTTCACTCTGCCTCCTCAGTGAAGATAATTGCCATAAGCTTGGCAATGTCCTTGAGGGCATTGCCAAGCTTTGTAACCGTTAGTCGCCTTTTACGACATCAAGGGGAAGAGGGGATGGTAGTATTCTTTCACCGCTACGCAACACGAATAAACACCCGACACGGAAATAATGAATCATTTTAATTAATTCGATTATCATTTCTTTCTTTATATTTTCGTTTGTTCGATTTTCGTTATATATCATTAACTTATAGGTGAGTAAAGTTTCTGCTCTCTATTAGTGACTACCTGCAGCACGGCCACATGAATAAATACCTACAGAATGCAAGCTGCCTATGAGCGGCCCGCTGCAGGTGTACTCATACATAAGCGCGGCGATGTGTGCGTGACCTCTCACCGACGCGCCGCCGTGGTAAAAACTGGTTTGCGCCGGTCCAGTTGTGGTATGACGGACAGGGCCGCACGTTCGCGCGCATTAGATGAGATTCAGTTATTCGAGTGATTTTGTTGACGTATTTGGGATTTTACCATTACAGTGTTTTAAATATTTATATACATACATACACATAATCAGGACTTTTATCCCCGAATGGTTATTTATTACAAGCTTTTATTTAACTTGCAATTGCAATGTATGTAATGTATGTACTTACTATCTTTTGTTTGGGTGGAATTTTGCAACTCAATTTTGAAGCAGATATCTTCAACCGATTGGGCTGAAATTTTGCATACATGTGTAAATCGCGTGACAATGCAATATTATGATGACATGGTGCTGACCTGATGGTGGAGCTGGAAGGTGGCCATAGGAACTTTGCAATTAAACGACACAGCCTCATCTAGCTTGGGCTCGTTTAAATCGTCTTGACGAGTAGTTTGTTTTTCAATGGTAACCAGGGTCTGATGATGGAGCTGGAAGGTGGTCATAGGAACTCTGTAATGAAACTACGCAACCCCATCGAGTTTCGGCTCGTTTGATCCGTCTTGACGATTTCTTTGGTGCTAGATGGTAACCAGGGTCTGATGATGGAGCAGGAAGATGGCCATAGGAACTCAGTAATTAAACAACATAACCCCATCGAGAATGGGCTCGTTTGATTTGTCTTGACGAGTACTTTGGTGCTAGATGGTAACCAGGGTCTGATGATGGAGCTGGAAGGTGGCCATAGGAACTCAGTAATTAAACGACATAAACCCATCGAGTATGGGCTCGTTTGATTTGTTTTGACGAGTTCTTTGGTGCTAGATGGTAACCAGGGTTTGATGATGAAGCTGGAAGGTGGCCATAGAAACTCAGTAATTAAGCACACAATCGCGTCGAGTTTGATTCGTCTTGATGGATAGACCGTTTCTGATGGGTAGTGAGTGGTGGTGGTTTGGAAGACGTGAATAAATTCTGTAGTATACCTACACGTTCAGTGAGATGAACAGATGAAAATTAGTTATCCCTGGACACGTTTCCAAGGATAACTAAAAAGTAAAAAATAATTTAAAAGTAAAATACCTTTTTAAAAAACAAGCTTTTATTTAAATGCGCTAAATAGAAAAAAATAAACTATTACTATAATAACAAATAATATCGTCATTACACAATTTATATGATAACTAAGGTTGTTCCGAGATTTATTGATGCGATAGTATTTAACTATTAAAATTTTCAATCTAGGAAAATACGAGTACATAAATCTCGCGACAACATTTTATATCATTATAAATTGTGTAATGACGTTTTAAGTTGTTAGTTAAGGTTTAAAGGTTTAAAGTAAAAGTTTATTTTTTTCTTTTTAGCGCATTTAAATAAAAGCTCCTTTTTTAAAAAGGTTTTTTTAACATATTTTTTTTATTTTAACTATTAGGTCTACCAACATTTTTACATTACAGCTTATATCCAAAATGGTAATGTGAATAATAATAGTTACAAATCAATGCATTACATTACATTATCGGCAAACACAACATGACAATAATGAAAAAAAAACAGAAGTAATTTCGGGATAATGATATGAACCTTAGTTAATTGAATCAGTACTACAAAGAATTCCAAAAAGAAATCACATTAAATAATAAACATAGCATTAAGAAATATAAAATTATATTAATAATTAGTCAGAGACTAGGCAATGAGGACAGCAAAAGCAGTCCTCTACCATTTTTTTTTTTTATACCAAGCCCGGCAAATGACCCCACTCCACCTGATGTTAAGTGGAAATGAGGTCCAGGCGCGAGGACAACTGGTGCAGCGTAAGAGACGTAGCATCAGTCATCCTCACTCTGCCGGCCCACAAAGTGCTTCTTCACGCCTCGTTTGAAGGACCCTATGTCATAGGTAGGAGGGAATACGTGTGCTGGTAGACTATTCCATCTTTTGGAAGTGCGGCAAAGAAACGACTCACCAAATTTCTTTGTGCGTGATGGAATGTTAGAGACTGTAAATTGGTGACTCCGGAGAGCAGCACGCGTACTCCTATGGAGGAAGGGAGAAGGAGGGATGAGGTCAAAGAGTTCTTCAGAGCACTCGCCATGGTATAAACGGCAAAAGACGCTGAGTGACGCAATATCTCTACGCAATTGCAAAGGCTCGAGAGTTTTAGTGACCTCCGCATTGCCGATAATGCGCACAGCGCGGCGCTGCAATCTGTCCAAGATATCGAGAAGGTACTTTGCGGAGCCGTCCCAAAGGTGAGAGCAATACTCCACGCAAGACCGCACCTGTGTCTTGTATAATAGACACATCTGATCAGGCGTGAAGAATCGCCGCACCTTGTTCAGGACACCGAGTTTACGTGAGGCATTTTTAATCACGGTTTCGATGTAGTCCTTTTGGTTCAGATCGCAGCGGATATCCATACCGAGCATGTTAATACTGCTCTGCAGGCTTAGAGATGTACCCTGAAGAGAGGGAAGGGGAAGGAATGGCGACTTTTTCGCTGTGAACGCGCACACCTGTGTTTTCTTGGCATTGAACTCCACTAGATTATCGGAGCCCCATTTAGAAATGAGATCCAACACCCGATCGAGCTCAATGACAAGATTTGCTCGCTTCATATCGGTGTCTACCCGCCCAGCCGTTGGGTGACCGTTATATCCCCGATGCACTGTGCTATCATCTGCATAGCAATGAATGTTTCCAAGAGGAAGCATGTCATTGATATGCAGAAGGAACAGCGTGGGGGATAGAACGGAGCCCTGAGGAACACCAGCGTTCACTGACATGAACCGCGAAGCGCATCCATCCGAAAGGACACGGATTCTACGCTCATGCAGGAAGCTAGCAATCCAGGTACAGAACTGAGCGGGCAAACCGTATGCCAGGAGCTTGGAGAGAAGAGCTTTGTGCCAGACCCGATCAAAAGCCTTGGCTATGTCAAGGCTAACTGCCAGTGACTCGCCACGCTTGTCAATAGCCTCACCCCAGAGATGTGTGACGTACGCTAGAAGATCACCCGTTGACCGTTTTGGCCGAAACCCATATTGACGATCGTGAATTAGGGAGTGATCTTCTAGGTATCGAATAAGCTGTTTGTTCAATATTCGTTCTAGGATCTTACACAACACTGAAGTTACGGCTATAGGGCGGTAATTAGTCGGATCTGACCGATCTCCTTTTTTAGGGATCGGTTGCACATTAGCTTCTCTCCAAGATTCCGGCACACAACCCGAAGAGAGCGAGAGACGGTACAGACGCGTTAACACAGGGGACAACTCCGCTGCACACATCTTCAGAACTATTGCTGGGATGCCATCAGGACCGTTAGCTTTCCGGACATCGATTGACTGCAGCTCCGCACGGACATCACACTGCCTGATTTTAATATCAGACATTGTGTGGCCACAGTGAGGAACTGAGGGTGGCTGTGCATCACAGTCATCGATCCGGGAGTTAGCCGCAAAGAGTTTGGCCAGGAGATCGACCTTTTCCTGCGGCTTGTGAGCTAAAGTTCCGTCAAGACATCTCAGTGGTGGCAGCGAGGGTTGGCAGAAGTTGGATTGCACGGCTTTGGCCAGACGCCAGTAGCTACGGCTGCCCGTAGGATGCGTCAGGAGTTCTTGGCCTACTCGTGCAACGCGCTGGGCATCCGCTCTAATGTAGGCCCTCTTACACGACTTGGTGGCATTATTATAGGCTGCTTTTAGCGAGCGAGTTTCGGGATCCCCATGAGCTTTACCTCTGATCCAAGCGCGGTATGCCGTCTGTTTGCTTTCAACAGCGCTGGCACACTCGCGATTGAACCAGCGGTTGCGTCTGCCTTTGCTGATGACATAGGAGTGTGGAATATAGTATTCCATTCCTAATACTATCTCATCAGCAACGGCAGTGGCGCTAGCGGTTGGGTCCTTCTCACTAAAGCAGCGCTGCCTACAAGGGACGGATGCAAAATACTCCCGCATACCGTCCCAGTCTGCCGACGCGTAGTGCCAAATCTGGCGTTTCGAAACCGTTGTTGGCGGGCGCGATGCCAAGGGCACTGTGCTGGATATCAAGCAGTGATCCGAGGAACCTAAAGGAGCTCGAATCTCCACCCTGTATCCAGCTGGGCGACTCGTCAGCAGAAGGTCGAGTAAGGAGGGCGCATGGCCAACTATGTCTGAGATCCTGGTGGGCTGGTTCACCAGTTGCGTCAGGTCATGCGTGAGAGCGAATGCGTGGGCAGTTCTACCAGCATGGTCTGTTTTGGAGGAACCTAACCACAACTCATGGTGGGCGTTGAAGTCCCCCAAAAACACCAGCTCCGCCGAAGGAAACCGCTCCTGCGCATCATCTGCTACCCGACTAAGATGTTCAATTAGTCGAGTTGTCTCCATGTCGCCGTTATGGGATCGGTAGACGCAGACGTAGACACGGCAATGAGAGCCTAAGTCGACGTGTACCACTAGGAGGGAGAAGGAAGGGTCCTCCAGACAGCGCAGACGGCGACAGCAAACATCCGCCCGATCGAATAAGCAAACTCCGGCTTTGGCTTTGAAGGATTCTTCAAGCACAAAGCCGGGATAGTTCAGGTAGGTGGTGTCAGCTGGGCGGATTATTTGCGTCTCCGTCAGGAACAACATTGCTGGCCGTGCCGTCTCGAGATGGTGGTGGACGGCATTGAGATTTGCATGGAGTCCGCGGATGTTAGCGAACTCCACCTCAAACGGTAAGGTTGTGGTGGGGGTGTGCACCGCTGTAGTACCAGTTTTGTTGTTAGGCGCTGTCATTTTAGGAGTGGAAAGAGAGAGGCGTGAATCGAGAAAATGATGCCGCGATGCGAATGGTCAAAGTGTGGTGGCCTGTTTCCCCAGGAATTTTCCCACAGACGAGTATTATTAACCTGCCGAACGGAAGGGCCCCCGAACCCCCCCAGGAATGGCCGCCGGGACCCCACCTTCCGGTCACCAACCGGCACGACGGACCACCCCGAGATTATGCGTGGCATGGTGAGGCAGCCTCACGAGCTGGTTAGGCTCGCTTGGGCCCCTGTACTGTGCCACGGGCGGCCAGCGGGACAACCGTTTCTACGGGTCTCCCTGGTCGGCGGGTTAACGAAGTCCTCCTGGCACTGGTTTGACGGAAGCCTCCACAGACCAAATACATCGCAGCATCATCCTCTCGAGCTCTGGTTATACGCTGGCTGATCCCGAAACGCGACCGACAAGCAGTCACTTGACGGGTTTTACACCATGCGTACGGTGGTCACCAACCAGACGGGTCAAGCCCTACCACCAGTGGAGCAGATCATCGCTCGAAAGAGTCCGTTAGTCGCTTTTTACGACACCCACCGGACGGAGAGAGGGGCGGCGATTGGTATTCTTTCTCCGTCACCGCACGGATAAAAATAGTCCACTTATCAGCAAATTGCGACTGAGCACATGGCTCAGCGTGACAGGTGGTGAGCCCATCGCCGCTCTAAGCTGTTGGATGTATGTACAGTGTTTAGTCCGTTAGTCACCTTTAACGACACCCAAGGGAAGAGAGGGGGTGGTAGTATATTCTTTCACGGCTACGCGATACGGTTAAGTATTTATATTAGTGTTTAATCTAAATCTATAAAACAAAGTCAGGCTAGTTACATAATTCCCAACTCTTGCACCGTGTGTATGAATAATTCCGGCAAAAATAAGAATAATTATTTTTTTAATATTTTAAACAATCAGTTAAGATAAGACCTCTTTATAGATTATAAATTAATATTTGATTATTTGCGGAGGACGCGGGTTCGATTCAGCACAAAAGACAATTTTTTCAACGTTTCGTTATCTTTGAAATAATTAAAATTAAGTATGTGTCAAATTACACTAAACCTTATTTTATACCTTTTGAAATACACGTTTCATTATGTACCTCTACCTACTAACCTTATTTTATTTTTCCTCCCTAATTTTTTACACGTGAAACGAGTGTCAGCCCTATCAGAATAGGTATGAATTTTGCGCGTTGTTAGAGAGCTTGCACTCTGTATGGTAGTTACTCATGTGGCACGGCCTCATTGCCATACTGGCAGGTTAACTATTTGTTTTATAAACTTTAGTTATGATACTATTGTCATATTTTCCAATTGTTTGTTCCTTCTGCCTTGGTACTATTTGTGCCATTATTTTTTGCTAATTAAATTGTGATATACCGTGTCCAATATTTGTTTCCATCATCTCTACATTTTATACAGTCATTGCACTGCTCGCTATCAGTCTCAGTGACGTACAATGGCAGTCGTTAAAAAAAAAACCTACCTGCATTGGGCCAGCATGGTGGGTGGCCCAATCTCTCTATGCTCCATGGGGGAAGGTCTGTGCCCAGCAGTTGGACGTTTGTAAGCTGATAATGATGTTTTTATAAATAAGTAATAAAATAACATAAACTGACCAGCAAACACATTCACAAAAATAGTCTTGACTTTAGGGTCAGATTCCAATATTTTTAATGCCACTGCCACTTGTGATTGGCCAACTCCACCTCCTAGATCGAGGAAGTTAGCCGGTCTGCCACCATTCAAGTTGATAAGGTCCATGGTGGCCATGGCAAGGCCAGCTCCGTTTACCATGCAACCAATGCTGCCGTCCATGTCAATGTACACCAGGTTCTGAGCAGCTGCTTCTCTCTGCAAATTGATCAAAAAAAAATTGTTTACCCCTTTTGAAGGTATTTGCAGTTGCCATCAAATATTGAACCCTATGCACTTGATGATATGTAAGAAAGCCTATGATACATAGAAAGCGGCAGCGACGCGGCGAGTGCCATACGACGTGCTTGCTCAGGTTATAGATAAATCCCATGGCGACGCATTACGCCGGTAATATCTTGCACGGCCTTCTGATAATGATAAGATAACTTTTAAGAAATCAGATGTAATAACCCAGACTAGTCATGCAGTTAGTTACACCGCTGCATATTTTTTAGGTAATAAAAAAAATAATTATTTGTCATAATTGTCAAAATGGTTCTCATATCCATTTATTATATTTTTATAGTCACACATTGTGTTAAATATTAAAATTGGAAAAATAACTCTAATCAATACTAAATATCTACATAATCTGATTTAAAAGTAAATTTAAAATAAAATTTTATATTTTTTTTGTTTTAGTATTGTTAGAGAATCATTACTATTTTGGATTGGATGCTATGTTCATCTTGTATAACTTATCAACACTTTGGTTAAACAGAGATATGTAGCAAAGATGATAAGAATATTAAAACATGATGGCAATAACACAGTTATAAAACAAAAAGATTATAGGTAGATGATAAGGGGACTTTGTGTGTGATTATAACTAGAATAGGTAGCATGAATTTGGAATTAATTAGTATAGAGTATTTTATTCTAAGAAGGATTTTAAGACTTAAGATAAAATATTGACATAAGAATGCTAATCATAAAAATGTTTTCTAAAAAACCACTAATTGAAGTATTAGCAAATTATTAATAAGTCAGGGAAAGGTGATGACATGACTAAAGTTTTATCATAATATTTCATATTTGGCCTTTTTGGTACAGATATGACGGTATCAAAGATTCTGAAATAAACAATTGAGATAACTGTTGTTTTGCAACTGAATTTAATATAACGTTTATGTAATGTGACCTTGAAGGTCATGTTTAACCTTACATAAAACTGCAATAAGTTGAAAACCATAACTTTGAATGACTTACTCTTTTTCTGCAACAAAAGCTAAGGATTGTTTTCTAAAAGTTTTAAAATGATACAAGTTGTCTTTTTGGTAAGAATTTGAGATCAAAATGCTGGAGACATAAAATTTCAGTACACAGTATTTACCTCACGAGGGTCTGTTTCAGACACATCATCAAGAGCAAAAATGTCAGCCTGTCTGAATTTGGCATTATCGTCAAAGTTTATTTTAGCATCGACAGCTACCACTCTTCCATCATCTGTCTCTACAAGAGGATTGATTTCCAGTTGTGTAGCATCCACCTTAAAAGAAAAAAAATAATAACAAGTTAAAGTTTAAAATCTTTACTTAAGGATTTTTCATAATAGTATAAAATCCAATGTTCACCTTTAAAAATAATTGCCAAAGCTTCTTTACTTCTTCAGCACATTTCTTTCTGAGTGGACCCTTAAACTCTAAGAAATCAGCAATTTCATTTGCAGTTTTATCAGTTACACCCTCATAAATGTCAATGGGAACCGTCTTCAACAAATGCGGTGTCTCCTCAGCTACTGCTTCTATATCCATGCCTCCCGCAGGGGAGGCCACCAGAGCAGCTCCATTATAACTTCTTTCCATTATGATACTGAGATATGTCTCTCTTTTAATGTTCACACTTTCTGCTACCATGACTTTGTCAACCGTGATGCCTTCTTTGGGGGTCTGTTTAGTGATCAGTTTATGGCCAATCATGTTCTTCGCCAACTTGACTATCTCATTTGTATCCTTAGTGAGGTGAACACCTCCTTTGAACCCATTATCAAAGTGCCCTTTGCCTCTCCCACCGGCTAGGATTTGAGCCTTAACTACGTATTCATTGGCCTTGAAGTTCACAAGGTTTTTCGTATCCAAATTTGTGTCCAAAAGACGGAAATCTTGAATTGTAACCTGATGTTTTCTTAACAAATCTTTGCTGTGGTATTCTTGAAGGTTCAAGTTCCTCTGTATGTTGAGTTGTGGACAGTGCTTAGGTGTAAGTACAGTTAACAATTTAAAGTTCATTTTTTTCTTTAGCACAGACATATCGAACTTTGTTCACCTCTTTCTAACCTAAAAAAATATAATCATCTATGACTAGCACAAAACTCGTACTAAACTTAAATGAAGAATGAAAAATGTTAACTAAAATGAAAGATTTAATTGGTGTTGATAGACGAAGACTCACTTAACAATGTAACAAAATAGGTCAGCAGCAACAAATCCCACCAAATGTCCCTCTTGCACTCTCTCTGACTCTGGCACTGACAGGAAAGCTAACAAGAGACTTCAAGAGAGTGACAGAATGACAGTAGTGCATTTTTTTTTAATATTTGTTCCCTGAAGAAACAGGCTAAGATCAGAGACCATACTGCCTAGTCATTAGTATTTTTATTTCCTTTTTTCCCTTGATGATGATGAGTGGTGATTAATATTTATAAATGATGTTCCCCAAACCCCTTGAGCCCTCAGTAAAGATGTGGGACTTTACTGAGGTCTCACACGGACTTCTTGAGAGAATTTTAAAAGTGATGTTGCACTGTTTTGTTACATTTGCCAACACTCATGCAAGTTCACAAACACTTAACGGTTAATAATTAATGATTACACGAACTTACTTAAGTGAAGTTCGATCATAATTATACGAAGTGGTTCGTCCGAAAAGATTAGTATACTTACCTATTTTACCTATTCTACTAATTAACTATGTAGTAACGCCTAAGTGTTGCCACAATCAGCACTATTTTATAAAGAAGATACCTCATTTCCGGTCTAAGGACAATAATTAGACCGAAAATGACAATTTTTTTCACATTTCCGGTTAAAATTGACAGATATCTATTTCCTGCCAACATCCACCCCACCTCTGAGTTCACAGTGGCGCTCTCGTCACTAAGTTTAGAGTAGTAAATAAATATTTCCACTTAATGGGTAACTGTTTTAAACAGTTTGTTGGGCGGGAGGGAATGCATACTAATCTTTTCGAACGAAGCACTTCGTATAATGGGCGATTTTCCGAGATCAAAAAAAAAAAGAAATTGGTTCGTAAATGACTTCATAGATGGCGCTTAGCATAGATTAGTATGGCGCTTAGTAAAAGGCGGGTTCATGAAGAGCACGTGTATGGCTGCGTAATATTGATTCTATTCCAAAATATAAATTGGTTCTGGATGTCCTGAATATAAATAGGTAAGTAAATACTATTTTTTTATTCTTTTGGTAGACAAGTAAAAGTGTAGAATTTATTACAGCCCATAAGTAGCCCAGCTTTCATAAAACGACATCTATCGAGTGTTTTTGAACTAATTTTTACTTTTTAATTTGGGCTGTCAGAAAATCGCCCATTCACATTAATAGTAGAAATTACAAAACAAAGTAAATAACTTCAAAAATAAAATAAAAAATAAAAATACCAACTATTTTTTCCTGCGAGGGTGACGAGAAATGATTCATTCTCTTTTTATATTATAACCAGTATACATCATTGTAATTTCTATTTGATGTAGAGCGGTCACGTTACTAGATATGCTGAATGCAGAAAATTCGTGAAAAATTCACACAAAAGCAATTTTATTAATTTTGACAATTCATGGACAACAAATAAAACAAAGAGTTTAATTGTAATTCAACTCTTTGGTTAAGAATAATACAGAAAAGTATTTTTGCAAGAAGAATATTTATGATCTACCTACTTATAATATTTATGAATTACGTGCATCGTGCACTTAAGTTATTGTCTTGACTCATTCATGAGACGGCTAGACCAATTTGACTGATTATTCTTTGTTGTGTTTGTAATGGAGACACAAAATGGTCAAAATATTACTATCAAATACACCTAAAATCGGGGCGTAGATCATGCACATTACATTGGTTTTTATTTCACTTCAATACATGCAGTATTTCCGAAGTTATAACGACGAGAAGTTTAAGCCCTTTTTGAATTTCCGAGATTACGCGCGCTCACGCTATGACGTCACGATCCTGTTTAGCCCGCGACCGCGACACGGCGCGCGGGCGCGGCACTCGGTACGGTGTTCGATCGTCTTCCTTTTCCTATTACCTAGGTATAGTGTGCCTGTATTTCAAAGAAATAATATAAATTAACCTATAAATGGGTAAGGCCCGCTAACTTTGTACAAAATAACACACTGGAAAAGTAACACATAGGTGGCACCACACCGGAATAAGGAAAGATATGGTTTACATGCCCGGTTTATAAGTAGATAAGAAGGTCCTTGTGGAGGCTGAAGGCCTCCACCAGAAGGTAAGGGTGACCCAATGAAATGCGTGTTCACTTATATGTTTGCTTTATTTATTAATGCGACGTACGATACAGTTCGCGGGTGCAGAGCGACTAGCTCTGGAAGCTTCGAGCTTCCACGGGTTACATGAATTTGCTGACACAAAATATATACATGTGTGGAGGTGGTGTACGAACACCTATAATACTCCCCTCTTTAAAAAATATATTTATATAATTAAGAAAAAATATAACTGAAAGAGAAAACAAAAGTAATAAGAGAAAAATTAGTGAAAGAAAAAAATATGTGCTAAGATACAAAGAAAGATAAAAACTAAGTGAAAGTAAAAAGTTATAGGTAGGTATGCTAGGTTACAAAGAAGTTTGCTTATCCTACTTCTTTACGCTAAGTCAACACTGTCAACTAAAAGCTATTGTTACCTTACACTGTATTCTTATCTTACGCTTATGCTAGGTTGCGTACCGGTTACCGTACGCTTAGAATAAACATTGGATCCAATTACATTATAACTACAGTAATCATACGATAGCAGGTACAGTACAATACCGCGTGACTACAACTAAGACTTATTCTAAGAAATGTATGTACCTAGTAGGCATCGAGCATACGGATTGTTTTTTTTAAAAAGACCGTTCTATATTCACTGCACTTGTATTCACTCACTTTTCACTGCTTACCCTAAGTATTTACTAAGATTACGAACAGTTACAGAAATATCTTAAAGCTACTTACAATTAACTTATGCGTATCCGTGAACAGGATCAGCAGCGGATGATGCGGAAGGGTTAATACCGACGGTTGTAGTTGGTGGACTAAACGCTTTCTGATGCTGAAGCTGTATCGAGGATACTGCTACACCTGTGGCTTGCTTGCGCAACCACCCTTTTAAACCTTGGCAGCTTCGTTTCCATAGATAAAATAGTATAACTATTGATAGCAAACTAGCAATTACGACTAGCCAAATGCTTAGTTGGTTATAGCGCTCCTCAACTTTGGTGGCTACGTCACTTTGCTGGTTGACGATAAGTTCTTTTTCTTGGTAGTTACCCATTGCAAACTAACAAGTACGATCCGTGTTACTAACTTGTGTACGCGTATGAAATAATTAAAAATACGAACTGTTGTTATTTATAAAGCGAGAATTATCTCTCCAAAAATGCTAACATAAACTAAACTAAAATTATTACTCTTAACCTACTTTAATTGTTCTCATTTATAAAACGCAAAAGAGGCTTAATTAAGCGTCCACTTCGTGTTTTATGAATGTGTGTCGCTCTTTGCATGGACGAAGATGATGTCGGTGGGTCGGCTGCTGGCGCGTCTCGAGCTGCGTCAGCAGGCGCCAGGGCATCGTCATCGTCACTACCTATTATTATGTACGCGGGCTTAAGCCTATCTATAGAGATCGACGTTTGGCGATTATTTATTTGTATGGTATAAACCTTTGTGCCTTTTTTGATAACGCGGTAGGGACCGTCGTAAGGGGGTTTCAAGGGCTTACGCACTGTATCGTCTCTTACAAATACATAATCGCATGTTTTTAACTCGGGATGAACAAAGAAAGTCTTTGAGTTGCTATGCGACTTAAAAACTGGCTTAATTTTACTTATAGTGTCGCGAATTTTATGGACTAAATTATAAGTATCGGTGGGTTTACGGATTGAGTCATAGAAATCTCCTGGTAAACGTAAATTGCGACCGTATGTTATATCAGCAGCGCTGTAACCGGTGTCACTGCGATAAGCGGCTCTAAGTCCCAGTAAAACGATTGGTAGTTTTTTCTATGTCTCCCGGTGCTGTAGGTATACAATGATAAGATCGATTTATGTCTAATTTTGAAAAAACTTGTTTGTTTGTTAAAATATAAGTAAAATCTTGCAAGCGAGGAATTGGGTATCTGTCGGGCTTCGTAATCGAATTAAGTTGGCGATAATCACCGCATGGGCGAATATCGCCATTTTTCTTCGGCACTACGTGCAGTGGGCTAGCCCACGCGCTTTTCGAAGGTCGGCAGATTCCCATTTCCTGCATTAACCGAAATTCTTCTTTGACTTTTATGTACCTATCAGGAGGCAGCGGGCGCGCTCGCGCATGCACGGGCGGCCCTTTGGTTTCAATATAATGCATAATCGAGTGTGGCGGAATTTCCACGAATGACGCTGGCTTAGTTATATTAGGATGCCTAGACAACAAATCATAATAAGGGTGTCGCTCATCGATAGACTTTATAGACGGTTGTGTAATGTTGGCGATGGATGTGACTACATTTAATTCTGTTATTTGGTCGATTAATTTACGCGAGTTAACGTCAACTACTATTTTGTGAAATGCTAAAAAATCTGCCCCTAAAATTGGTTGTTTGACATCTGCCAAAATAAAATGCCATCTATAAGGTCTACGAAGCTTAAAATTTAAGACTAAAGTTTTAGTGCCAAAAGTTTTGATTACTGTGCCATTAGCGGCAAAAAGTTGGTAGTCGCTACTTACATTTTGTCGTTGTTTTCTTGTTGCTGGCAGTACCGAGACATTGGCGCCTGTATCAACAAGAAATTTAAGACCCGTATTAACATCAGTAACGCATAATCGGTGACCGGGTGAAATGGTACAAGTGTCCACCATCTCCTGTACCACTCCACTCAGTTTTCCGAGTTCTTCCACGCACAGGGTTTGGTGCATTTCCGGGCGTTTTCGCGGAAACGGTTGTGGTAAAAACACATCCGGTTTTCTGACCTATCTCTGCTCCAGGATGCGCTGCGACCTGCTGATGTCCTTGGCCTGCTGCGGTTGGGTCCATTTCGCCCAAAACCTCTGCCTCTCATAATGGATCGTGACCGGGATCGGAAAGGATGGAGACTACGTAGCCGGGTATTGATCTTTGCGATCTCCGCCAGTATCGGCGCTGCGTCGAATGAAGGCTGTGGTGGTGGCGTCAGCTCCGCGACATGGGCTGTATGCGTGACCTCAGCAACCTTGTCGGCGATGGTGGCCAAGCTCTCCAAGTCCTTGCCTTCGGAGACGGCAAGCACCACTCGTACTTGCGATGGAAGCCGGTTCTGCCAGAGAACGCGAAGAGTGTCGTCCGGAAATTTGTTGGTAGCAAGCTCTCTCATCCGACGTAGCAGTTGGGAGGGTTTTTGCTCTCCCAACTCCAACTCGCTAATTAATTTTTCGATCTTACGGTTTTGGGATTCTTCGTAAATCGTCAGTAGGCGGTTTTTGAGGAATTCATATTTACCGGAGCTTGGAGGATTAATTAGGATGTCTGTGACCTGCGCGATGACCTCTTTATTGAGTTTGGAGATGACCAGGTCGAATTTGGCTTCGTCGGCGAGGCGTTGCGACGCAATTATGGCCTCGGTCCGGATGAACCAGACACGTGGTTGGTCCGTCCAGAATTCTGCGAGTCGCGACGACAATGCGACCAAGTCGATGGCAGCAGTCGCAGATGGAGAATGATCCGGGCGCTGATGGTTACCTGGCGGTGCAGCTGGCATGGCGAGGTGTCCCCCGGGCAGCGTGGGAACGGCGCCGGGCGGCGGCGTCGGGTTCATGGTTGCGTAACGCGACGCGCTCGCGGCACAAACACGTGGGCGAAAATGTTCGAATTGTGTCCTTTCACATTTTCACGATAACGTCGGGCATTTCCACGATCACGTCGGGCATTTCCACTATCACGTCGGGCATTTCCACTATCACGTCGGGGTCACCACTGTGGAGGCTGAAGGCCTCCACCAGAAGGTAAGGGTGACCCAATGAAATGCGTGTTCACTTATATGTTTGCTTTATTTATTAATGCGACGTACGATACAGTTCGCGGGTGCAGAGCGACTAGCTCTGGAAGCTTCGAGCTTCCACGGGTTACATGAATTTGCTGACACAAAATATATACATGTGTGGAGGTGGTGTACGAACACCTACATCCTCATAAATAAAAAACCAAAATACTACAGTGAAGTAATTAAAAATGTATAATTAATTAAAAAACAAGGTGAAAACAAAATACAAGAAGGTTAATGTATTCAAAATAATGAATGAGAGTAGTTTACGTTACAAACATAGCTTATGTTACTGCCTCTAAGGGAAAAGTAGGTAACACATAAAACAGATTGGTCAAAGTATATTTTTTACGACAATGAAGCCCTTTTTATTATTGACCTGCCTACTACTAGATTTGTACTACATACATTACACAATCTTTAAAGCCACCATGTAAGCCAGGCCTAAAGTAACACACAGTAACACACGGTAACACACGGTATCACATAGTACCACACTGGAAAAATTCACAAGACAATTTTAACCTATATTTGATTAAATAACTTAAAAATAAGTGCATTTTATACGATCTTTACACGATATCAAAACAACACTAATGTTTTCTAGGTTATGGAACAAATATGTCATTGTTATAATGACTTATCTTGTCAAAATTGTCCCGTTTACACTATAAAAATTAATGTCTGAATTTTCTCTCCGTAGGTTAGACGCGTATTGCACTTGCAAAGATGGTGAACTGTCATTTCTGTCTAAAGAAACGTCAAATACATAAGTTGCTATACTAATAAAACTGATTGGGGTGGTCGTATTATAAAATCGTAGTCACACACTCGAAAGTATCACACGGGAAAAAAAAGGAGTCATACATGTTTTTATGAATTATAATATTAAAAAGTTATAAATAATGTCATATTAATGTATTAAATTATGATTAAACTAATAGCTAAAAATATAGCATACTTTATTTCATAAAATAAATGCTTTTACATTTTTAACAATTAGTTAAACATTTGAAAATGCCTTGGGGTCAATGAAATTTTGTATGGAACATAAAAAAATCATATTTCAAAAATCGAATTCTAAGTTCTAAATGAATGTTTAATACATTATTATTTATTATTGTTGTTATTTTATTTATTACGTAATCATCTACAAACCTGATTACAAAGAAAAGTGATAGGATCTTTAGATAAATGTGTATTATTGATAGAAGTGAGGCGTCACATGTTCATCACAAAATGTACAAAGTTAGCGGGCCTTACCCAAATCCGATTACACTAAAGTGAAACGTGTAGTGTGTAGAATGGAAGAAGATTTTCAAAAGGTCATTCGGACAATCTGCCAAGAGTGGATAGTTTGATACTGGCACAATATTTCATGAAGAATCAAGATTTTACGGCTGCCGAAATTCGTGGAATAAAGACAAAGAGGTATGTATGTTCTAAGTAAGCATTATCTACTCACGGGTAGGTATTTGTTCAAACTTAAACCTAACTGAAAGTGTGTGTGTTTAATTTAGTACATATTATGGGCGGCGATAAAAAAATATTATGTAGGTTCAGTATGCTAACACTATAATATATCTTCTATTATGTAAGTATTTCGTCAGGGCTATTTACATAGACCCTAGGTAGTAGGCAATTTACCTAATTAAACAATCTATGGACAACACACACCACGCTTCAGCAAAAAACAACTGCACAGTCTGCACATGTGCTTAGGTGGTGAGCCTTTAGCCCGTTAGTCGCTTTTACGACACCCAAGGGAAAAGGGGGGTTGGTTGTATTATTTTGATGAGCCCATCGCCGCTCTATGCTGTCGTATGTATGTGCAGTATTTAGTCTATTAGTCGCCTTTTACGAGACCCAAGGGAAGGGAGGGGTTGGTAGTATTATTTTGATGAGCCCATCGCCGCTTTATGTTGTTGGATGTAGGTGCAGTCTTTAGTCCGTTAGTCGCCTTTTACGACACCCAAGGGAAGAAAGGGTTTGGTAGTATTATTTTGATGAGCCCATCGCCGCTCTATGCTGTTGGATGTATGTGCAGTCTTTAGTCCGTTAGTCGCCTTTTACGACACCCAAGGGAAGAAAGGGTTTGGTAGTATTATTTTGATGAGCCCATCGCCGCTCTATGCTGTTGGATGTATGTGCAGTCTTTAGTCCGTTAGTCGCCTTTTACGACACCTAAGGGAAGAAAGGGGTTGGTAGTATTATGTTGATGAGCCCATCGCCGCTCTATGCTGTTGGATGTATGTGTAGTCTTTAGTTCGTTAGTTGCCTTTTACAACACCCACCAAGGACCCACACACCCAGGGTAGAGATAGAAAGACTGCACATACATCCAACAGCATAGAACGGCGATGGGCTCATCAAAATAATACTAACTACCAACCCGTCTCTTCTCTTGGGTGTTGTAAAAGCAACTAACTAACGGGTTAGTTTTTAATAAAATAAGTTTCACTTAGGTAAGTTCGTTTAATCATTAATTATACTCGTGCTTCGTCCTCAAGATTAGTATACTTACCTGTTTTACCTATTCTACTAATTAACTATGTAGATGTTGAGAGCAGGGAAATATTTATTTTGATGAATTAGACATAATAGACAACAATTTAGTACAATCAATTGTATGTTTTGATTGATTGAATGCAAGTTAATTATACTTTGCGCCTCGTCCTTCGAGATTATATTATTGTTACATGTAGTACCGCATATTATGTGGCCAATCGTGCATTAGTTTAGAGTATTTCTTTGTAATTTTTATAATGTGGGTAGTCCTCTTGCTACGTGGTGACCGCCATTACGCTCCTTCGTCATTCGCATTTTAGTGCTCGGCCAGTCAAGACACAAAAAAGTCAAAACGCTTAAGTTTTAAAGTAAAAGTGATAATTTAATTATTTTGTCGTGAATACCAACAAAACGCTATCGAATCTGCAGCTTTTTCACAGCAATTGAAATGTGACGGTTAGCCTTCTAACCTGAACAAAATAACGTTGGTCATTCATACTATTCAAGACACATAGTTGCCGAAAAGAAATGTTTTAAAGTGAAACTGATAATTTTAAAATATTTTGTTGTGAATACCAACAAAACGCTATCGAATCTGCCTTGGGGGTTTTTTCACAGCAATTGAAAGGTGACGGTTAGCCTTCTAACCTAAACAAAGTAACGTTTGTTATCCAGACACAAGTGCCCACAGAAAACAATTCAAGTGCCGCAACAAAAGTTTAAAAGTGATACCGTCAAACGGGGTAACTTAAGACGGGGGTCTATCTTGAGATGATTAGTACGAAAATTGTATGTTGATAAAATGACAACACTATTATAAATTAGTCAGTAGCAATTGCTGTCATAAGTTTGTAAACGGATTGCGCTTACGCTCTGCATTTAAGCGGAAGTCGTAACTTGCCTCAGTTTTAGGTAGTAAATTTTCTAATATTGTAAAAAAATATTGCTCAGAACATACGCCGGATAACTTTTCTGCTAGTGGTAAGAGTTTTTGTTGTATTCTTTTGAGATTTAAACCACAATAACCTCAAAATGTCTTCGACTTCCTGTTTTGTATTAATAGACAGTACTACCAACACACAAATAATAAAAAAAAGAAATGTTGAATGAGGAGTGTTGCCGGGTAAAATGAGACGCGTTTCATCTCTGTCTCAAGTTGTCCCACTATGTCTCAAATTAGCCATGATAATTTAATTGTACGCTGTGATTGTGCTGTTATTTTTAAATTTGTAAGTTTTATTTATTTATTACTTTTTAGGACAAACATGCCACGAAAAAAAAGCGAGGCTGCTTGGAGGTCGGCCTATGTGACTTACACAACAGAACAGTTACACAAAGCTGTAGATGCGGTTAAGAAAGGCTTAATTAACAGACACGTAAGAGGCAAAAACACTGGAAAATATGGGCGACCACAAGTTTTTTCAGAAGAGGACGAAAAAACTATTGTCGAATGTATTTGCTTGAAAGGAGAATGGGGTTTCCCTTTTACCAAGTACGACATTCGATTGATTGTTAAATCATTCTTGGATAGGAATGGATTGACTGAAAGCAGGTTTTGTAACAATTTACCAGGACCAGATTGGGTGACCTCATTCCTTTTCAGGAATAAAGCCGAACTAACAACTAGACTGAGTCAAAATATAAAAAGATCCCGTGCAGCTGTTGACGACATAATTATAAACGAATATTTTGACGAACTTGCTGAAACTTTGAAAGATGTTGAGCCAAGTTTAATTTTAAACTATGACGAAACGAACCTAACTGATAACCCTAAACGGACAAGGGTCATTGTGAGACGAGGTTGCCGTCACCCTGAAAAAATAATAGACAAGACTGACAAGACTGATTATAGTGGTTACTCTAAAAACATGATGTTTTAAAAATTTAATCATTTAGTCTACGACAACATCCCGCACTACTATGAAATTTATTAGGATTACCGGTGTCAGCTTGCCTTGCAATAGAATACTTCTCCACACCAAAAATATCCCCAGATCACTGCGGATGGCTTTGCAATGGTGGAATTCAGTGAGTCGCATATGAAATGACGCCTTTCGAAAATGTCTCTCAACGATTGGGGGCAGCTTATCTAGACAGGGAGGTTAGTGGAAGTTCGTCAAACGGAAAGCGAAAAAAGCACATCATCTATTTTAAATAATAATATTTTATTACTTATTATTCTTTTTTTTCGCAAAATATTTCGCAATAGACCTGTCAGACTGCCAGATTCTGTTGCGTGAGATAGATCAACTGCAGTTTCCTGCCCAACTAAATACAATTTACTCATTAGTGTTTAAATTGGTTATTGTTATTGCTTGTAAATGTCTTATTCTATTGTCTACCCTTTCTCTTTTTTTGGGGGCGGACGTTGTTATCTGCGACACCGCTTTTTAAACTTAAGCTTTGTAAAGCTTAGCTTAGAAAGATATCATCATTTTTTACTATTATAACTACTAAGTTATAAATGTAGCCCTTATTTTTCTTGAAATAACATTCACCTTACAATATTATTATCATTATTATCAACTAAATAGGTGGCGTTACGTACTAAAACCTAACTCATTGTTATTTAGGTCCCCTGAGCTGGATCTTTTTGCAATCCGCATCAAAAAATAGTGTGAAGCCTGCTACATCTCGTGCCATAGAGATCATGATGCAGCTGCTGTCGACGCCTTCATACTTTCAGTATTCAAGGCTAATACGCCTTAATGCTTTTCTTCCTTTCTCGGGAATTTTGAAAGTTCTCGCAGAAAAATCATTTTAATTTTAATAAATTAAAGTAAGGTCGATTTGAAGGTATCTTACATTTCCCTACGTCTCACTTAGGCTTGACCTACCTATTCTTTAAAACAACAACTACAACAGCCTCAATTTTTTTTACGTTTCCAGTTTCAAACATATGAACGCGTCTATTGTAGGTGTAGGTTTGGCAGAAACCAAACAATTAAAAAAAAAAAAAGTTCACCAATATGTTCATTGGTGCTTGTTCCTACTGTCAAACAAAATTTTTAACTGAACTTTTTAACAGGGCTCCCAACATATCAATATTTAGTACTCCTTGCACTTCTATTAGGACCTACATCCAAGGACGATAGAATACAGAGATTCTTTACAGGCATGTTTTATCTTCGACAGCTACATTATTAAAGTATAGCTACACATGGAACACAAATTACCACCACCACTTATGTCAGTGGTAACTCTACCTGAGTTATCGTTTGACAAAGGAACTATGAAATTTCTCATTAAACTACTGGCACTTACCGTGGCCTACATAATAGATTGCAGACAATATTGCTATTTATTTTTGTTAAGTTTAACAACAGTTAAGTGAAAATTATATTCATGCACTTAATAAAAACTTCTAAAGCAGGTTAGAACAATCAACACTTTACATTCCATTTTTTTTCTAAACTTGCAATGTACATATAAATGTTGTCGTAAGATGACAGTCGTTAAAACCTACCAACCCGCATTGGGCCAGCGTGTTGGGTTATGGCCCAATATCCCCGCGTGCTATTGTCCACGTGGGAGGCCTGTGCCCAGCAGTGGGACGTTTATAGGCTGATGATGATGATGATAATGAAGATGATGTTAAAACAAATGGTTATAAACAGTATTTTAAAACATAAAACAACGACTACCTACAGCTTTGAACGAAAGGAAGCATCAGTAAAAAGCATAGATCCTGTTAATTCCAAAACTAGGATTCAACTTAGACCTGGGGCATTACCTTAAGCTTATTGCGATTTAGTTTATGACCTAAACTGAGTCGATCGCTGTCAAATCTCAGTACGATTTGACAGATTCTGACAGCGATCGCCTCAGAAACTTAATCACAATAAGGGCTCATGGTAAGGCCCCAGGTTTAAAGCTAATGCAGTCTCTTTTTTTAACAGTAAGTACCTAAATGAGTTGCTTGGTGGTTCCTCACTAAAGTACTACCAACCTAACTTAAGTGTCGTAAGAGGCACACTGAATACCGACATGTGTTTGGTTAAACATGAAATGTGGCTTTTGCGGTGCTTATTGCCTAGCCTCTCTGAATGACCCTTTGGGATAAAACAAGTAAATTTCTTTAAGTAACTAATTTTTTTTTACAATTTTTGAGTCGTTTAATTTTTACACAAGTAGATTACCTACACTAAACAAACAACTAACAGTTAAACAATATCAAAATGGTAATCAGTTTTTTAAGATTAAATTAGCCCGGTGTCCTTTAAGACTAATAACTACAAAAACCCAAATTAGATTATTAAATCCGTACAAAAAAGGTTGACACCTCGCAATTACTACTGTAATAGGCGGTCAGAAGAGCGAGTCGAGCGAAAGAGAGAACCGTCTCAACCGCCGCCCGCGCCGACTAGCGCAAGAGAGAGAGCCGTCTCGCCCCGCCACGCGCTGCCAAGCGAGAGAGAGACGTTTCGGCCGCTGCGCCGCTGAGAAAGAGAGAGAGCCGTCTCGCCCCGCCCCGCGCTGCCAAGCAAGAGAGAGCCGTCTCGGGTCGGCCGCTGCGCCGCCGCCAAAAAGAGTAAGAGCCGATTCGGCTGCCGCGCCGCGAGCGGACCAGAACGAATTGCACAGTGGTTGAGAAATAGATAATTGAGTTTAATAATAAAATTTGATTGTCAATGAAGTAATTTGTAATTTTATGTAATGTACAGTCACGAGCACCAATATGTATACACTTTGACTCTTATTCCATTGTATTAAGAGTTACAATTGTTTACATATTTTTGCTCGTGACTGTACTACTACGCCACAAATCATCTGTAATAAACGCAAAGGCCTTGATGATGATGATTGAACAAATGATTTTATTAAAGTTAGTATTAGGTATTTATTTACGTAAGATTTTATAATTTCTCATGAAAGTTTTTAACGGCCTTTGTGGTCTAGTGGTTAAGCCACCGGCACCGGTCTCAGACCCAGAGGTCCACATGAGGGCTCGATTCCTAGCGAGGGGTACACATTTGTGTACTTAGTTTGGTTGGTGGTAAGGTTTGTTAAGTCGGCCTGGCTATCTACCACTATTTTATCTAAGTTTGTCGCCATAGCAACAATGGCATTGTTGTGTTCCAACAGTTTAGAGATATGATAACCTGGGGGCCAATGTGTAACTCCAACATTTATCGTAACGTAACCATAAGTTACTATACCTTAGGTATAGTTACTATACCTTAGGTATAGTTACTATACCTTAGGTATAGTAACTTTATGAACGTAACTTAATACCTTTCAATTTGACATTTGAAAGATATTCACGAACTTCACACCACAACTATTTGACAAAAGAAAGCTTTTGCGATCGCGACGCGTTTTGAAAGCTACTGAGGGCCTAGTCAATTGGCAAACAAATTAAACGCTACGAAATCTTCGCTACGATAAACCGAATGTATGGGATTGACATAAGCAAAAGTTACCTACGACGTAAAATTTACGCTAAAATAGACCTAATTGACAGTTTGACAAGCCAAGAATCGCTAATCTAGCGATCACTCAAACATTGAAGATAAAAATTCACACAAAATGGCGATTGTTTGATCAGCTGATGAAGGAATAGTTGTGTTGTGTTGAAAGTTTTGTTTAAAATGCTCTTTTTAGGGCTATTGTGGACTGCGATAAGCAAGTGCTCAGGCGCTAAGGAAGAAATATTTCCCTACGTTACTTGGAGCAAAGTAACGAAATCGAGTTTGTTGTACTTGTGAATAGTTCTCAGAGTTCTCGTTTACGAACTTTCAAATATTTAGCTAAGGTCTGCCGGGAATTGCGTGCTGATATAGTTGTTGCGATGTGAGTGACCAAATAAATGTGTGTCATGCAACATTTTCCGCAACGAAGAGCAAGTCGCTGCATAACAATTTGTAGGGGCTCTCAAACCATACAAACATTTGGGCCAAATAAATCCACCTAAGTACCTTTAATCATGACAAGAAAGGTCAAGATTAAGACAACAGTAAGGGACTTTTTGTATAAATATTAAATGTAACCTATCCATAATGTCCATTTATCAATTTATAACTTAGATTGCCTATTTGTTTTACAGGTTCCAATGAAGATTTAATTTGCCAGGTAGCTTAGAGTATTAAACCAAGGCTCTAAGTGTAGTAAGGTGTACCTATTGACTATACCCTATAAATCTTATACAGACAAGCATCTTTCTTAATAGGAAAAGATATCAGTCCTTACGTTCAAACGGTAAGTTTTAATAAATAAATTATTACTTACATAATAAAGGTAAGTATTATGCCTATTATTATATTGGAATTTACCAGGAAATGTCAGTTTTGTTAAAATTGCTAGAATAAAGAGTATTGACATAAAGATAAAACTATTTTATGTGGTTTTGCAGATTTGAGACGACGATTCAAAAATCTTAAATCCTCATAATTTGGAGGATGGACTTCCTCAGAATGGTGAACAAACATGGTTATTTGGTAAAAAACAATATCAAGCAATTTTGTATAATACATAGGTACTTACCTACTAACTTTTTATCTATGACAATTTTCTATAAGTAAGTATATTGTTCTAATTTCTTAGGAGATTCTGGATACCTTCAAAAAGCATGGTTAATGATAATAACAACAATATTTAATGCTGCATCAGACTCACAAGAAAGGAGGGGTGTGTACCACATGTCATATCCAACAATGAAACTGCATTGAACATGGCTTTGGCATCGTTGAATTTAGTTATTTATATGATTTTTTTTTGTGGAGCTCTAATGTTGACAACGTTTTTATTCTACAAAAAGGAGCAGTCTGTGCCATAAATATATTTATCCATAAAAAAGTAATTTGGTTTATTTGATGAGGAAAAATTAAGTATAAAGTTAATTTAGTTCTAAGTTTATTGTGCTTTATTTAAAAAGATTTACTTATGTACAAAAAACAGTACCTTCGTTGACAACATTTTTATTTTAAGAAAAGGAACAGTGTGCCATAAATATATTTAACCCATAAAATAGTGATTTGGTTTATATGATGGGGAAAAATTAAGTATAAAGTTAATTTAGTTCTAAGTTTATTGTACTTTATTAAAAAGATTTACTTAGGTAGGTACTAAAAAACAGTACCTTCTTATACACACAATTGCCATTTATTTTTATACACATATAGTTTTAATGTCAATGAGAGAAAGTGAAGCCTCATATTTAATAAACTTTGACTTTGAGAGAGTTAGGTAAGGAAATAAGAATATATTAAGAAATACAACATTAATGTTATTTTTTACTTGATATTTAATTTTACTTGCAGTAGGTACCTATAGAAAATGTTTAAGTACTTACCTACTTATATCAATTTCTACTAGTCATAACATTAAGCTATTGAAGTTGTACTTGATTCATTATCAACATACAAAGGTAATTATATGTATAAACTTGCATTATTATTATCCGATTATTAAATCTGGTGGGTTCTATTGTGTTTGTTATAATATTGTTTTTTCTTTAAATAGGTGGCTTAACATAAGGTGGCTTGTTATACATATAATACAAATTAAGTTCCATATCTAGCATACTCTGTAATAGTTTAGTTATTATCAATTTGGCGATTGTGAAGTAATCGATTGTAATTGTTGCTTGAGTTTGTAATGTTACTATCACATTTTTATTTGTGTGAATCTGTAAATGGTTTGCTGTTTCACATTTTCAGTATTATACTTTTTATAGAACTGTCGATTCACCTGTGAATATAAAATAAATAAATAAAATTAATTGTTTTTAAATTATTTTTGGTAAATAATACTACCTACTAGCTTTTATGTATGACAATTTTCTATAAGTAAGTATATTGTTCCAATTTCTTAGGAGATTCTGGATACCTTCAAAAAGCATGGTTAATCATAATAACACCAATATTTAATGCTGCATCAGGCTCACAATAAAGAAGGGATGTGTACCACATGTCGTATCCAACAATGAAACTGCATTAAACATGGCTTAAAGTTGTACTTGATTCATTATCAACATACTAGGGTAATTATATAAAATTAATTGTTTTAAAATTATTTTTGGTAAACATATAAATAATCCTATGTTTTATTTCGAAACATTATCAACCAACTCATAATGAATGGCAGTGAAATAAATAATGTAAAATAAATAAATATTTTAACGTGTTATCACTTATTTCATTACAGACGGACGTCAAGTTGTTAATATTTAAGAAATTCTTGGCAGCAAGCGTTTGCTTGTGGTCTTCAGTCTTAATTTATTTATATTATAAGCTGAAAAATGGGTTTGGTCTCATATCAATATCATATTATGGTAGGTAAGTCACTCGTCATCATTATAAGTACTTATTTACAAACGTGCTTGCCTGGCGAACTTCCGGCGAAAAAAGCGATTGATTCATTTTTCAAATTGTCTCAAGGAGTCTACCCGAATTTCTTAGTAAAGTGACATTCAATTCACTAAAACTCAAAAGGATCGGTGTGGTTACTACCTATTTATTAATCTTACATAAGCGTTACATTATCATCAAACAAAAAAATACTAAGACAAGCCTGTATGTTCTATATCCCTTAGCTTATCGATATCGATGTAGCCTAGCGAATTTGATGAGCGATTTTGACGCTGTCACCGGTCGAGCGTTTGCCAGTTGACTAGGCCCTCTGAATGTAAACTAAATATTCATTTCCATACCTAACACAAAAACACAGCAACAACAAAAGCTATGAATTGTCTATGACATTTAGTTATCATTCAGTACATTGTTCTGACTTCAGAACATTATTCGTTAATTAGCGGCTGCGACTTTCTATTTACACAATTTTATCAATCGCTAACACAATCGCTAAACCTTGAAAGGTATTTCGATTCGATAGGTGTTGAAGTTAGACAATAAGCCCCCAGCTCCTCGATTAGATGAGGATTAAGGGTGAAGCGCTCTTTCACCTTTGGCTTTATCGTCACATAACATAACGTGAGATAAAGGTCAAGCGCATCCCCGTTGTAAATTAAAAAAAATTGCATAGGAATTTATTTTTCATAAGTAATAAACAATATTTAACTTGAGATGAATCTGATATCTTAAAAAATACCAAAATACAAAGATAAGAAGGTTTTTGGGTGTAATTCGATCCGTTTAGTAAAAGATTGCGTACAAAGACCAAATAACAATTGTTTAAAAATGTTACATATTTTCCAAAGACAAAAGAAAAACGTTTGGTTAATAGAAATAAAGGTGTAATCTGTTTTCGCGTTAAATAATTTCATACTTACTTCATTCATAGTGACTAATAATAATAAAAAATATTATGTAGGTACTGCCTACCTACGTCTCGACCCCTGACCAGTGTGCACTGTGCAGCGGCATATTCAAAGGACTCAAAGCAAATACCGCCTCTAGGCGGCTTTTCTTTGTATTCCATTCAGTCGTTCATATGCTTCGTGCGTGATCGGTGTGTTTCTTTTATTGCGAAAATGGCTATGTTCTCTAATTCCGATTATTACGAGATGATGTTGTGCGTGGAACGAGCTGATGGAAACTTAGCTCGCGCTCGTGACTTGTACCATGAACGTTTCATTGAAGGCAGAGCACCTGCTGACCAGCGGCGGTTACCGTCTTATCAATGTTTTCGTAAAATGACAACACGTTTGCATTCCACGGTGTCCTTTCGTCGTTCACGTGACCGTGGACGTACGAATACGTTAGATGCAAGGCGAGAAGAAGAGATATTGCAAGTGTTCGAAGACGAACCAACTCTCAGTACGAGGCGTGGCGCGGCGAGGTTTGGCATGAACCATGTAGCAGTTTGGCGCATTCTCAAACGCGACGGTCAACACCCTTACCACTACCGGCGTACACAGGAGTTAACACCAGGTGATTTCGCTCCCCGAAGGAGCTTCTGCGAGTGGTATCTTCGGCAGCTGGAAGCTGACCCCAACTATGTGAACCGGGTAATTTGGACGGACGAGGCAACGTTCACAGATCTGGGATAGGTATCTAATATCCATAATGAACATGTTTGGACTCACGAAAATCCACACGTCTCACGGCAGAGCAAGTTCCAGCACAGTGGCGGCTTAACGTGTGGGCTGGCATTACCTACTTCTTTCACTAAAGTGTTGTGTTTGTGTATGTTATTGTAAGGAACCTTCCTACTCGGTGGACGTACTTGGGACGTACCTAACTTGTTAGTTGCAATGTTGGGTAGGTATGTTATTGTACTAGCAAGTTCACTCAGAGTGTAAGTACCTATCTTGCTTGAAATAGTAGTTAATAAATTTACATTGATTTTAAAATTGGATAGTGCCTTAAAACTTTACGTCTTGTCTGTAATATGAGCTTATTAATTGAATTTATGGCACGTAATAACTAATAAAGCAAATAAGCCTTAATTTAATATTAACGTTTTTAAAATGTTTAAAGTAGGTAGGTAGGTACCATAAATAAATGATTGGTCTCGCTGCAGCGAGACCAATCATTCATCTAAGGTATCATTTATTTATTTATTTATTTATTTATTTATTGATTCGCCAACGTTTGTACACACCAATACACTTAACTTATTACTAGATTACAATCATGTATCTAGGTGAGACAAACACTTACAGGCAAATACATCATGTTCGGGTACTTCTAAATATCAATTAATTAAATTAGGTATTAATTAAATTAACACAGTTCAAAAATATATATATCGTACACTGAAATATTAAATTAAACTACTACGTGTTTATCATAAACTACTTTTCTGTGAAATGAACAAATAATTTCATCTAAGGTAAAATAAAGCAATAGCTGTGTTACTTTTATTATTGATGAACGTTTTTAAATAATTTTTAAAACTGTAAAGTAAGTAGGTAGGTACCTACCTACCATAAACTAATTTTCTGTGATATGAATGAATAATTTCTTTTTATAGCAAATAAGTAAAAATGTTGTATGAACGTTTTTAAAGATTTATTAAAATATTTTTTTAATATCTATTTTTTTCTTACCTAAAAACCTAAACAAGGATTAATTTACTACCTACCAACTAATTTTATTTCGGAGTACCTAGTTTATTAGGTGTGGCATATGTGTAATTATCACAGACATATAATAGAAGCAGACGTAACATAAGAACAAAAAAGCGTGCCAATTACGCCTACAGACAAATTTCACGCACACATTTACAATAAAAGGGGCCGGACTCAGGCACGCAAGGGACCTCAAGTACCTACATCTACAGCCATATAAAGAGGATAACAATATAAAGAGATTTGAAGATTCTCATACGTTAATTAAGTTAACTATCATTGAGTGTCAGGCTATCTCTGTATCTATATCTGCCTGCGACGCCACATCATTAAGCCAGGCGGTGAAAACGGAAAAATTGGCTGTTTTCTATTAGCCGATAATCAAAATGTTTTTAATATTTCGTACTGAAATCTTCAATGTGTATTACAGAACGTATGTGTGAGGGGATGAACGCAGCCAAAACACGATTGGAAACATTTTGCTCCATTAAGATAGAAAAAAATCCTGAAGTTACCTCTAAAATAAAATGTAAATGCACATTACGACCCCGTGTTTTACAATAATAATTATTATGAAATCATAAACACATAGGTATTTATTTACCTTTTCGATTTCTTGACCGAGTTGGATTTTCAAATAACTAATCATTTTTATTAACTTTTTGATAAAAATGTGAATGGCGCTTACAAATTACCGCGGACCCCGCACCGCGCAACACCCGCAAGGCCCCGCGCAACATTGAAATTTTTGCTGACCGCCTGACCCCCTTAAATAAAATGAATGAAATAGTAGAACAGTTAGGTAAACTGAAAAGAAATGACAAATAAAAAAAACAACTGTGGTGGTAAATTTTTAATTAAAATAATAATTAAGTACCTACAATAAATTTTGTTGTCACAATTTTTGAACTTGTGATAAGACCGCCCGCGCCGGATGGTCGAGTAATAGAGTGTGTGTGAAAGAGAGACTTGACAGTGATACAGCAGGTAAAATCTGAAAACAAAAAGAAAACACTTGCTATGTATTTACAAATAAATAGTAAAAAACCTTATTCAAACAACCTTATATTTATATGCGCTATAAAGAAAAGAATAAACTTCTACTATCAACTTATAACATCATTACACAATATACAGTCGTGGTCAACTAATTAGGGACATTCAAGATAGTGAAGAGCAATAACCGGTTATGTACATATAAATATAAAACCCTATTGATTTTTCAGCACCTATTATTTGCATAATTTGGTCCGATTAGTATACTATAAATGGCTGTAAATAAGAGAATAATTAAATAGAAAAAAGTATTTAATATCAAAGGTTGAACATGTATTAAATTTTAAGGTATAATTATGTAGCTGGACATTTAATTAAGGACAGTAAAGTATAATGATGAATAGAGTTAAACAAAACGAATAATCTCCAGTATTATAATATTTTTAAAAGCTCCATTTTATTACGTGTAAAATCAGTACCCAGTAGCAAAACCTTTGTTAGTAATTACCGCTTGACACCGATGTGGCATAGACATTATCAGTTTCTGACATGTTTCGATAGGAATGTTTGCCCATGCCTCACAAAAAGCTTGATTAAGTTGATCTAAAGTTGTGGTACGATAAGTTGAAACTTTTTTCTTGATTTCGTGCCAAAGGTGCTCAATTGGGTTGAGGTCCGGGCTATTTGCTGGCCAATCTAGCACCGATACTGACTGACTGGTAAGAAACGACTTGACTGAACGGGCGGTATGTTTCGGGTCGTTATCATGCTGAAACGTCCATATAATAGGGAGATGCTCCTCAGCATAGGGGAGCATAGTTTCCTCCAATATTGTTTTGTATTGATGTTGGTCTAAGTTACCCTGAACTTTTCTCACAGGTCCCACTCCACGTCCAGAAAATGAACCCCAAATTTTAATGTTTCCACCGCCATGTTTCACCTGCTTTTTTGTAAATCTTGGATTCATTTCCGCTTTTACAGGACGCCGTACGTATTGCCTTCCATCTGAATAAATTAAATTAATCTTGGTCTCGTCAGAGAATAATACATGTTGCCATTGGGCGTAGGTCCAATGTCCATATTTACGTGCAAACGCCAAACGAGCATTTCTATGTTCTTTCTTCAACAACGGTACTTTGCGAGCCACTCTTCCGAACAACCCTGCTTCTACCAGACGTCGTCGAACGGTCCTCGCTGATACACCGGCTCTTTCGTCTGCCCCAAACACTTCGTGTTTAATTAAAATAGAGCCTAGAAACGGATCTTTCTTAGCTAACCTGGTTATCATTCTATCTTCTTGCGGAGTTGTTTATCTCGATCTTTTTGTCCTGGGCACATTTAAAGCTGTGTTATTGCGCCTGAAATGTTGCACTGCATTGCATACCATAGTTTTTGAACAATTTAAATGTTCTGCTATCCCTCGGTATGACCAACCACGCTCGACAAACTTCATGATAATTGTTCGTAGTGTTGGATCGCAACTTTTATTTTTGCCCATATTTCTTCAAAATAATTCTCAAAACTTAAAATTAAAAATCTGGATTGCCGCCAAAACTACCACAAAACAATAAAAGAAGAAATAAAAAAGTATTGAGATTCAAATTTTGAAAATAGAACGCAATATCTCAGTGTCCCTAATTAAATGGCCAGCCAGCATTCTTTGAACAAATAGCACACTGATAATCTATCAGCTATACTGTAAAGAGGTTTAATGTTTAAGAAGTTGTTATTGTTTGTATAATCGGGCACATCAATGACTAATTATACTTACGTGTAAAAGATATGGAATATTGTTAAGACTCGTTGGAAAATAAAAAATAAATTCACAATTTGGCTTAACTAGAGATTGTCCCTAATTAGTTGACCACGACTGTATATGGTATAAAAGTTTGTCGCGAGATTTAAGCACTCGTATTTACTTAGATTGAAAATTTTAATAGTTTAAATCAATCACATCAATTTATTTTATTTACACAAGTAAATCTCTCGACCGTGTCACGTAGCGGTAAAAGAATACTAAACCCCTCTCTTCCCTTGGGTGTCGTAAAAGGCGACTAAAGGACTAAAGGCTGCACATACATCTAACAGCATATAGCGCCGATTGGCTCACCACCTGTCACGCTGAGCACATACATGTGCAGTCGCAATTTAGTGAATAGCGAACTATGGCAGAGGACTGCTTTTGCGGTCGTCGTTATTATAGTTGTAGTCGTGACTATATGTATGTAAATCTCGCGACAACCTTTTATATCATATAAATTGTGTAATGACGTTATAAGGTTGATAGTAAACGTTTTTTTTTTTCTTTTTAGCGCATTTAAATAAAAGCTTTTTTTTTAAAAGGTTTTTTACTTTTTAGTTTTCCCTGGACGTCCACCATATCAGATTTAGAGTAACCTCACTTTATTTTTGAGTTATCCTCAGCAAGCCCTTTCATTTGATACCCATATTGTAAGAATGCATTTAAAAAAATCCGCCATCTTGGATTTAGATTGACGTCACACAATTAACTATGCACTGTCATCCAAACTTACAAAATTGCAGCTCAATCGGTTGAAGGTATCGGCTTCAAAATTGAGTTGCAAGATTCCACCCGAACAAACATACATTGCAAGTTAAATAGAAGCTTGTAATAAAAAGCAACTGTAGGCTGTGGCGCCACCAGACGAACACTTTTTCATACACAAGATGGTCCTCCTTGTCTTTACACTCCATAAATACCATACAACAGTATAATACTCACATTTTGTGGGGTTACACTTGAAGAACTGGGTTGTATATTTTTCAAGTCCCGCACCGCGCAACACCCGCAAGGCCCCGCGCAACATTGAAATTTTTGCTGACCGCCTGACCCCCTTAAATAAAATGAATGAAATAGTAGAACAGTTAGGTAAACTGAAAAGAAATGACAAATAAAAAAAACAACTGTGGTGGTAAATTTTTAATTAAAATAATAATTAAGTACCTACAATAAATTTTGTTGTCACAATTTTTGAACTTGTGATAAGACCGCCCGCGCCGGATGGTCGAGTAATAGAGTGTGTGTGAAAGAGAGACTTGACAGTGATACAGCAGGTAAAATCTGAAAACAAAAAGAAAACACTTGCTATGTATTTACAAATAAATAGTAAAAAACCTTATTAAAACAACCTTATATTTATATGCGCTATAAAGAAAAGAATAAACTTCTACTATCAACTTATAACATCATTACACAATATATATGGTATAAAAGTTTGTCGCGAGATTTAAGCACTCGTATTTACTTAGATTAAAAAATTTTAATAGTTTAAATCAATCACATCAATTTATTTTATTTACACAAGTAAATCTCTCGACCGTGTCACGTAGCGGTAAAAGAATACTAAACCCCTCTCTTCCCTTGGGTGTCGTAAAAGGCGACTAAAGGACTAAAGGCTGCACATACATCTAACAGCATATAGCGCCGATTGGCTCACCACCTGTCACGCTGAGCACATACATGTGCAGTCGCAATTTAGTGAATAGCGAACTATGGCAGAGGACTGCTTTTGCGGTCGTCGTTATTATAGTTGTAGTCGTGACTATATGTATGTAAATCTCGCGACAACCTTTTATATCATATAAATTGTGTAATGACGTTATAAGGTTGATAGTAAACGTTTTTTTTTTCTTTTTAGCGCATTTAAATAAAAGCTTTTTTTTTAAAAGGTTTTTTACTTTTTAGTTTTCCCTGGACGTCCACCATATCAGATTTAGAGTAACCTCACTTTATTTTTGAGTTATCCTCAGCAAGCCCTTTCATTTGATACCCATATTGTAAGAATGCATTTTAAAAAATCCGCCATCTTGGATTTAGATTGACGTCACACAAATAACTATGCACTGTCATCCAAACTTACAAAATTGCAGCTCAATCGGTTGAAGGTATCGGCTTCAAAATTGAGTTGCAAGATTCCACCCGAACAAACATACATTGCAAGTTAAATAGAAGCTTGTAATAAAAAGCAACTGTAGGCTGTGGCGCCACCAGACGAACACTTTTTCATACACAAGATGGTCCTCCTTGTCTTTACACTCCATAAATACCATACAACAGTATAATACTCACATTTTGTGGGGTTACACTTGAAGAACTGGGTTGTATATTTTTCAAGTCCCGCAAAACATGATATCCAGGCATACTTTTTATGGAGTCTGGTTCAGAAAGAGATGATGAAGGTTCCTTAAAATAAATAAATTTATCATTTTTAGTATATTTCAAAGTAACGCAGTTGAGGGACTGCTCAGACCCATCTTCTTCATGTTATACTATAATACTGTACAACAATCTAATACTTATATTAACTCACATAATGAAGTACACTTGTACTCGGCTGTAAATTTTCTAAGTTCCTCAAAAGATGATCTCCACTTGCATTTCTTTTTACCGGACCTTTTAGTAAAGGTTTTGATGAATTCTGAAAAAAAAACGTACAAAGTTATTTTTTATGCACATTTTCATACAAGAATACATTCCCACAACTAGCATAGGGTTAAAGAGGTAGGATAGGGTTTAAGTTAACAATATTATTAAAATAATTTATCTATGCCTACTATTACAAACCTTAATTACAATACATATTAAAGTAAAATTTTAAATTCAATAGCAATAACAGTTAATATTTCATTTAACTGAAGTTGGTTTAAGTAGATAGGTATGTAAAAAAGATGTGGACACTTACTTCTTCTTGGTACAATAAATCGAAAATTGTTGTAATCGCACTAGGAGCAAGAACTGTACGGAAGCCACTGTGATCCAGTAACTGAGCTTCAAAATGCTTTGAGCACAGCACACTAGATGGTTTGGGCTGCCAAGTTCTCTTTTCATGTTACTCAACCAGGCATTTTTTAAATAATCATCCTTTGGAAACCTAAAAATTATTTCATTATTAAAATTTATCCTTAAAGAATTAATATATTGCATATTCTAATCTAATCAATCTTGAAAACAAAACTGGAGCCTAAATACGACCCCGTAAAATTGTACAAGTATATAAAACGTCAAACGAGATCGAATCTAGTGAATAATTGGTTATTGTTACCACAAGAATCCTTTACAAACTACTTTACGTTAAGTTTTTAAAAGATTTACACTTATAACTATTATTCACTGCTTCTACAATGCTTAAACATTCGTAGTAATCACACAATGACTAAAAAACCACTAGGAGATTATATGGCACAACAAAACTTACCGATGGAAAGTAATTTCAGGTGTTTTCTTAAAAGAGGAGTTGCCGCACAAAGGCGCACTACACTTCACCATTTTATTTTAATATTTTTGGCTCTTATACTTTACTAGATTACCAAAAATAAGCGAAAACAATCTCCTGTACGTCCTTTGTTGACAAGTCTAGGAAGACATTTGTAGCTTAATTGTAGCTTGTCAAGATGGCGTTTTGCCTCACGTTCCAATTTGTCTATGTGTGTGGAAGTGTTGCAACAGTAAAAAGAAAAGAGATGGTCTTATCAATTTATGGTTAGAGAGAAAGAAGTAGAAATATTATTTTATAATCATCTATGTAGTTGTGAAATAATGCTTGGTCTGCTTCTATTATATGTCTGTGGTAATTATGATGTCCTGTGTGTATGTCTCAGGAGCACAGAATACGTCATCGTCTGGAGCACAGATTAGGTAGAGAGTAGACAGAGGGCCTAGTCAACTGGCAAACGCTCGACCGGTGACAGCTTCAAAATCGCTCATCAAATTCGCTAGGCTACATCGATATCGATAAGCTAAGGGATATAGAACATACAGGCTTGTCTTAGTATTTTTTTGTTTGATGATAATGTAACGCTTATGTAAGATTAATAAATAGGTAGTAACCACACCGATCCTTTTCAGTTTTAGTGAATTGAATGTCACTTTACTAAGAAATTCAGGTAGACTCCTTGAGACAATTTGAAAAATGAATCAATCGCTTTTTTCGCCGGAAGTTCGCCAGGCAAGCACGTTTGTAAATAAGTACTTATAATGATGACGAGTGACTTACCCACCATAATATGATATTGATATGAGACCAAACCCATTTTTCAGCTTATAATATAAATAAATTAAGACTGAAGACCACAAGCAAACGCTTGCTGCCAAGAATTTCTCAAATATTAACAACTTGACGTCCGTCTGTAATGAAATAAGTGATAACACTAAATGTTACAAACCGCGCGAACATTTAAACAGTTTGATCTTAGATGCGAGTACCCACTAGGTAGTGATTAAAACGTTTGCATCTTGTATGAGTACATCGCCTAAAGTAACTCTATGGCGTAGCGGCTAACGCTTTCGGGTTTAGTTGTCTAACTACAACACCTATCACATTACTTTTCTAATTGATTATTGTCCTAAATAAAATAAAATAAAAAACATTCCAAGTACATGGTTTTGCTAGTTAAATTAAAACTAATTTTAAAATATGCAAACTAGCGAAGCAATGTACTTACTGTTACTTGAAAGGTAATGCTAGAGGTTTAACTAATGCAAAAAGTCCCCGCCCGCGCCGCACCGGTTTGTGATCTTGCCAGTTAGTTACGCAACTTTCACATTACCGAGCTAAAGGATGGCTAACCAAATAAAAAGCGTCTCGAGCTCCTCCGTGCTTCGGAAGGCACGTAAAGCACACTGCGGTTGTATTGGCTCAGGGCTTAAGCCTGTTATAGCCCAGTCTGCCTTAGTGCTGTCGTTCATGTGGGAACGTTCAGGACGTTCATAGGATGACGATGAAGACAACATCGCCTTAATATAGGATTGTTTCATTGTTACTTATTTATAGCGGTAGGTACCGAAAATAATTGAAATTAAAAGTCAAATCATTTATTAAATATACGCCTTCACAGACACAATGACATGATCGTGGTCTCTACGCGACAAGTTAAAATATTTATTTATTTTACATTATTTATTTCACTGCCATTCATTATGAGTTGGTTGATAATGTTTCGAAATAAAACATAGGATTATTTATATGTTTACCAAAAATAATTTTAAAACAATTAATTTTGTATAATTACCCTAGTATGTTGATAATGAATCAAGTACAACTTTAAGCCATGTTTAATGCAGTTTCATTGTTGGATACGACATGTGGTACACATCCCTTCTTTATTGTGAGCCTGATGCAGCATTAAATATTGGTGTTATTATGATTAACCATGCTTTTTGAAGGTATCCAGAATCTCCTAAGAAATTGGAACAATATACTTACTTATAGAAAATTGTCATACTTACATAAAAAGTTAGTAGGTAGGTAGTATATATTTACCAAAAATAATTTAAAAACAATTAATTTTATTTATTTATTTTATATTCACAAGTGAATCGACAGTTATAACACTGAAAATGTGAAACCGCAAACCATTTACAGATTCACACAAATAAAAATGTGATAGTAACATTACAAACTCAAGCAACAATTACAATCGATTACTTCACAATCGCCAAATTGATAATAACTAATCTATTACAGAGTATGCTAGATATGGAACTTAATTTGTATTATATGTATAACAAGCCACCTTATGTTAAGCCACCTACTTAAAGAAAAAACAATATTATAACAAACACAATAGAACCCACCAGATTTAATAATCGGATAATAATAATGCAAGTTTATACATATAATTACCTTTGTATGTTGATAATGAATCAAGTACAACTTCAATAGCTTAATGTTATGACTAGTAGAAATTGATATAAGTAGGTACTTAAACATTTTCTATAGGTACCTACTGCAAGTAAAATTAAATATCAAGTAAAAAATAACATTAATGTTGTATTTCTTAATATATTCTTATTTCCTTACCTAACTCTCTCAAAGTCAAAATTTATTAAATATGAGGCTTCACTTTCTCTTATTGACATTAAAACTATATGTGTATAAAAATAAATGCCAATTGTGTGTTTATGAAGGTACTGTTTTTTAGTAGTACCTACCTAAGTAAATCTTTTTAATAAAGTACAATAAACTTAGAACTAAATTAACTTTATACTTAATTTTTCCCCATCATATAAACCAAATCACTATTTTATGGGTTAAATATATTTATGGCACACTGTTCCTTTCCTTAAAATAAAAATGTTGTCAACGAAGGTATTGTTTCTTTTTAAATAAAGCACAATAAACTTAGAACTAAATTAACTATATTTATGGCACAGACTGCTCCTTTTTGTAGAATAAAAACGTTGACAACATTAGAGCTCCACAAAAAAAATCATATAAATAACTAAATTCAACGATGCCAAAGCCATGTTCAATGCAGTTTCATTGTTGGATATGACATGTGGTACACACCCCTCCTTTCTTGTGAGTCTGATGCAGCATTAAATATTGTTGTTATTATCATTAACCATGCTTTTTGAAGGTATCCAGAATCTCCTAAGAAATTAGAACAATATACTTATTTATAGAAAATTGTCATAGATAAAAAGTTAGTAGGTAAGTACCTATGTATTATACAAAATTGCTTGATATTGTTTTTTACCAAATAACCATGTTTGTTCACCATTCTAAGGAAGTCCATCCTCCAAATTATGAGGTAACATTTAAGATTTTTGAATCGTCGTCTCAAATCTGCAAAACCACATAAAATAGTTTTATCTTTATGTCAATACTCTTTATTCTAGCAATTTTAACAAAACTGACATTTCCTGGTAAATCCCAATATAATAATAGGCATAATACTTACCTTTATTATGTAAGTAATAATTTATTTATTAAAACTTACCGTTTGAACGTAAGGACTGATATCTTTTCCTATTAAGAAAGATGCTTGTCTGTATAAGATTTATAGGGTATAGTCAATAGGTACACCTTACTACACTTAGAGCCTTGGTTTAATACTCTAAGCTACCTGGCAAATTAAATCTTCATTGGAACCTGTAAAACAAATAGGCAATCTAAGTTATAAATTGATAAATGGACATTATGGATAGGTTACATTTAATATTTATACAAAAAGTCCCTTACTGTTGTCTTAATCTTGACCTTTCTTGTCATGATTAAAGGTACTTAGGTGGATTTATTTGGCCCAAATGTTTGTATGGTTTGAGAGCCCCTACAAATTGTTATGCAGCGACTTGCTCTTCGTTGCGGAAAATGTTGCATGACACACATTTATTTGGTCACTCACATCGCAACAACTATATCAGCACGCAATTCCCGGCAGACCTTAGCTAAATATTTGAAAGTTCGTAAACGAGAACTCTGAGAACTATTCACAAGTACAACAAACTCGATTTCGTTACTTTACTCCAAGTAACGTAGGGAAACATTTCTTCCTTGGCGCCTGAGCACTTGATTATTGCAGTCCACAATAGCCCTAAAAAGAGCATTTTAAACAAAACTTTCAACACAACACAACTATTCCTTCATCAGCTGATCAAACAATCGCCATTTTGTGTGAATTTTTATCTTCAATGTTTGAGTGATCGCTAGATTAGCGATTCTTGGCTTGTCAAACTGTCAATTAGGTCTATTTTAGCGTAAATTTTACGTCGTAGGTAACTTTTGCTTATGTCAATCCCATACATTCGGTTTATCGTAGCGAAGATTTCGTAGCGTTTCATTTGTTTGCCAATTGACTAGGCCCTCAGAAGTCATTATTACTCCTGGTAGTAAGGTTAATGAACCTGAAATAGTCATGTGCCATAACATAGTCGATATTTTTATAAATCATTAAAAATAACTCTTTTTATTAAAAACGAAACCTTAATGCAAAGTTTTTAAGAAATTTACAGAGGACTCTTTATAAGATGTACTTTAACACCTTTAGGTATAACCTTAACATACACCTTGTAGAAGACATTGGACTGGCAAGGTATAGTCCAGTTTCATCTATAACAATGTCGCGGCGCCTATTTGTTCGACTATGAGCTATTTTTTTATGAAGACTCCAAAAGTCATACTTCTCCGATTCATTTTCAAACTCTGAATACGGGACGGTAAAAAGTATCGAGTACAGCATAAATTATCGATACCAAGTAAAGTATCGGAACAAAAGTATCAAGTTCGAAAATACTAGGTATTGCAACTCAAGTATCGATACTTTTTGCGGATCCCTAGGATGCCTGCACATCAATATTAGTGCCACAGACTACAAAGGGATAATCAGACGACCTCAGTTATTTATTCAGACCCCAGCAGTTAGTTAGTTACAGTTATTCTGAGCAGACGACAATCTTCCATAGATTATTTTTCACCTATTTGGAAATGTCAATTGGTCAATATTAAAATGATGTATGATCTCAGAACACTACCTATATATTTTTTTTTTTTTTGCGTTCTTAATTCAATACATTTAAATAGTATTTTTATATTATTTAATTCATTATACCAAATACAGAAATAAAAAATTGTTAAAATTGTTTGGCGTAGTACAATTTTATTTATTTCTCTAGCAACACTTTGTTGCCAACCTAACCTTTTTCAAGCAAATCTGACTTCCTTTTTCCCGTGTTCTTTTGACAAGACTAGGTTATAATTTAAATTATTTAATAGATTAGTTCGTATTTTAAGTGAAGTGAGCTTTGTTTTTGGTTTCTTGAGTGTTAATAACGTAAGTAATATAATTTTCTTTTAATTTGTAGGCAGCATGGCTGAAGAAAACTGGAATGACGATGGCGCCGAAGCGGGCAGCATGGCTGTGGACAACATGCCACTGCCTCAACCCGCAGATATTCCCGAAATCAAACTCTTCGGGAGGTGGAGCTGTTATGATGTTCAAGTTTCTGACATGTCTCTCCAAGATTACATCTCCGTGAAGGAGAAGTACGCAAAGTACTTACCCCACTCTGCTGGCAGATACGCTCACAAGCGTTTCCGTAAAGCTCAATGCCCCATTGTGGAGCGCCTGACCAATTCTCTGATGATGCACGGCCGCAACAACGGCAAGAAACTGATGGCAGTGCGCATTGTAAAGCACGCATTTGAAATCATTCACCTTCTAACTGGTGAGAACCCACTGCAGGTGCTGGTGACTGCTATCATCAACTCTGGCCCTCGTGAAGACTCAACTAGGATCGGTCGCGCCGGTACCGTTCGTCGTCAGGCCGTGGATGTGTCTCCGCTGCGACGTGTGAACCAGGCTATCTGGTTGTTGTGCACAGGTGCCCGTGAAGCAGCATTCAGGAACATTAAGACTATTGCTGAGTGCGTTGCTGATGAGCTTATCAACGCTGCCAAGGGCTCTTCAAACTCTTATGCCATCAAGAAAAAAGATGAGCTGGAGCGTGTGGCTAAGTCCAACCGTTAATCAATAAGTAGGGCAGGTCTCAATAAAAAAGTTACAAAAACATGTAAGTTTTGTTTTAATTCTCAAGACACCTTTTCTAAATAAACTAGATTCAAGCTTAGTATTTAGCTAGTTCTTGTTTAAAAAAATATTTGTTATAATAACATAATTGGATAATATTTCGAACCCTTAGTGTTTATGCTTATTGAAATACAGAGTAATTATAGATTTAATTTTTATATGATATAGAATTATTAGTCTTTTGACTTTGTAGAATGTGCATCAACTTTTAGAACTTTATTATTTTGCTTTACTTGCAAAAACCTAAATTACAAATTATAAAAATAACTTAGACAGGAATTGTACAATGATGGTAAGAAAAGTTGTAATTTAAGATTTGGTTTTATTATAAATGTCTAATAACTTTCAGATATTTTGAACTTTGAATATACAGGTAGGTATAACACTGGGGAGAGCTAAAGCAGGACGAAGTTCAACACTAAACTTTTACCTATAAGTATTGAAAAGTTTGTATGTAAGTAATAAGTAGCCATGAGATGACGATACAATTATTTCCAATTCTGTTGGAAAAAACAACTATAATCTCAATTACATTTTTAGTGTTCCTAGAGAGGATTCCTAAATCAATACTAGTCTGGTAGTTTCGTAGATTGATTATGCTTATTTAATCAGGTGATTTTTTAATAAAAATCATTGATTTGATTGACAACCTCCTTGGTCGAGTGGTTTGTATACCGGTTTACATGGTGATGGTACACCATCTCTGAGGTCCCGGGTTCAATCCCGGGTCAGGACAATTTAGAAATTATTGTTTTCTAAATTGTCTCGGGTCTAGGTGTTTTCTATTATAATAAGTATGTATTTAAGTATTTTATGTATGTTTATCCGTCGTCTAGTAACCATTTAACGATTTTCATAACAAAGCTTCTCTTGGGCTAGATAATTGGTGTAAGTGTAGGAAAGTTTATTAATTTATTTAAATCAATTTAAAATGTTATGTTATCTTTAATGAAAATAACAATAAATAAGTATACTTAGTAGTTACTAACAATAAAATACTGTTAGTAACGGCTTACACAGAATTAGCAGTCGCAAAAAAAAAAAAAAAAAAAGACTTGCATGCATACCTACTTGAAATTTGTCTTCAACTGTAGCATGTCAGAAATCAGTCTTGTAATTGTAAAGTTGGATACTAACAATAATTGGCCAAGATTTATCTATATTAATTTTTAAAGTACCTACATGTAATTTAAAATAATCAACAACTTTAAAAATATTAATTTTATTTTAATAATTTTAAAAGTATTTGTGTCATACAGCTTATTCAATGGTCAGTAAGTACTAATAATAGTGTATTTGGTTTTGTCACATAAAAAAATCTAAATACTTATGTAAATAAAAAAATCAATAAAAATAAAAAAAACAATAAAAATCATAAAAATCATGATTTTTTAAAAATAAATCAAAAAAATCTATTTTAAAAAAAGTCATGATTTTTTCCAACCCTGTTAAAGGTGGTTTGCTGTTTTAAATCTGAAACATTATTATCCCTCTATTCTATTAAGGTAAGTAATAATTTCCTGAAGCAGTGGATGGGCCATCCACTGTTTTTCCACTTCAGTATCAAGCGGCCAGTACCTAATTAACCCTTGGGGTGCCTGGTGGGTCTGACAGACCCATTACTTTAAGTAGGTAATTGCTTATATTTTTTAAAATATGAAACCAAGATTGTGGTGCTCAAGAGTAGCTTCGCAATATAGGCTAGAGCTAATTTTGCGTGTACCTACGCCTGGCGTACTCACCATGGAATTCTATTATTTCAAGAATGCCAAAAAACTGTGCCCAAATAGTACCAAATAGTGCCCAAAGGAAATAAATAGTACCCTTATGGTTCAAAAGTTATAGACATAGTTTGGTGATGACGACCTCCTTGGTCAAGTGGTTTGTACACCGGTTTTCATGGTGTCGCCATCTCTGAGGTCCCGGGTTCGATCCCCGGTCGGGTCAATTTAGAAATTATTGTTTTTATAAATTGTCTCGGGTCTGGGTGTTTTCTATGTATAATAAGTATGTATTTAAGTATTTTAAGTATGTTTATCCGTTGTCTAGTAACCATTTAACGAGTTTCTTCGAAGCTTCTCTTGGGCTAGATAATTGGTGTGATTGTTTAAAAAAAAAAAAAGTACGCTTGGCTTAGGTTCTACGCCTAGCGTACTGATCTCGTTGCGCGAAAACCGAACCAGCAATGGCTCTCATTTCTATCTCAATAAATAGTAGGTACCGGAAATAGTACCCTCTAAGAGTGTAATTGTTATTTGACTTTTACACTAGAAAGTCATTAAATTTGATAGCAAACTTCTACATACATTGACATGAGGTACAGGCGAACTCATAATAATTTTAATATTATTAAATTTCGTATTATGAACCTACTACATATTACTTTTAGTTTTGTTGAAATTAATAGGTGTATATACGTAACGAGGAAGTTTAATATCATTTTAAACTTTCATGGTCACTACAATTATTTTTACGAAAAAACGGGATTTTTACCATGTCTGAGTTGTTTGTTTTGAGTCCCCGATATTTCGGCGCAGTTGCATGCACCATGATCACGGAGTAACTCAGTTACTCAAAGTTTAATATCAGTTATATAATTCATTATAATTATTTTTCTTATAAATAAGATCCATGTTTTCCAAAATATTGACTATCGTATTTTTGCCGGATTTCATAAAGTAAAAGCACCTTCTGTATAAGGAACTATTTGCCTTATGTCTGAAATTGAAAGCTTAATATTGTGCGAGAACAATGATTATCTGTTACTTTTGTTGATCATAGTGCAACTTATCGACGCGCGACAGCGATGCATCTTAGTATGAACAAGTTACAATAGATGGCGCTTATCACATTCTTACTTTAGTTACTTACAAACTGACCTGTATTATGAAAGTTCTAAAGATCAATATTGCAATTCACAACAATTTGCTTGACGCTGCGCATAGTTTTCTGGAACCGATTTTTTTAGTCGTTTACTTTGCCTTGCCACCGCAACCGCAAAGGTTTGCGAATAATTATTTGTGAAACAATTAATGAAAAAACTTGTGAATTTTGTTTCATTGTGATGAGAGTGATCTTTAAATGAGTAAGTACCTATGTATATTTCATCTGTAATAGCATTTTATGTTCATGTCGATTTACAGTTGATCTTTCATTAGCTACGTAGGTACCTACTCAGTTTGAATATATTATATATACTTACCTACAGAAATACGTTATTGTTTTTTATTAATCGTAGAATAACAAATTAAATCATATTCTTAGTTTTCTGGACTGTTTAAAGTGTTTAACTGTGTCGCTTACTTACCAGTGAAAAAATACTACCACCCCCTCTTCCCTTGGGTGTCGTAATAGGCGACTAACGGACTAAAGACTGCACATACATCCAACAGCTTAGAACGGCGATGGGCTCACCACCAGTCACGCTGAGCACATGTGCAGTCGCTATTTATGAATGTATGTATCTATATTAATAAAAATCAATTGTCAAAATGTTTGTACGCGCATCACTTCTGAACGGCTGCACCAATTTGTCTATTCTTTTTTGTTGTATTTGTAATTGTCGGGACGAGGTTTGTATAAAAATGAACATTTTTTTAAATTCGTCACGCGGTAAGGGGTTCACGCGGACAAAGTTGCGGGCGGGCTGTCATTCACGATCAACAAATCATAAAAGCAATGCTTGATACATAGATATAAGTTGGAGTGGGTCTCATTCACCCTCGACTACAAAGTTTGTGATTTATAACAGTTATTACTAGATTTATAGTCGAAGTAAGAATCACCGCTCAAAACCAGCCTTCATATAAAAAAATCCGCATCCAAATCTTGGATATTAAGGAGCTACGGTGCCAAAGACAGACACATCAACCTCAGGACCCCCCTTTTTTGGCCACCCTTGGTTTACTGTTAATAAATATGTACCTACCTATTTTATTTTAGGTCGTCGTCTATTAATGAACTCCATAGTTATTCCAATCTCAATTCCTTTCGTAATAAAAATAATATTTTACCATTCACTGTGCTCGACTGTACCACACGTAATTTTTGTATGAAGAAGTTTGCTATCAAATTTAATGACTTTCTAGTGTAAAAGTCAAATAACCATTACACTCTTAGAGGATACTATTTCCGGTACTATTTATTGAGATAGAAATAAGAGCCATTGCTGGTTCGGTTTTCGCGCAACGAGGTGAGTACGCTAGGCGTAGAACCTACGCCTAGCGTACTCACCAAACTATGTCTATAACTTTTTAACTATGAAGGTACTATTTATTTCCTTTGGGCACTATTTGGTACTATTTGGGTACAGTTTTTTGACATACTAATTAAAGTTGTAGCTTGCTCAGATTTCCTAAACTGAGGTGAGTACGCTAGGCGTAACCTACGCCTAGCGTACTCACCAAACTATGTCTATAACTTTTGAACCATAAGGGTACTATTTATTTCCTTTGGGCACTATTTGGTACTATTTTGGCACAGTTTTTTATCATTCTTGAAATAACAGAATTCCATGGTGAGTACGCCAGAGGTAGGTACACAATTTTGCCACCGCCCGTTCAACCTTCAGTGCACTTGCGTCGGAGTAGCACGTTTGTTAAGTGCGTTTGGGTCAGAGAAACCCGACCAGGCACGGGGCAATTTTTTTAACCTAAAGATAGATGCATTTTTAATTCAAAATGAATCTTTATTCTGAATTGGTTAATGAAGCTTTTTAATACATATTTGGTTTTATTTTGTAAATATCACTAAAATAACAGAAAATATCAATTAAAATATTTCCATAGTAGGTATTAATTTATATTTATATTTTTATAAACTGGTCCATAGACCACAAGGTAAAGAGGAAAATAATAATAATGTAAATCAGAGTAAAAACCAATGATTTAAAAAACTAAAAAAAAACCCGACTCCAAAAAATGTTACTAAAATAAATGCACTAAAACGTCAAAAATAATTGCGTAGTTTAGTTTGTTCAATTAACTTGCAATATTAACCTTTATTCTACTCAATCTTATAATCTTGAAAAATATTTATGGAGTCGGTGCCAGCCAAGGTAAACAAAGATAAACATTAAACAACATACTATATTATTATATTAGCCCATATTGTCCCATTGTTGGGCAAGGGCCTTCCTCCCCCCCTTCCAGTATTCGCGGTCTTTTGCGTGTGTTGGCCAATCCTTCGCGTAAGCATCAAGCTCATCTCTCCACCTCCGTCTGGTAGTCCGGTACATTAGTACATTAAATTCCATAAAGAAGTTTTGATAATTCTAAAACTTTTCTTTTTAGCTGAGTGGATAGAGTATGTGGATTGATGCTCTAAGGTGGATTGTGATTGTGAGCTACTTTTAAAAAGTTAGAAGTTTTATGACTGTGCTCTAGGTATGGTTTAGGTATTTCGTATTTCATAATATTTCGTGTAACGTAATGTATATAATATTAAAGTTTGAAATGTTGAGTGTTTTATAATAAGAACTATCTTATCTTTGTGTTGTAAAAAGTTTAGAAACATAATATATGTGGAACTATGAAAATCACAAAATCACTCTTTTTGTCTCAAATAAAATTTTAAAATTTATGAAATAATATTTAAGACTTTCAGTGTTTAGTGGTATACATGTTGAACAAAGTTTAGAAAGTTAAGTGGTGTGCTTCTTTGATCATTTCATTTTGACGTGACAACGTCTTAAATTAGGTTAGCTGGGAGACACTTATGAAAAAGTGTAACGCTCGTCGGGAACGTAACGATGAGTCACCGAACGAGAGAGAGGCCCGCCGAATGCCTTGCGTCTCTCTCCCACTAAATAGTTAAGTTTAAGTTTACATGTACAATGTTTTAGTAAACAAAATAAAACAAAAAAAAATAAAATAAAATAAAATAAAATAAAATAAAATAAAATAAAATAAAAAAAAATAAAATAAAATAAAATAAAATAAAACAAAAAAAAAAAAAAAATTAAAAAAAAAAAAATATATATATTTCTATAGTTAAAATTTGTGCAATTCTTATTTTCATTCAATTCCTTGTTCCTATTGTGCAATTTAATTATATTCATATCAATAAATATTCTACCGAGAAAAAGACGTTGTCACGTAAAATCTTCGCCCGTAAAACCGACTTTACAGGCAACCAATTTTTTTCTTTCGTAACACACGCAATAATAAATTAAAATTGACAGAATCGCTCATATATGTCCTTTGTAATACTATTTTATACCACACAAAAAATTAGAAACATACATACAGTGCATTTTGTTTAAATCACGAATAAAATATTTCGCTAACGTACGTTTCTTTATGCGGACGCGGGCGTCTACGGGCGCGGCGCGGCGCGCGGCGGTGACGGCGGGCAGGCGCGGGGGTGGGAGCATACCTACCTACACTCTATAAGACTGATATAATCCACTCGTCCCGTCAGACGAGTGGATACATGGCGAACTTAACACAAGAAGACGTAATGCAGAAAAGTAAACTAAGTACCTTAGCCTACTTAAGTACTTTACATCATAACTGACAACAAAACATTATTAAATGACAAGTTTTGAGTAGGTAGTTAAGTACAGATCGCGCAATTCTTCTTTCAGATAAGATTATTCTACAATTATCCGAATTGGATGAATGGGATGAAAACGTACGTAACGTAAACGGATGAGTATGTAACATATTCTTAATTAAAAATAAAAACTGCAAATGATTAAGTACTTATCTGTTGTTCATTTTGGTTAATCAATCTATCATCCTGTCATGTTCACAAATCACAATAATAGGAAAGTAATTTTTAAGATGTACAATAGGCTATAGAATTGCGTATCTAGCTAGGGCCACATCATACGATTAAAGTTTTTTCCACAACCCTTACGTGCATTTTTGACAATTAATCAATTAAGAGCTTCAGGTAAGTATGCAAAAGTATTTACTAAATTATAGTAAGGTAAGTAGGTACCTACTCTTATTATCACTAAATCATTCATCACTACCTAGGTAGGTACCTACTAATTATAAAACACAGTCCCCCCGCGTCTGTATGTCTACGTAAGTACGTAGGTACCTATTTACTTAATTAAGTATTTTAATATCAATTCTACTAGTCACCTACAATTATTAAGTACCTACCTATATTATTACAATTTACAAGTACCTAACTAGGTTGGTAGTTACTAGGGCTTGCTCCCGGGAATTCCTGGTATTTCCCGGGAAATTGACTTTTTACGCAGTACCGGTACTGAGAATTTGTTTCCCGGGAAATTCGGTACTTTTGGTACTTTTGTTATATTTTCAAATTACGCCAATATTAGGTTCCGCGTTTGCGGTAGTCGTTACCGGTAACCTCGGCCTATGCTGTTAGTTGCAAACCATACAAATTTCGTAGCGTTACCAAATTTTTGTCTCCACAGTTCTCAACCGTGACGTCACCGGTACTTTTTCTGGGGAAAAAATTGTAACTAATGTACCCGTACCCTACACCGTACGGTTTCATCGTCATCGCACTCCAATGATTTGATAATTCCATTTAAATAATTTCTTTTTTGTTTGCTAATTTAGCTTTACCTTCCAAATGACCTCGAAACTGAACGTCACTCGAAACATCGACGACAAGGATTCCAATAGTCGGATTGGTATCAAGGGAGAGCTCCCTCAAAAGTTCAGAGGTACGACGAAGGGATGTTTTTCGCGGTAAATGCGCAAACTTGTGTTTTGGAGGGGTTACAGTGGACTAGGTTATGTCGGCCCCAATTCAAGACATGACTTAACATGTTCTTGGTGTCAGTCACAAGTTTATTCCGGCTCTCGATGACGCTTTCCCGAGAAATATTAGCTCGTCCGGTGTAGAGCGTTACTCCCTTACTGACGTTCGCGTAGCAATGAATGCTGTTGTTATGCAACATGTCATTGATATGCAGAAGAAACAGAGTATGGGCTAACACACACCCCTGTGGGACTCCAGACTCCAGCATTTAAGGGGGTTCATGTCAGAGCACGAACCATCGACTACGACTCTGATGCTACGCCCAGAAAGAAAGCTGGCCACCCACGAACACAATTACTCAGGAAGCCAGTATGATGAAAGTTTAGAGAGAAGAGCACTGTGCTATACGCTGTCAAAGGCTTTCGCTACGTCCAAGCTAACTGCCAGTGCCTCCCCTTTACTCTCGACAGAATCCGCTCATCGGTGAGTAAGGTACATTAAAAGATCACCAGCCGAACGACCGCGACGAAAACCACACTAGCGATCGCTTAGTAGTTAGTTTTATTTTAGGTACCTTAAGAGCTGGCGGTTTGTAATGGACTCCATTACTTTGGAGAACAAAGAGGTGATGGCTATTGGCCTGTAGTTGGACGGATCTGAGCGATCGTTTTTTTTTGAGAATCGGGTGGACAAGGGCTGTCTTTCAAGAGCTCGGGACAACGCCAGTAGTGTAAGAGAGCCGGAAAACGCGCGTTAGAACCAGCGCCAACTCATGGGAGGAACTGCACTAGGCCCACTCGACTTATGGATATCAAGGGAAAAAAGAGCTTTACGAACTGACCTTTGTAGGAACCGGACGTTTGGCATTGAACAAGCGCAATGCGGTATGGTTGGTGAAGAGTTTTTCCCATCGTCCAAGGTCGAGTTTGATGCGAAAAGAGTGCCCAAGAGATCGGCTTTCTCCTTTGCAGTATGGGTCAGGCAGTCATCGGTCTTGTGCAATGGTGGTAGGGACGGCTGACAAAAATTCCCTAAGATAGCTTTGGCGAGAGACCGGAACGCACGCATACCCGAAGGAAGACGCACTAGCCTCTCGCCAATTCCACTTATGAATGATGACTTCGCCTTGGCAATGTCCTTCTTAAAGGACCTGGCGGCAAAGTTGTACCTCTTTCTGAGCGCACTGGTGTTTGGATCCTTTGATGACACCGCATTAGCCCAGGCCATGTAATGTTGTCACTTTTGGCGAGACACCATTTTGCAGCAACGACCAAACCATGGTTGAGACCTGCCGCCAATGGGAATGGGAGGTGAAAACTTCTAAGATTTGATGAAGCAATGTTGACTAAAAACATAAGCATCAAGCACTGACAAATTTCGACAGTTGAAAGCCAGACCTCGGTAGCCGAGTGGTTAAGGCAGCCGCCCCGAATGCGGAAGGTGCGTGGTTCGATTCCCGCCTGAGGTTGTCGTCTTTTTTCAGTGTTTAAAATTTTACATAAGTATATTTAAGCGTTAATAAAACGCTAAAATATAAAACATTAATCTATAAACGTAGCTTCATCTTAACCGAATGTTCAAATATTTGTAAAAATATTTCTTTCTGATCTCAGAGGTGAAAACTTCTAAGATTTGATGAAGCAATGTTGACTAAAAACATAAGCATCAAGCACTGACAAATTTCGACGGTTGAAAGCCAGACCTCGGTAGCCAAGTGGTTAAGGCAGCCGCCCGGAATGCGGAAGGTGCGTGGTTCGATTCCCGCCTGAGGTTGTCGTCTTTTTTCAGTGTTTACAAATTTTTGAAAAGTTTCATTCCCTGCAGTATCACATCAACGACAAAGTCGGCGGCGACATCAAGATCATCCAGTGAGAAGCAAACTCGTAGTAGGACGCAAAGAAACTCCCATCGCATCCCAGTCCGCTGACCTATAATGCCAGACTCGACGTTTTTGAAATTTCTGTGAAAGACACAGTGCTACGAATTAGACAGTGGTCTGATAAGCCTAGTGGTGCATCAATAGAAACTTGATAGCCGTCTGGGTGAGAGGTCAGCAGAAGGTCCAATAAGAAAGGTGCATGGCCCTCCACATCTGGAATCCACGTAGGCTCTGTTACCAATTGGGACAGACTGTAGGCCAAAGCGAAGTCATGAACGGCTCTACCCGCGTGGTCAGTTTTGAGTGAACCAAGCCATTCGACGTGGTGGACATTGCAGTCTCCCAATACCACAATCTCGGCCGAGGGCATAGGTGGAGAAGGGTCTGTCGCCGTTTGAACGGTCTCGGTTTGGACGAATTTATATTATTTACTCACCTTAAAACACTCATGATAAAAATCCATTGTATATAGACTCTTTTAAATTTAAACCATTCAACTCGGATGAGCTCTAACCAATTCCATTCGACAAAGTGATGCCACAGCTAGTATAGCAATTAGCAAAACAATTTTTTATTATAAAAATTTTGTGTAATATTTTGATTTGCTCATTGATCCATTAATCAAACGTTAGTTACATCTGGGTTAAAAATTCAGTACCAAAAAGTACCGGAAATTCCCGGTTTTCCCGGTACCAATAGTTAGCGCAGTACCGGAAATCCTGTTTTCTCCACAGTACCAGGACTGCAAGCCCTAGTAGTTACTTACTTAATGGAGTAACTGCTAAAACTACTTTACGTTACATAACATACTATGTAACATATACATACGTCTTCTTTGGCACAAGTCTAAATTCCATTTCGGTATTAAACCCTAGTGTTTATACGTTTTGCTCAAGGTCACCAGCGCTCGAGCTCTCACGTACACGGAGTGTCACTGGTGGTGCTCAAAATAAACATGTATAGGTAGCACAGTAATATATATTATATTACCGTTTAGGTAGTCTGATGTGGCGTTGACTGTACTGACATACCTAGCCTAGGATTATTTGAAATGGTAATTTGTTCACATTTAAGTACACATTATAAGCACCATAACTTGTAATAAATTAAGTAAGTATTCAGATTAATTATTATTTAAAAGAAGACAACCCAAAAGTCATTAGAAGAGATAAGAGTACGCGATAGAAAGAGAGGCAACTTCTAGGTGAATTTAACTGTAGATAAGGGAGCGGTGTGCGACCTGAATTGCACTTTATTGTGTCTTAGCAAGAGTCGCTATTTATTTAAATGACTTTGCGGAGTGAATCTTCTGTACTTGTACTATTATGTAAGTATTCTATAGTATTATGCACAGATAAGGGGCAGGGGCAAATAAGATAATATCGTCGGCTTACTGTAAGAAATCATTAAATAGCAGTAAGTAAGTAAGTAGTAAGTAGCAGCAATAGCTACAAAAATTACAATGTGTCCTAATAGAAATAAATCAACTTGTGACGGGTTGAAACAAATAATACTGCTTTTGGCGGTGTGACCAGTTAGAACAAAATTTTGGTGTGACGAGTTGATGCCCAAATCCACCTGCCCACGTCCTGCATGCCCAATCGCGTATTTAGGGTGGATTCGACCAAACTGGTATAAGGTCTTATACCTAGATTAAACGCTGAATTTGTATAGACTAATCTCGGAGTAAGTCTCATTCCAGTTTGGTTGAATCCACCCTTAGTGAAATATTTTATTCGTGATTAAAACAAAATGCACTGTATATATGTTTCTATTTTTTGTGTGGTATAAAATAGTATTACAAAGGCCATGATGAGCGATTCTGTAAATTTTAATTTATTATTGCGTGTTTACGTTTTCATCCCATTCATCCAATTCGGATGATTGTAGAATAATCTTATCTGAAAGAATAATTGCGCGATATGTAAGTATTAACTACTCAAAACTTGTCATTTAATAATGTTTTTATTGATGTCAGCTAAGATGTAAAGTAAGTAGGTTAAGGTACTTAGTTAACTTTTCTGCATTACGTCTTCTTGTATTATGTTCGCCATGTATCCACTCGTCTGACGTGACGAGTGGATTATCAGTCATATAGAGTGTAGGTTAGGGCATGCTCCCGGGAATTCCCGGTACCGATTTTTCCCGGTATTTCCCGGGAAATTGACTTTTTACGCAGTACCGGTACTGACAATTCGTTTCCCGGGAAATTCGGTACTTTCGGTACTTTTATTGTAACTTAAAATTACGCCAATATTAGCCTAGCTTTACCTTCCATTGATCTCGAAACTGAACGTCACTCGAAATATCGACGCAAAGGATTCCAATAGTCAGTCGGAATGGTATGAAGGTGAGCTCCCTCAAAGTTCAGAGGTACGAAGCGATGTTTTTTTGCGGTAAATGCGCAAACTTGTGTTTTGGAAGGGTTAAAGTGGACTAGGTTATGTCGGCCCCAATTTGAGATATGACTTAACATGTTCTCGGTATCAGTCACAAGTTTATTCCGGCTTTCGATGACGCTTTCCAGAGAAATATTAGCTCGTCCGGTGTAGAGCGTTACCCCCGTACTGTCGTCCGCATAGCAATGAATGCTGTTGTTATGCAACATGTCATTAATATACAGAAGAAACAGAGTAGGGGCTAACACACACCCCGGCGGGACTCCAGCATTCGAGGGTTTCATGTTAGAGCACGAACCGTCAACTACGACTCTGATGCTACGCCCAGAAAGAAAGCTGGCAACCCACGAACACAATTTCTCAGGAAGCCTGTATGTTGGAAGTTTAGAGAGAAGAGCCCTGTGCCATACCCTGTCAAAGGCTTTCGCTACGTCCAAGCTAACTGCCAGTGCCTCCCCTTTACTCTCGACTGCCTCCGCTCATCGGTGAGTAAGGTGCACTAAATATCACAAGTTCACAAGCCGAACGACCGCGACAAAAACCATACTGGCCATCGCTTAGTAGCTAGTTTTCTTTTAGGTACCTTAAGAGCTGGCGGTTTGTAAAGGACTCCATTACATTGGAGAGCAAAAAGGTGATGGCTATTGGCCTGTAGTTGGACGAGTCTGAGCGATCGCCTTTTTTTTTGGAATCGGGTGGACAAGGGCTGTCTTCCAAGAGCTCGGGACGACGCCAGTAGTGTAAGAGAGCCGAAAAAGGCGCGTTAGAACCGGCGCCAACTCAGGAACACACGTCCTAAGCACAATGGGAGGAACTACATCAGGACTTATGGATATCAAGGAAAAAAGAGCCTTTACGAACTGACCTTTCTCTCTCCAATTTCACTTATGAATGATGACTTCGCCTTGGCAATGTCCTTAAAAGACCTGGCGGCAGAGTTGTTCCTCTTTCTGAGCGCACTGGTGTTTGGATCCTCTGATGACACCGCATTAGCCCAGGCTTGGTAATGTTGTCGCTTTTGGCGAGACGCCATTTTGCAGCAACGACCAAACCATGGTTGGGACCTGCCGCCAATAGAAACCACAGAGATTGGATTGAAAAGTTCCATTTCCTGCAGTATCACATCAACGACAGAGTCGGCGGTGACATCGAGATCATCCAGCGAGAAGCAAACTCGCCACATGGGTAGGACGCAAAGAAACTTCGCATCCCATCCCAGTCCGCTGACCTATAATGCCAGACTCGACGTTTTTGGTGTTTCTGTGATAGGCACAGTGCTACGAATCAGACAATGTTCTGACGAGCATAGTGGCGCATCAACAGAAACTTAATAGTCGTCTGGGTGCGGGGTCAGCTGAAGGTCCTATAAGGAAGGTGCATGGCCCTTCACAGGAACTCGCGTAGGGTCGGTTACCAATTGGGACAGACTGTAGGCCAAAGCGAGGTCATGAACGGCTCTACCCGCGTGGTCAGTTGTGCGTGAACCAAGCCATTCGACGTGGTGGGCATTGAAGTCTCCCTATACCATAATATCGGCCGATGGGATCCGTTGGAGAAGGGAGTCTGTCGCCGTTTGAACGGTCTTGGTTTGGACGAATTTATATTATTTTCTCACCCTAAAACACTCATGATAAAAATCCATTGCATATAGACCCTTTAAATTTAAAACATTCAACTCGGATGATCTCTAACCATTTCCATTCGACAAAGTGATTTCACAGCTAGTACAATAATAATTGACAAAACAATTTTTTTATTATAAACTTTTTGTATAATATTTTATTTTGCTCAATGATCCATATATCAAACGTTAGTTACATCTGGGTTAAAAAAAATCTGAGTACCGAAAAGTACCGACATTTCCCGGTTTTCCCGGTACCAGAGTTAGCCCAGTACCGGGAATCCCGTTTTCTCCACAGTACAGGGACTGCAACCCCTAGTGTAGGCGCGCCTGCCCGCCGCCACCGCCGCACCGCGCCCGCAGCCGCCCGCGTCCGCATAAAGAAACGTACGTTAGCGAAATAATTTATTCGTGATTTAAACAAAATGCACTGTATGTATGTTTCTAATTTTTTGTGTGGTATAAAATAGTATTACAAAGGCCATGTATGAGCGATTCTGTCAATTTTAATTTATTATTGCGTGTGTTACGAAAGAAAAATGAAATGATCAAAGAAGCACACCACTTAACTTTCTAAACTTTGTTCAACATGTATACCACTAACCACTGAAAGTCTTAAAAATTATTTCATAAATTTTAAAATTTTATTCAAAGACAAAAAGAGTGATTTTGTGATTTTCATAGTTCCACATATATTATGTTTCTAAACTTTTTACAACACAAAGATAAGATAGGTTGTTCTTATTATGAAACACTCAACATATCAAACTTTAATATTATATACATTACGTTACACGAAATATTATGAAATACCTAAACCATACCTAAAGCACAGTCATAAAACTTCTAACTTTCACAGTCCACATACTCTATCCACTCAGCAAAAACGAAAAGTTTTAGAATTATCGTAAGAAATTTTTTTCCGGCTACGCGACTATGGGTCGGCCTCGCTGCTAACAGTTGTGTCGTGTTCATTAGTAAATTGATTTTATTAAGCTACATTGTCGTATTAGGCTGGCACCGACTCCAAAAATATTTTTTAAGATTATAAGATTGAGTAGAATAAAGGTTAATATTGCAAGATAATTGAACAAACTAAACTACACAATTATTTTTGACGTTTTAGTGCATTTATTTTAGTAAAATTTTTTGGAGTCGGTTTTTTTTTGTTAAATTTTTTATTTATTTATCGCTTTTTAGTGAATCGTTCCGATCTATTTATCGAAAGCGAATATTGGTAAACCTACAAAACGCGCTGCTCATATGAGACAGCGCCGTTTAAATGCGACAAGCGAAGAAAACGAGGAACGCCTATAACAAAGTAGGAAATCTACATCCAAAACAGACGGCAAGTTACCCAGATTTACTCGTGAACGATGTATAGACCCCCTACGATGATGACTTGCGAGTTACTAGGGTTCACCGTTAGGCAAACTACAGGAACGTTTTCGACTTGCTCCAGTCGTAGATCGTAGCCAAGTCACCATTGATCTGCTCAATCGCTTCTGAGTGGTTCTCAGCCGAGGCCTGGCATAAAGATGTTAAGAAGAATTTAGATAAGAAGTGACAGAATTAATAGTGTGAATAGAGTATTTTTAAATCCTAATAGAAATGTTTCGAAAGGAGTGATAAAAAGTGGCCTATGTCACTATTTGTCCTTCAACTATCTATGTGCAAAATCAGGTCGATGCGCAAGTGAGAGACGGACAAACAAACAAACATGCTTTCGCATTTACAACATTAGTTAGGAAGGATTTATTGCCGGAGTGGATCTCATTTGACTCATGGCTGAAAATACCGAAATCGCTATAGGTATGCCTACAATATTTGAGGAGTTCTCTCAATTCCTCAAGGATCCCACCATCAGAACTGAGTTCCGGTACCTGCCTTCTTTTGCTTTGTCATAGTCGCTTAACTATCTTAATCGAGATATTTTATCGCCACCCGTGAAATACTTATCATTGAGGAGTTCCAATGGCATTCTGTGGTCTTCTTCATCAGTTCTACTTCATGAAATGATACTTTCTGAATGCAAATGCTCGACTTATTGCTGAAAATACCAAAATCGCTATAGGTATGCCTACAATATTTGAGGAGTTCTCTTAATTCCTTAAGGATTCCATCATCAGAACTAGATTTTGATAAAAATGGAACCAATCTGGAAGTATATCCTTTCAAATAAAAAAAGAATTTTCTATATCGGTGTGTGTGACTGAGTTCTGAGGTAACAAACATACAACCGAATTGAGAACCTCCTCCTTTTTTTGAAGTCGGTTAAAAAACCCAACTGCGTGTCTGTGTAATTTGGAAATTCCGATTGTAGGTACTTGGCTTGAATCGCCAAAGTTGCAAAGAAAAATTGTAGTAGTCGGGCGGGCGGGCGGGACCCAGCCGCCGGGACCCATTCTAGAAATGCAGGCTTAGTGAATTGAGAGCACATACCTTTATTAAAATTGCAGATTGATTACTCCAATCTACTGACTAGACGGCGGATTTTCTAGATTCTAGAATGGGCCCAGACCGCTACAATTTTTCTTTGCAACTTTGGCGATTCTTATGTTAAGTACAATCGGGTATGACGACTTTCTTGCTTTGAGGTTTTTTCATTTCCAAATTACACAGAAACGCAGTCGAGTTTTTTAAATTAGATACCGTTTTGTATTTTATAACACATTTGCTCGTAAAGTGGCTCTTATTACACCGATTTCAGCATCGTAATGTAGCTTATTACACACTAGTGCGGTAATGTAAAATTAATAATAGCACACTAGTGCGGTAATGTAAAATTAGTATTAATTTGCATCTATGGATAACACAGACCACGCCCACACAGTCCACGCTTCAGCAAGAAACAACTGCACAGTCTGCACAAGTGCTTAGATGGTGAGCTTTTAGTCCGTTAGTCGCCTTTTACGACACCGAAGAGAAAAGAGGGGTTTGGTAGTATTATTTTTAATAGCCCATCGAAGTTCTATGTTGTAAAATGTATGTTCAATCTTTAGTCCGTTAGTCGCCTTTTACGACACCGAAGGGAAGAAAGGGGTTGGTAGTATTATTTTGATGAGCCCATCGCCGTTCTATGCTGTTGAATGAATGTGCAGTCTTTAGTCCGTTAGTCGCCTTTTACGACACCGAAAGAAAGAGAGGGGTTGGTAGTATTATTTTGATGAGCCCATCGCCGCTCTATGCTGTTGGATGTATGTGCAGTCTTTAGTCCGTTAGTCTCCTTTTACGACACCCAAGGGAAGAAAGGGGTTAGTAGTATTATTTTGATGAGCCCATCGCCGCTCTATGCTGTAGGATGTATGTGCAGTCTTTAGTCCGTTAGTCGTCATTTACGACACCCAAGGAATTGGATGGAAAGACTCCCTATCTTTCACATACCTATATTTTGTCGATTCAAACAGCGGCTTCTTGTTCAATAATTACTTTGAAAGTTTAAAAATAAATATGTCTAGTTTTAGTAATGAAGAACTAAGCTTACAGTCTACACCACCGGAAATAATAAGTGAAGCACAAAATGTTATTGACAGCCTGTTATCATCTAAGTCCAAAGAAAAATACATGTTGGTTTACCAAAAATTATACACTAGAAAAGAAACAAAAACACGCAGTCATTTTCAGAAAAGGTGTTTTCCTCGCAAATATGTTATAAAACGTCGTATGACATACGTGCGCTTTGATAATTACAGCCTCTGCTTTCTTGTAGCCCTCGCCTACGACTCGGGCTAGCAATATCGCCTCTGCTGTAATTTTCAACTTACCGCACTAATATCATAATGTACTATTATTTTTATTTAGTTTTATTATTCAATGAGTTTGTATTAGTAACCTATATACACATGACCTTCGATCAATGTTGATCGAAGCACATGCATGACACACAAATATTATACAAAAGCTTAAATCCATCTAGCCGTTCAGGCTGCAGAGCGTACCAAACATTTGAATGTGGCGCCAAAAATCCGTCATTTTGTTTTTTTTTTATTTTGATATACCCACCCAGTGTCACAGTAAATACGAATCTAACGACAGTCGACACCTCTCCTTAGTAAGAATTGTTTTCTGTGCCTCTCATTCTCAAGCTAAAATCCATCGAGCCGTTCGGGCCGCAGAGTGTGCCAAACAATTATTTATACATTACATACTTACATACCAAAAAAACATAACTCTCCTTCAGGCGCAGTCGGATACTCCTGTAAAAATTAGACCAATAGCGTAACATTATGACATAGTCGTATCGTATCGCGAATTGGGCAATGTAAGATACAGTCCAATAGTGACATGTGTTAAAAATGTGCAAATAATAAACCGTTTTAGGGCCGATTTTTCAACAGTCAGATAAAATTTATTTGTCTGTTAAAGTATTGCACAACCATTTTGAAAATCTATTGTCATCAGTCTTTTCTTTCTTTACAGGTGACATTTTAGTTTGATTGTGTTATACTTTATCAGACGGATAAGTTTTAACCGAAGATTGAAAAATCAGTCCTTAAAGTGTTAAATAATTAATTATCCAAATAATTAATTATCCGAAAGAGAGGTGGCGACACCGGTCGGGCATCTTGCTTGACAGAGACTTTTTTTTTACCGCTGACAGGCGATGTTGACTACAATTTTCTGTTTTGATGGCAAAGAGAAAGAATTTAACACTACGATTATTGATTGTTACATCGATTGATCTATGATTACCTAAGTTGCTCAAAAATAAAGGAATCTGTAAGTAATATCTGGTGTTTTACTTCTGAACATTAAAACATGACATAGTCGAATCGCGAAATGGGCAATGTGAGATAACCTACACATGTACTTACCACTTAACTCAGGCGGCCGAGCGTGGCGGCGCGGCGTGAAGAGAAGAATCTCTTGAATACCTACTCATCAGAATTTACGAATGAGGGTCTATACGTCAATGCTTGGATCGATCGTAGTTAGTACCTACCAGAACCGCGTCTGTACCATAAAGTAGGTGTAATACTTACAGCACATGAGTACAGATTTTCCGTAGTAATAATACTACGGAAAGTCTTAATTTCCTCTTTGAGGTACTGTAAAGGTCGCTTTACACATTGTCATATCAGTGAAGTCACAGTTCTGACACAGTACCGGCACAGTGCCGAAATATTCGTTCATAGATTCTCTATGAGCGCATCCCCAATCCCCACTTGTCAGTGTCAGTGACGTGACGACACAGTGCTTTTAGTGGGTTCATAGAGAATGTATGAAAGAATATTTTGTACTGTGCCGGAACTGTGACTTCACTGATATGAATCAAGCTTAATGCTCCGAAGAGTAATAAATAACACATGATCAATTTGCTCGTTGTGCTAAATTTAGTGGTTCAGACTAATTAATCAAATCATTAGCCTATAAACTTCCCACTGCTGGGCACAAGCCTTCCCACATATACACCATCACATGGGAAGGTCGGGCCATACCCCCCACGCTGGCCCAATGTGGGTTAATTGGTGGGTTTAACGACTGCCATCTTTCGACGACAACCGGGACTAACGGCTTTATGTGCCTTCCGAAGCACGGTATTTTTAATTTGGTCACCCATCCAGGGACCCGGCATTGCGAATGGTCCTTAGCGGGCAATACGCGAAACCTAACGCTACGTACGCTAGCCGCTCCGCCATCGAGCTCCTCCTTAGGAGGATAATGTTAATACAAAAAATTAAATACTAACTACGAGGGCGGGTCAATAAGTCCGTGACTTTTTGAATTTCTGACCTCTTTACTGAAAAAGCAACACTACTCCTGTCAACAGGCATCTGTCAGTTGACTTCTATCAAAATTTGAACTTGCTGCGTCAGTTAGTTTGTGTTTGATAGCTATCTTTATCAGACTACCCAGTAATTTGAGGAAGAAATGGAAAAAAGTGAATTTCGTGTGCTTATTATGCATTATTTTTTGCGAAAAAAAACCATTACCGAGACCAAGGCTAAGCTTGATAAACACTATGGGGACTCTGCACCATCGATTTCAATGGTAAAAAAGTGGTTTACTGAATTTCGTTGTGGCCGTACAAGCACTGAAGATGCCGAACGTCCTGGACGCCCAGTTGAGGTCTCTACACCCGAAACAATCGAAAAAATTCACGATATGGTGTTGGCCGATCGAAGATTGAAAGTGCAAGAGATTGTGGAAGCCGTAGGGATCTCGCATGGCTCAGTGGTTTCAATTTTGAAAGATCACTTGGGCATGAGAAAGCTTTCCGCAAGATGGGTGCAGCGTTTGCTCACAGTCGACCACAAACGCAATCGTGTAACAACTTCACAGAAAGGTTTGGCGTTGTTTAATCGCAATATGGAGGAGTTTTTGGGCCGTTTTGTAACCGTGGACGGAACATGGATCCATCACAACACACCAGAGACCAAACAACAATCAAAACAGTAGGTTTCTAAGGATGAATCGGCGCCAAAGAAGGCCAAGGTGGGCCTATTTTGAGGACCTCGACAAATCATATTTTTTGGAAGGGATAAAAAAATTGGAGAAGCGACGGACAAAGTGTATAGAGCTCAAGGGAGACTACGTTGAAAAATAAAATGATTTATTTATAAAAAAATCTGTGTTTTATTCCAAAAGTCACGGACTTATTGACCCGCCCTCGTATCTATTTATTAAAACTTGCGCACTTCCTCTGTCTCCTCCTAAGGTTCCACTAACTAAAGGTTGTCTGGAAGAGATCGCTTTCAGCGATAAGACCGCCTTTGTACATACTAGTTTTAAGCTGATGTCATGTGTAACTGTTCCTTGTGTATGTGCAATAAAGTGTTTATCTTATCTATCTACTAACGTTAAATTTATTACAACGATCAAAAAAAGTATGATAAGGTGTTTTGAAAAAATATTTTACTTAAACTGTTTTAATGCTGCGACCGAAATGTCAAGCAGTAATTAGATATATAACTACTTACCCCGTTAAAACAGTTTTAATGCAATGCAACGCGATAGTTTAATTAAAGTCAATATATTTTTTATTTCTCATACCTACTCGGAAAGTAGGTCTGAAGTTGCCTGAGGAGCAGTGGAAAGTAGTACTTTTCCGCCCTAAGGAGAATCGTTTTTCTGACATGTGTAATTGTGACTTATTATTAAAATAATACTAACAACACATCTCTTCCCTTGGGTGTCGTAAAAAGCGACTAACGGATCAAAGATTGCACATATATCCTACAGCATAGCGCGGCGATTGGCTCATCAAAATAATACTACCAACCCCTTTCTTTCCATGGGTGTTGAAAAAGGCGACTAACGAACTAAAGACTGCACATACATCCAACAGCATAGAGCGGCGATGGATTCATCAAAATAATACTACAAACGCCTCTCTTCCTTTGGGTGTCGCAAAAGGCGACTAACGGACTAAAGACATTCATGTTTTTGTTTTCACTTTCCTTATATTCGTAATGAAAAGCAGTGTTTACCTTGGGAAAGACTTATTTACTCCCTCGAACTATTGGCGCCTCGCTGGGTAACAAACAAACTTATTTATTACTCTGTAGTTGTCCGATAAATTATACATTATTCATTTAGCTGTGTTACGTAGGAACATAATAATATTTATAACACATTTGCTCGTAAAGTGGCTCTTATTACACCGATTTCAGCATCGTAGTGTAGCTTATTACGCACTAGTGCGGTAATGTAAAATTAGTAATAATTTGAATCTATGGACAACCAAGACCACGCCCACACAGTCCACGCTTGAGCAAGAAAGAACTGCACATTCTGCACAAGTGCTTAGATGGTGAGCCTTTAGCCCGTTAGTTGCTTTTAGGACACCCGAAGGAAGAGAGGGGTTGGTATTATTATTTTGAAGAGCCCATCGCCGCTCTATGCTATTTGCAGTCTTTAGTCCGTTAGTCGTATTTTACGACACCGAAGAGAGGAGAAGAGAGGGGTTAATAGTATTATTATGATGAGCCCATCGCCGTTCTATGCTGTTGAATGGATGTGCAGTCTTTAGTCCGTTAGTCGCCTTTTATGACACGGAAGAGAAGAGAGGGGTTGGTAGTATTATTTTGATGAGCCCATCGCCGTTCTATGCTGTTGAATGTATGTGCAGTCTTTAGTCCGTTAGTCGCCTTTTACGACACCGAAGGGAAGAGAGAGGTTGGTAGTATTACTTTGATGAGCCCATCGCCGCTCTATGCTGTTGGATGTATGTGCAGTCTTTAGTCGGTTAGTCGCCTCTTACGGTACCCAAGGGAAGAAAGGGGTTGGTAGTATTATTTTTATGAGCCCATCACCGCTCTATGCTGTAGGATGTATGTGCAGTCTTTAGTCCGTTAGTCGCCATTTACGAAACCCAAGGGATTGGATGGAAAGACTTCCTACCTTTCACATACCTATATTTTGTCGATTCAAACAGCGGCTTCTTGTTCAATGCTTATTACTTTGAAAGTTTTAAAATTATATGTCTAGTTTTAGTAATAAAGACCTTTTTACATTCTACACCACCGGAAATAATAAGTGAAGCACAAAATGTTATTGACAGCCTATTACCACATAAGTCCAAATAAAATACATGTTGGCTTACCAAAGATTTATTCACTAGAAAAACAACAAAACACGCCAGTCAGTCATTCAGAAAATGTGTGTTCCTCGCAAATATGTTATAAAACGTCGTATGACATACGTGCGCTTTGATAATTACAGCCTCTGCTTTCTTATCTATAATATCGCCTCGGCTGTAATTTTCAACTTATCGCACTTATAACATAATGTACTATTACATATACATGACGTTTTTGATTTTATAATGTTATTTTGTGTTGAGATTCTCCATCGCAATTGTTTTTTGATATCACTTTGAAGATATAAGGTGAAAGAATACTACCACCCCCTCGCTTTCCTTGGGTGTCGTAAAAGGCACTAAAGACTGTGCATACATCCAGCAGCATAGAGCGGCGATGGGCTCGCGCTCACCGCCCACCTGTCACGCTGGGTACTACCTACATCTGCAGTCGCTATTTGGTGAGTAGAGGACTGCTTTTGCTGTCTGTCCTCATTGCCTATGCCTAGCCTCGGACTAACCTTTCAGGGATAACAGTCGTGGTTATTTGTACGTACTTCGAAAAGATAAATTTTGAAACAATTATTTATTGTATTTTTTTTTTTTAATGTGACCCGTCATATAGTGACTACACCCTGTCTGATGGTAAGCAGCCAATGCAGTCCAAAATAACGAGAGTGCTCCTCACCGTAGAACAAGCACGGTAACAAGCGTACCCATTCGTGATGGCTTGCATAAATGCCGTTTACGCCCCGTTTGAAGACCCGGGACAATAGGACCTGGGAAACACATGCGCCGGCAGAATGGTCTTACAGAGAAACGACTTGCCAAATTTTTTGGTACGAGTGCTGATAGTCTGCAGAGTATGATGGTGGTTCCTAAGACCAGCACGTGTAGTCCGGGACAGGAAATTAAGGAGAGGGCGGGATTAGATCAAAAAGTTCTTCAGAACACTCTCCGTAGTAATTTCGGTAGAAGACACTGAGAAAAGCAACCTCAGTAACACTCTCGATGTAGCATTTTGGATTCAGTTCCTGGCCGATGTCCATGCCAAGAAAACTGAGGTTCACTGAAATGGGTAAAGGAGAGTTCTGAAGAGAGGGAGGAGTAAGGAAGGGAGTTATTTTAGACGAGAATGCCCAAACCTGGGTTTTTCTGGCATTAAACTCGACCAGGTGTATTATATTATAACGCACATACTGAACATTGGTCTTATGTTACATCTTATTTGACAAAAATTGAGTTTTGACATAAAATAAGACCCCCTAGAATTACTACTGGTCGATAACAATCTCTATTTTCCAACTTTTTCTATTTTTTTATTTGGTTTGGGTACACATACAGGTTACAGTCATATATGACAACATACTTGGCATTTCAGATTGAGCTAGACAATAACCTAATGTATTATAATAATAATATCATTACAATAACCTAATTTATCTTAACTATCTATCTATTCTATGCAGAATAGATAGATAGATATAAGTATATAAATTCTTTATTCCACATCTCAGAATAATAATTAAAGCATATTATTCTATGTTGCACATACATGTGAAACAATTTTACTAAACAAAACTTAAATCTAGTATGAGCAAAGGCGGTCTTATCGCTGAAAGCGATCTCTTCCAGACAATCTTTGGTTTTTGGACCCAAGAACGAGAAAGAGGAAGTGCGCAAGTACACTTAAATAGAATTGCACGTTAGATAATTAATTTGTAGCTTATTAATCAAGTTCTCATTAAGATCCACAAGACAGACATCGGCGTAGTCCAAGATCGGTAGAAGAAGAGATTGCGCAAGTTCGACTTTGGTCTTCACAGGAAGCAAGTTCAATATAGTTAAATATGTGTTCTACATATTATTATTTATTATACAAGTCATCCACCAGCAAAAAGCACCTTTTTTAAATCGTTCTTTTTACGGAGATCATGAAGTTTATTTATCTGTGGTAGGTACTTTTGTTTCTGTTAATGAGCCGGTAAAGGAGCCTCCGATTTGTTTCATGAAATGCGGACATAACAGCTGAAGATCGCGTGCATCACCACATTTTGTTTTCAAAAAGAAAAATTTTGAAAATGTACATACCTATTGTATTATTTTAACGCACATACTGAACATTGGTCATCTATGTGGTACATCTTTATTTGACATAAATTAAGTTAAGACATAAGAGGCCTATTACATCTCGAATGTGATTTTTGCGTAAAATGCCCATTTTCACATTTTGTAGTAATTTTGCAGTTGTATTTATCGTTTTTATCGAAATAGGATAATAAATTCATTATAAAATCTTTATTCCTCATGAAGTAACAATTACTCTGGTATAAATTTTGCTCAATAATATTATCGTAGATAGGAGATATTCACAGTAACCTTATAGCAATTTTCGAAGTTTTTTGTTTTTTAATAAGATTTTTTTTCTATATAAAATCAATGATATCTAAAAATTCCGAGGCCGCTACGCACTATTCGACTATCTAAGAGTTCGACTATATAAGAGATATTGTTTAGAACAGTAGTTCAATCGATGAGCTCAAAAAAGTGCCTTCGCGCACTTTATGAAAATCTTTCTCTGCAATTTTGTGTTTAATCAAAAAGTTAACCAAAATTTACAAAAAGCGAGGCCGCTACGCACTATTCCAATAGCTATTCTACACTGTTTAATAAGTCATAATTGTTAATGTATTTTTGTTTCTGAGATCCATTACGCCAAAATTGGCCATTTTACGCAAAAATCACAGTCGAGATGTAATAGGCCTCATAATACCCCCTTTATTACTACGTAGATTCGATACCGATCACTATTTTCAAGCTTTATCCAATAATATGAAAATTAATCGCTAAATGTGTTGCTAAGCTCAAATCTCGAGAGCAGCTGAACCGATTTCGCTGATTCTTTTTTTATAATATTCCTTGAAGTACGAAGATGGTTCTTACGTAGAGAAAAAAAAAATAATGAATCGAAAATTTAAAAACACCCTGTCACGGGGTACAGGTGTTCACGCGGACGAAGTCGCGAGCAGGCCGCTAGTCTTAAAATAGATTTATGTAGGTAAGGTTTAATATATCATTGAGGTACATAAGTACTTTGTGTTTTATGCGTGTTTCCTTACCTAAGAACTTTGTTATGGGCCCTATTACATCTCGACTGTGATTTTTGCGTAAAATGCCCATTGTTGCATTTTGTAGTAATTTTGCAGTTGCATTTATCGTTTTTATCGAAATAGGTTAACCAATTTATTATAAAGTCATGATTCCTCCTTTGATTATATAATGTCTAGATGGAGCCTTCCGCTGCATTTACACGATTGTCAACGTGCCGGGTTTTATAGGCTAGTGTGCGTACCGTTTCTATCTAATAGACGCGCTGCTATCGTAGTGTGCGTGAGAAAGGGATGCCAGTTTCTTAGAAATACTCCTTGAAATGGGAGTATTTTTAAGGTCGGGCTAGTGCAGGCTAGTTTAAATTAATTAGTAAGGTATTTGAAGCCTTGAAATCACTGTAGGTATTTATTATTATAAAATATTGTGTGTGAGGAAATAAAAACGATTGGTGTAGAGTGTACGAGTATGTAAGTCCATGAGAGTGTAGGGATTATTGTCTTTGCCGCCATTTTGAATTTCTGTATTTATGCTCCGATTAAGATCGAAATCGATATCTAGGGGTCTAAGAGGTCTCTAAACACGATTCTGAATAAAGAATTGGAAAAAGTGGCTGCCATTTTGAATTTATTGGTTTGTGCTCCGATTAGATTCAAAATCGATATCTGAGGATCTAAAAGGTCTCTAAACACGATTCTGAAGATAGAATTGAAAAAAGTGGCTGCCGTTTTGAATTTCTATGTTTTGAATTTCTATGTTTATGCTCCGATTATGATCGAAATCGATATCTGGGGGTCTAAGAGGTCTCTAAACACGATTCTGAATAAAGAATTGGAAAAAGTGGCTGTCATTTTGAATTTATTAGTTTGTGCTCCGATTAGGTTGAAAATCGATATCTGGGGATCTAAAAGGTCTCTAAACACGATTCTGAAGATAGAATTGAAAAAAGTGGCTGCCATTTTGAATTTCTTGGTTTGTGCTTCGATTAAGTTCAAAATACATATCTAGGGGTCTAGAAGGTCTCTAAACACGATTCTGAAGATAGAATTGGCAAAAGTGGCCACCCTTTTGAATTTCTTGGTTCGTGCTCCTATTAGGTTCAAAATCGATATCTGGGGGTCTAACAGATCTCTAAACATGATTCCGAGGTCAGAATTGGAAAAATTGGCTGCCATTTTGAATTTCTGTGTTTATGCTCCGATTATGAACGAAATCGATATCTGGGGCTCTAAGAGGTCTCTAAACACGATTCTGAATATAGAATTGGAAAAAGTGGCTGCCATTTTCAATTTATTGGTTTGTGCTCCGATTAGGTTCAAAATCGATATCTGGGGGTCTAAAAGGTCTCTAAACACGATTCTGAAGAAAGAATTGATAAAAGTGGCTGCCATTTTGAATTTCTGTGTTTATGCTCCGATTATGTTAAAAATCGATATCTGGGGATCTAATAGGTCTCTAAACACGATTCCGAAGATAGAATTAGAAAAAGTGACTGCCATTTTAAATTTCTTGGTTTGTGATCCGATTATGTTCAAAATCGATATTATTATTAGTAAAGAATCTCTTAGATGATAAGGTACCTCATTTTAAGGGCGAATTGTTTACAAATATTCTTCCTCTAATTTACGTACACAGGCGGACACAGCACTAGCGCCGGGGTCAAAGAACTCACATGATTCATTTCATAGCCTAGCCTGCGCATACTTTCTGTCTACTTTATTTTCTGTTTCTATATGTAAACTTTTTTTGTAAATACATACTTATTATACATAGAAAACAACCAGACTAGTACAAACAAGAATGTTCATGCTCATAAATGTTTGTACTGTGCGAGATTTATTTGCATGCCTACGTAATATTGCTGATACCTTAAATCATTGTCTTAAATCTCAATGTTTTGTACATGATATTCCGCAAATAAATGATTTATAATTTATGATTCCAAGTCGCAACCTCTTTTCATGCTGGTTTGAATCAGGAACGGGAGATCTACAGAAGTTACTAAGGCGACCGACATTATAATAACCTAGAAAGTTGCCAAATTCATTTGGAAGAACCGTGAAAAGATTAAAAATTGAAGAAAAGAGAAAAGACGGGCTACAAATGCGATTCAGTCGCGATTCAGCATCGATACAATCGCGGTGCAGCATCGATACAGTCGCAAATGCTTGTACCGCCTTAATAAAAGTAGCGACACAAACGCGATGCAGTCGCACGACTGTCAAACTCGCGTTTGTATCGCTGCAAAAAGTTGCAATGTATAAGTATCAGTATTACAGTGGCAAGAAAGGAACGGGATGCATACTTACCTAGGTATATGCGGATAAAAATTCCGTAATAGGTTTGACCTTTATAATCAAAAGAAATTAATGTACTTTCCCGTGATGAACCAACATTATCAACCTACCCAAATTTCCAATAAAAAAATTTAAATGAAATACCACTCACTCTTGGATTTTTTGACACTTTTTTGACAGTAACTATCAACGTCAAATTAGACAGAATGGAGCATAGACTATGCGATATTGTGCGATAACAATACATAAGATGAACCACAGAACCGAAATAACCAAACTTGTTCATACTAAAGTAGTCTGTAAGTCTATGATAACACGGTACAAAGTCAAGTGTGTTTTTGTAGGTGCGGTCTCATTCGACCGCTTGGGGTTTGAGGGGTTATGTTAGCGAATAATCAAGTTTAGGTAAATAAGCATCCGATTATACGATCTCCAGTGAATACCTGTATATTCAATGAAAAAAAAACAATGACAATGTATTTTGATTTATTCGTATCACGTTAAAAAAAATCAATGACCATCCCTTTGTATTTGTTTTTTGAATAATTTTCTTTTAGATTTTGCGTTGCTATTCACATTTTCCAATTTTAATTTATAATAATACCTCACTGACTAGTACTTTTCTACAATCAATCTTATTAAATTAACTTGGTGAAGCATGCCGCAAATATGATCGGTGTCTACTGAAAAAAGATTCACATCTCCAATAATTTTTATCATCACAGTGGATACTAATTTTGTATAATTAGTGCTTGTCATTACATAGTCCTGTTTAATAAACTGACGAGAAACTGTTTCAGTGGTTTTGCAAACAGAATAGACGTCAGATTAGGCATAAATCAACCCACCTTCAACTTTTTTAATAACTACATAATTTAATTTAACTAATACTAACAACCCATCTCTTCCCTTGGATGTCGTAAAAGGCGACTAACGGACTAAAGACTGCACATACATCCTACAGCATAGAGCGGCGATGGGCTCATCAAAATAATACTACCAACCCCTCTCTTCTGTTCGGTGTAGTAAAGGGCGACTACCTGTCTAAAGACTGCACATATATCCTACAGCATAGAGCGGCGATGGGCTCATTAAAATATTACTACCAACCCCTCTCTTCTCTTCGGTGTAGTAAAAGGCGACTAACGGCCTAAAGACTGTATATACACCTACAGCATAGAGCGGCGACGGGCTCATCAAAATAATACTACCAACCCCTCTCTTCTCTTCGGTGTCGTAAAAGGCGACTAACGGACTAAAGACTGCATATACAACCAGAAGCAAAGAGTGGCGATGGGCTTATCAAAATAATACTACCAACCCCTCTTTTCTCTTCGGTGTCGTAAAAGGCGACTAACGGACTAAAGACTGCACATACATTCTACAACATAAGCAAAGAACGGCGATGGGCTAATCAAAATAATACTACCAACCCCTCCTTTCTCTTCAGTGTAGTAAAAGGCGACTAACAGACTAAAGACTGCACATACATTCAACAGCATAGAGCGGCGAAATGCTCATCAAAATTATTCTACCAATCGCTCTCTTCCCTCCGGTGTCGTAAAAGGCGACTATCGGACTTAACTCTACACATACATCTAACAGCATAGAGAGGCGATGCGCTCATCAAAATAATACTACCAAGCCCTCTCTTCAGTGTCATAAAAGGCGACTAACGGACTAAAGACTGCACATACATTCAACAGCATAGAGCGGCGAAGGGCACATAAAAATAATACTACCAATCCCTCTCTTCCCTTACGTGTCGTAAAAGGCGACTAACGGACTAAACACTGCACATACAACCAACAGCAAAGAGCGGCGATGCGCTCATCAAAATAATACTACCAACCCCTTTCTTCTCTTCGGTGTTGGAAAATGCGACTAACGGACTAAAGACTGCACATACATTCAACATTATTATATTTATATAGCGTTGACCATTTCATACTTTTATAGTCATCATCAGTATACACCATACGCACATTTCAAATGTCATCTACTCAAGAAATATTTTTTCTAATTTAATACTAACTCGGGAATTTTGCGTGTCCTAGGGCAGGCAACACAGAAAAATGGCGGGCTACAAATTACGACAAAATACGCTTCGCTCAAAATTGACGATAAAACTACATTATGATAATTCAATGTTTACTTACCGATGGTAGGTGATTGTTTTAATTGTTTTATGTCGACCTTTATAGTTTCTGCACACTTTGATAGCGCAAACCGTCATTTTTAGTAAAATTAAAAGGCGTGCAAAAGATGTGCATCATCTGCGGCGACACAAATGTCACTGAGCGATAGGTTTGAGCTTAGCGGCCAACAGTTGGCTGATATTTTTTTGGACGCTTTCTCGCGGTCGAGACTCTATCTAGACATTATTTAATCAAAGGATTCCTCATGAAGTACCTACGTCCTACCTAACAATTATTCAGGTATAAATTTTGCTAAATAATATTATCGTAGATCATCAATGTCGTAAATAGGAGAATTTCACAGTTAACCTAAAGCGATTTTTGAAGATTTTTGTTTAAAATAAGATTTTTTCTATTTAAAATCAATGATACTTAAAAATTCCAAGGCCGCTGCGAACTATACGTACGGTACGACTTGTACTGAGATAACTTTCTATTTTTTTTAATTTCATTTGTTTAGAACAGTAGTTCAATCTAGGATCTGGGTCACAGAATAATACACTCAAGGAGCTCAAAAACTTTTTTGAGCTCAAAAACTTTTGTGTGCCTAAGTGCATTGAAAATCTTTATCTGCAATTTTGGGTTCAAAAAGCAAAATTTACAAAAAGCGAGGCCGCTACGAACTATGCCATTAGTTATTAAGTCAAAATTGTTAAAGTCTGGCGAACGAAAGCTAAACCTCGTTGTTAATTGATTGGCAACACTTTGTATCTGTGTGTCTTTATGAGGTGTCATGTCGTATGTCAAATTGAAATTTTTCTAAGAAAATTGCAGCTGTGTGAGTGACCCTGTGTTACCCAGTCATGATTTTTTTGAATTTCCCGCGTTTTTCCTGGTTCAGCTTTCGTTATCCAGACTTTGTTTCTGAGATCAAGAACGCCAAAATTGGCCATTTTACGCAAAACTCACGGTCGAGATCTTGTAATAGAGCATGTAACAAATTATTATATATAATTATCTATTGTATTAGGTAATCTAAGAAGAAAAATAGTAACAGTACCTAACAAGTGGGTTATTACAAAATATTCAACATCATTAAATAATTAATATGATTTTTGGTTCAAATCACGACAATCTAAACAATACGGCTGTCTTAAATATAAACAGTAAGGGACATAGTACTTAAAACCATGATTTTGACACCATGCTACTAACACAGTAATTCCCTACAATATGCAAAGATCCTTGTTCAAAAGGAGGCCGTAGTTTCGGAATTACAAAAATGACGAAACATGGTAAGGGCACGGACTGACACAAGATTCCCTTAACAAAATCACAGTTAGGGACAGCTACCAATATGAAACACAGTAAGTCGCATGACTTACTGTGTTTTTTTTGGTCCGAGGTGTTTTTTTTTGGTAATTGATTCTTGCTGGGTTTTTTATTTGGGGATTGTATTTGACTTAAGAACATTACAACTATGTTTTTCATGTCAAGGCACACGCGCATTGTCATTCAACATGAGATTTTGTGTTTCGTATTTGGCGGGAAATTGCAGAGTGCGCGCCGTTTATTGGTTATAATAGGTGTGGGGCGTCGAGGGACGAAGCTAACAAGCGGCAGACGTCTGACGTCTGCCGGTCATCACATCAGTCGGCGTAAGAGCGCGTTGAAACCTGTCGTGTGAACCGAATACGGGTGTGAAGCGGGCTCGCAGATTGTTTTTTATCTTTTTATAATTATAAGTCGAAGTCTCGGACCAAATATCACTATTTGGTCCGAGGTCGAAGTAGAAAGATTTAAGAAGCTGCCTTGGGTGTAGGAGTTAACGAAATACAGATAATGGAAATGTTTTTAAAGATTACATACCTATTATTATTTTTATTTCTTCTTTGGGTTATTTGTTACACGTAACCAATTCATAGTAAAATTGGATTTTGATTGGATTTGAACGAGACTCAAACGCAATATTTGTTATGTAGTACTTAATTTCTTACAGCGGGCGTCGTAAGACATAAGTAGTTACTTACTTCAGGCGGGGTTGAAGATATAATTCTTCTGCCACACTCAAATTGTCCTTTTTTATTATGTACTACATAATAAATATAGCTTTTGATTTCCGTTATTCTCAGTTTTATCTTAATTGACCTGTTTGGCGGAGTGGTTGGGATACTAATTGCCTTCTGCGCAGAGATCCCGGGTTCGATTCCCGTAAAAGACAAATTAATATCTGAGTGCATCAAAGACATTAAACTATATCTCTTTGGAGTGCATGAACGTGTCTATTTGTCTTGGTCTGGGTGTAAGTTTGCTGTGTTATTGGGCGATTTTCTGACAGCCCAAATTAAAAAGTAAAAATTAGTTCAAAACACTCGATAGATGGCGTTTTATGAAAGCCGAGCCGTACCTACTTAAGGGCTAGTAATAAATTCTACAATTATTTTGCTTGTCTACCAAAATAATAAAAAATAGTACTTACCTATTTTCATCGAGTGAAATGTCTTAGATGTCCTGAGACATCCAGGACCAATTTCTATTTTCAAATGGAATAAATATTATGCAGCCATACACGTGCTCTTCATGGACTCGCCTTTTTTAAGCGCCATACTAATCTTTGCTAAGCGCCATCTATGAAGTCATTTACTAACCAATTTCTTTTTTTTTTTGATCTCGGAAAATCGCCCATTATACTTAATTAGGTATTTAAAAAAGAATAAGCATGTTTATCCGTTAATTAGTAGGTATCCATAACACAAGTTAGTAAGGTGTCATGCTGTGTTTTTATTTGATAGGTACGTTGGTTTATATAATAGGTCAAAATAACCATTTGAAATTTAGTAAGTCGCTTATAACATGCACGCGTACAATAAAATGAATTCTCTAAACTCGTAAACTTAGGAAATAATCTTCTCTATGACATACAATAGTAACTTTGGTGCAATATTACGTAATACGGCTGGCCAAAAATATGTTTTTTGTCTCTACTGTAAAAAAAGGTATTTTGTCCTTTAGGTACTGTGTTATTATTTGGGACAGCCGAATATAACATGAGACCTCGGACCCGAGCATGAGACTGAATTATATTTTAGAAAGTGGGCAAAGACCACAGACATATTATGTCTGTGGCAAAGACCATGAAGTAAAGACCTAATAGCTTAGAGCATTCAACCCTATAACGCCTTTAGCACACCGACGCCGCGAACCGCGATAGCGAAAACTTAGCGAACATGAAAATGCAGAAAATAAGCGTTATTCTAGCGGTCGTTTTCACACCTACTCGAATATCGCTTGTATAAATTTGTTATTTTCAACTCATTCGAATGCGATAATAATAATTCCTCTGAGCCAGACTGGTTTCTTTCCGAATCTCAAGAAGAAGAACTATTACTTCTTGTATCGACATTAAGAAAAAGACAAAGAATATGGGTTCTTGAAATCAATCAAAAAAGGAAGAAGTAATGTTTCGAAAATAATCTCGAATTTAATTAATAATTTTATCAGTTTCTACTTCCGTCATCGCTGCGAAACAAGCAGCGATATTCTGTCCAAAAAGACAAACCACGTCGTTTCTCTCCGAGTGGCGAAACGAAAGTGGCGGTAAACTGGCGTCCGTGTGAAACAAGTATCGCGAGTATCAGCGATACTATACATACTGAGACGCAATTATAGGTAGTCACAGACGATAGAGCAAGACGCAACATACGCGATACATTTTGATGTGTGTAGACAGATTACCGCAATTTCGCTACCGCGGTTCGCGGCGTCGGTGTGCTAAAGGCGTACCGCCACTTTCGTATCGCCACTCGGAGAGAAACGACGTGGTTTGTCTTTTTGGACAGAATATTGCCGCGAATAATGAAATTCGAGATTATCCAGATATATATCTCATAGGGCAAATAGATTATAGGAAATCTTATAAAAAAGAAGTAGCATGGCGAAAAATTACTTCTTTCTTTTTTGATTAATTTCAAGAACCCATATTCTTCGTCTTTTTCCTTATGTCAATACAAGAAGTAATAGTTCTTCTTCTCCAGATTCGGAAAGAAATCAGTCTGGCTCAGACGAATTATTATTATTGCATTCGAATGAGTTGAAAATATTAAATTTATACAAGCGATATTCGAGTAGGTGTGAAAACGACCGCTAGAATTACGCTTGTTTTCCGCATTTTCGTGTTCGCTAAGTTTTCGCTATCGCGGTTCGCGGCGTCGGTGTGCTAAAGGCGTAATAGGTATAATTCCGAACGAAAGCGCAGTTGGTGATTTGTCAAAATGTAGATGTCAATTGTCATTGTCAATTGTCAATGTCAATCGCCAAAACCCAAAAACTAAATCTGTCAAATGTGCGGTTGGCAAAGTGAAAGTGAATAAAAGTTTATTTAGTCTAATTTATTGGCATATACAATACAAATCATAATTTTAATATTTAAGTAGAAGTTTTTATTACTACTATAACTGACCAATCTATTATTTAGCTACTATGATACACAGCTTATTTATAATAAATCCTTCTGGGTGTGTATTTATTACTACGTTTTTGAATTAATTTATGGTGCACGTTAGTTTACAATGAGATTAGGTAATAATTTACGTGGTTTCTTCTTACTCGTCTTGTCTAAAATCTAGAACTTATAATTTTTCAGAGATGTATTTCTGGAGAAACATTGGCGAAGTGTTATTCCAAGATCCGTCTGTGATTACTATTTGGAAGCGCAGCGAGCGTCACCAAACGTAAGCATATTTCTAAATCATTCACTGGGTAATATAGGCAGTCATAAATAGATATTAAAGTCTTAAAAGCATTTTAATATTTTTGTTAGACTGTTAATGCGATAGTTGAGTGGCAGAAATCTTAGTTCATCATTATCAACCTATTAATCCCTCAAGCAACGTGAAACCAGACAATTGAAAACATATTGTTTTGCGACCGCCAGCTGTCTTATGGTCCTTGAAGGATTCACGTCCAATTGCTGTGCACTGGCACTTCCCACATGGAAGACAGCAAATGGGGAGATTATGTGTTATGTGTTCTAAATAATTGTAAAGTCACTAATTCCTTCCTGAGAATCTTACTTTATTTTAAGTAAAATATTTATTACGTAGTTGCCAGATTGATCAGATCAGTCTACAAAACTAATATTCATAAGTTTAGGTATAATTTTATTAACTTAGCAGATAAAGAAAGAAGATTGAAATATTAAAACTGATATGCAGATAAAATGTTATTGAATAATATTGATAAAAAAATGTATAAAAAAAATAAAATAAACTAAATATGATTTATTTCGGGTATCACCCATTAAAATAATAAAATTATAAAATTCCTTAGGTCTGTACTTACAATATTTTTAGGATGTGCCACCTGTACTTGCCGCCCCCCACCATTACCTCATTTCTATCCAAAGAGGTGGGGTAGCACTCGTAGCTGTATGCAAGCAGGAAGTGGCCCCTCTGTTTGTCATTGAATTCCTGCATAGAGTGGTTGATACATTCCAGGTAACAAGAGTTTTCTTATCTTTGCTTATTATTAATATATAATCTGTAATTTAATTTTACTCTCTAAAATACTAGCAACGCTTTGACACACACTACTAAGTAGCAATTGCTCAACAGTGGCATGCTTTCGTGCTAGTTATGAGCATGTCTATCTGTACCTTAACTTTTTAAGAAATTGACTTGTTTTTGAAAGGAATCTGAATGTTGTCATACAGAATAAGAGCCCTGGAATGGGAATTAAAACCCATGCATGACCTTTGGATTGCCGGTCCATTGCTCTAACCGCTAAGCTGCTGAGACTCCAGAAGATTCGTTGAATACCTTCTAGTAGTTGATTTACGCTGCAAGCCAGCGGTAATTTCTAGTAATATATGCAAAATTTCACTAATAAAGATATTTTTTGTAATTATATTGCAGGATTACTTCTCAGACTGCACAGAGACAATTATAAAAGAGAATTATGTTGTTGTGTATGAGGTAAAAATATTATAAATATTATAGTTTTTCTTATCTTTTTGTGGAAATGAAAAGCTGAGACTGTAGATACTAATTTTTACAATATTTTTGTTTCTAGCTACTTGATGAAATGTTAGATAATGGTTTCCCTCTGGCGACAGAGAGCAATATTTTGAAAGAATTAATTAAACCACCAAATATTTTGAGAACTATTGCGAACACAGTTACAGGAAAATCAAAGTGAGTATTTTATTTTATTTATGAGCTAATTTACAATGCTTGGATACTATAATTTCAATAAACAAAAAAGTTTTACCCAGTTCATTGAAAACATCTCTAGAAAGAATATGAATTCACAATTACAACACATTTATTAAATGGATGTAAATACAATATGACACTTACTACCATATTCAAAGACGTCAATAAACGGTAATGACTTTTCATTGTAAAACGTCTTTAATTGTGACGTCGTAAGCACTATTTTGGAACAGGATATTATGAGTACTATGTAGTGTTACTGCTAATTGAGGCCTCTGAGTACAGTAGTTAAACCCTCTTATTTTTAAAATGTAAAGCAAAATGTTGTTTAATTAAAACTGATGATTAATTTCAGTGTGTCTTCAATATTGCCGTCTGGTCAGTTGTCCAATGTTCCATGGCGTAGGACGGGTGTGAAGTATGCAAACAATGAAGCATACTTTGATGCTATTGAAGAAGTAGATGCTATCATAGATAAAAGTGGTGCTACCGTCTCGGCAGAAATTCAGGGATATGTAAGTTGCATGAACAAGCAGACAAACCTTTGTGTCTACTAGTAAAGTTGAGAGCAAATGCAAAGTGGTTTCCTTGCTATAATTTTATTATTGTTACCTTTTTAGATTGACTGCTGTATTAAATTAAGTGGGATGCCTGATCTGACGTTAACTTTTGTGAACCCTCGATTGTTTGATGGTGTTTCATTCCATCCGTGTGTGAGATTTAAACGTTGGGAGGTAAGAGATGTTCATCATATTTATTAATTTTTGTTAAGGGGGTCCTGCACGAAATTGTGAAAATTGACGTATTTTAAGTCACTGTACTATGCGCTGAATTATTTAAATACATTAAAAGAACTTATATAAGTTAGCCTGATCATTGCACAAGGTCATGGTTTTGTTGAAATTTGAAACAAATTCTTTAAACAATAACAAACGATACATAAATCTAATGACTCCTAAACAGATATTTATTCTACAACTTTCTTAATTTTACTCATGAAACAATAATTTTTACATGAGAATATTCTTCACCCACCTCCCCTTCTTTAAAATGTAAATTTTAATTTTTAACACAAGCGCGTGATGGTTTTGCACATTTCGCAGAATGAAAACATTGCTCAAATTAAATTACTGGCTCTGAAACTTCAAAGCAGAAATATTGTTCTAATTATATATCAATATGATTGATTTTGCTTTGAAGTTTATTACGAGACTTATGTCAGTTTTTGCGATAGCGCGGCACCCCCTTAATGTATAAATTTTTTTTTATATTTGAAATCAGTTCATTATGTCTGTATTTTCATTTCAGACAGAGCGAATATTGTCATTCATCAATATGATTGATTTTGCTTTGAAGTTTATTACGAGACTTATGTCAGTTTTTGCGATAGCGCGGCACCCCCTTAATGTATAAAATTTTTTTTATCTTTGAAATCAGTTCATTATGTCTGTATTTTCATTTCAGTCAGAGCGAATATTGTCATTCATCCCGCCTGATGGCAACTTCCGTTTAATGTCATACCACATTGGGTCGCAAAGTGTCGTAGCCATTCCAATTTACGTCCGACACAACCTGTCTCTCAGGTCTAATGGAGACCAGGGCCGACTAGACCTGACCGTTGGACCTAAGCAAACAATGGGAAGAACTTTAGAAAGTAAGAATATATGTGTAATGTATTATTTACGAACAAGCCTAAAGCCGGGTCTCCAGCGACACTGTTTTGTGTTTTCTAACACCTAACATCTAACAAAATATGAGAGTATAAGCCGGCTTAAGAGGGTTTACGCATTTCGGTTTCCCATACAAACTTCCAAGTCGAAATTTTTAAAAACCTATGAGCTAATTTTGATGAAACTTTGTATGCTAAAAAAAACCACAGGGATCTAAAAATAGTTTGTTGAAATCATTTTTAAAAAACGCTTATTTAAGTGAGTTATTGCGATTTTAAACTTTCTATAGTGGACTTTAAATCGCAATAACTCAGCTAAATAAACAACGTTTTTTAAAAATGTTTTCAACAAACTATTTAGATCCCTGTGTTTTACTTTAGCATGCAAAGTTTCATCAAAATTAGCTTATCGGTTTTTAAAAATTTCGACTAGGCAGTTTGTATGAGAAACCGAAATGCGTAAACCATATTAAGGCTCGTATTCCAAAACCAAACTAACCCAAATCTCTGCTTGAGTACAGTTAGAAAGGGATGGTGTTAATCATCGCATATATCGCCATCCCTTTCTAACCATACTCAAGCAGAGAGTTGAGTTTGGTTTTAGAATACAAGCCTTAATTTTCTTACTTTTGTATACATACGTAGATTTACGACTATTATCCTTGTAAAAATATGTAAACAATTGTAACTCTTAATACAATGGTATAAGAGTCAAAGTATATACATATTGATGCTAGTGATTGTACCTACCATAATGTATGATTGTCAAATAAAGATTTGGAATTTGAAAGGGTTAGTCAAAGACTAGGCAATGAGGACCGCAGAAGCAGTCCTCTACCATTGTCCACATTTCACAAAATAATAACAGCACATGTGCTTAGCACAGGTGGTGAGCCCATCGCCGCTCTATGCTGTTGGATGTGTGTGCAGTCTATAGTCCGTTAGTCGCCTTTTACGACACCCAAGGGAAGAGAGGGGGTGGATTAGTATTATTTCACCGCGACGCGTCACGGTTAAGCTTTATTTATTTTCCAAGCTTTTTAGTTTTTATTATAATATAATTTATACATTAATAATAGCTTATATAATTTATCATTAAAGCTATAACCGAAATAACGAATTTATTGCAATCGACATCTTCTCAGTTCCTTGGCCGCATCCACATCAGTCTTGTCTCGGTAGGGCTGCTCCATCATCGAAGCCGAATAACTTGGCTATTGGTTTGAATTTATGCCTTGTGCCGCGAATGCACATGCTAGTGGCACGTATTATAGAGATGATGATTCATGATCTTAGCCAGCTCTTCTCTTGCTTTTGTATATTTGTTATTATTCGTTATTACATATTTTATTCCATTTACAGATGTAGCATTAGAAATATGTATGCCAAAATGTGTTCTCAACTGCTCTCTAACGGCGAACCAAGGGAAGTACTCGTACGACCCTGTGAGCAAAGTGCTGCTGTGGGACATCGGACGCATAGAGCTGCCGAAGCTGCCCAACATTAGAGGATCTGTGAGTTAACGAACACTATATTTTAATTTTAACTTTATTTCCTTTGTATAAGATCGAAATCTGTTTACACCGTGTAACTTGGTTGCAAACGTTTATAGGCTGCAGAGTAAACGATTACCTCAGGACCTCATTACCTCATATGCTTTTAGTGGTATAAAAAACACGGGGTTAAGTTGAGTAAAATAATTATATTGGAGATGACCATAGTGACAGAGAAACCTAACTTGAAGCTGAAAGGAAATAAAAACATCCATACATATAATCACAACTATTATCCCCGAAGGGTTAGTCAGAGACAAGGTAATGTGGACAGCGAAAGCAATCCTCTGCCATAGTCCACTTTTCACCAAATAGCGACTGCACATGTGCTCAGCGTGACAAGTAGTGAGCCCATCGCCACTATAAGCTGTTGGATGTATGTGCAGTCTTTAATCCGTTAGTCGCCTTTTACGACACCTAAGGGAAGCGGGGGTGCTAGTATTTTTCACCGCTACGCAACACGGTTGAAATAAAAACAAGTAAAATAATAATAATAATGAATTATTCTTCTGTGTTAAGCAAGTACTTTGTGTTAAAGAGGGTTTGCGCATTTCGGTTTCCTATACAAACTTCCAAGTCGAAATTTTTAAAAACCAATAAACCAATTTTAATGAAACTTTGCATGCTAATTTAAAACACAGGGATCTAAATAGTTTGTTGAAAACATTGTTAACAAACGTTTATTTAGCTGGGTTATTGTGATTTAAAGTCCACTATAGAAAGTTTAAAAACGCAATAAGTCAATTAAATAAACGTTTTTTTGAAAATGTTTTTTACTTACTATTTAGATCCCTGTATTTTATACTCTAGCATGCTAAGTTTCATGAAATTAGTTCATTGGTTTTTAAAAATGTCGACATGGAAGTTTGTATGAAAAACCAAAATGCGTAAACCCTCTTAGTAAACAACATATCCCATTGCAGGTGTCAGTAGCGTCCGGCGCGGACACCAGCGGCGCCAACCCGAGCATCAATGTACACTTCACCATTCCTCAGCTCGCAGTAAGCGGTTTACGCGTCAGTAGACTCGATATGTACGGCGCGAAGTACAAGCCCTTCAAGGGCGTCAAGTATATCACTAAGGCGGGCAAGTTTCATGTCAGGATGTGATGGGAGGATGGACGGTGCTATCCGGATGCGGATTAGGATTGGCTGACTTTTGTGACCTTGAGGGCGCATTTTTATTAGTCGACAAGTCGGTCGTTAGTCCGAATGCGGGGAGGCCCCGCATTCGGACTAACCGAAGCTTCGATCAACAATACAACTAGATGTCAGGTCGGCGCTAAAAATATGTCTCGGTAAATAACCACCCACTTGAGAAGTGAGCGTTTATTTTCTCGCAAGGCAATAACAGGAAAAAGTACTTTATTTGTTGCCCCTTATGGTTGATTTCACCACTAAATGTTATTGACGTTTCTGTGACAGGAGTAATCATTTAGTTAAGAAAAAGTATTTATTCACGTGGACAGAATTTAGGTTTGACTTTGTTTATCTAGTTGGTATTGTTGATCGAAGAACCGAAGGTTTTATTTTTTACAACTGCCGATGGATCTTTAAAGGGATTCAAAAATAAAGAGAAGATCTTTTCGAATGTAAGTATAAAAAGCCTGCCCTGCCCTGTGGCAGGCGTTTCGAAAATCTTCCCGCACCCCGCATGCGGGCGATAACAACCAATGAAAATGCGCCCTTATGGTCTACCGCAGACTACGGATTGAATGAGGCTTCTGAGTTCTGAACTTAGGAGTATTACTGCTATCGGTTTATTCGTAGTCTGCGACGGCCCTATTTGCTGGCAGTGTCTGGATAGCGTATAATCTCAATTTATTATATTATTTTATTGTTGACACGTTTTGCACCCGTTATTTGTTAACAGCAGATTTCAATGTTACAATGTAATAAAGTAATACAATTACAGGAGTGTGGCATAGAGGCATTCCAGGTATTTATTTCTGGGGCCGCGTTTAATATCAAACTGCAATTGAAGGCAAACTGCAAATCATGGAACGTTGCTTGTTAAGTAAAGAATGTTATGCAAATTGGATGTTATGTACTTATCCACATTTAATATCGGGATTCAATTATAGTTTTACGTACACACTAGTGATGCCTGATATTATGCCATTTATCGATATATCGTATCTCAATGTAACTATGATCTGTATCGACAGATGATATCGTCGTATGACATATTGTATCGATATTAATAATATCCTGTCGTAATAAAACCAAAAAAAAAACACGAAACTGTCAAAATGTGTTGAGGAGCCACGGTAATCAAACAACTTAGACAAACTAAGCGCACATTATAAAATAGTAATATTCTCAAATCACTAAAGTACATTTTAGTTATAATTAAAACAAATGATCTTTTTCTAAAACCATTTATCCGCATCGTATTATAATGTGAGATTTTCTCAGTGAAAGTTTATCCATATCAAGTGTATCGATACTCGCATTGATATGTAAGTATCAGGCATCACTAGTACAAACTTATAATTAGAACAAATATTATTGTCGGGAATGTTACTGTTGTCATTTGAGTATAAATGCTTCTCACAAAGTGCGTAAATACTGCTAGCGCTAGCGCTCACGCTTTGTTTGACTATATAATACCGTCACAGTACAACACAAGCCGGCGTTATAGCGCGGCGGCAGGACGCAGCGCTATAGCGCTCTGACGCCCGCTAGGAATGCGTTCTGTTTGACGAAGCCTTAATACCCGTAATCGTACAACTTTTATTCACCATTCGATCACGTTAGCAGAATCTAGCATTTGTTTACGGAAATGGCAACTCGCTTTGTTGCTTCAATGCTATACAATTTTTTCCTGTAAATGGGTTTGCTCTTGATCCCAATCAAGCCCAGGGGCTTAGACAGGATCCACGATGGAGCGAGCTAACCCAGAAGGTGCCTATTCACTCTTGCTTTGAACATGGACGGGTTATAAGTACTGGGAAACACAGACGCAGAGAGGGAGTTCCACTCCTTTGCTGTGCGCAGTATAAAAGATGTTGAGTAGCGCGTTGTGCGACATTTAGGAATATCGACTGAGAAAGGATGGTAGCCCACATTGCGTCTAGATGTCCGATGGAGGAAGGGGGATGGCGGTATGAGCTCATGCAGCTCCAGAGCACACTCTCCGAAGTACAGTCTGTAAAAGAACGACATACAGGCAACTTTGCGGCGGTGAGAGGGTGTGAAACTTTCTCTTCACCAGTTCTTTGTCGTTAATTAGCCTTATAGCTCTGCGATGAATCGTGTCCAGTGCAGCTAGTTGGTAATTCCCTGAGCCGTCCCATAGGTGACTGCAATATTCCATGCAAGATCGGACTTGAGCTTTATAGAGAGTTTAAAGCTGTCCCGGCGTGAAATATCGCTTGACCTTATTTAGGACGCCCTGCTTTTTGGCTGCAGTTTGAGCCTTGGACACGACGCTGGTTCCGAAGTTGAGGTCTAAAGAGCACTCCATGCCCAGAAGGACGAGACTGTCGGTAACAGGCACAGATGTACCCTGGAAAGTAGGAGTCAGGTTAAAGGAACTCCTTTTATAGGTGAACAAACACGCTTGCGTTTTGGTGGCGTTGGAATTGACCAGGTTACTGTCACCCCACTGGCAGACGTGGCTTAACGTCTGGTTCGTTCGCTCACCCATGGCCTCTCTCATCAATATCACGACATCACCGCTATGTTTTGCATCCGAAAGGTATCTCTTTACGACAGTACTGTCATCATACCCAACAATTCCCGGTATCAACAGGTATGACCTGCTGGGAATTGTTTATTTAAAAATTAACAACAGGAAAAGCGTCGCAGAGAAAACAGACCCCTGGGGAACTCGGGCATAGCCACTGAGTTAGAGGAGCAGCCATCGATGACTACTCTGATCGACCGTTCCATCTGAAAATCAGCTATCTAACTACAGAAGTCAGTGGGGATACCATACGCAGGAAGCTTGCGCAGCAGACTTGCAAGCCAGACCCTGTCATAGCCTTCGAGGTGTCAAGTGATACGGCAAGTGCTTCACCGTGCATCTCGAAGGCCTCACCCCATTAGTGCGTCACATAAACTAGAAGATCCCCAGTCGAACGTCCTCGGCGAAGGCCATATTGACGGTCACTGAGGAGGTCATTAACTTCTAGGTATAGGTATGAGAGCACCTTACTGTTTAGAACTCTTTCCATGACCTTACAGAGTATGGAAGTGATGGCGATTGGTCGGTAGTTGCATGGGTCGGCATGAATCCCTTTTTGGGTACTGGCTGCACATTGGCAAGCTTCCAGCATTTCGGTACGGCTTTTGTCTCGAGAGAGAGAGGCGATACAAGCGTGTTAGCACAGGAGACAACTCAGGCGCACAATACCTTAGTACCCTTGCTGGTATGTCATCAGGACCACTGGCCTTGTTCATGTCCAGACTAAGTAGGGCTCTACGGACCTCTTTATTGTGGATTGTGACCTCCGGCATCGAAGAATCACAGCGAGGTAAGTTTGGTGGTTGTTGAGAGAGCCGGTGTCTAGACGCGAGTTCCTGTTGTTTCCACATAGCCATAGAAGTTTGTATTGTGTGATTGCCATTTGTACGGCAATGAACCTTACAAATGGTGTCACTGCAATTTACCATCTTCATAATCCCGATAATAATATTTTCTAATGTCCTATAATAGTTTAAATACATAGGTATAGGTACATTAATGTTTATCTTTTTTTCCTAAAAATCATTGTAGTGACCATGAAAGTTTAAAAGGTTTATCTTATTGAGTACGCTAAGTTAAATTTATATTTAAACATCTAAAATTGCATTATGTTAGTTCTCGTTTTTTACTGGTTTTGTAAAATGGATGTCATAGATTAAATTGTTATGGCCAATGATGTCGTAAAACTAAGTATCAATTTAAGCTGTAAATATTCTGTATTCTAAACAAGAGTCATATAAATATACGATTATTACGAATCTCCTTGTGTTTTATTAGTTAAGCCTAGATCTACAGGTTGTGTGGTAATAGATTTATAACGCCCTGCAACTGGCTGGGCCAGAAAACGTAGGATACTCCTTTAACTGCGGGTAGGTCATATCAAAAATAAAATAAAAAAAGAAAGTAAAACAGTAATACCATTTTAAAATTAACATTAACTAAGCAATGTTTTAAAATAATTGGCACGGTCTGCCTCGTACATTTTTTATACACCACAGGCTATCAAATACAGCCGTTTGATTTGGTTTGCATGAAAACGTTGCATACGATTTTTTTAATGTGGTTTTCTCAGTACCTTAGGGAACAAAAGAATATTGTTTGAGATAAAACAAATAACCATGAGTATTTGAAAAAAGGGGCTTAAAAAGTTCATTTGTAGAAATAATAAAAGAAAAAAGACGATATCTCGAAAATCGTGAAACTTTCATTAAACTAAAATTCCAGAATGCGGTAGGACATGATGTGACCTACCCGCAGTTAAAGGGATTATCTTTCGTTTTCTGGACACGCTGTATAGTGCAAAGTAAAACTAATTGACGATCTTCTGTTTTGAGTGGATTGTACAGGCTTTCATGGTGTCGCCATCTCTGAGGTCCCGGGTTCGATCCCCGGTCGGGTCAATTTAGAAATTATTGTTTTGCTAATAGTCTAAGATCCGAGTATAGAACGACCTTCACCGGGAAGGTTAATGGATGAAAAGTATTTTATATCAAATTTAATATGTTAAAAAATATATCGCGAGTGGGTTGGCTGAAAAATTTCAGTCCAGTACCTATAATGATCAATTTTCTAATTTTTTTTTTAACATTGCACTGGTTTTATGTATGTGTGTTTGTAATGAGATTATCTTTATATAAACATAAATTTTATTAATTCAACCAGACAGTTGCAAATTACTAATATTGATTTACCTGTTTACCCAATGTTATGATGGGAAAAAAATAGTCAACCTAACGTTTGCATATTCTATAGGCTTCATACTTTCGATTGGTACCTATGTAATTTATCTTTTATCCAAACCAGTGCAATGTTTAAAAAATATAATTTATAAATATTTAATTAATCATATACTTACTGGACTGAATTCAGCCAACCCACTCGCAATATATTTTTTAACAAATTAAATTTGATATAAAATACTTTTCATCCATTAACCGGCCCGGTGAAGGTCGTTGTATACTCAGATCCTCTACTATAAATTGTCTCGGGTCTGGGTGTTTTCTATTATGTATATTTGTGTATCCGTTGTCTAGTAACCATTTAACGAGTTTCATAACAAAGCTTCTCTTGGGTTAGATATTTGGTGTGAGTGTAGGAAAGATTTATTAGTTTATAGTTTTATAGTGTAGGATCATTTATACATCTAGTTCGAATTGTAATTGTAGTTTTGTACGAGGTGGAATACGAGGTGGTTTTGTATGAAATGGAATGTTTATAAACAAATTATGTTCAATTCTTAGTGCGTACATACCCTTAATTTTTATTCGTTTTAATGAAATTAAGGGTGAGTTCCACTGAACTGAACAACTTTCCCCAAGAAAAATTTCGGCCTTCCATACAAAACTGTCCGATCAGCTGACGACAATACCTCGTATGGGAGGTCGGAATTTTTTCGTCATTTTTAAACATAGGATTCTAGGGAAAAGTTGTTCAGTTTCATGGGTAGAACTCACCCTTAATTTCATTAAAAGGAATAAAAATTAAGGGTGTATAATTATAGTGTCACTCTGAACTCAGATTATTACTGTTTCCAGGGTAATTTTAAAGTTGCATTGACTTTAATTGAAATTGATCGAAGCAAAAACAATATTATGCCATTTAGCAAAACCAAAATCTAAAATTAGGTAACGTGCTGAACTAAGAATACGTACCAATATATAATGAGCTTTTAACAAAATTAAAAAGTCGTTTGAATCATAGGTACTTTTATTATAATTAAGTTAAAGCTATTTCACCTCAATCGTATTAATAAGAACTAGGTAGGTATAGTAAAGTTAGAAGATACATGATTAAGCCAACCCATCACTTGTAGCGATGACTTGATTTCAATGATTGTGCCACCCAGCTGTAGGACTGGTTACTTTATTAGAAAAATTACTCTACAAAGTTTTATCAGTTACAAGTTTGTGGGCAGCGAGCTCTCGCCTAAGGTTCTCGACCTCCGCTTCTACCCCACTGCTGCACAAAGCCGTCGTCTGCTTGTCCCTGAAGTACCTCTGGACCAATACTGACATGAGAGCCGAGTACTCTTTCTTCGTACTAGAATCTATTTCGCGCTCCTGAAAGTTTTAAAAATACATAATTTACTTAAAAAATTACAAACAAATATTGCAAAAAATACTGTACTTGTCTGTATTTCAACAAAGCTCCATGAGACGCAGCGGCACAGTAAATTAAAATATGTATGGAGTGGCACAGGGGCATAGTGACATAGAAGGTCAGCTTCAAGTGTATGTGCTCTCTCTATATAAGATGACTGCTAGAAACCGCAAGAAACTTCAAGGGCTGGTCAGGTCAAGTGTTTTAAACATGACAAAAATGGTCTCATTGCAGACTAACGTAGGTACTTATCGCCCAGCTGACGCGAACGGGTCAACAGACGGTCGGCCGGCTGGCCGGCCGTTGCCCTCGCGTTGTAAATACTTAATCGTTATTTTTACTTGTTTTTCATTTTATTTTTCTTATGTTATTGCTTTTAAATAAATTAGATACTCAAAGACTATCCAATTAAAATCCAAAAAAATGAATTATTTAATTAAAAATGTAAAATATATAATAAACACGAATTCCATTTTTGTCATGTTTTAAACACTTGACTTGACCAACCCTTGAAGTTTCTTGCAGTTTCTAGCAGTCACCTTATATACTTGAAGCCCGCCACCTTCTTCAGGTCATCGTACTAGCGCATTTGAGGGCTGCCTGGAGGCTGTTCTTCCCAGGGTCTCCACTCAACGAATGGAGAACAGTGTTATGTATAGTCACCCTAGCTGTGTGTAGCAGTTCACTAAAAGAATAACCAACCCCTCTCTTCCTTTGGGTGTCGTATAAAGGCTACTAACGGACTAAATACTGCATATACATCCAACAGCATAGAGCGGCGATGGGCTCACCACCTATAACGCTGAGCACATGCGCAGTTGTCATTTTGTAAAACGTATACTGTGGCAGTGGTCTGCTGCGGTCATCATTGCCTGGTTTCTGACAAACCCTTTGGGGATAAGAGTCGTGAATCACAGTCAAAGTCTAAGTCAAAATAAATTTATTCAATAGACTCAATAAATAAGTACTACTTTGAATCGTCCAAATCTTTTTTGACCTACCACCCATTCAGGACATCATTTTTTAACTGTGGCAAAAAACGGGCGCAAGAAACCACAGCGCACAGAAGCAACGACATTTACAAAAAAAATATATAAGTATATGTCGTTACCAGGTCATAAAATACAAAATATGAATTTGAATGTAAATAGTTTAATTAAAATGGTGCTTTATTTATTAATTATAGACAATCAGATATAGCTGTTGGAGTACTTGGAGCATTTCAGACCCAAGCTGTTTTGTCTACTGTGTAATCTGACTCTTTATAATAAGCTTTTTTATATAGCTTTTCTTTGATTTTGTTTTTAATTTTATCAAGATCTAATTTCTGAATATCATTTGGTGCTTTGTTGTATAATCGTACCTACACACAGACCCTTAAAAGAATTATTTATTTTATGGAGCCTAGTATAAGGTACTGCTAATTTGTTCTTACTTCTAGTGTTTTTTTATGAACATACATCAGATTTACATTTTTTTCTGAATCTATGTATGTACCTACTATAGGGGTCACCGTCGCATCACCAGTTTGCAGAAATTTTCGTATGAAGCGCACCGCCCGCCCGGGTACGTGCCCGTACCAATTATACGACGCGGTGTGCAAGGGATTTTGGCCTTTAGACTGGTAAAACAACGAAGTCCGCGATAGTACCTATATATATCATACTTACTACATAACAGCAATAGGACGGCGACCAGCGCGCGGTGACACCCTGCGGGGAGCCAAACTTCGCCCGCAGCCATTCCACCACGCTGCTCATGCCGGAAGTGGTGGGGATCAGGTTGAGCGGCGACGGCAGCGTCGTCTGCATCATGTAGTCTATGTACACCTGAAATGTTATACATAATGTACGTGAACAAAGGGATGGTGTTATGGACTAGGGTGGATGAAGAATCGATGATGGTGGAAGATACTGCGGAAGAGGAATGGATAGACTAGAGACGGCCCAATGCGAGCTGCAACGCAGCGTGGCTCTACCACTCACTGAGCTGAGTGGTTGAGCCCAATGCGTTGCAGCTCGCATTGGGCCGGCTCGCCCGGGGTAATTCCACCCTCTCACGAATATCCGGCGAGAAATAATGGCACTTGGTGCTGTTGTGTTTCGTCCGGCCAGTGAGAGTTCCGGAGGCCCCTTCCCTCCCCCCCTCACAATTCCTATTCCTTCCTTAACCCTATTCCTTTCTTAAAGGTCGACTACGCATTTGCGACTCCTCTGGTTTTGCGGGTGTCCATGGGCGGCGGTGATTGCTTTCCATCAGGTAACCCGCATGCTCGTTTGCCTCCTTCTTAAAAAAAAAGATGCTGAAGAGGAATTAGGCCGGCTCGTTCAGCGTAATACTACTGTCTCACGGATTTATCGGCGTGCAACAATGCACTCGTTGCTGTTGTGTTTAGTCCGATGAGTGAAAGAACTGGAGGCCAATCTCTCCCCTCCCCCCACAATTCCTACTCCGTCCTCAAAGGTCTCACTCCTTCCTCAAGGCCGGAAACGCATCTGAGACTCCTCTGGTTTTGGAGGTGTCCATGGGCGATGGTGATACTTTCTATCGGGCGAGTGTACTAGGTTGGGAGGACTTGGGTTCGGGAGAGGAAGCGGAAAAGAAAGTGTAAGTGAATAACTAAAGTATAAACCAAATTACGACAGATTAAACTACTTATACCTACTTTTTCTCTTTCACTCAATAACTTTTGAACACTATTTTTTAAACTGGCAAAATCATCGAAAAACGAATACCATAGTCATGGTCTTAATTTGAAATGATCCCCACATTGTTATGTTTTTATCAAAATGTTAATTGTTTAATGTTAAAGTACAATTTAATAGGAAAGAAATAGCAATTATGAAATTAAATAGGTAGACCTAAAACAAGAATAAGCAACTATTTAACCTTCGATGAGGATAAGGTTAACAGAATTTTAAAAAGTCAAAATTAAAAAACGGACACCATGTCAGCTGTGTCATGCATGATGGTTCTTACTCGATTAAACATTGATGAAAATATGATTCAGCGTTTTGTAATTTACTTTAGAGAAAGTTCGTTTCAAATCTCCGCGGTAGCAAAGACTAATAAAATAATTATGAAGATAATGCGATTTGACGTTCGTATCTAGAAGCACGACTTTTGCTTTCGATGCTTTGTAAGTGACCTCCAAATTATGACAAAGACTCAATCAAGAAAAGGATTAGAAGACTTAATTATAATTTATCTATTTTCTATTTGTATGTTATCATTACTTCTTGTCATTTCTTGTTAGTTTAGACGATTAGATTTTTCTAAAAACAAATACTAGCAGAAACAGTATTCTAGGTTTTAGAATTTACGACTTGTTAAAAAGATTCCTATTAGGAAATTTGAGGATAATGTGACCACTTTCATGGGCGTTTGGTGAGACGTTCTCGCCCTATAAAATATTACTATTATAAACAGGCAGACCGTTTCGGTTGTTATCTTATGATTTATGATAGTATTTTTGCAGCAAACCGTGCAGGTACTTTAATAAAGTATAGCACACAGCCCGTCCAAGTTGCAGGAAGAAAACAGCCGTGAGATAGCCCATAAATAATTGCGATATAAAATATAATGGTGCGGGGGAATCCGCTCGCCTTGTAAGTGGAAGTGCGTATTTGCCGTGTATGGACAGGCACAAATTACTTTATATGTCCTTCGCAATATCCTGCGCCTATAAAGTTTATTGGTCGTTTGTAACAGAACCCGGAATGAATTCCGAAACTCAGAAGAAAAACGAGGACTTTTTGATCCGTGTCCCCGACTGCCCGTTCGTCGCCGCCATTTAGTACACAAAACTTAAATTTTGGATTAAAAAACTTATCATACAATATGAGATTAAGGTCAGACCGCATTTGAGCGGCGCGGCGCGGCGCTGCCTGCGCTGCTCGTCGCTTCACAGCACCATCGCACTATAACTGCAGCAGCTCGCGTCAATCCTTATTCGCGTCTCGCTCGCGTGAGAGCAACGCGTCTCCGAATGTTGAAAGATGGGAGAATTTTGAGGATTTGTTAGTTGTGTCTTTGTTATGTGCAGAAGAAGAACGCAATAGAACATAAAAAAAGAAGACAATGGATTTCTGAGATACCTACTATAAGGTCGCGCTATGAAGAAGATGAATACCACTGTCGCTTCCTCGTCTAATTATAATGACTCTGCACGATTTCACACTTACTTCAGAATGTGTAAGACAAGATTTTTTGAACTATTCCATGTTAACAATACGATATCCTCACTAAGCGCAGTGCGCAGACTGACGCGACGCGCCGCTTGCTATATCGCACTAGCGTCGCTGCGCTGCGCGCCAGGCGCTGCGCGTCAAAATATTCTTTTGGAGGCAACAATGCTGCGACGCGCTGCGACGCGCAGCGACGCTCACTGCAGTGCCGCCCTAGTGCGACATACACCATACAAAATGACTAAAAGAATATTTTACTAAAAGATTATTTTGTTGCGCCGTGCCGTGCAGTGCAGTACCGAGCAGCGCCGCTCAAATGCGGTCCGACCTTTATTCCAGCTGAGCTGACCTATGGTAAATACATGCATACATATATATGCCCTATGTATGTAGATATGACATAAAATCACGACTATTATCCCTAAAAGGTTAGTCAGAAAGACTAGGCAATGAGGACAGCGAAAGCAGTCCTCTATCATAGTCCACTTTTTCACCAAATGGCGACTGCACATGTGCTCAGTGTGACAGGTGGTGAGTCCATCGCCACTCTATGCTGTTGAATGTATGAGCAGTCTTTAGTCTGTTAGTCGCCTTTTACGACACCCAAGGGAAGAGAGCGGGTGGTAGTATTATTTCACCGCATCGCGACACGGTTAATAGAGTAATGTAAATATGTAGTTAGTTAGATAAGACAACAAATAAGTCAAAATAATTACATACAATACGTCAAAATATAAATAAAACTACATAAATACTGATATAATAAATTAAATGAAAGTCCTGGCGATAGCAGTCACGGTCAAGACAGTGAAATAAAGAAATAGAACACTAACTTCAGTTCTTCCGAATGTCCACTCAATAGCCACATTGTCATTGACTTTCTGAAAGGTATTCGACATGGTTGCTATGAGCATGTTCAGTACAATAATCACGGAGATCACTTCAAAACCTGAAAATAATTTTACATTTAAACTAGAACTTACGCGTAAAGAACTACTTGTACAATTAACTTTTACAGAGTTTGCTTTTGAAAAAAAATATATGGTTCTGATTCAAAGTCAAAGTCAAATTATTTATTCAATGTAAACCTTTACAGGCACTTATTGACGTCAATACTAATAATAATAAAAAAAACAGTTAACTAACTTGTAGTTAAGGCTTAACAACTAATCTAACGAGCTATAGTCTGTACCAGACAAATGCGCATCGCTACCCCCAGTACCACAGCACGCCGAAACAGAATCGCGTCGAACCGAAATTTATGCCGTGGTCATAGAATTGTGTAAACAAACGTATCCTGGTACGAGACAAAAATAGCGAGATTTTAAACCAAGCAGAGATTTTTACATACTTACATATTACTCTGTCAAGAAAGTACCGGGAAAAGATCAAAAATACACAAAATGTTAGTTATTCATCCAAATTTATTTTATCGCCTTCAAAGTATGCTCCTTCAAAGTATGCTCCTTCAGAAACGATACACTTACGCCAACGAATAATCCAATAATCAAAACATTTTTAACGCATTTTCCGGAATTGAGTCCAGTTCTCGCCGCGAATTCTCCTTTATGTCTTCTAAGTACCGAATGAAAACGGGTGCCAAGAAGTGGTAATTTGAGTTTAGGAAAAATAAATAAGTCGGCTGGAGCCATATCTGGTTAATAAGGTGGTTGCTCGATGGTATTTGTACTCAACAAAAATTTTGGTCAAAAATTCGTTCACAATGATGGCCTTGTGCGAAGGCGCATTATCGTGGTGCAAAATCCAAGAATTTTCTTTCCACAAATTTGGCCTTTTTCGTTGAATTTACTCTCTTAACGCCGCATAACGCTTAAATAATATTTTTTATTTACTGTTTGACTTTCCGGCAAGAAATCCGAGTGCACAACACCGCGATAGTCAAAGAACAGTCAACATAACTTTGACTTTTGATCGACTTTGGCGTAGTTTTTTTGGTTTCGGTTCAGTCGGAAGGCGTACCTACACTACGAAGTTTGTTGACTAGTTTGCATGTCAAACTTGTAAACCCACGTTTCGTCACCAGTTACAATGCGTTGCATGAATGTTGGGTCGGAATTGCATTGATTTTTTGATTGATTGAATTCTAGCATGTCCTCAGCGACTCTTATGCGATTGAGTTTTTGGAGTAAATTCAGGTCTTTTGGAACTAGCCGAGCGGCAACATATTTCATACCCAAGTGATTATTTAAAATGGTACGGATCGACTCGTGAGACACAGAAAGTTCAGCGGCTATCACTCTCAAACTTGAATGAGGATTTTCAGTCACCATTTCCTTCACTTTTGCGATGTTAACTTCAGTTGAAGACGTTAATGGCCTACCAGAGCGAAGCAAATCTTCCATCACATCTCGACCGCTTTTGAATCAAAGTCAAAGTCAAATTATTTATTCAATGTAAACCTTTAGGTACAGGCACTTATTGACGTCAATACTAATAATAATAAAAAAACAGTTAACTAACTTATAGTTAAGACTTAATAACTAATCTAACGAGCTATTATAGTCTGTACCAGACAAATGCGCATTGCTACCCCCAGTACCACTGCACGCCGAAACAGAATCGCGTCGAACCGAAATATAAGCCGTGGTCATAGAATTGTGTAATATGATTTCCAATAATCGTATTGATACTGTGGTAAGTAATATAAATTGGAGAGTTTTTGAAGTAAAATAAAGTAGCGGCTGAAATGAGTTTTGGAAAACATTAGTACCTAACCAATAAGGTTGACATTTTTAATCATTCAAATATCTTTTTTTATAAAAACTTAAGCATAAAAAAACGTCAAAAATTAATAAACATAAACATGTGTGTTTTAAAATTGTTTCGTTTTTCGTCTTGGTAGTACAAGCACAGAATAACTAATACTACTACCGTACAGAAGGTTCACCCTCCAACGACCCCCACGCGAAACTGAAACCTATCTCGTGACCCGAGCGTTCATATTCCGATAAGCACAGCCGACTCGATATCGATTTGACGTCCGTCAGGAGCGCAGGGTTTACGCGCGCGCGTAGGGATTACGAGTTAAGAGGAAACACCACGCCGACGCGGCACCCAAAACTCCCACACAAAACACAGAAAAACGACGCCCCGCAGCCCCCTTCCAAAACCGGACCAACCCCCACCACCCCTTCAGCAACGGTTAAAGAAAGAGACCCTTCACGTCCGCATGCTTGATTCCTTTGCATTAAGTCATTTATTTAATAACCAGGAGCCTTCAAAATTAAGCGAAATCACTTCGTTTTAAGGCGTCTTCAGAAACATTAAGTAACTCGTTAAAAAAAAAACCAAACATACAGACACAGAAAACCTCCTCCCCCAACCGACGCTTAAATAAAATAAAATATTTCGTGGTCCCCTGTTTCCACCCCTGAAGGAGGAAACAGGGGACCACGAAACGCCGCTCCCCCGTGCCCCCCATGAGAATCCCGAACGCCACGCCGACGCAGTGTTTCCTCTCAAGGCTAGATAGATCGCGCTTTAAGTTTTTTCAAACCATCTGAGACATGAGACAAATAATGGTTTAAATTCTGGAAAAAAAAAAAACTATGTATTAGTTAAGGATCCAATCTATTCAAAGTCTCATTCAGTTACAAAATCCAATAAACATCACTCGATAAAAAAAATAAAATATATATATATATAAAAATATAAACTATCTGCATACTCGAAGAAATTGTTTTATAGTTCTCGCACATTCGCAAAGGCTCATAACTACGCTTACTGTTGGACAACGAATGGAAGGATATTTCTAAGGCAACATGAAAAAGCCGCTTATGTTTTGGTTCGTAATGAATCCCAACTTAAGGGACTGGAGGGCAGTGGTAATGCATGACTACATTTTTGTTATCTGTATCTTATATCTTTTTATATAAACATAATTCTGTTAGTTAAGTACAATATTTGTTACCAGCATAACACATATAAAATATACTTTCATTCCACCTATAACTTAATAATATCATACTTAACTATTCCAACAGTTATTTCTGTACACAGTTCAGTACATCTGATTCAAGGTTTTTTAAAATACAACATATTAAAAATTGCTATTACAATTTTTATACGTTTTTTAAAAGTTTACATGATTCCTGCACAAAAACGGTTTGCCCTTGTCACTAGTAACCTTTTCTGCCATTCTTTTTATGTAGTTTTTTTTTATCTATATAAATGGCTAATCATGACAGTATAGAAAATATTAGCGACAATATTGACCAACTCTCGGTCTCAGAATCTTATTCCTGTATTCCTGAACAGGCTAAAACATATATTACACATCCGGATAAATCATTGAAAGTTCTCTCGCAAAACATACGTTCAATTAATAGTAACTTCATTGGCTTTCAAACTTTAATCCATCGCATTCCTTTTGAATGTGATGTACTGGTTTTGACAGAGTGCTGGTTGCCATGTCTCAGCAATCACAACCTTCCATTAATGCAGGGTTATTCGGTGTTGTATACCACACAACATCGAAATCAGAGTGATGGTGTAGTCGTCTATCTAAAATCGAATATTGCCTACACCTCAGAAGAACTCAATTTCCAAAATTCAGCATCTTGTTTAAGCATTATAATAAATAATGACACTGTCATCTTATGTATTTATCGTTCACCCTCACATGATAATAATATCAATGAATTTTTTCATAGTCTCAATAATACTTTGTCCAAACTCTCACAATTCACTACGGTTATAATTACAGGGGACATTAACATAGACATTAATCCATCATCTCTTAATGCTCGTTCTCATGAATATCTGAATAACCTTGCATTCCACGGTTATCTTCCCACTCACACCTTGCCAACGAGAGAAAATAGTTGCTTGGACCATATTATATTACGAACTAATCGATCTTCTACCACGTTGGTTTTTCAAACAACTGTCACTGACCACGACTCAACTCTGTTTTGTTTAGACAACTATAAACACAAAATAAATCAACCAACTACCACCATAGATATTATTGATTATAATTCTTTAGATATAACATTCCGAAATTTAGATTTAAATCGTTTTCTCAATATCAATGATCCTAATTTAGCAACATCAGAACTAATACAAGTTATTTCAAAGGCTATAACTACTCACTCAAAAGCAAAAAAAGTTTCCAACAGGCAAAAAATACTTAAGCCTTGGATTACACCTGGCTTACTAAGATGCATTAAGAACCGAGACCGGATGCATAACAAATTAAGGAAGTCGCCTGATAACTTGATACTAAAGCTTACCTATACAAGATATCGAAATTTTTGCACTAAAATACTAAGAAAAGTCAAAAGGGAATATGATAAACAGGAAATTAACAAGGTTTCCAAGGATCCTAAACGTCTTTGGAATTCAATTAAGAGAATAACAAATTCCTTAAAGCTCAAGAAATCGCCAAATAAATTGTTAGATGTAAAACAATCACCTACGGGGTCATGTGACGCAATTAATAATTATTTCGTAAATATCGGAAAGGATCTTGCAAACAAATTACTTCTCAATCAGCACTATACCAGATACAATTAGTCAGGGCCATACTCCCTCTAGAAATTTATCTTCTTTCGTACTTGAACCAACTGATTGTGATGAAGTTCGTTCTACGATCCAGTGTTTGAGAGACGGTGTGGCGACGGGTTGGGATGGGATATCAACTACCATTCTCAAAAGATACTCAAATATTCTTGCCCCTGTTCTATGTCATATCTTTAACCAATGTTTCCAAACAGGTGTCTTTCTAACTTCATTTAAAAAGGCAATTATTCATCCTGTTTTCAAGGGTGGTGACGAAAAACTATTTAGCAATTACCGGCCGATTGCGGTTCTTAGTTCACTTTCTAAAGTACTCGAGCGCTTGATAAATAAGAGACTTGTCCATTATCTTGAACACTTTAAATTGATTTCCGACAATCAATTTGGTTTTAGGAAAAACAAGTCGACATCAGATGCGATTGACGAGCTTATAGAGTTCATTGTTGACCATCTTAACAAAAAGGATAAGGTGCTGACCATCTTCGTTGACCTTGCCAAGGCATTCGACACCGTTCCCATTCAAACTCTTTTACATAAACTTGAAGAAATCGGTGTCAGAGGAAATCAATTACATTTATTTGAGAGCTATCTCAGTAATCGCACTCAAATGGTAAAAATTGACAATTATTACAGTGATGAGTTATCTTTAGCGTATGGTATTCCTCAGGGAAGTATTCTTGGTCCAACCTTGTTTCTCGTTTTTATTAATGACCTCTGTAATCTTAGAATCTCTAATGGTAAAATTGTTTCCTTTGCGGACGATACTGCAATCTCATTTTTCGGTAACTCGTGGATTGATCTTCAAAACAAGGCTCAAAATGGTTTCAGTGTTGCATTTAACTGGTTTTCTTCCCACTTTCTGACCCTTAATGCTTCTAAAACTAATTTTATTACGTTCACCGCTAGTAGTGCCTCACAGCCGAAGATTCCACTTACTCTTCTGGCCCATTCCTGTCGGAACCAACCAGGCTATTTCTGTTCCTGTCCCGTACTTCAACCTACTGACAAGACCAAATATTTGGGAATTATATTGGATTCTAATCTAAACTTTAAAGCTCACATAGAACAACTGACAGCGCGAACCAGAAAAATGATCTATATATTTAAAATATTACGACACGTTGTTAATCACCATATTCTACGATCAGTTTACTACGCATTGGTTCAGTCTATCATTTCTTATGGCATCACATGTTGGGGAGGAGCAGCCAAAACCACTCTCAAACCTCTTGAAATCGCCCAACGTGCAGTTTTGAAAGTAGCTACTTTTAGACACCTGCTGTTTCCGACATCTGAACTGTATGCTGCCTGCAAGGTCCTAACTGTACGGCAAATTTTTGTTTTAAATGCTATTCTTAAACAACATCGAAATGCTCCCCTTGTCAATATCAATAAGCGTCGGAAAGACAAAATCTGTGCTATACCACATCCTAAATTTACATTCACGAAAAGATTTTCCTATTATTTGGCTCCATTACTTTATAACAAAATCAACGCTGAACTACATTTTAATGGTTTGTCGTATTTTGAGTGTAAGAATTCTGTTTTAAATTACTTGTTAAAAAAAACGTATAAAGAAACCGAACAGTTTGTAATGCCCTATACATCATAACATAAAGTCATACACAACACATCACATTACCTATTAAACATTTAAATTGTTAAATTAAATTGGGAAAATATATTTAAGGGATTATTTAGAGATAAATGACTTAAGTGTTGTAAAACTATAAAATTGTAAGAACTAAAATTAGGTAAATGTACTTACTTACATCGTAAAACTATAAAATTGCAAGAAATAAAATAAAGTCTATTTAGACTTTATTTATTTATATTATTAAATTTATAATAAGTGTAAAATTGTAAAGTTTAAATTACCATTGTATAAATTTGGAAGAAAAATTGGTGTAAATTGTGAAAGTATAGAACTGTAAAGAAGTAATTAACATTGTAACGTGAAATGTAACCACTCTAAAATCTTGCTAATGTCTCTCTCCTATTATTACTTTAATAATGTGTCAATTATTTAATGGGAATGGATGTCCTTCATACGGGTCATTTTTTGACCCAGTAAGGGCAACATTACACAATATTTATATTCATGTCATAAGTTCATTAATTTAACTGCCATATTACTTGTAAGATTTTATGTACAACCTTTGGCGATTATAAACTTTATTATTATTATTATTATTATATGTATATATATAAATAAATAAATAAAACCCAAAGTTACCCCTTTTTGTAATGTTTTTTCAATATTATGACTAAGCTACTGATAGATAGATAGATAGATAGATAAAAACTTTATTTACTGCTAAAAGACACACACATGTTGGTACACAAAAATCACAATAAAAAACATAGTACAAAAAAAAAGAAGATAATAAATATGTGTGTGTGTGCCGCAAAAGGGTGGCAGCTCATCGTCATATTCGCTAGCCGCGAATCGCTGGTTTTCAGCTACAACCGTGAGTGTAAACGCGAGTACGTTTACCAACGTTAGATAAAAAAAAATCAAAACTATAACTAAAAATTAAATACTAAATATTAAACTTAAATAACCTGTGATGATTGTGCCTATTTGCTTGCCTAAATTGCAGCTGAGATGAGATATACCTAATAAATAAGTGGTAGATAAATAAGTGGTAGATTTAGATCAATCACACTCAACCACACTCACATCACCATCAATCGAACCAGACCCGCACCGACGCCACGTCCCCAACCCAACCTCCACCACCCCCACCACTCCCCATCCCCGATCCTACGGGGGCAAACCAACATCGCGTCGCGTCGCGTCGGCCATATTCACTTCCGATCCAGCCTGCCTACGCGACACGACGCGACACCGGTTCACCCCCACAGGACCGAGGACAAAAAATGACGAGGGTAGCAGAAGCCAGGCTAGGGACGCAGCATCGGCACAAGTCCAACTCGATCGACAGTGATGCGAATGCAACCGAATACGACCGATCCAAATCCACCAAATAAGATATAAAATTATTTTAAAATATAATATATATACATGCATACATATATATACACACATACAATACATTCATACACACTATACACATATATAGATACGATACTGATACTTTACATTTAATTTTTGTACTCAACGAAAGACAAATAATTCGCAGATAAATTAGCAGAGAATCCTGTATATAAAGTCTATAAATATAGGCAATAAAACCTATAAAACGCGCCGCTTCACTGTTATACCCGTCCCGTACCGTCGTACCATCGAGAGAGCGAGAGAGAAGCCGCGAGAGAGAAATACCTGGCCTTAAGCGATGAACGTCAGGACTGAGGAGCCACCCCTAATTTTTAAAGGAAAATCATACCATCAATTAGTAGTATAAAAAATAATTTTGTAGGACAAATTCTGGAATTTGTAGTATAATACTTTCTAAGGTACATCAATATAAAGCTGGCTCCTCAATCCATACAGTATGGATTGAGGAGCCACCCTAGAACTCGGAAAGTAATGAAGTTACATTTTTGAAAATTTAGTATGTTTTAGTAGGTATTTTGTAGGTTATCTACAAAAAATTTCAGTGCGGTACTGCCGAAATTAAATAAACTACAATAGTTTTGTTGTGGCTCCTCAGCCCGTATACAAAAGCGTGAATTCCTATGAAATTGATCCACATATTAATATATTCGAACTAATGGACAATTAGTAGTATGTATGCTTGAATTTGTAGTATAGAAATAAAATAGCAAGATTAAGTAAATTAGCTAAAAAAACTTATTTCATCTGGCTCCTCAATCCAGACACTTGCATTTAAATAATTGACTGTATCTACCTAACTATAGAAGATAATCAAAAGCTTTATATGCCAATATTTAGTAGAAATTTCTACTAAATATCTATGTACAAAATAACATTGTACAATTTGGTCAAAGGAAGTTATAATGATTATTCGATTTTCCATACAATTCACTAAGGGTGACCATGTTATATGAATGAAAACAGGACAAATTGTTATATTATTTATAACATTATAATTGTTAAGATCATAATATATATTTTGTTAAAACTTAATGTAAATAACAATTTGTCCTGATGGACTGTTGTAATCACATCATGTTCCATTTATTCAGTAATGTAATTTGTTAAGGGTTTAAAACGTTAAACTTTTATCAGATCCTATTTCTGATCTGATGAGAGATATATAAGATCTGAATCTGAGAAATAAAATGCATTGTTTGAATAAAATTACAGCCTAATTAATGTAAACAAATATCTAAAAGATACTTCGCACCTATTAAATTATGTTGAAACATTATAAAAGGAATTAATGTAAAACTTTCATCATGCCCTATCTACTACATCTGCCATTTTGTAATACTTTACATGCACTGGCATCAAGAACTTTTGAGCCGAACCTTATAAATAAAAAAGTCTAATCGATACATTTTACTATTCATTCTTATAAAAGTAATTTTGAGGGTTAAAGTTACTCGCGTCTGTAGGTTTACCCCTGAGACCCTACACGTGACCCCTGGGTGGTGCTAAATGAGTGACACTGACTGAGTGGTAGAGTCATGCTGCGTTGCAGCACGCATTGGGCTGGCAAGCCCGGCGTAATACCTCTCACGAAAATTCGGCGTGAAACGTGTGCACTTGGTGCTGTTGTGTTTCATCCGGCCAGTGAGGATTCCAGAGGCCTCTCCCCCACCCCCTCTTCCCAATTCCTATTCCTTCCTTAAACCTATTCCTCCCTTAAAGGCCGGCAACGCGTCTGCGATTCCTCTGGTTTTGCGGGTGTCCATGGGCGGCGGTGATTACTCTCCATCAGGTGACCCGACTGCTCGTTTGCCTCCCTCTTTTATGAAAAAAATTAATAAAAAACAAATTATAACTTACTCTTGACATATGAGCAGTCGCTATTTGGTGAAAAATGGACTATGGTAGAGAGTCCTCTACCATAGTTTATCCTCTACCTAAAGCAGTCGCTTTTGCTGTCCTAATTGCCTAGTCTCTGACTAACCCTTCGGGAATAATAGTCGTAATTATATGTATGCTTGTATATAAGTTCCTTGGTTTTAACACTTTGCATCGTTCAATCACTTTTCTGATCTTGTATGTTAGACAACTATAATTAATACACAAAAAAAACTTATGCTGGATTTACACGGAGCCAATATTTGAGACAATCCAATAAGCCAGTCCAATATTGGCATCGTGTAAATAGAGACAGTCCACTACATTGGATTGTCCTCAAGGCATTTTTGCTTAGCATTGGCATTGGCTTATTGGACTGGCTTAGTGGATTGTCTCAAGTATTGGCTTCGTGTAAATCCAGCATTACTGTTTGCGCCTCACGCTTTATTATCACTATCAGTGTATGCGTTCTGGTAAAATAATTAAATTACATAACTGTTGTGTTCAAAATTGTTTAAAAAGGAATCAAAGTTAGACTTGTTTACGTCATTTCCTATCTATCTGTTATTTTGTAATATTTTACGGCACTGGCATCAAAGATTATTGAGCCAAACCTCATGCATAAATAAAATAATCTAATGAATTACACGTTTTATTCTTTGAAATCAAAGAAAAAAGTTAAAGTTCGAAAGTAATGAAATAAGTTGTCACTTATATTACAGCCTTTATTAGACAAAAAATGCTAATGATGCGTAACACACATTACGTATAACGTTATATTAAGACAGTATGAGATCGATCTCTTTGCTTTTCCAATATCTAAAAATATAATAACCTCTCGAGTGTCGGCGGGAATACCGGCATTCCCCCAAAAAAAAAGTACCGTTGAGTGTCGGCGGAAATGCCGGGTGTCCCGCCAGTGACAAGGTCTATTGTTAATTTTTTATTACCTTTAACTTATTTTAACCAATAAGAGTGTTTGACATCGTTCGATTCTGTGTTCTATGCGCTTGAATACTAAATTATGATTGGCTATCGTGTTCATAGAAAATGTGTGAGTATTGGTCGTTAAAAACAAATAGTGACGCATTTGTGAACAAAATTGTGTTGTGTCAGTCAATTAAAAGTATTAAATGTCAAATTAAACTTAAATTGTTTTGATGTTATTTTCTTGAACTTTTATCTCTTGTTACAAGGTGTAAAAATATTCGAAACGTAAGTGTTCGCGAAAACGACAAACAGTTTTGTGTAGTGCCAGTGCAATTGCTTCTAAACAAGATCTTTAGATGATTTATCGTAAGCGAATTACAAGTAATAAATATCAAATTAAACAGAAAGATGTATAGATTGCTTTGATGTGATTTTCTTGAACTTTTATCCCTTGTTACATAGTGTAAAAATATTTGAAACGTAAGTGTTCGCGACAATGACAAACAGCTTTGGAATAAAAATGGCGTTTTGAGCTGTATTATAATTCTATAGTTTTGTTTACAAATGCGTATGGTGCAAAGTGTTGAATGTTGTATGATGATAAGTGTATAAGCTTGGTGTGTAACTAAAAATAATGTGATTTAGTGCAACTTTTACATAATTTCTGAATCGTCAAAGTTTGTGTATTAAAGAATTTTTGACCGTTGGTAAAATAAAATGCCATAAAATGCAGTAAAAAGGGTATGTATTTGTTATTACTTAATTTTAATGGTTAAACAATGTTTCTAGGTTTCTAAAAATGTAAAAATCATAAAAAAACGGACGAGAATCATGGGTTATCTAAGCAAAATAGGTCCGGTCACGCGTCGACACTCTACGGTATCCGAGCATTTTGAAGCGCGACATCTGAGACGTTAAAGTAGTCGTTTTAAACACGTACGTTTAAAATATTCTCATGAAGTGTTAAGTTAAAATAACGCAATGAACTTTCCTTAAAGCGTGTACCAGACTGTTGTAAACCGAAGTTTTCAACAGCGGTTTACAACAGTGTGGACAGATGTTTGTAACGAAATTTCGGTTGACCTTTCCACGACCATGGTTTGCGGTAACGTTTTAAAAACTTGCTGCGATCCCTCTGGCGGGCGGTCCGCTGTGTGGACGTTGTTGTAAGCCACGTAAGCAGTGTTGCCACTGCCTCTAACAAATTACAAATACCACCGCTATCTTCAACCTACATACAACTTGGTTACTGAAAAAAGCCAAATTCATTTATATTAATGTACGTACAATAAAGATACAAAATTATTATTAATCAAGTGGATCAAATTTTGTTTAATTACACTATTTAAGTATATTAAAGAAGGGATGCCAATAGCGCTATTTAAATAAGTAGATTTATTGCTTATGTACGTAAAAATTAAAGGATTTATGATTCTGGAAGAAAGAATTAAAATGATAACAACAGTTTTACAGAAATAAGTCCTGAAAAATTTTACGATAGTTAAACATCCTGCTGCAGGTAGCCTAAATACTCTTAAAAATGCTAAAAAAAACAGGATCCTGCTAAAAATGGCAACACTGCTTGTAACGCACAAAAAGCGTGTACCAGAATGTTGTAAACAAGCCTCCCCACCAGGTCACCTTGGCGGAAGCTGGTTTACAACCGCCGTTGTATTCCGTCCACACTTGTTGAAAACAAGGCTTTCACTTAGTTTACAACTGCCGTTGATGTTTTCCGTCACAAGTATGTTTGATTTCACAGCTAGCGGCTGTACAACTATCATTTGTTGACAGATATTGCCAGATGATAATGAATTACTGATTAAAAATTAAAAAAGTAGATATACAACTTAAGCATAAAACGCCGGGTCTCCTTTAGTTGCAAACAACTGTCCACACTGTTATAAACCGCTGTTGAAAACTTCGGTTTACAACAGTCTGGTAGGTATACCCGCATAATACTCGGCTCTAGCGTAATGTTGCCAACTCGAAGATTTAAACATGAAAGTGATTTCGACTTTTTTATGTCTATTTTAACTCGAAGATTTAAACATGAAAGTGATTTCGACTTTTTTATATTATACCAACATTTTCACTCCTTTCTATTAAAGGTTCATTAAAATCGTAAGTTGTACTTCAAAATATTATTAAAATGTTAAATTAATTGTAGGTAGTTCCTTTAAAAGATAAAGTTTTTCTACAGTTTTAAAAATGACTCCAATTTTCTATATTTTGTCTTGGCATTTTGATAATGTTCCATGAAAACTTAATTAGTTGGTACAAACACATACTAATATATAATCACGACTATTATCCCCGAAAGGTTAGACAAAGACTAGGCAATAAGGACAGCAAATTAAAGCAGTCCTTTACCATAGTCCACTTTTCAATAAATAGCGAGTGCTGATGTGTTTAGCGTGACAGGTGATGAGCCTATCGCCGTTCTATGCTGTTGAATGTATGTATGTGCAGTCTTTAGTCCGAAAGTTGCCTTTTACGTCACCCAAGAGCGTGGTGGTATTCTATCACCACTACGCGACACAGTTCATTTACGTCAGCTCAGCAACAACAACGATATAGCACTCTTTCCACGCAATCTTTAGTTTACATCCTATGATGCTAATAGTTCCGGTTTTCTTATTTTTATATTTACTTTGTTAATTAGTTAGTTTTATATTACTACAATAGCATTTAATATAGGTAGGTACTTACTATAACTAATCAAAAGGTCGAGGTTGAGAATTCAATCAAAACCACAAAAACATGTATGGTTTATTAGTAGTGATCGAAAGCTAGATAAAGTGTTACATTTTTCTTAAGAATTTTTAGAATGTAAACCTGTTTGCGTGATTTAGGAATCAACAAATAAATAAAAGAGCCATCTATGATTCTTTACTAGAACTAAGTTAGTTTCATGACAATTTGTACAATAATATTCTGTTTATGTTTTGTATAAACTTAAACAAATGCTATGTAACCACAATTGTGATAAATTGCATTTCTGGTCGTGTTCAAAAACTAGAGTATGAAGAGTTGTAGGTATTCATTTTAATAATCAATTGTATCAGCAGTCGGAAATACCCCATGAGTATCATCAACAACCTTACACGTCCCACTGCTGGGAACAGGCTTTCCCACGCAGGCCCAATGCGGGTTAGTGTCTCATTTACTTTAAGTTAACGTACGCATAACATTATATTATTTAAATAAATAAATAAAATAATTAATTAATAAACGTACGCGTAACGTTTTGTACATACGAAGCAAAACATACAATACGCTACCTTAATACGGGTACTTAACCATATTTTTATTCTCTTTGCCATTGCCATTCTCTTTGCGGTGTCGATATGGTCACCCTATATAGTGAATTGTATGGAATATCGAATAATCATCATAACTTCCTTTGACCAAATTGTACAATGTTATTTTGTACACAGATATTTAGTAGAAATTTCTACTAAATATTGGCATATAAAGCTTTTGATTATCTTTTATAGTTAGGTAGTTACAGACAATTATTTAAATGCAAGTGTCTGGATTGAGGAGCCAGGTGAAATGTGTCTTTTTAGCTAATTTACTTAATTTTGCTATTTTATTTCTATACTACAAATTCAAGCATACATACTACTAATTGTCCATTAGTTCGAATATATTAATATATGGATCAATTTCATAGGAATTCACGCTTTTGTATACGGGCTGAGGAGCCACAACAAAACTATTGTAGTTTATTTAATTTCGGCAGTACCGCACTAAAATTTTTTGTAGATAACCTACAAAATACCTACTAAAACATACTAAATTTTCATAAATGTAACTTCATTACTTTCCTAGTTCTAGTGTGGCTCCTCAATCCATACTGTATGGATTGAGGAGCCAGCTTTATATTGATGTACCTTAGAAAGTATTATACTACAAATTCCAGATTTTGTCCTACAAAATTATTTTTTATACTACTAATTGATGGTATGATTTTTCTTTAAAAACTAGGGGTGGCTCCTCAATCCTGACGTTCATCTTAAGCGACGACGCGCGACGTGGAGCGTGAGAGCCGAGCGGCAACCTTTACTGTCATACGCCTAGGCGGCCTTCCTGGGAGGCACGCCGGCCGAACGTACCTAAACTGCAGCACCCCACTGGTACAAATTAGGTAAATGACCCTTCATGCACATCTAGCTGGCACAGACCATAACCTACTCTACCTACCTAATCTACCTACCTAACCAATCTACCACCAGTTCGGATTTTGGGAGAGCCTTCGACCTAGAAGAGCTGGCAAGAAACTCAGGAGGCCTTACTTTTTTCTCCCTCTAAGTAACAATGTTACTTTACAGTGTCATAGATCTAATTAAGTAGGTACAAATTATTAAACATAATTAAGTACAATTTGTACGCATCAATAAAATTAATAATAACTAAACTAAATAATTTCAACAATTCATAATAATTGAATGAAAGAATAGTTAATAATAGACTAAAAATACTAATAATAAACACTAGTACAGAGTAGACTTATTTCCATGCATTTTTGTCTGCAACATAGTCATTGATCTTATAATAAGCTTTCGCAATTAACACACGTTTAATGTGCGTTTTGAATTTGTTGTCTGTTAATGCAGTGATGTCGTCAGGTATTTTGTTATAAAAACGAATTGAGTTGCATATAAAAGATTTACTACTTTTGCTAAGTCTGAACTTCGGAGCACACAGTTTGTTCCTATTCCTTGTGTTATATCCGTGAACCTCATTGTTTCTGGTATAAAGGTGTAGAATTTTACGAGCGTACATAATATTTACAAATATGTACAAGGACGGTAAAGTAATGATATCTATATCTTTAAATAATTCCTTCAACGAATCACGTGCTACTGATATATAAACCAAACTGCTCTTTTCTGGAGAATGAAAATTCTACTAACGTCTGCTGCCGTTCCCCATAGTAGTAATCCATATGACATAACGCTATGGAAATAAGCAAAATAAACCAGCCTAGCAGTAGACTGATTTGTAATTTTTCTTATATTTTTAACAGCAAAAGCAGCCGAACTGAGCCTCTTTGCCAGACCCTCGATATGAGAACTGTAATTTACACCCACTGTAATTTAGAGTCTATCCTAATACCAAGAAAAGACGTTTCATTAACAATTTCTAACGTTTCCGAATCTAATTCAATATTTAAATGACTGAGCCGTGTATTAGGTGGAGAAAATTTAAGAAATTTAGTTTTATTAGCATTCAGTGCCAAGTTATTAACAGAAAACCATTGTGATACTTTGTTAAGTGTTTCGTTAATTTTTCCTTCTCCAATCTTTGGGTCTTTCCTATCTAAAGAAAATATTAAAGAAGTGTCGTCAGCGAATAACGCTATTAACGCTATTTCCGACATTTCCTTAACTATGAATGGTGTTATGTGGTAACTATGAATGACCTTCCGTCATTAAGATAAACAAGAAACAGAAAGGGACCGAGAATAGATCCCTGGGGTACCCCCATTTTGACTATCGAACCTCCTGATACTACATTATTTATACCTACTTTCTGACTTCTATTGTGCAGATAAGATTTTATTAATTTTAGTGCATTACCACGAACGCCATATTGAAATAATTTACCAACTAAAGTTGAATGATCAACACAATCAAAGGCTTTAGAGAGGTCGCAGAAAATACCTACTGTATCCTGCGAAGATTCCCAAGTGTCAAGTATGTTTTTGACCAGTTTTGCTCCAGCATCTATAGTTGACCGTCCTTTCGTGAAACCAAACTGATCACTGTGTAAAATTTTATTCATTCTAAAGTGTGCATTCATTTGCGTATAGATTATAGATTCGAAAATTTTACTAAGTGCCGGAAGAACAGATACCGGTCTATAGTTAGCAGCGTTAAATTTATCACCTGATTTATAAATGGGAGTTACTTTACTATTTTTCATTAAATCTGGAAATGAACCTACTTCGATACATTTATTAAATATTCCTGCTAAAAACGGTGCGATTACTTCTATAATAGGCTCCAAAACTGTCACAGAGAGACCCCATAAATCTTCCGTTCTTTTCTTATTCAAGCTTTTGTACGTTTTTATTATGTCTAAATATGTTATATCTCTAAAATTAAAGATCGGTACTTTTTTATTAAAATTAAGTTTTAATAAACTTTGTGCTACAGTAGAGGACGATTCTAAATGTCTAGTTGTTTCAATAGGTATATTGGCAAAAAAGGAATCAAAAATGTCAGCAACTTTAAGATTATCTTTAATAAGCTCATCATTCAACTTAAGCAGAAAGCCTGACTCATTTTTACTCACTTTGCCAGTCTCTGAATTGATAATTTTCCAAGTAGTCTTGACTTTATCTTTAGACTTTATAATTTTGTTGCTAATAAATTTAGACTTTGCAATAAAACATACATTTTTAAATATTTTGGAATATCGTCTAACATAATCATGAAAAGCTGGATTAGAATTAAAAGATTTCTTGTCATACAGATCATAAATTCTTTAGTAATCACACCAAATAATTTATTGTAATATTTATTTGGTTCATTAACATTGCCATCAAATAACGAGAGTCTCTCAATAATTTTATCTTTAAATATTGCAGATCTACTACAAGTTAAGGGCCTATAAGTAATTACTTTATTTTTCGACAATTTTTCCTTGCAAAATAACTCTATCTTTTGAGCTTTATGGTCAGAGGGTACCCCATTTATCAGTTCCTTGCTTTTGATTTTACAATTTACAAAAATATTATCAATACATGTCTCTGATTGAGGTGTAATTCGAGTTGGCTCATTGAAAACATAATCTAAGTCATAACATTTTAGCAATGAAATAAAGTTTTCCTTATCCCCAGACTCAGCAAGTAAATCTATGTTAAAATCTCCACATACAACAATGGATTTATTGCAGGCAAATATCTTGTCAAGTAAATTTTCTAATATTCTAATGAAAGACATAAAATTGCCTGAAGGCGGTCGATAAATACATACTATAAGAAAAGCGTCTATCTCTGCACTAGCTATCTCGCAAACGCGTTCAACGGAATAACTTACTATATCTTTTCGTTCTTTACATTTAATGGAGTCTTTGACCAGAATTATGCAACCGCCCCCCATAGCAGAGTTTCTGTTGAACACACTAGCGACTTTACAATCATTTACTGAAAAGCACATAGTTTCCGATTTCAACCAGGTTTCGGTTAAACATAATATGTCCACATTATATTTGTCTAGCATTAATTCAACATGTAATATTTTGCCAGAGAAGCGATTTACATTTTGGTGAACTAAAGTAAAATTATTATTACACTTCTCTTTAGTCAACCTTACATTCCTAAAAAAGAGTTTGCCTCAGTGCCTTTAGTGGTACTACTATTGGTCACTGTCTTGTCATTGCATTCTATGTTGATATTATTTGCTAATAGAGTAGCTATATTATGTTTACATCGTCTAGACAGATACATATTATCTTTAGTCAAGAAAAAGTTTTTAATAAATAAATTGCTATCAAATAGCTGGAAGTCACCACTGTGACGACTGATCATGTGATGTAACATATTGTTAAGTTTATAAATTTTATTATTTTGATTGTCATTCAATGACTTTGAATATGGAAACGTACACCATGTTAGTTTCTTACAGTCTATCTGGCTTAATCTCGTAAAGCTGTCAACAATATGTTTTGTTTGCAAGGCTAAACTGTCCCCTACAAGCAGAACTATTGAAGTATTACTGTTTACAATGCTTTGTACCACTCATAAGCACGTGTTTTTGATAAAGTCGATTCACCGTAAGCCTTCTGTAACATTTTCAGTGACTCCGAACACGAAATTCCATTGGCGACGCAAAATTTAAGACAAACTCCTTGTTTGATGTATTTAAATTAACTCCTTGACGACCTCCTTGGTCGAGTGGTTTGTACACCGGTTTTCATGGTGTCGCCATCTTTGGGGTCCCGGGTTCGATCCCCGGTCGGGTCAATTTAGAAATGATTGTTATTCTAAATTGTCTCGGGTCTGGGTGTTTTCTATGTATAACAAGTATGTATTTAAGTATTTTATGTATGTTTATCCGTTGTCTAGTAACCATTTAACGAGTTTCATAACGAAGCTTCTCTTGGGCTAGATAATTGGTGTGAGTGTAGGAGAGTTTATTATTTATTATTATTATTTAAACAACAGATGCAACTCAAACTCCGCGCCAAAATGGATAACAGTTGTGCCAATCTAACAACAAAAAAAAAAACAAAAAATTGAATTTGGAATCATAAACAAATCATCCGTTCCCAAAACTTTTTGACAGAGTGTACATTACGCCTGCTTCCCAGAGGGTTAGGCAGAGACCACAGCTTTCCATCTGCAACGATCCTGACTAGAGTTGCCACCTTTTTTTTAGGACGAATAAAGTATTTTTTTCATTTTGTTAGAACAAAAAAAAGTACATAGATTAAAAAAAGTATTCATTTATTTGTCCTTAAAAACGTATTTTTTGTTGCTCTTTGCAACATTTAACAAATATTTGTCTTACGTAAATAGTTTTACGTAAATAGAGTATTTTAGCGTATTTTATTGGTGTCGTAGATTATAAAGTACGCCTACCTACATGAAAAAGAGGACAATACCTAGTTACTCTATTTTAGAGTACGGGTGGCAACCCTAATCCTGACACACATCCTTTGCTTCACTTACTCTCATGACGTTCTTCATACATATAATTTTTTTTTTACATACATGTGTGTATGTAGTTTTATACTAAAAATAAGGAGGCGGGGAAGTTGGGCGGACAGCCCCCACGACCCAATCATCCGCGTCCCGCTAGACAAGGTGGTATGTACTGTGTATTTCTATACTAAGCTTTTGGCAATAAACATTTGTAACGGAACACAAAGATTTAAAAATGCTTGCTACTTATAAAAAGTTACACTTTAAACGTTTCAAAAACTCACAGCCAAAGCAGAAGTATCCAATAAGCTCGGTGTACCCGTGTCGGTTCTCTTGGAATTTGTCGAAGCTCTGCGAGGACTTGGTGTTGGTGAGCACCACGTCGGCACTCTCCAAGGGCGCCATGCAGAACAGCCCCCAGAACAAGGTCTTCAGAGTGTCTACCAGGCTCGTGAACGACGATACCTGTAGAGAATATACATAGGTAATATTCACGACTGTTATGACGAGTGACGAGACGATATATAATAACGAGCCTTTCGTATCGGAAAGACATTTAAGTAAAACGTCCTATGAGCAGAATGACCTAAAAGCAAAAAGACCTGTGAGCAGCTCGTCCTATTAGCAACATGACCTATTAGCAAATGGACCTAAATAGTCGTAATATCTAATGGACATGATAGCTAAACGACCTTAAATAGGCAAGTACACTCGATAATACAAATAAATAATGCATTGAAAATAATAATAAGTCACTCTAATATACAACAAAAAGAATCATATTCGATGATTACTAGTGAGGTGATTTTTTAAAATTCTTACTATTGACAGACTAAAGGTTAAATTTATTATGTATGTTTGTATGTTAGAGTGACGTATTATTTTCAATAAATTATTGACATAGTTGGCCATGCGCCCTCCTTACTCGACCTTCTGCTGACGAGTCGCCCAGCTGGATACCGGGTGGAGATTCGAGCTCCTTTAGGTTCCTCGGATCACTGCTTGATATTCAGCACAGTGCCCTTGGCATCGCGCCTGCCAACAGCGGTTTCGAAACGCCAGATTTGGCACTACGCGTCGGCAGACTGGGACGGTATGCGGGAGTATTTTGCATCCGTCCCTTGGAGGCAGCGCTGCTTTAGTGGGAAGGACCCGACCGCTAGCGCCACTGCCGTTGCTGATGAGATAGTATTAGGAATGGAATACTATATTCCACACTCCTATATCATCAGCAAAGGCAGACGCAACCGCTGGTTCAATCGCGAGTGTGCCAGCGCTGTTGAGAGCAAACAGACGGCATACCGCGCTTGGATCAGAGGTAAAGCTCACGGGGATCCCGAAACTCGCTCGCTAAAAGCAGCCTATAATAATGCCACCAAGTCGTGTACGAGGGCCTACATTAGAGCGGATGCCCAGCGCGTTGCACGAGTAGGCCAAGAACTCCTGACGCATCCTACGGGCAGCCGTAGCTACTGGCGTCTGGCCAAAGCCATGCAATCCAACTTCTGCCAACCCTCGCTGCCACCACTGAGATTTCTTGACGGAACTTTAGCTCACAAGCCGCAGGAAAAGGTCGATCTCCTGGCCAAACTCTTTGCGGCTAACTCCCGGATCGATGACTGTGATGCACAGCCACCCTCAATTCCTCACTGTGGCCACACAATGTCTGTTATTAAAATCAGGCAGTGTGATGTCCGTGCGGAACTGCAGTCAATCGATGTCCGGAAAGCTAACGGTCCTGATGGCATCCCAGCAATAGTCCTGAAAATGTGTGCAGCGGAGTTGTCCCCTGTGTTAACGCGTCTGTACCGTCTCTCGCTCTCTTCGGGTTGTGTGCCGGAATCTTGGAGAGAAGCTAATGTGCAACCGATCCCTAAAAAAGAAGATCGGTCAGATCCGACTAATTACCACCCTATAGCCGTAACTTCAGTGATGTGTAAGATCCTAGAACGAATATTAAACAAACAGCTTGTTCGATACCTAGAAGATCACTCCCTAATTCACGATCGTCAATATGGGTTCCGGCCAAAACGGTCAACAGGTGATCTTCTAGCGTACGTCACACATCTCTGGGGTGAGGCTATTGACAAGCGCGGCGAGTCACTGGCAGTTAGCCTTGACATAGCCAAGGCTTTTGATCGGGTCTGGCACAAAGCTCTTCTCTCCAAGCTCCCGGCATACGGTTTGCCCGCTCAGTTCTGTACCTGGATTGCTAGCTTCCTGCATGAGCGTAGAATCCGTGTCCTTTCGGATGGATGCGCTTCGCGGTTCATGTCAGTGAACGCTGGTGTTCCCCAAGGGTCCGTTCTATCCCCCACGCTGTTCCTTCTGCATATCAATGACATGCTTCCTCTTGGAAACATTCATTGCTATGCAGATGATAGCACAGTGCATGGGGGATATAACGGGCACCCAACGGCTGGGCGGGTAGACACCGAAATGAAGCGAGCAAATCTTGTCATTTAGGTCGATCGGGTGTTGTACCTCATTTCTAAATGGGGCTCCGATAATCTGGTGGAGTTCAATGCCAAGAAAACACAGGTGTGCGCGTTCACAGCGAAAAAGTCGCCATTCCTTCCTCTTCCCTCTCTTCAGGGTACATCTCTAAGCCTGCAGAGCAGTATTAACATGCTCGGTATGGATATCCGCTGCGATCTGAACCAAAAGGACTACATCGAAACCGTGATTAAAAATGCCTCACGTAAACTCGGTGTCCTGAACAAGGTGCGACGATTCTTCACGCCTGATCAGTTGTGTCTATTATACAAGACACAGGTGCGGTCTTGCGTGGAGTATTGCTCTCACCTTTGGGACGGCTCCGCAAAGTACCTTCTCGATGCCTTGGACAGATTGCAGCGCCGCGCTGTGCGCATTATCGGCAATGCGGAGGTCACTAAAACTCTCGAGCCTTTGCAATTGCGTAGAGATATTGCGTCACTCAGCGTCTTTTACCGTTTATACCATGGCGAGTGCTCTGAAGAACTCTTTGACCTCATCCCTCCTTCTCCCTTCCTCCATAGGAGTACGCGTGCTGCTCTCCGGAGTCACCAATTTACAGTCTCTAACATTCCATCACGCACAAAGAAATTTGGTGACTCGTTTCTTTGCCGCACTTCCAAAAGATGGAATAGTCTGCCAGCACACGTATTCCCTCCTACCTATGACATAGGATCCTTCAAACGAGGCGTGAAGAAGCACTTTGTGGGCCGGCTGAGTGAGGATAGCTGATGCTACGTCTCTTACGCTGCACCAGTTGTCCTCGCGCCTGGACCTCATTTCCACTTAACATCAGGTGGAGTAAGGTCATTTGCCGGGCTTAGTATATAAAAAAAAATATATTTGTGTTATCGAGTGTAATTGCCTATTTAAGGACTTTTAGCTATCATGTCCTTATGATATTAGGACCATTTGCTATTAGGTCATGTTGCTAATAGGACGAGCTGCTCACAAGTCTTTTTGCTTTTAGGACAGTGTGCTCATAGGACGTTTTACTTAAATGTCCTTCCGATACGAAAGGATAACGAGGACCGCAAAAGTAGTCCACTGCCACAGTCCAGTCCAGGAGAATATACATATTATCACGACTATCGGTAGTTCTTTTGGTGAGCCGCTACATTACGGCTTTAAGTCACGACCAATAATAAATTAAATTAAATTAAACTTGATTACGCTCACACCAATTGTTATACTTCGTGCTTCGTAAAGCACGTTAAGCCGTTGGTCCCGGTTGTTGTCGTAAGATGACAGTCGTTAAAACCCACCAACCCGCATTGGGCCAGCGTGGTGGGTTATGGCCCAATATCCCCACGTGCTATTGTCCACGTGGGAGGCCTGTGCCCAGTAGTGGGATGTTAATAGGCTGATGATGATGACACCAATGATCTAGACCAAGATGAGTATTCTTTTGAAACTCGTTAACATGGTAAGATAACGGATAAATATACACAAACATAAAGACACACCCAGACCTAAAAAACAAATTAGAAAAACATATTTCTCTAAAATGACCAGGCCGGGAATTGTACCCGGGATCTCAGAGATGGCGCGACGCCACACCCGGCGTGCTAACCACTCGACCACGGGGGTCATAATCGAAATATCGAGTCGTAAATTTTTTTCATCCGTGAAGAGAATTTTCCGGTGGCCACCGTCTGCGTGTCTCTCTCTGCTACAACTTCTTGGCTCTCACGATTCTCTGTGGTATCCCACTCCATGTTTACACAGCTATGTGTTAGATCGAAATGAATAGTATAAAACCTACTTAAAATACCCTCATTTAAGTTGGAACAGAACTTATGGCAAGACTAGAGGTATATGACAGTATCAAATACGGTACCTAGTGAAAAGTACTTTCCAATAGTTTTATCGTCCCGACCGTAAACAGCATTGGCAGTGTGCTCACGGTCAGAGAGGTCTAAGTAAGTACAAAGATTTATTTGTATCCGGTGATGGGATGACAGCCGCCCATAGATAAATCTCAATTATAGATTGGTGTAGGTACCTATAGATTTTGTTTGTAGCGAAAGTGTGGCGGCAATTCTTTTAACTTACATTAACATATTCATGTGTGTTGGAATTTGAATAATGTGATACTTGCTAAAAAGTCGAAATAAGCGAAAAATACTTATATCACTCAAAAAAAAGTGTTATTATTTTAATATTCATCATCATCATCATCAGCCTATAAACGTCCCACTGCTGGGCACAAGCCTCCCACGTGGACAACAGCACGTGGGGATATTGGGCCATAATAACCCACCACGCTGGCCCAATGCGGGTTGGTGGGTTTTAACGACTGTTATCTTACGACAACAACCGGGACCAACGGCTTAACGTGTCTTTCGAAGCACGGAGGAGCTCGAGATGTTTTTAATTTGGTCACCCATCCAACGACCCGGCATTACGAAAGTTACTTAGCGGGCAAGATCGCAAGCTGAACGCGCTAGCCGCTGCGCCATCGAGCTCCTCAATTTGAATGGTCAATCAATGAATATTAAAATTGATTTATTACTTAACTTTAATAAATCTAACTTTACAGATTCATTTATAATAATTAAAACAAGAATACGATTAATATTTTCTTTTTTGATCTGCTGATCTTAAAAGTCTGAGTCTGATATAAGTAAGGCGCAAGACATTGAAAAGTTATATAATATTATTTCCATGTTTCTATTAGGTATATGTGTTACCGGCAATCTGTATAATTTAGGTATTCTATACAATACCTGGAGCGTCCAGGCAATGTATGCAATATTAAGCATATTATTGTCCATTACATACTTTACCTAGGTAATGTATAAAATTCCTAGGGATTGTATAGAGTACCTGCTGGTCTACCGGCAATGTGTAAAATAAATAGATTTTGGTCTATATCTCACAATAAAATGACAATGAAAACAACTTTATTAAAATTAACAATTAGGGTGCTTTTAAAAATATTCTTTATTAAAAAGGTATTTATTTAATTTTAAGTTACTAGGGCCTATGCAAGAAAATATTAGACATTTAAGACATGAAAACTTTTTAGTCATAAGTAATAAACTTTTATATAAAATCAATAAATAATTCTTGTAAATACTCTTCAAAAAAGCATATAAGTAGTATCTTTCTATTAGGTAATACTTACAGTAAAATCACATTAAAAATATAGTGTAACTAAAAATTGCAAGAAAATATTAGATATTTAAGACATGAAAACTTTTTAGTCATAATAAACTTTTATATACTCAATAAATAATTCTTGTAAATACTCTTCAAAAAAGCACATAAGTAGGTAGTATCTTTCTATTAGGTACTAGAATAAAATCACATTAAAAATATAGTGCAACTATAAATTCTTCTGTCTATAAGTAACACAATGTAATCTGCTTACAAGTACTTAGGTAAGTACGTAATAAGCATAAAAAACTTAAGGAACAAAACGTTTCTGTAAGAATAATACCTAAGTAGGTATTGCCTTTTCACACATTACCGGATGCGCATTCGGTATTGTTTAAAATACCTAGGCAAAGTATAAAATAAATATATTTTTTACATTACCTACATGTTTTAGGTATTCTGTACATTGCCTAGGTATTGTATAGAATACCGGATTATAGATTATAGATTACAGATTGCCGGTAACATATGCGTTTGTTTGTAATATCACCTGTACAGTTTTCACACCAAATTCATCCTCGTAAACCATGCCATCGTAGTATTGGTAGAGGCGAGCGAGTCCCGCGGCGAAAGCGCTTATGATGATCGCGAACACTATTATGTACTTGTAGATGTCAAGCGTCATTTTTCCCAGAGAGACCTGAAGAAAATTATAAAGTAAGTTCAAGAAATTATTTGAATCATATCTGGTATCAGGCCATCATTGAACGAATTTGTTGTAACTTTTATTCAACATCGGATTAAATAGAGTAAAGACCTATCTATTATGCCTTTCACCTTCATGAATACTTCGACAAATTATAAATAATTATTAGGTTGTAAAAACAAAAGTTAAACCGGTGTGTGGCAGATGGAAAATAAGTAAGTAGTTAACATAAAACTATTTAGCGAATAATAATTAACTACTAAACTAACAACACGGTAAATTATGAGGATACATTTCTAGAAAGCAATTGAAAACTTGAATCCGCATGTTGTTAGATTTATGTTAAAAATATAAGAGAAATTAATTGCGTCGATTTCAACATTTTCGCGTAAATTTTATTCGGAAGTCGATAATAATCAGAAGGGGGCGGTCCAGCTGTCAATCTGTTTGATGTATAAAGCTTAATGAAAAGCACATATCATCAGAAAAGAGAGGTAACATTTATTTTAAATATTATAATTTTTATAGCAGTAGTATGCTAGTTAGATAGGAGGTAATAATACTAATAATACATTTATATCAGCAAGCTTAAAAAGTTATAATACTTTTATTGGAACATCATCATCATTTTATAAAAGAAGAGTAGTGGTAATGCAGAATAGAAGAATTAGAATAGAATAAAGGAGAATAGGTAAAAGAACCGTGTCGCATAGCGGTGTAAGAATACTACATACTACTACACTCCCTATCTTCCCTTCGGTGTCGTAAAAGGCGACTAACGGACTAAAGACTGCACTGCACATACATCCAACAGCATAAAGCGGCGATGGGCTCACCACTTGTCGCGCTGAGCACATGTGCAGTCGCTATTTGGTGAAAAGTGGACTATGGTAGAGGACTGCTTTTGCTGCCATCATTGCATAGTCTCTGACTAACCCTTTGAGGATAATAGTCGTGATTATACTTATTTAAGTATGTATGTAGGTAAAAGAGAAAAAATAGAGAGATGGAAAATAAATAGAGAGAAGGGGAATAAGGAGATGACTGCTCTTAAATACTCACGTCTAGAATGAAAACAGCAGCAGACTAATCAAACCTATTTCCCGTTGTGTACATTTAAATCGTACAACGGCCGACGACGCATCGAATTTTACGTAGGCACAATGCAAAGTTGCGCGGGCGCATGCTCCGCTCCGCTCTAACGAGGGCATTCTCAGCCGCCGCCGCATTGAAATGCTAATGTGCATACCTGCAGTGGCCCTAGATGGTAGTTCAGCTGACACAAGAACATGAGTCGGAAATAGGCGAATATTGTGGCGAGGCAGAACGTGCCCTCCGCGAGCAGCGTCGGGTCGTGTTGGTCCCAATATTTGCGCTCTGCGAAAGCAAATGAGGTTGCTGAATTATGTTCGGATGTTTGTATACCGACAGATACAGTCTGTTATGTCTTAACAAAGAAAGAGTTATTGAGGTTGTGGTGTGTTGGTTGATATAATAATTTGGGGTAAAGCCATTACTGGTAAGATACTATTTAAAATGAAGCACAACAGTCCGTGAGGACCTCTAGCGCTGCTGTCGGTGTGGTTCTGAATGCCCCGGTAATCGCCAGGCATACTGTTCTCTGTAGTTTGCTCAGAGCATTCTTACAGTTCTTCAGCTTGGTACTAGGCCACCAGACGATGCTGCCGTATGTGAGAATCGGCTGCACTATCATCATGTAGATCCACCTTATGATTTTGGGGTTGAGTCCCCACATTTTGCCATAAGTGGACCGGCATATACCAAAGACCCTTATAGGCCTTCACGACAGTCGTGTCCATGTTCAGGTGTGTTCCTTATCTAGTGTTATACCTAGATATTTCACTTCTCTGGACCAAGGAAGCTGGGTGCCAAAAAGCGTTAGGTTTCCCAGTTTCGTTAAGTTTTTCATTCTCGTAAAGGAGATGTCTGGCGTTTTTCCCGGGTTTACAGATAGATGATTGGTACTCGCCGTGAGGAGCTCGATGGCGCAGCGGCTAGCGCGTTCGGCTTGCGATCTTGCTCTCTAAGCAACTTTCGTAATGCCGGGTCGCTGGATGGGTGACCAAATTTAAAAACATCTCGAGCTCCTCCGTGCTTCGGAAGGCACGTTAAGCCGTTGGTCCCGGTTGTTGTCGTAAGATGGCAGTCGTTATAAACCCACCAACCCGCATTGTGCCAGCGTGGTGGGTTATGGCCCAATATCCCCACGTGCTATTGTCCACGTGGGAGGCCTGTGCCCAGCAGTGGGACGTTTATAGGCTGATGATGATGATGATGATGATGATTGGTATTACACCAACCTTCCAGCAAACCCAGGGCACGTTGCATTAGCTCCGATACCGTGGAGGGAAATTTCCCACTGACCGTGATAACTAGACCATCAGCATAACCAACCGTAAAGAATGGTCCATGGTTCAGCTTTGCTATGATTGAATCAACCACATGGCTCCGTAGCAAAGGAGAGAGAACCCCCTTGGCGTGCACCCTCTAGTTGTCTGAGCAAGTAAGCTATTCCCTAGTAGTTCCGAGTAGATGATTTACCCTTTAACATGCATTCAATCCATTTGCAGATTGCGGTTGTGGCACGCCCTGATCCCATCCCATCCCATCCCATCCATACGTACCCAAGTCATATTCCGAGTTGGAAACCACGACTGCAGCAGCGATCCACAAGGCGAACGTGATGCCAAACATCGCCAGCATGATCACCTCCGCCCAGTTCCACATGGCCGTGAAATACCTGTGAGGGCCTTGCATCACGCACATGCGGATGGCGGACCACGTGTACCCGCACACGTACAGAATCAAGGCAGCCTCCGCTCCTAATGAGAAAGTATGAGAAACACAATATATTATAAATATATTTATATATATAATTTTTTAAGGTTTACGCGAATAAATAATTTTTACGGATAAACTCGCGTTTATTAACTACATTAAGGGTTGATTTTTTAATCCTCGGATAAAACTTATTCGTCTGATAAAGTATAACACGATCAAACTAAAATGTCACCTGTAAAGAAAGAAAAGACATGATTATGACAATATATTTTTACCTAAAGCATAAACTAATCGCTTCATTTGTTTGGCTCGTTCCCATGCACCCAAAGGCCCATTGTTTTCGAAAAATGAAAGTTCATACATCGGTTCCCACTGCACCCAAACGAAATTGAAGGTTCAACAAAAACGTTCCCAGTGCATCCAAAAGCTGTCTGTACTGACAGAAGCTTCAGTTTGCGACCTAATTAAGGTCGATTTTTAAAAAGAATTTGCGGTAAGATGGAATAAGCAAGATGTTGTAGAGGCGTGTCTTGTATAGTCACTGGACTGACGTTTAAAAAGGAAAACTTAATAAATAAAAGACAAATAATTAATTTAAAATTGTTTATTAATCATCAGGTTATTATTATTAATTACAGACAATAATTATCACAGGTAATCAACTCTAAATTATCACAGTTTGGTGTTCATTAGGAACACAGACATGTGGTCTGTGATTAAAAACTAATCTAAAGACTAAATAGTAAAAAATAATGCAGATCTTTTATTATCACAGATAATCAACTATAAATCATCACAGCTTGATGCTCATTAGAAGCTAATCTTAAACTAATCGTAATTGTTTATAATATTGTTTTTAAATATACAAATTTGTATAATTTTAAACCATAAATAAGTCTGAATAAAGTATATGTACTTATATAAAAAAACAGCACCAATTGCCATTATTTGTGAGAGGGTGGTATTGTAACTTTTCAAATCGTAATAAGATAATTTTCTTACTACGTGTTTTTTAAGAAACTAATTAAGTACAATAATAGTATTCATTACATGAAAAACACGCACAACATTATTTAATAACACGATATTGAATTTCTGTTCTAAATTTTTACAACATTTTGAATTTACTTTTCAATTTTATTGTTGTTGACGGCTATTTGCATGTACGCACGATATTATAATTTTATATTTAATTTACATTTCTAAATAAATGTTTGTAAAAAATATTTAGACACTTCTAGACGACAATGTAGTTCTGTGACAAAAATAAAATGGAGACCCTTAGCCCCTTCGTACACAAGGCTACGCAAATCTTCGATACTCGACGATTTAAGTCTCCAAGCGACTACCGCCATACAAACCCATTGAGGTTTGTACACGAGTCGCGTCGCCGACATTTGTCCCGCGACTGCAATTTGTATGGCGGTAGTCGCTTGGAGACTAAAATCGAGTATCGAAGATTTGCGTAGCCTTGTGTACGAAGGGGCTTAAAGTCCCCCCGATTTATCGCATGTTGATTCAATCATAGATTCCTTTTTAAAGTTTGCTGTTTGGAAACCAATTCGGGATTATGACGACCGTACCCAGAGCTATTTATTTTTAACATAAAGATTATTTGTTATATTCCCTACTCTTGGTTTTTATCTCATCTTATGGCAAGTGGCTATAAAGTCATAAAAGCGCACTTTACCCGGACTAATGCTAAGGAACTATCGATCCCACCATAATTCTTACCTCTAAAAACAATGCTATCAGCGTGACCATGGTTATATTTATTTCCTGTTTTTGTATGAATAACAGAAAATACAATATGTAACCATCAATCAATTTACTGTCCAGAAAGTCTAGCCGCAAGACCACAGAGGCAGAGGTAAAGTTTACTGCTAATTATTGAAAAAGGCTCAAGAAAAACAACATTGAATTTTTAAGTAAGAGATAGATCAGTTATTCCCATTTTTAAGTAAAACCAGTTATTAAAGGCACCACTTCATTACCAGACACAACCAGTCCTTCATTAGTGGTTAAGCTAGTTTCATATTACAATTATTATTATTTTCAACAAATAAGAACATTCATTATACCTAGTAACCATTTCGCGTGGTGTTTTTTTTTTTCGATTGTACCTTCTTCACTTTTGGGTGCATTGGGAACTGATTTGTTTACTAAATAAATATTAAATAAAACTCTTGGGTGCAGTGGGAATAGATTTTTAGATGCATGGGAATTAGGACTGATTATAAAAGCTGTTTTTGGTTACTGTTCATAATAATAATAGCGTACAGCGGTGACGCCGCGGTGGAGAGTGGTACAGCCGGCCGGCCCAATATCGCAAGGTACTAGATTCATTTTAAACTGAGGATTTTTTTCTCTAGGATATCTATGGACATAACTAGTAACATAAGTTCTTGCTCTCATACTGCTGTCGCTCTCCTCGAGTCAAGTGCTGATAAGTGCGGTGACAGTTTTAGTTTTAGACATAACTACACTATAACTACTATAGTGTGATGTCTTATGGCTTACTGATATGGGGCTCCACTGCTAATATTGACGATTATTTATTCTACAGAAAAGGGCAGTCCGCGCCATATACAACCTCAAGTCAAGAGAGAGACTCACTCAAAGAAATGTTTAAATAAATTGATATATTAGCTATTGCATCGCAATTTATTTTTGAAAACCTTTTGTAAGTATGTCAATAAGTATGAAAAGACATTTGTTAAAGATTGTGATCTTCATAACTTAAACACTCGTAGGAAAAATAAGCTTGCCGTCCCTTTAGACTTCATTCAGGTGGCCCTTTCTCGGGTAAATGTGTAACGTTTTATAACAAACTTCCACTAAATATTACTGAAATACCTTTTCATACATTTAAAGCCCATGTTAAAAAAACCCTCATGAGTAAAGGTTATTATAAAGTGGAAGGTTATGTAAATGACAAATATGTATGGACATACAATAAAATAAAATAAAAATAAAATAAGTTACGTTTTGTATTTAATATATAGGTACCTATTCAAAATTATGTATTTATGTATTTTATTATACATATAATTATCTTTATATTGTATCATCTTTATATTGTATCCATATTTATGTGTTTTATATATTAGTGAAATACCTAGCTTATAAGGTTGAATAATGTATGTCTCCTCTTACTTAACTTTTTTACAAATATATGTAAAATCCGTTATTTGCTGTATGTTTCTAGAAAATTAGATTAAGAGCTGTGGATTTTGAAATAAATCAAAATAAAAAAAAAATAAAAAAAAAATTGGTTGCCTGTAAAGTCGGTATACGGGCGAAAGTTTTACGTGACAACGACTTTGAGTGGTAAAATAATTTTAATGTGAATATTCATTCGTATAGTAGGAAGAAGGATGAAATAATAGTAACAATTTAAAACATTTATTTAAACAAAGAATTATATTTAAAACATAGTTGAGTGGGAGAGAGACGCAAGGCATTCGGCGGGCCTCTCTCTCGTTCGGTGACTCATCGTAACGTTACCGAGCGTTACACTTTTTCATAAGTGACTCCCAGCCGCAACCTAATTTAAGACGTTGTCACGTCAAAAATAAATAGTGCATATACGAGCATAACATATTAGTAATTTGTATACTGTATAATTTGGTAACGACATATTGTTTTGTAAATGTCGTTACTTCTATCTATATATATAAAAATGAAACCCGTTTTCCGTTGTCACGATAACATGAAAACGGCTTGACCGATTTGGCTGTTTTTTTTTTGTTGTGTTCGTTATTGTCAGGAGAAGGTTCTTATGAAAGAAAAAATTAAAATAAATTCTTTTTTTTAAAAGTGTTTTTGCAATATTCCTAATTACGACAGGACAACGTCTGTCGGGTCAGCTAGTATTATTATAAATCTGTGGAGTTTCTTGCGCCCGTTCTTCTCCACAGCTAAAAGACTTCCTGAATGGGTGGGGTGGGTGGGCGGGTGCCCATCAATCCAAATAAATTTAGACGATTCAATATGCTTATTTTAAGTTTATTGAATAAAGAAATTTTGAACTTGAACTTGAACTTGAACTTGAATTCTAGGTCGAGCAAAGTGTATTTCGGTAGGCCGGGATTGTGGTCATCAACCCGCATTTTAGCCCAATATCCAGTAGTAACTTGATTTCAATGATGCAGACATTTGTCCAACAGTGTACATAGGCTATTACCACTATTACTTTAAATACTTTATACGTAAGGGCAACCGTCCGATCCTGTAAGCGCAGCTTCATTAGAAGCGACGACGCCGACGCTGTGAAGGGTGTTGCGTCTATTTCATTAAAATAACAGGCGTTTGTTATCAGACAGTAAGACGGTACTAGAAGGTTCTAGCAAGTTATTGCGACACGATTCTAAAATACTCAGCGATTATCGTGACTTTTCCGACGGTAAATTCTAATTAATTCTGTTTTTGCTATAGTATATGTTTGCTTCTTGGTCCATCCTTCCCGTTAAAGGTAGAGATCGACATGATTATCGTGAAAGAGATGTAGCCCTGAAAGTACCATGGTCTACTTTTTATCCCATGAAAAATAGTTCGTAACATAAATATCTACGACAAAATAAGGTCACTGATGACAGAAATAAGCCTATATTTCAGTTTCAATTTCAATGGCCTTTCAGTTATCCGGCGAAAGGAAATGTTATAAGGAATGGTAAGTTTAATGTATACCTTCTATGTTTACTAAAATAATGAGATTCGAATAAAACAATTTACATGTTCATATTCTGCGAGGTAATATTCATATTCAAGTAGGCATATCTTATCCTGCCTTGGGAAAAATGCGTAATGAAAGCTCTTTACGACTGCATCTTATGACATTCCAACTGTATCGTCTACTATTGCAAATGTCCTTAAAAAATAGGAGGTAGTACTACTACTTACTATCAAATGGACCGATAGCCAGTTTATCCGCCCTACATTATAAAAAAATACTACAACACTATTCATTATTACAAGTTATTTAAAATTAAAATTATTGGACAGTTATTGTCGTACGAACCTTCAGATGGACTCTAATTAAATACAGCCTGCGGGTAGATACACAATCACTGCTATTTAGTTAAAACGGATGGAGATTCAATCAATTCACCTTGATGTTTCGCAATTCTGTTGGCATCTCATGTAGAAGTCTAATTAAATTGCAAATTAATCAGCGTGTAACTATCAAAACATATTGATTGAAATTTTCTAATTCCAACTAATTCGACAAACATTCGACCCGGTTGTGGCGGAGAAATTCGCCATTCGTACGGATTCTGGCTCAAAAAGTTCGCTACTGGTACGTTCGTAACGCTGATTATTTATTGACACCATCTCGCGGGCACATCGTTGCCGGCATGTGATCGTTAATAAAGCGCGAACCTGTATCCGGCGGGCCCCGTTTCTGTTCGCTCTTATCTTGATTAGAGATGTAGAAGACCAGTGCCAGAAATACGATGTACGCCGACGCGTGAGTGATCAGCTTGTTCATAGGTATCTGCCAGTGCGTGACGAGTCTGTGACGAGGCACTACCTGCGACACGATGGGACTAATTAGTCGGTACGTCATCAGAGTACGCGACTCAATGAATACCTATTTACACACGTAACTCTTTAGAACTCTCCCAGGTTTACTGTTATCGCTCGAATTAGTTTAAAATAGTAGGTAACGGTAGACTTTATGGCGGCTAGCGGTTACACACTGGCTCAGTATACAAAGGTCGCGGGTTCGAATTCCGCTATGAGCAAATTGTTATTGCTCAAGCTTAAATTATGTACTTAGATAACCGCTCTTAATTAATACTTGCTTTTAAACTTCGCGTTACTTTGTCGTTACAATGTTGAAACGGGGTTTAATGCATAGTACCTATAGGTGATCAAGGCATAGGCACCTTTTGAAATACCCGACATTTCGACTGAGTCGCACCGGCCGTGCTCAACTATCATTTAGATTTTTTTTCTAATCAAACTAGGAGTCTTAATAGAGAGTCTCCCTATGCGGGAGGAGTAAAGTCCAGCACTGGGATTTTTAAAAGTAGATGAACTATATCATAAAATTTAACAATTCAATAATGCTAACTACATACCATGCACATAATAAGAATAATGGGCGTTATTAATATACGAGACAACATGATGAACGCCTTGGATATTGTCGATTTGTATTTCCAAATGTACCATCCTCCTAACCAGTAAGATTCGAGAACCTGAAAAGTTATAAGAAATTATAAGTGCACATCCTGCTTTGACCATCCTTGATCTCTGTTAGTTGTTTTAAGTGAATAGAGTCAAAAAAAAGAACTTTTATGTTACATTGCACTTTCTTAAACGTCTCGGAGGCAAAACAAAGTGGTCCGATATCCGGAGGTCTCCGAGTTCATTCAAACTCAAAACATTTATTCGATGTACCTTGCTATACAAAGAGGCTTAATTTCTAAACCTAATACTAATACAATGATACAACGAAAAGGACCAGGACTCTCAGCATGATGTTGCAGCTTTAAATATATATATATATATATAAAGGTGCAACGCTGGTTTTCAGAGAAGCCTTTGAAGTGTGTCTGTATGTGTGCGTGCCACTGTTGTTACTAAAAATAAATAATAAAAGTAAATAATGCTATAAATGTAATATTTGAGAAGCTATGCTAGCTATGCTATTAGTTTTTAGTATACAATGTGCAAAAAAAACCGTGGTTGGAGGAAAAGTACCCTTAATATTGATGATGGCAAATTTTACTGAAAGGAAACATTCCTTTATTTTCAAAAATAAATAAAATTGCATTTAAAGATTTTTAAAAAGTCACCTGCTTGAGCTGGGAATCGAATCGGTGAAAAAAAACCATTCCGTATTTTATGAAAATCATAAATAAATCTCTAATCTAATAAACTTTGATTTATTTAATACAGTGTGTCCCTAATTAAGTAAGGAAGTTTTTTAAGATGTTACTGTTGGTAATTGTGTATTACTTTAGAAAATTTATGTTGGTTAACCCAAAATGCATTAATATTTTTTTGAGAAAGGTAAAATGGTTCAACTGCCTACCGTTAGTAAAATAGCTGAAACTTAAGTGGCTCAAGCATCGACTAAGAATAAAATAATACAGAATAAACTGATTTCAGCGCCTAGTTAACTAACAGTTGAATATTATGCCCAATGAGCATAATGCAACATGATGGTGTTGCACCAGGAGTGAAGTAGTTGAGTAAAGATGCAGATGCCCATTAGGGGAACCAAAGGATGAAACAAAAAGAACCCTTACTAGATTATAGTAGTTATTGATGTTTAGGCCATCATTATTCAGCAACGTCCAATGTCCATGAAATATTTGTGAGCGACACAGTTTTTTAATGTACATAGTTGAATGTAAAATAGGCCAAACGACAAAGCTTATTGTTATGGTTTAATGCAAAATAGAATAAACGACAAAACCACAACCATGGCGAAAAAGCCAAATGCCTTAATCGACACATGTTATAAAAGTTCGAAAAATCAAAATAGCATATGTCATCGAGTCGTTAAAGGAGACCTTTCCATTTCGGCTCAAAATGTACTGAGGTACACTTTATTTTAAAATATCCTCTTAATTATGCAGAAGCCTCTGATGATATCATTTTTCTATAAAACACGCCGAAACTAGTATTTATTTGGAAAATAAAAAAGTCATACGTAATATGGTTTAAAAAATAGTAAATATGAAACGATACGTGCAAATAAAGGGCGAAAATATGACAGTGACTACTGTCATACTGGTTTTTTGTGATGGTAACAGTTTGTAGATGAACAAAAAACATTTATTGAGATCTATACTCTCAATGTTGGAGTTTCTCCCTTGTTCTTTTTTAGCAACATGTGTTGTGAGACTCCATTTTATTTCAATCTACCGTACAAATACTAAATGTACTTTAAAAATATATACCACTTGAAATTGGCTTAATGCTTAACGCGAAGCCATTAATTAGGTTATTTTATATATTCACAATGGATAATAAATAGGTGCAAAACTTAGTTCAAATTAAATGGTTTTCCATTAACTCACTTAATCGGTCTATTAATCTTTGTCTCTCTCAAAATAATCACACGCACAAAATAATTCGAAACAGTTAAAAACACTTATTTTTGTTACTATTTATCATATTTTTGCTAAAAACAGGTTAAGTTTATGTAAAAATAAATTACTCTAATCAATCAATCAATCAATCAAATATTTATTTGCTCAAATATGGTACAAAAATTGTTCTTAAAATAATGTTAACCAGCATATTCTATCGTATAATACAATGTGCAAATATTCAAAATTACATTAGACATTACACAAATAATTAACAAATTATAATAAAATCATAGTCAACGTTAATACAATTAAAATAAAGCATGTCAAATATTATCATTTAAGTAGTCGTTAATGGTATAGTACATTTTGTTCATTAAAAATTGAAATAGTTTGGATTTAAATTTATAAAATGTCAGTATTTTTATATCACCAGGCAATTTATTGAAAATTCGAATACACATGCAATGAACGTTCTTTGAATATAATATTAATCTTTGGTCAGGTATACATAGATTTTCTCTTTTTCTGCCTCTATAATCAGATCTATTCTTAGTTTCAAAGAGATTGCTATATTTTTTTACAAAGATTCCTATGTCAAAAATGTAAAGACAGGGTAGGGGTAAAACATTTAATGCCTTGAACAATAGCTTACAGCTATCTAAGAAGTCTGCACCAGAGATTGACCTAATACATTTCTTTTGTACCCTAAACGCTCTGAGCAAGTCAACAGAGTTTCCCCATAGAATAAGCCCATACCTCAGCAATGACGACACGTAGCCGTGATATGCCATTAGAGCAGCTTCTTTAGATGCTACATTCGCGATTCTATTAAGAACGTAAACATATCTTTCTAATTTAGATACTAATGTGTCAATATGAGCTTTCCAATTACACATTTTATCAATTGTTACACCTAAAAATTTTGTTTCATTTATGATGTCTATTTTATTATTATCATATTTAATGTTTATATTTATATTTGTCTTGTTATGAGTTTTAAAATGAATGCACTTTGTCTTATTTATATTTATTTTGAGGTTATTAATTTTAAGCCATGTAACAATTTTGTTAAAGCTATCATTAGCAATAGTTTCTAATTCTCTTTCATTTTTACTTTTTACTATAAGTGTTGTATCATCCGCAAACAATATGCATTTTTGGTCTGTAACATTTGGCAGATCATTAATGAAGAGCAAAAACAATAAAGGTCCCAGGACACTCCCTTGTGGAACACCGCATCGGTTATAATCATATGTAGATGAAATTAACTTTCTGGTGTTACCGGAAGTTCTACAGATTTCTACACATTGTTGCCTATCAGACAAGTAGCTGTCTATCCAAGATAAAGCCGTTCCTCTAATGCCATATTTTTCCAGCTTGGCTAATAATAAATTATGAGGCACAAAATCGAACGCTTTGCTCATATCTAAGAATATAGCTATAATACTCATTCCACTGCTCATATTTTGTGTCACTTCTTTAATTAAGTGATAGCACGCTAGAGTGGTCGAGCAACGTTTCCTAAAACCAAACTGATCACTTTTTACTAGATTTTGCGAGGACACAAATGAATATATTTTCTCATGCATAACCTTTTCTAGTATTTTTGAAAATATAGATATAAGGGTAATAGGTCTATAATTTGAAATTTCTAAAGGCGAGCCATTCTTATGTATTGGTTTCACTATAGACCATTTAAGTTTAGAGGGAAAGTGTCCTTTTGATAATGAAAGATTGATTATATGAGTCAAAGGCAAAGTAATAAAAGAAGCAATTTTTTTAATTAAATCAGTTGTAATATTGTCGTAGCCAGTGGAATAAGAATTCTTAAGTCTCATAATTATTTTGTAAATGTCATTTTCATTCATAGGCGTTAGGTATATACTATTTATATGTTGTTTTATGTCATTCAATATATTTCGGTTTAATTTATTACCCAAATTATTTTTGTTCGTTAAGTTAATAAAATATTTATTAAATTCATTACATATTTCAACAGGATTATTAATAAGTTTATTATTTAATTTTATTTCATTTATGTCATTTTTTGTTTCAGCACTTTGTACATATTTTTTTAGTATATCCCACGATGATTTACATACATTTTTTGATTTCGCGATATAATGAGTGTTAGCAATCTTTTGCGCTTGTAAAATACATTTTTTTAATATTTTATTATAATGTTGATAACGTCTTTTAATAATTACTTTGTTAGATGACGCCAACCTATATTTAAGATAGAGCTGTCGCTTATGAACACAACATCGTTTGATACCTTTGCTTAGCCACATATTTTTTAACGGTTTGCTAGTTTTTTTCACTCTTATAACTGGAAAGCATAAACTAAAGAATAGGGTTATATGATCGTGAAAACAATTGAATGATTTCTCTACATCTTGTTCTTCTAGTACATCATTAAAAGTAAGTGAAGAGATGCAGAGTACAAACTTTTGTATGTTAAGTTTACACATGTCACGTTTAAACTCAAACCATTGCTTAAGTTTTTTTGAATACTTTTGGTCACCGTGTAATTCAAATGTTAAACTCTGACCCTTTTCATGGTCTGATTGGAAACCAATTCGGGATTATGACGACCGTACCCAGAGCTATTTATTTTTAACATAAAGATTATTTGTTATATTCCCTACTCTTGGTTTTTATCTCATCTTATGGCAAGTGGCTATAAAGTCATAAAAGCGCACTTTACCCGGACTAATGCTAAGGAACTATCGATCCCACCATAATTCTTACCTCTAAAAACAATGCTATCAGCGTGACCATGGTTATATTTATTTCCTGTTTTTGTATGAATAACAGAAAATACAATATGTAACCATCAATCAATTTACTGTCCAGAAAGTCTAGCCGCAAGACCACAGAGGCAGAGGTAAAGTTTACTGCTAATTATTGAAAAAGGCTCAAGAAAAACAACATTGAATTTTTAAGTAAGAGATAGATCAGTTATTCCCATTTTTAAGTAAAACCAGTTATTAAAGGCACCACTTCATTACCAGACACAACCAGTCCTTCATTAGTGGTTAAGCTAGTTTCATATTACAATTATTATTATTTTCAACAAATAAGAACATTCATTATACCTAGTAACCATTTCGCGTGGTGTTTTTTTTTTCGATTGTACCTTCTTCACTTTTGGGTGCATTGGGAACTGATTTGTTTACTAAATAAATATTAAATAAAACTCTTGGGTGCAGTGGGAATAGATTTTTAGATGCATGGGAATTAGGACTGATTATAAAAGCTGTTTTTGGTTACTGTTCATAATAATAATAGCGTACAGCGGTGACGCCGCGGTGGAGAGTGGTACAGCCGGCCGGCCCAATATCGCAAGGTACTAGATTCATTTTAAACTGAGGATTTTTTTCTCTAGGATATCTATGGACATAACTAGTAACATAAGTTCTTGCTCTCATACTGCTGTCGCTCTCCTCGAGTCAAGTGCTGATAAGTGCGGTGACAGTTTTAGTTTTAGACATAACTACACTATAACTACTATAGTGTGATGTCTTATGGCTTACTGATATGGGGCTCCACTGCTAATATTGACGATTATTTATTCTACAGAAAAGGGCAGTCCGCGCCATATACAACCTCAAGTCAAGAGAGAGACTCACTCAAAGAAATGTTTAAATAAATTGATATATTAGCTATTGCATCGCAATTTATTTTTGAAAACCTTTTGTAAGTATGTCAATAAGTATGAAAAGACATTTGTTAAAGATTGTGATCTTCATAACTTAAACACTCGTAGGAAAAATAAGCTTGCCGTCCCTTTAGACTTCATTCAGGTGGCCCTTTCTCGGGTAAATGTGTAACGTTTTATAACAAACTTCCACTAAATATTACTGAAATACCTTTTCATACATTTAAAGCCCATGTTAAAAAAACCCTCATGAGTAAAGGTTATTATAAAGTGGAAGGTTATGTAAATGACAAATATGTATGGACATACAATAAAATAAAATAAAAATAAAATAAGTTACGTTTTGTATTTAACCCATTAGCGCTCTCTGTACTCGTGCGAGTACAGCTACAGAGTGTAACAATTCATACTAATTATCTATGGTTTTTGTTATAAAAACCATTTATTTCATTACTAGACATCACTAGCAGATTAAAAAAAGATAAAATTTGGTGGAAACGCGAAAATTAATGTATTGTTTTCTGTTGTAAAATACGAGTTGCAGATCAAAGTACTAAGGTAAGTTTTGATAATTTGATTTAAATATTATTAATGATTTATTTGGACTTGTTTTGTATTAGTGCTTATTGTTCGAATACACATAATCATAAAATACTGTTTTAGCTTCATTTCATTCCAATAAATACGTATTAGACTATATTTTATCACACTGTACTTGGGCGGGTACAGTGGGCACTTATGTACTATAATTACTGGTATTTTGCAGGTATTTTTGAATAATCCACCATGGCCAACCGTCGCGTTTTTACAAGTAGAAATGAGTATTCAAGGCTGGAAGAAGCTATTGAATCAATTATGGCTGATGAAAGTGATGATATTTAATATGATGTCTTCTTCTTGCCACCTGTATCAGCCATAGTAAGTGACAAAGAAGAAGGAAATGATGATGATCTCGCTAAATACGACTATGCCAAGAGATGTGCCAGGGACAATTGAGGTGACTCCGCGTCGCCACAGTAATAGTACTACTCAAAAATTGTTTCCAGTGAACATATTGTTTATTTTGACAATTTGTTCACCAATTATCAGTTACTATGGGATCTACGGCGTCTAGGCTACTGAGCAACGGGCACAATTCGAGATAATAGGACAAAAAAATGTCCTGTCACTCCTGTTCAGGATATGAAGAAACGGCCAAGAGCAGAATACGACTACCGATTACCGATACGAATAATGAAATTACAATGGTGCGGTGGAAAGATAATAACATAGTTAGAATTGGAACAAATTTTGATCAGATTGAGCCCATGGGAATAGTAAAAAGATGGTGCATATTGCTAAGCAGAAAGTTTATTTCAATATTCCTAGATTATTTGTATATTACAACAAAGGTATGGGAGGTGTTGACCAAATGGACCAGTCGATCAGCCATCATAGAGTATGAGCCATGAAGGAAAAGAAATGGTGCTGGGTGATGCTTACCTACCTTCTACATATTGCTATTTCTAATGCACGGCGGTTGCTTGTTTTGCTAAGCAAGAATAAAGTAGCTGAATGGATGGATCAGTTATCATTTCGACGTACCATAGCAAGAGCCTACCTGACACCTACAAAAACAAAGATCCGACTTTCGTCATCGTCAGTAGTAGGATTTGATCGAAAAAATAACGGTCACAACCCAGAACGTATAGAAAATCAGTTGCGGTGTGTTATTTGACACAATCGTGTTCGTTGGCGTTGCGAACTTTGCATGAAAACATTGTGTTGAGCGGCCTTGCTTTGGTAGTTTCCATACTTAATCCGCCCACTGTACCCGGCCGAGTACACCCCTATAACATATGTTTTAATTTTTTTTCCTGAAATTTTGATTATGATACCTTTTGTTTAATCGGTAATGATACAATAAATAACATGAAAAAAGAATTTTTACGTGCAGTTTCATTTTGGGCGTTAATGGGTTAATATATAGGTACCTATTCAAAATTATGTATTTATGTATTTTATTATACATATAATTATCTTTATATTGTATCATCTTTATATTGTATCCATATTTATGTGTTTTATATATTAGTGAAATACCTAGCTTATAAGGTTGAATAATGTATGTCTCCTCTTACTTAACTTTTTTACAAATATATGTAAAATCCGTTATTTGCTGTATGTTTCTAGAAAATTAGATTAAGAGCTGTGGATTTTGAAATAAATCAAAATAAAAAAAAAATAAAAAAAAAATTGGTTGCCTGTAAAGTCGGTATACGGGCGAAAGTTTTACGTGACAACGACTTTGAGTGGTAAAATAATTTTAATGTGAATATTCATTCGTATAGTAGGAAGAAGGATGAAATAATAGTAACAATTTAAAACATTTATTTAAACAAAGAATTATATTTAAAACATAGTTGAGTGGGAGAGAGACGCAAGGCATTCGGCGGGCCTCTCTCTCGTTCGGTGACTCATCGTAACGTTACCGAGCGTTACACTTTTTCATAAGTGACTCCCAGCCGCAACCTAATTTAAGACGTTGTCACGTCAAAAATAAATAGTGCATATACGAGCATAACATATTAGTAATTTGTATACTGTATAATTTGGTAACGACATATTGTTTTGTAAATGTCGTTACTTCTATCTATATATATAAAAATGAAACCCGTTTTCCGTTGTCACGATAACATGAAAACGGCTTGACCGATTTGGCTGTTTTTTTTTTGTTGTGTTCGTTATTGTCAGGAGAAGGTTCTTATGAAAGAAAAAATTAAAATAAATTCTTTTTTTTAAAAGTGTTTTTGCAATATTCATAATTACGACAGGACAACGTCTGTCGGGTCAGCTAGTATTATTATAAATCTGTGGAGTTTCTTGCGCCCGTTCTTCTCCACAGCTAAAAGACTTCCTGAATGGGTGGGGTGGGTGGGCGGGTGCCCATCAATCCAAATAAATTTAGACGATTCAATATGCTTATTTTAAGTTTATTGAATAAAGAAATTTTGAACTTGAACTTGAACTTGAACTTGAATTCTAGGTCGAGCAAAGTGTATTTCGGTAGGCCGGGATTGTGGTCATCAACCCGCATTTTAGCCCAATATCCAGTAGTAACTTGATTTCAATGATGCAGACATTTGTCCAACAGTGTACATAGGCTATTACCACTATTACTTTAAATACTTTATACGTAAGGGCAACCGTCCGATCCTGTAAGCGCAGCTTCATTAGAAGCGACGACGCCGACGCTGTGAAGGGTGTTGCGTCTATTTCATTAAAATAACAGGCGTTTGTTATCAGACAGTAAGACGGTACTAGAAGGTTCTAGCAAGTTATTGCGACACGATTCTAAAATACTCAGCGATTATCGTGACTTTTCCGACGGTAAATTCTAATTAATTCTGTTTTTGCTATAGTATATGTTTGCTTCTTGGTCCATCCTTCCCGTTAAAGGTAGAGATCGACATGATTATCGTGAAAGAGATGTAGCCCTGAAAGTACCATGGTCTACTTTTTATCCCATGAAAAATAGTTCGTAACATAAATATCTACGACAAAATAAGGTCACTGATGACAGAAATAAGCCTATATTTCAGTTTCAATTTCAATGGCCTTTCAGTTATCCGGCGAAAGGAAATGTTATAAGGAATGGTAAGTTTAATGTATACCTTCTATGTTTACTAAAATAATGAGATTCGAATAAAACAATTTACATGTTCATATTCTGCGAGGTAATATTCATATTCAAGTAGGCATATCTTATCCTGCCTTGGGAAAAATGCGTAATGAAAGCTCTTTACGACTGCATCTTATGACATTCCAACTGTATCGTCTACTATTGCAAATGTCCTTAAAAAATAGGAGGTAGTACTACTACTTACTATCAAATGGACCGATAGCCAGTTTATCCGCCCTACATTATAAAAAAATACTACAACACTATTCATTATTACAAGTTATTTAAAATTAAAATTATTGGACAGTTATTGTCGTACGAACCTTCAGATGGACTCTAATTAAATACAGCCTGCGGGTAGATACACAATCACTGCTATTTAGTTAAAACGGATGGAGATTCAATCAATTCACCTTGATGTTTCGCAATTCTGTTGGCATCTCATGTAGAAGTCTAATTAAATTGCAAATTAATCAGCGTGTAACTATCAAAACATATTGATTGAAATTTTCTAATTCCAACTAATTCGACAAACATTCGACCCGGTTGTGGCGGAGAAATTCGCCATTCGTACGGATTCTGGCTCAAAAAGTTCGCTACTGGTACGTTCGTAACGCTGATTATTTATTGACACCATCTCGCGGGCACATCGTTGCCGGCATGTGATCGTTAATAAAGCGCGAACCTGTATCCGGCGGGCCCCGTTTCTGTTCGCTCTTATCTTGATTAGAGATGTAGAAGACCAGTGCCAGAAATACGATGTACGCCGACGCGTGAGTGATCAGCTTGTTCATAGGTATCTGCCAGTGCGTGACGAGTCTGTGACGAGGCACTACCTGCGACACGATGGGACTAATTAGTCGGTACGTCATCAGAGTACGCGACTCAATGAATACCTATTTACACACGTAACTCTTTAGAACTCTCCCAGGTTTACTGTTATCGCTCGAATTAGTTTAAAATAGTAGGTAACGGTAGACTTTATGGCGGCTAGCGGTTACACACTGGCTCAGTATACAAAGGTCGCGGGTTCGAATTCCGCTATGAGCAAATTGTTATTGCTCAAGCTTAAATTATGTACTTAGATAACCGCTCTTAATTAATACTTGCTTTTAAACTTCGCGTTACTTTGTCGTTACAATGTTGAAACGGGGTTTAATGCATAGTACCTATAGGTGATCAAGGCATAGGCACCTTTTGAAATACCCGACATTTCGACTGAGTCGCACCGGCCGTGCTCAACTATCATTTAGATTTTTTTTCTAATCAAACTAGGAGTCTTAATAGAGAGTCTCCCTATGCGGGAGGAGTAAAGTCCAGCACTGGGATTTTTAAAAGTAGATGAACTATATCATAAAATTTAACAATTCAATAATGCTAACTACATACCATGCACATAATAAGAATAATGGGCGTTATTAATATACGAGACAACATGATGAACGCCTTGGATATTGTCGATTTGTATTTCCAAATGTATACCATCCTCCTAACCAGTAAGATTCGAGAACCTGAAAAGTTATAAGAAATTATAAGTGCACATCCTGCTTTGACCATCCTTGATCTCTGTTAGTTGTTTTAAGTGAATAGAGTCAAAAAAAAGAACTTTTATGTTACATTGCACTTTCTTAAACGTCTCGGAGGCAAAACAAAGTGGTCCGATATCCGGAGGTCTCCGAGTTCATTCAAACTCAAAACATTTATTCGATGTACCTTGCTATACAAAGAGGCTTAATTTCTAAACCTAATACTAATACAATGATACAACGAAAAGGACCAGGACTCTCAGCATGATGTTGCAGCTTTAAATATATATATATATATATATAAAGGTGCAACGCTGGTTTTCAGAGAAGCCTTTGAAGTGTGTCTGTATGTGTGCGTGCCACTGTTGTTACTAAAAATAAATAATAAAAGTAAATAATGCTATAAATGTAATATTTGAGAAGCTATGCTAGCTATGCTATTAGTTTTTAGTATACAATGTGCAAAAAAAACCGTGGTTGGAGGAAAAGTACCCTTAATATTGATGATGGCAAATTTTACTGAAAGGAAACATTCCTTTATTTTCAAAAATAAATAAAATTGCATTTAAAGATTTTTAAAAAGTCACCTGCTTGAGCTGGGAATCGAATCGGTGAAAAAAAACCATTCCGTATTTTATGAAAATCATAAATAAATCTCTAATCTAATAAACTTTGATTTATTTAATACAGTGTGTCCCTAATTAAGTAAGGAAGTTTTTTAAGATGTTACTGTTGGTAATTGTGTATTACTTTAGAAAATTTATGTTGGTTAACCCAAAATGCATTAATATTTTTTTGAGAAAGGTAAAATGGTTCAACTGCCTACCGTTAGTAAAATAGCTGAAACTTAAGTGGCTCAAGCATCGACTAAGAATAAAATAATACAGAATAAACTGATTTCAGCGCCTAGTTAACTAACAGTTGAATATTATGCCCAATGAGCATAATGCAACATGATGGTGTTGCACCAGGAGTGAAGTAGTTGAGTAAAGATGCAGATGCCCATTAGGGGAACCAAAGGATGAAACAAAAAGAACCCTTACTAGATTATAGTAGTTATTGATGTTTAGGCCATCATTATTCAGCAACGTCCAATGTCCATGAAATATTTGTGAGCGACACAGTTTTTTAATGTACATAGTTGAATGTAAAATAGGCCAAACGACAAAGCTTATTGTTATGGTTTAATGCAAAATAGAATAAACGACAAAACCACAACCATGGCGAAAAAGCCAAATGCCTTAATCGACACATGTTATAAAAGTTCGAAAAATCAAAATAGCATATGTCATCGAGTCGTTAAAGGAGACCTTTCCATTTCGGCTCAAAATGTACTGAGGTACACTTTATTTTAAAATATCCTCTTAATTATGCAGAAGCCTCTGATGATATCATTTTTCTATAAAACACGCCGAAACTAGTATTTATTTGGAAAATAAAAAAGTCATACGTAATATGGTTTAAAAAATAGTAAATATGAAACGATACGTGCAAATAAAGGGCGAAAATATGACAGTGACTACTGTCATACTGGTTTTTTGTGATGGTAACAGTTTGTAGATGAACAAAAAACATTTATTGAGATCTATACTCACAATGTTGGAGTTTCTCCCTTGTTCTTTTTTAGCAACATGTGTTGTGAGACTCCATTTTATTTCAATCTACCGTACAAATACTAAATGTACTTTAAAAATATATACCACTTGAAATTGGCTTAATGCTTAACGCGAAGCCATTAATTAGGTTATTTTATATATTCACAATGGATAATAAATAGGTGCAAAACTTAGTTCAAATTAAATGGTTTTCCATTAACTCACTTAATCGGTCTATTAATCTTTGTCTCTCTCAAAATAATCACACGCACAAAATAATTCGAAACAGTTAAAAACACTTATTTTTGTTACTATTTATCATATTTTTGCTAAAAACAGGTTAAGTTTATGTAAAAATAAATTACTCTAATCAATCAATCAATCAATCAAATATTTATTTGCTCAAATATGGTACAAAAATTGTTCTTAAAATAATGTTAACCAGCATATTCTATCGTATAATACAATGTGCAAATATTCAAAATTACATTAGACATTACACAAATAATTAACAAATTATAATAAAATCATAGTCAACGTTAATACAATTAAAATAAAGCATGTCAAATATTATCATTTAAGTAGTCGTTAATGGTATAGTACATTTTGTTCATTAAAAATTGAAATAGTTTGGATTTAAATTTATAAAATGTCAGTATTTTTATATCACCAGGCAATTTATTGAAAATTCGAATACACATGCAATGAACGTTCTTTGAATATAATATTAATCTTTGGTCAGGTATACATAGATTTTCTCTTTTTCTGCCTCTATAATCAGATCTATTCTTAGTTTCAAAGAGATTGCTATATTTTTTTACAAAGATTCCTATGTCAAAAATGTAAAGACAGGGTAGGGGTAAAACATTTAATGCCTTGAACAATGGCTTACAGCTATCTAAGAAGTCTGCACCAGAGATTGACCTAATACATTTCTTTTGTACCCTAAACGCTCTGAGCAAGTCAACAGAGTTTCCCCATAGAATAAGCCCATACCTCAGCAATGACGACACGTAGCCGTGATATGCCATTAGAGCAGCTTCTTTAGATGCTACATTCGCGATTCTATTAAGAACGTAAACATATCTTTCTAATTTAGATACTAATGTGTCAATATGAGCTTTCCAATTACACATTTTATCAATTGTTACACCTAAAAATTTTGTTTCATTTATGATGTCTATTTTATTATTATCATATTTAATGTTTATATTTATATTTGTCTTGTTATGAGTTTTAAAATGAATGCACTTTGTCTTATTTATATTTATTTTGAGGTTATTAATTTTAAGCCATGTAACAATTTTGTTAAAGCTATCATTAGCAATAGTTTCTAATTCTCTTTCATTTTTACTTTTTACTATAAGTGTTGTATCATCCGCAAACAATATGCATTTTTGGTCTGTAACATTTGGCAGATCATTAATGAAGAGCAAAAACAATAAAGGTCCCAGGACACTCCCTTGTGGAACACCGCATCGGTTATAATCATATGTAGATGAAATTAACTTTCTGGTGTTACCGGAAGTTCTACAGATTTCTACACATTGTTGCCTATCAGACAAGTAGCTGTCTATCCAAGATAAAGCCGTTCCTCTAATGCCATATTTTTCCAGCTTGGCTAATAATAAATTATGAGGCACAAAATCGAACGCTTTGCTCATATCTAAGAATATAGCTATAATACTCATTCCACTGCTCATATTTTGTGTCACTTCTTTAATTAAGTGATAGCACGCTAGAGTGGTCGAGCAACGTTTCCTAAAACCAAACTGATCACTTTTTACTAGATTTTGCGAGGACACAAATGAATATATTTTCTCATGCATAACCTTTTCTAGTATTTTTGAAAATATAGATATAAGGGTAATAGGTCTATAATTTGAAATTTCTAAAGGCGAGCCATTCTTATGTATTGGTTTCACTATAGACCATTTAAGTTTAGAGGGAAAGTGTCCTTTTGATAATGAAAGATTGATTATATGAGTCAAAGGCAAAGTAATAAAAGAAGCAATTTTTTTAATTAAATCAGTTGTAATATTGTCGTAGCCAGTGGAATAAGAATTCTTAAGTCTCATAATTATTTTGTAAATGTCATTTTCATTCATAGGCGTTAGGTATATACTATTTATATGTTGTTTTATGTCATTCAATATATTTCGGTTTAATTTATTACCCAAATTATTTTTGTTCGTTAAGTTAATAAAATATTTATTAAATTCATTACATATTTCAACAGGATTATTAATAAGTTTATTATTTAATTTTATTTCATTTATGTCATTTTTTGTTTCAGCACTTTGTACATATTTTTTTAGTATATCCCACGATGATTTACATACATTTTTTGATTTCGCGATATAATGAGTGTTAGCAATCTTTTGCGCTTGTAAAATACATTTTTTTAATATTTTATTATAATGTTGATAACGTCTTTTAATAATTACTTTGTTAGATGACGCCAACCTATATTTAAGATAGAGCTGTCGCTTATGAACACAACATCGTTTGATACCTTTGCTTAGCCACATATTTTTTAACGGTTTGCTAGTTTTTTTCACTCTTATAACTGGAAAGCATAAACTAAAGAATAGGGTTATATGATCGTGAAAACAATTGAATGATTTCTCTACATCTTGTTCTTCTAGTACATCATTAAAAGTAAGTGAAGAGATGCAGAGTACAAACTTTTGTATGTTAAGTTTACACATGTCACGTTTAAACTCAAACCATTGCTTAAGTTTTTTTGAATACTTTTGGTCACCGTGTAATTCAAATGTTAAACTCTGACCCTTTTCATGGTCTGATAAACATAAACAATGTATACCTGGTTTGATTGTGCTATCTATGTTACTAGCAATCAGATCTAAACACGCTCTTTTACGCGTAGGTTGATTTATGTGATTAACTATGTTGTAATTACTCAATAGACTGACCAATTCATTACTATTTTTATTTTTTTGTGACATGTCAATGTTCCAATCTCCGCATAGTATAATTTTTTTATTACGTCTTCGTGATAAAATCTGCAATAGTGAATTTAATTTCTCAAAGAATATTGTTATTTTTGAAGATGGTGTTCTGTAGACACAAATGATTATTAAATTAAACTGAGTGATTTCAACCCCACAACACTCAAATACATAAAGAAATGATTGGGGAGTTTCTAGTTTTTTGTACTCTAAATGGCGTTTTAACAAGATGCAGGTGCCACCTCTTCGTTCATTCCTACAATATGAAGCAACTAAATTATAATTATTAATATTAAGATTTTTTTCGGAACCTTTCTTAATAAAAGTTTCCGACAAGCATATTATATCGATTTCACCTAGTTCCCCGTTTAATTCATTTAACGTCACCGCAAGTAAATCCTGTTTACTGAGAGCACTAGCTATATTTTGGTGAAACAGAACCAGTTTTGAGCTTTCAGTTGTTACGAAAAAGAGTATTTGTATCGTTAGTTTGCTGTAATATAGGAGATTGACTTAGATAAATTGGTCTTATTTTAGTAAAGTAATTTAGTATAGTTTTTTGTTTTAATGTATGAGTTTTTATGTTAGTTTTCGTTTTAATTGGAATGTTGGATGCGGTAATTTTTGTAAGAAATGATTTGATTTTCTGTGGTGCTAGATACTCGTTTTTATAATGTATGTAATCTATTTCAACATTTATTCTGAAGCACAATTCCTGCAAATTAATGTCAAAACTATCATTCATTTTTATAAATTTACAATTATTATAATGTTTAATTAATGTCTTTTATTATAATATAATAAATTCATATTCAAAAAAGAGTTATGTAAGACATTAACAATGAAAACTTTAAAGTTTCTTAATTTATATAAAGCAGTACCAAGTTCTGAAAATAATAGGTAAGGGTTTTTATCATTTTTACCAAAAGCCAAAATAACAATGTCATCTTTCTTCATGTTTGCTTTTATATTGTCACAGCTGCTAAGAATCCGAGAACATGTTGCATTTTGTTTTACCATAGTTGTAATTGTATATGGGTCGTTTATAATGCAGCTACGGGATTCTTGGAGTTTTTTTGATAATCCATTTATTTGTTCATCGCCGAGTATGAATATTTGTGACTTACGCTTCGAATTTGCAACAGTAGCTCCCTCTATTTTTGCTGCTTTTTCATATAACGTGATCTGTTGCACCTCACCGGTATCTGATAGCTCAATGGGTATCGATGATGCATTCCCTAATTCGTAGTTTGTCACGCTTGTGCCGGCAGATGGCGTTGATTGAGGTTCTTGATCTGTTTGGTTTTCGTTAGACAAGAGGCGTTCTCGTCTCAATCTTGCTGATGGTGATAGTGAAGTATCTAGATTCTTTTTCTTTTTCATGGGTGATGAGTAGTTTACAGGTATTATATTTTTGTAATGGCTTATATCTTTTTGACATTTTTCGAGTTCTAATTTAATACTTTTATTTTCCATATTTAAAATTTCTATCTCTTTATTGGCTGATGCTAGTTGCAGTTTTATTTCATCTAATTGTTGTTTCAGTTCCGTCATAGTACTATTGTCTAGAAATGATGCGTTGGATAAACTTTTCATGGTTGAGTCAAAAATATAAGATTCATCTTGGCTATTGTTATCTAGGCCTGAGTTGTTGAATCTCGTTCTATCCATGGATTTAGACCTCAGAAAACGGCGTCTTTGTGTAATGTTATCTAGATCTCGTGTTGAATTCATATTTCTCTTGCAATGCAGTTCGCTGTGTTCAGAAGTCGCTGGCCGGTTCCCCAATGCAGAGAAATAGTGAAATAAATATTTTATTTATCACAAAAAGTTTTGCTCCGGCTGGGATCGATCTGGGGTTTGTTGTTCTGAACCCACTAGTATGTGCCCTCAGACCGTGAAATCAGTTATCAGTTTGACGAAATTAGCAATGGTATTATTATGTTCTTCTCATTAGGTTTGAGTCTCGGATGGTGAGATGAAGGTAGATGTACGAGTATGTGAAAAAGTAGATTGCACTACTCACGCGTCAGCTGATGTTTGTTTTGAATTCTTTAACGGTTTGACATTTCACTGTATTGATGTTTTGGATTATGAAATACACTTTTAATTCGGAATGTGTATTACTGTTGGATTTTTGTGTACACTATTTATATGATTGAAGTACACTTTTAAGAATTAATAATGGATCTTCTGATTAATATCACAATAACTTCTGGTGCACTTTTCTTAGTAGTCTTTTCGTAAATTTCACTGCAAATACTTCTGAACTCGCTTTACATCGCAATAAATATATTTATACAACTCTTAATGCGCAAATCGCGATTTTTATATTTTTAATCAATTGAATTATACGGAGCCGATGTTAACGTGTGGACAGTGGCGCCACCTAAGGCTTTTATCTAATAATTAGTTGGCCCTTAAGTAAGCTAACGAAACGCACCCGACAGCGAGAGAGTTTTGCTTGCCAGTTAAATTAATCTAATGTTGCAAGTCGTCAAACCTTTCTAATGATATTTTTAGGTGGTAAAATTATAATAAAAAATATAATACATATATTTCTGGAATCTACGATTTTTTTCCTACATATTGGTACCTTTGAATCTTAGGTACATGCGTGGCCGTAGTTGTATGGGAAGAGGAAAGGTCTCCTTTGTCAAATTTTGTGTCGTATAGATATACGATCGACGATGATCAATGAGTTTAGAAATGAGGCCGTGTAATGCTCTGGGTGCTAAGTGCCAAAAAAGTAGTAAAAAAAAAATTAGGAACCTGACTCAAACGACGAAGAAAAATTTTGCTGATTCCGAATATGTATTTAATTAGCCTTTCAACCATCGATAGGTTTGCGGGTTGGTGACCACCAACCCGCATTTGGCAAGCGTGGTGATTAAGCTAACACCCATTAATTGCAGCGATGACTTGATTTCAATGATGGAGGCCTTTGCCCTGAAGTGGGACAGTATGCACGATATACTTCTGTAACTTTCTTTTTAAAGTAAATGAACGGGACTTAACATAAACATTGTTATGCAAGGCACTAAAGTTTTGGTCTACTTTCATTGCCGTATATTTTTTAATCTAGCAATCTATTTACCAGTGTGATAATTGTTTTGACGACCTCCTTGGTCGAGTGGTTTATACACCGGTTTTCATGGTGTCGCCATCTCTGAGGTCCCGGGTTCGATCCCCGGTCGGGTCAATTTAGAAATTGTTGTTTTTCTAAATTGTCTCGAGTCTGGGTGTTTTCTATATATAATAAGTATGTATTTAAGTATTTTAAGAACGTTTATCCGTTGTTTAGTAACCATTTTAACGAGTTTTCTCTTGGGCTAGATAATTAGTGTGAGTGTAGGAAAGTTTATTATGTTTATTATATAATTGTAAAATAATTTAAATTGTTGTATTTAACACTGTCAATATAAGTAACTCAAGTCCAAAAAATGTGACAAATACTTTTAAGTAAAAGTTCCAATTTAGGTAGCATTATAAATTCGGTTGTTTATTTTCTTGCTGCGGTAGTTATTTTTTTTAAACCAGCTATTTAAAAATTGTGATCACAATTTTGGCTTTTACCTGTTGTGTGTTTGGGTGGGCCACGAATTCCTTCTGCTTCTGATTAACAGCCATTAGCAAGCGAGGTAATACAAAATGGCGCTGCCCGTGACATCCGGTGCTTTGTTTTAGCACTAACTCAACTTCTTCAGATGTACGACAGCATCCTACAATACAAAAAGTACAAGTTTATGAACAATTATTCAGGCTACGAAAAAGTGTTAGAAAATTAGTTCCATGCGCAGTAACTTTTCAAAACTTTAATTAGCTAAGAACGAAACAAAATTAAGGAATTAGGTAAGTACCTAATTAACGAATATTTTAACACTTTTTTGGAAATCTAATAATAGAAAGTCACAAACAGCTCAACTTCTCGTAAGTTGAATCAAAACTTGAGTAAGATGTTCATTCACCATCTTGAAAATTGTTTAGACCTTGTTTCTTTCATAATGTTGACACAGACCTCTCCTTCGGTGAAACAACCGAGACTTCTTATGATAATAATGCTAATAAGGTTTATGTTAATGTAAGAAAAGAAATGGGTCCTTCAAACGAGGCGTGAAGAGGCACTTTGTGGGTCGGCGAGGTGAGGGCGACTGATGCTTCGTCTTGTTGCACCAGTTGTCTTCGCGACTGGATTCCATTTCCACTTAAAATCAGGTGGAGTAGAGTCATCTGCCGTGCTACGTTACGTAATCTATTTCATTTCCATTAGAAACTACATCCCCTTAATGTATATAGGTCGACTTAACCTTTAACCCTGTGTACGTGGGGCACACTAAAAGTTTCCGGAATAAATAAGAAAAGAATACTATTAAAGGTCAAAAATGAATTTATTGTTTCTCAAAATATTCGCCCTTTGCGTAAATGCACTTTTTCATTCCCAATTTTGAAAACTTTTGTGCCACTCCTCCGTGGTGACCTCAGAAACGTGTTTTTCATACTCTTCGACAGTCTCTTCTGGTGATGAAAATCGTTGACCGCGTAATTGGTTCTTAACTTTTGGGAACAGAAAAAAGTCTCAAGGTGCCAGGTCGAGACTGTATGCAGGATGGCTCATAAGTTCTACGTTTTTCACCTTCAAAAATTCGTTTGTCTGTCTGGCCGTGTGGGAACTAGCATTGTCGTGGTGAAAGATAACACGGCGTTTACGGTTATTTTTACGGAGTTCGTCAATAATTTCCGGCAAACAAATGGTCGTGTATCAATAACAATTCACGAAACGACGATTTTCTAAAGCATTAGTAGCCACATGTCCAGTTTTATTAAAAAAAGAAGCAATCATCCGCTTAGATGCACTTTTCTCGCGCGTCGCTTTAGTTGGTTTCGGTTCACCTTGCAAGACCCATACGCTCGATTGCTGCTTTGTTTGAGGATCGTAGCAATAAATCCATGTTTCGTCACCTGTTACTATGTCACACACCAAATTTGACGCACCTTCGTTGAATCTGGTAAGCATGTCACTGCACCAAGTGACGCGGTCCGTTTTTTTAGCCTCGGTCTAATTGTGTGGGATCCACCGCGAGCGCAGCTTTCTCACACCCAAATAATGTTTGTGTAGGATTGATTGTACTTGACTCATGCCTATGTCTAAGGATGCGAAAATCTCATAGTAGGTCACATGCCTGTCTGTTTCAATCATACGGCGCACAGCATCGATGTTTTTGTTGTTCACAGCGGTGGACAGGCGACCATTGCGAGATTCAACGCTGAGATTGACACGACCGCGCTTGATTTCTGCAAACTAGCTGTAAATAGTCATCTTGCATGGTGCTTCATCGCCAAAAGCAGATTGAAACAGAGCGATGCTCTATTGTGCTGTCAAATTACACTTAAAATCGTAGAAAATCATAATACGAAAATTTTCCCGAGTTAAATCCATGTTAATGTAGACACGCAATTTTTAAAATGGCGTCACAGTGTAAAAGCAATTGACAGTCAGATGAAACAAATTGCATTCTACAGCCAAAGAGTTCCATTTTCAAATATTGAAATTACTTTTTAAATATTGTTTATGTAAGTGGCCAGTTCCGGAAACTTTTAGTGTGACCTATGTATACGTAGCGTAGCACGGCAGATGACTCTACTCCACCTGATTTTAGGTGGAAATGGAGTCCAGTCGCGAAGACAACTGGTGCAACAAGACGAAGCATCAGTCGCCCTCACTTCGCCGACCCACAAAGTGCTTTCCACCATTTCTGACTGATTTGACTATGAAACACCGTACCCAAGCAACCGTACAAATTCCATAAAGGACAATAGGCGCAGAGTATTACTTAACGTAATACCGTTATTTTGATTACTATACCTGGGAGTTTTTTATGAAAGTTTTTTTCGAGAATCCTGATAAGACTCTTGCTTGTTATACCTTTATAGAAAGCTAAGGAACTGTAGATATTTTTATGATTATCTGCATGTAGCACAACTGTCGCAGATTTTTTTTAATATTGAAGAAAGAAATAACATATTTTCCGAATTTATTTCTTTTTTGTACTGTTCATCGTCTACTTTGACTCAGTCGGTACAACTACACACAAAAATACCAAAACTAAATAATTTAGAGACACAAAACACAAAAAAGAGGACAATACACAAAAAACGGCAATTTTTATAAAAAACATGCCGCTGTGTCCTCAATGGAACAATTAAAAATAAATGATTTAAAAGATTTTATATTGCTTAATTTAGCTCTTCGCAAATTAGATTCTAGTACCGCTCAAGCTTTTGAAATGTCTACACAAAAAAAGAGGAGGATACACGAAAAACGGCAATTTTTATAAAAAAAAACTTCAAAAAACTATAACTTGAGAACGGTTAAGTTTGGGTTACGGTGTTTAGTAGTCAAATCAGTCACAAATTATGGAAACTACATCCCTTTAAAGGATATAGGTCGACCTAACCTTTAACCCTGTATGTATAAAAAAAAACAATAACCTATCAAGTCAACAGCGAACTGGCTGACGTCATTCCTGAGCTGAAGGTAAGCTGCCGCAAGCTGCCTGTTGGCTGCAGCATTCTCAGTCAGCTCGACCGCCAAGCGCAGCGCGGTGAGAATAGGATCCGAGGACACATGCATGATGTAGGCGGGAGAGGATATGGCGCGGTAGATGGACAGCCGCGTCATACTCGCATACAGAGGGTCTTCGTTTACCAAGGAGTTTCTAGAAATTGAATAAGATTTTTCAGAGCAAAAAACGGTAGACGGCAAACTGTCTATGGGCTGCAGTGTTCTCTGGGTAATTTTAAAAGTTTTCTTTATCCACAAAATCGAAAGTGAAAACGAATTCTAATTGGGTAATGAACTATTACAATTATGTTTTATTGGACTGCCTTTTAGCGAGAGAGTTCTCACGCAGTTAGTGCAGTCGCTAATTAGATGGAGTTCTAAAATACAATGTTGACAAATGGAGATTCTCTTAAAATATATTATGAAATTAGAACCTATTTCTAGGTATTTTTATTCTAATTTATAGTCAAAGATATACGTAGGTAGTTATCGGTTACAGCTCATTTAAAATTAGCATGCGTTTGCGCATAAATTTCGAAATGCAGTTTCGGTACTGGTACCTTAAAATTTATTTGCCCATCATGCCTCACTATACAAGAAAAACATATTAATACAACAGTAAGTCTACCCGAATAAGGGTCAGGCTGTACGTGCTCGACGTCTGCGCGGAAGATACGCGACAGATACTATATGCCACACTCACCTCACGTAGCTTAAGATAATCTTCGTTGTCTACAGACAGAGGTACAGACAATACATAAATATGCTGTACAACTGTATCGTTATTATCAGGTTGTTCATAGGATTTATTATTTTTATAACAAAACAGCCTATTTTGTATAAGTACCGGTCGACTCCCAGCGGCGGTACACATTGTGCTCACTTTGATTTGTGTAAATCTTTATTCAAGGTCGGTCTGGTCAAGATTCTATGTTTAATCAGCCTCTGCTGAAAGCTTAAACAAACCATCTATCTGCTGAAATACTACCATCTGGTGAAATGAAGACCGGTTGGTCTTCATTTTACCAGATGGTAATTGATGATGAATCTGGTTGGAGGCCGTGAGATTCCCAATCTCTTCTATGTTTAATATTGTAGTTTAGTTTAATTTTGTTGTGGCGTTTGGCTATTTTTTAACTTCTAACATGAAGTATTGCGTTAGTTGACATAGAAAGAGGTTTGTAACTAACGTGCAGGTGACGCAGAGACAGTTGGGAGGATGAGGCCTCGCAATGCGGTGCCCACGAGACAGCAGGAACGCGACTATCTCGTAGTGGCCACACTGCGCTGCCAGCAACAGCGGGGTCACGTGCCCAGGGAACTCCGTCGAGTGGGACGCCCCGGCGAACTCGAGCCCAGGCGACAACACCCTCTGTGCCTCCAGTAATATCACTGGACAATTGGGAACACACTTTACTCTCAAAATACGCTTTATGAGCATTCCGCAGAGAACACAGTTACCCTTGCCATCACACTAAAAGGTAGGGAAATCGGACCATACTACATCACAATCCCAATGCGGTGCATGAGTGGGACGACAAATATGGACCAACGGCTAAACGTGCCTTCTAAAGCACGGAGGAACACGAAACATTGAAATTTTCCATCGGTCGACACGGAATTCCAAAAGTAGTTTTGTTTAAAACATCCTATTCCACTGATAAGCTAAGCATAGGTCTTTTTACAAATGTATACACATAGATTGAGGAATTTTGCCGCAACCGTACTGCTGGTACAAAGCGGGTTGACTCAATAACCCAAATAAGAGTGAAATCAAGCAAAAAATAAATGTTTTTACCCAAAACGTTGACATAATTATCTCGCACGGCCTGCAGTACTGTATCACCGATATCTATATGGAGCTGCTGTACCAGAAACTCCACCATTTGCTCAGATCTGTTTCGCACTGCGATGTGAAGTGCCGACATGCCCTACATACATAATTAATTCAAGTGTTACCAAATATAGAAAAAAATACCGGACATGTGGTATCGAGTTGGCGCGAGTTTTGAGTGTTCCGTACCGTTATGTGTCTAACATTAAATTTTTGACAGTGAATAAAATCTTAAACCTATATAACCTACCAACTTATCAATATAAAAGCTTTTTATTTCAGATTGAGATAATTTTTAGTTTTATTGAATTTCCATAGTTTGCTGCTAAAATTTATTTAGAACACACGCCAACAGGTAAACCTAGATAAACTGCTTAATTTCAGTATTAAATTATGATCCATATGTCCCAACAGTTAAGTTTAAAATTTTTGGCATAAATTTAATTCTTGTGGTAGGTTGACCTGAAGCGTCTATACCAATATGAGGTACAGAGAACCCTAAAAACTGTGTTATTTCCATTAAGATTACGAGAAAATCAAGAACACAAATGACCTGAAAGTTGATGCAGTTGATATTCAGTTTGTTATGCTCACTGAGAAATGTTTTAAGGTTGTCGACATTGTTGTCGGCAACCAGTTGAAAATATTTTATTTCAGAGGGGTTTAATTGTGGCAACCGTATTGTACCACCTGCCTCTGAGAAGTCATCATTTGCCTGTAATAAACCAAAAAGAACAATTCTAAAAAAGAAAAAACAATGGATTATCCTGTAATAACATTTTTTTACATGAATATATTTATGCATGCATTCGGAAATTAAAAAGGTTACCGAATCTAAAAGAGAGTATTCTACTTTGCTGTTTCTATTAGTTTTTGACTTCGACTCATCTATATTTTTGCTGCCTCTTGCTTTATCTTTGTTTGCATGTTCATAACAAGAATATACCTGAAAATATTCAAACTCCATTATGAAAGTATACTTTATCAATACATTTTATAAACTAAAGTCGCTGTTTTCCTGTGTCTGTGCATCCGCACTTTCTTCTAAGGGTGGGTTCGACCAAACTGGAATAAGGTCTTATACCTAGATTAAGCGCCAAATTTGTATAGACTAATCTCGGAGTAAGTCTTATTCCAGTTTGGTCGAATCCACCCTATCCACTCAATGGATTTTTATACGGTTTTCATTAAAAGATAGAGCGATATATGAGGATGGTTTTTGTATATAATTTTGTTGACATTTTGTACAAAATGGTTATATTATAATATATGATTTCACAGAGAGGTAATGTCTTTTGCGTATCCATATAAAATTATATTTATTTCTAGCGGCACGCCCGCGCCTACGTACGTGTGAACACCCCATATCCCGTGACGAATTTCCAAAAAAGATCTTTCTTACAAACTTTGTTCTGACAATAATAGGGGAGTTAGGTGGTCAGCGAAAATTCCGGGCCCTCGCGGGTGGTGCGCGGTGCGGGTCCGCGGTAATTCGTAAGCGCCATTAACATTTTTATCAAAAGTTTACAAAAATGTTTAGTTTTTTGCAAATCCAAATCAGTCAAGTTATCGAAAAATTTTATACGAATTATTATTGTAAAACACGGTCGTAATGTGCATTCACATAAAATTTTAGAGGTAACTTCAGGTTTTTTTCTATCGTGCAAAATGTTTCCAATCGTGTTTTGGAAACAGTCATCCCCTCACACATACGTTCTGTAATGCATGCATATTGAAAATTTCAGTGCGAAATATCTAAAATATTTTGAATGACAGCTAATAGAAAACAGCCAATTTTTCCGTTTTCACTGTCTAACCCCCCTTAAAAACACAACAAAAAGAATTTGCCAAATAGGTGCGGTGCAGTCGTTTTAAAGTGATGCGCGAACATACATTATAGAATGTGATAGGGGTGGTACTTCTAACCTGTTAAGGCTAAGTACTACATCTAATTTCATCGACAAAAAAATAATATGGACATAAAAAAAAGTGATTTTAAATCACAAAATAATTAAGTAATGGTTTTTTATTCTCACCAAAATAATCTCAAACATACGAAACAAAGTAAGTTTTTAGTTAGCCAGTGTCATTAGTTACCGTTTGCCATTTTTTTCATGTTTCTCCGACGTATGAAACCTTTGATATCGCATAAAGTAAAAATGGTCATAAATTATAGGGGGAGGGGGTTGGACCCCCATATTATTTTTTTGTCGATGAATTTAGATGTAGTACTTAGCCTTAACGGGTTAGAAGTACCACCCCTATCACATTGTATAAATTATTACATACATTTATACATAGGTACATACACTCACAACTGTAATCCCCAAAGTATTAATCAAAGAAGGCAATGAGGACCGCAAAGACTGCCACTGTCCACGGCACACCAGATACTTGAGAGGAAACATTACGTTCAAGTGTCATGCAAAATTCTCAAATACGAAACACAGAAAAACGACGTTTCGTAGTCCCCTGTTTCCTCCGTCAGAACTGGACCACTTTTTATGTGGTTTTCGGCATCGGTTAAAGAAAGAGATTTTCTACGTCTGTATGTTTAATTTTTTAGCATTAAGTCATTTATTTAAAAACCAGGAGCCTTTAAAATTTAGCGAAATATCACTCCGTTTTATGGCGTCTCCAGAAACATTAAGTAACCGATTTAAAATAAAAATCAGACATACAGACATAGAAAATCTCTTTCTTTAACCGTTACTGAACTTGTAATAAAAATTGGTCCAGTTCTGAAGGAGGAAACAGGGGACTACGAAACGTCGTTTTTTCTGTGTTTCGTTGAGAATTTTGCATGACACTTCAACGTAGTGTTTCCTCTTAATGACTCCCCATCTGCTCAGCGTTATAGGTGGTATTTCCACCCCCGGAGCTCTAGACTGTTGGATGTATGTACATTCTTCAGTCCGTTAGTCGCCTTTAACGAGACCCAAGGGTAGAGATGGTAGTGTAGGTGGTTAGTACACCTAAGGTACACCTACTATAGCGCGACAAGTTCGTGGGCGACCTTTATGCGGATCAATTTCTTCCGTGGTAGCGTCTGGCACTGATTTGTCTGACTACATATATAAAATTTCTTGTCCTACAAGGTAGGTTAATATTATTGTAACTAATACGTATTTCTAAAGACAGATCAGTGCCAGACCATGGAAGAAATTGATCCTCGTAAAGTCGCGCACGAACTTGTCGCGCTATAAATATTTGCTAATAAATACTTTACAATTAAATAAATTATGTATTATTTTTTTAATATTGAGCCGCTAGCAAACTGCTCTAAGTAACTCGCTCGGACACTAACCGCCATTTTCTCCCTACGTAGAGGTTTATCTCTACTATCCTTGCTAGGTGTACTCGGCAAGCTTAAGTTCTGTATGGAGTCAGTCTGATTGGACTTAGATGATCTCATGGTTATGGCTCGGTCATGAGAATACATCTGTAAATAACGTTGTGGACGCTCACTTTGGTATTGAAGCCCACGTAATTGGTTGGGCCCAGATTGTTTGCTGTTCAAGAAAGGGAGTGACTTCTAAATCGAGTAAATTCGGCGTCCGTGGGCAGCAAACAACAATACCCACAAAATAATGGGTTTTGTCGTCAGATTTATTTATATCATTGAGGTTATTGACGTTATAGTTATGTTTGGGATACAATAAAGTTACAATTATTTATTTACAATCTGGAAACCAGCGCTGAATGCAATTAATACATTGAAAGCAATTAAACAATTTGAATATAGTAAATCTGATGCATTCCTTTATCTACGTTTGTAGTTAATAATAAGAGAAAGGCATGGAATAAATTCAGTTGTTTCTTTTTCAGACAGAGAAATCTCATTTACGGATACACAGTAGGGAAGTCGGCTGGTTAGGTGGCGAGTTGGCGACTCGGTAATACTTTTGAATCGAGTCGCCTGAATCGGGGGTGAGGTGGGGGGAGAATGTAGGGGGAGGGGGAAGGAGTACCCCGTGGCAGCTAAAATGTTAATAAACCTTTATTTAAGAACCCCTTAGACCCCACAGTGTTAGTTTCTTCAAATTCAGGCGACTCGATTCAAAAGCCAACGCGGCGACTCTCCCCCCAGCGCCGCTTCCTTGTCCAGGTCCAGGGCTTTATCATCACCTCTTAGAGTAGTATTACTTTAATATTACAATGCAAATTCCCATACGATTTTAGCATAGTAAGATTAAAGCAATACTGCTCTAACAGGCGACAGTAGGGCCCCAGGTCCTTCCCTTATCGTATATTCGAATAAAATTCTTATGAAATCATTATCATCATAAATTGCTTGCATTTTAATATTGACTACTACGTTAGATTAAAACAAAGACCTAGACCTAGCATATTACTACTAAAAACAAGTTACAAACCTTTAAATACTGGTACTCGTGAGAAAATATTGTTTATGCTCTCTTTGACTAGTTTTAAATTTCACTTTAGTCGTACTCTACTTTAGTACAACACACGTCAGCTGTTACCTAAATCATATACTTTTATTATTAAATAGAAATGCTTTGCATTACTTTTACCTTTATGTGGGTAATTTCCTTGTAAAGTATCAACAAAGAATTGGGTAAATGCTTAAGTAAATGCCACGGTATGAAGTCAATGTCAATTTTACTGAACATAAGTCTGACACTGAGGTCTGACATTTTTCTGCAGAGGTTTTAGTCATAGAAGATCAGACAAGTAAAGACGTCCTACCACAGAATACCTATCTTAGAATAGTCTAGGTTATGGACCACCCGTCTCAGACCCAGAGGTGCTGGGTTCGATTCCCGGAACTTTATTGTACTTAGTCCGCCTGGCTAGCTACCATCTTATTTAAGTCATGAAGATTATGATGATTTTTTTATGAAGTTATAGGAAACTTGTTAAATAAAAGTCTAACAATGTTTGGATTTCATATCGTTATTGTGTATTTAATATCAGAATTATACCTACACAATGTGAAGCCCCCTTCACAATAAATATGATACTGAATTATGTGATACATTTCTTTAAAAGTATAAACAATACAAGTAGGATGTGGGTGTTATAAGATCTTCTGTCTGCACTTTTGTCTAAATTCCAACAGCTATGCCAATTTCGAGTTGTTCTATATTGTTATATCCCATAACAAGTTAAACTAAAGTACGTAAAGAAGAAAGAAGCAGTATTATTGTTTATCTTTGTGCCACTATTGATCGAAAGCTTTCTAATCGTGGCCACCTATAATTAAGGCATATTATGCATGTATGATTATTTTTGATTAAAATCTAAGCATAAAGTGGAGAAGACAATATTATACCTAATAGGATCAGAATACAGCTGTATTCTGAGCTAATAGGTTAAATTATGAAATAAACAATTCGAATTTGAATTTACCGTATAAACTTAATGCGGGGTGTATCTAAGGGCTGAACTGCTTTTTACTTCTTATTGTACATGGTGTAGAGTAGGGCAAAATAAGAATAAGACCTTGTCAGGATCTGAAAAAAAAAGAAAAAGCTGGATAATTAAAAACCCATTCATAATTTTAGGGATAGCCTATTAAGCCATCAAACCCCATTTGGAGGCATTTGACCAGCTTAGTAGTTAGCTGAGGGTACCTGTCCGAAACATATTCTAGTTATAGTTAGATTTTTTTATAAACTCCAAGATAATTTTATTGTTTCTATCAATCATATCAATATCGAGTAATCGACCTTATGCTTGGGACTGATTCACCATTTCACGCAATCAACCCGACTATCTCTTCTGGCCACGTATTACTTAGTTCAAAAGTTCTTACCGAGGAATAAGTCACGAGAGATATGTTGGTGAAACCCATAGCAGTAAAAGCCACAGGCTTTTGAGCTCTGTAAAAAAAACACATTATTGTAGAGCAGTTGTGTATTGTGTAAGTATGTTTTTTTATTTGGTCGGTAAATTAAGTATACACTTACTATTTAAAATATTGAGAGATTGTGAAGAATGGATGAAAAAGAATTGTCTGTTAAGGTGAAGGTTTATAGAGGAAAGTGGACGAAAAATACGTTTTGCGCCGACCCAAAGTAACAGGATCATGGCAGAAAGATGAGGATTTGCTGAGTCCATTACATTGTTTAAAATAATAAAGATCGAGATACAAATTAGATGGAGATGTGTAGTGGCGGCTAATTAGCACAGAATACTAACAAAAAACCATCCCTTTCCGTGGGTGTCTGAAAGGTGAATAACGGACTAAGGACTGCACATACATCCAACAGCATAAAGCGGCGATGGGCTCACCACCTGTCATGCTGAGCACATGTGCAGTTGTTATGTGGTGAAACGTGAACTGCTTTTGCTGTCGTCATTGCCTAGCCTCTGAATTCTGATTAACCCTTCGGGGATAATAGTCGCGAGTGTTATGTAGAATGGTTGCAGTTGTTTGAAGTATACGCATTAAGAGGGTTTACGCATTCCGGTTTCCCATACAAACTTCCAAGCCGAAATTTTTAAAAACCAATGAGCCAATTTTCATGAAACTTTGCATGCTAAAGTAAAACACAGGGATCTAAGTAGTTTGTTGAAAACATTTTTAAAAAAACGTTTTTTTAGCTGAGTTATTGCGATTTAAAGTCCACTATAGAAAGTTAAAAATCGCAATAACTCACTTAAATAAACGTTTTTTAAAATTGTCGAAATATTTATAAACCAAAAAGCCATCATTGGCTTATTGGTTTTTAAATATTTCGACTTGGAAGTTTGTATGGGAAACCGGAATGCGTAAACCCTCTTAATTTGGGTGCCAACCATCCTGAAATCCTACTAATATTATAAACGCGAAAGTTTGTAAGTATGGATGGATGTTTGTTACTCTTTCACGTAAAAACTACTGAATGGATTTGGATGAAATTCTGCATACAGTTTATAACCTAGATTAACACATAGGATACTTTTTATCCCGATATTCCCACGGGAACCGGAACCACGCAAGTGAAACCGCGAGCGGCCGCTAGTAGGGATTTAATTTGAAACCTTTGTATGAGGAACATCAAGGCACGCCGGCAGCGAGGGCTGGTACGGAACCATCTGCTGTTGTATGCTGCACCTGACACCTCCGTGTTCTAAAAGAAAAAAAACGTTTAAGTAATCTTTAAAAACACTGTTTTTAAAGTTTACGTGAAAAAGATAAGTATTTCTAGATAATAATAAAAAAAACAAATCTGCTCATCGAGATTAGTGCAGTCAGGATGCAGAAGAGATAGGTATCTATTGTGCTCTAGTTAAACTATACACGTATGCTACATTACTAACTGTAATGATTTTTATTAAATATAAGGAAATGATACAAAAAAGTTTTAACCGCATGAAAGATGTCATCAGCATACCAGCACAACATTCCGATTTGAATAAGCGCTGACCCCAAGAACAGTTTGTTGCTGACTGCCATGAATGGTTCAAGCAACTGAAATATGACATTTTTATTATTTTTCTTGCGCACAAATGTGTTTAGGGCGAACAATCTAAACGGATTACTATAAATAAGTATATGTAATAGCTGTTATCATATCTTAGTTTTGAACAATATAGACTGCAACCACTAAATGCTTTTTTCTGTTTAACATTGTTGTGGGCAAATAAGCAAAAGAACTTTAAAAAAAATAATATTTCGTGATCATTGGTTATGTTTAAACTGATGGTAATGAGTAATGATAATATGTAAGTTTAATGCTAAATGATATTTCCCCCAAACCCTTTGAGTTCTCCAGTAAAGATGTGGGACTTTACAGAGATCTGCCACGGACTTCTTGAGATATTTTGAAAGGTGATGTTGCACTGTTCTGTTTTATTTGCCATCACTCATTCAAGTTCACGAACACTTAACAGTATATAATCCACTATTATTTTACATTAATATTTGACAAAACACAAATTATAGAAAATAAAACAAAACTGCAGACATGACGCTTCATTTTCCCGCCAAGAAGTCCTTGTCAGCATATGAACTAAAGCTTCAGGGTTGACAACGTACGCGTGATATTCTTGGTGTTGCCAGCGTCTAAGGGCTGCGGCGGCCGCTTTCCATCAAAAAGTCCGTACGCTCGTCAGCTTGCTCGTAACATAAAAACTTTAACAATTGTAATAATTACTATAAAGCACTCAGCACCTACCACGATAGTGAAGACAACGCAGCAGATATTTACGGAACTGAGAACAATGTTAACAAGGTTGGACGGGGAAAATGCAGCCTCTAAATCATTGCAGTATCTGTAACAGATAATGGTAACCATTTTTATCGTTCTGTGTATTTTAAGTCTTAGAATGCGGACAGTGGATTAGGTTGATAATTGACGGCATGATTTATAACAAAAAAAAACAGGATGCGACATGCGCTATTATTAAAAACATTTACTTTTTTATTTATTAAGAAGGTATCGTAATGTTTGTAGCACGTTGAGCTTCCTCGTTAAATTATCAAGAGCTATAAGACCTGATGAGCCTCTGGTGCAGCTTGATGCTGGCCGTGATCTTGCTGTAGTCATGTTCCTCGGTCAGCTCAGCCACCGCCAGCGTCTCCAGCCTTACTTTTATTTATTAAGAAGGTACTGTAATGTTTGTTGCACACTAAGCCTCCTTATCAAATTATCAAGAGCTGTAAAACCTGGTGAGCCTCTGGCGCAACTTGATGCTGGCCGCAATGTCGCTGTAGTCCTGTTCCTCGTACAGCTCAGCCCCCGCCAACGTTTCCAGCCTTACTTTTTATTTATTAAGAAGGTACTGTAATGTTTGTTGCACACTTAGCCTCCTTATCAAATTATCAAGAGCTGTAAAACCTGATGAGCCTCTAGTACAACTTGATGCTGGCCGTAACGCCGCTGTAGTCCTGTTCCTCGTACAGCTCAGGCCCCGCCAACGTCTCCAGCCTTACTTTTTATTTATTAAGAAGGTACTGTAATGTTTGTTGCATACTTAGCCTCCTTATCAAATTATCAAGAGCTGTAAAACCTGATGAGCCTCTAGTGCAACTTGATGGTGGCCGTAACATCGCTGTAGTCCTGTTGCTCGGTCAGCTCAGCCACCGCCAGCGTGTCCAGCCTTACTTTTATTTATTAAGAAGGTACTGTAATGTTTGTTGCACTAAGCTTCCTTATCAAATTATCAAGAGCTGTAAAACCTGATGAGCCTCTAGTGCAACTTGATGGTGGCCGTAACGTCGCTGTAGTCCTGTTGCTCGGTCAGCTCAGCCACCGCCAGCGTGTCCAGCCTTACTTTTATTTATTAAGAAGGTACTGTAAAGTTAGTTGCACGCTGCCTCCTTATTAAATTATCAAGAGCTGTAAACGCTGTGAAACCTGATGAGCCTCTGGTGCAGTTTTATGCTGGCCGTGATGTCGTTGTAGTCTTGCTCCTCGGTTAGTTCAGCCACCGCCAGCGTCTCCAGCCGCCGGTGCAGCAGTCGCAGCAGCAGCCCGATGTGGCTTGCCATACCGGAGAACAGCAGGTCGGTGCTCACCATTATCCAGACGCAGGTCTGGCCTGAATACCAGAACCATGAAGTTAGAGTCTGATCTAAATCTGAACGCCCCTCTAATATGTTTATGCCGACTAACAAAGTACCCATGATTAGTTGACCTATTTGTGCGCGAGCCAGTCAATGTGCACAGCAAAATCGCCGCGCGCACACATGTAAAAGTTTGCAATAGATATTTCCTCCCACCTGTTAAAACAATTACGTTTAGTGGAGGGCCCTTCAGTTTTAGAATACACGATCTCTACTTTCAAATCAAGTATAACATTGATCACAGCTATAGATCCCTAAGGAAGTGTCTGAAAATTGGTTTCCTTAGCGTTCTGGGTTTCTCTAATGGTGGCCATATTGGTAAATATACTATAGGTAGGCTTTTAACCGCCTCTGTGGTCTAGTGGCTAAGCTACCTGTTTCAGACCCAGAGGTCCCGTGTTCGATTCCCAGCGGGGAGTACATCTTTGTGTGCTCGGTTTGGTTGGTGGTAGGGCTGTTAAGTCCGCCTGGCTAGCTACCACCATCTTATCTAAGTCTGTCGCCATAACAACGATGTTTATAGCATTGTTGTGTTCCGGCAGTTTGAGATAAGATAGCCAGTTCCTCAGTGGTTGAGGATTCCGGGTGTAGCGCGCTTCCACCTTCGGCCTTATCGTCACTTACCATCAGGTGAGATGAAGGCCAAGCGCTTACCCGTTGCCAATAAAAAAAAAAAAAAGGTTGACATATAGAAGACAAATTCAAGGAACAGGAGCTGTGATAAACGTTACACTTGATTTGAAACCCTGTTCGACGGAATATGTTTTGTTGTGTAGTACATATGGGTGATTTATCCTATAGGGGTATTATAAGCATTTGTTAGAAGAAAATACAAATACTTTACTACATTAATATAAAATTAAAACCATATTTATTTTTATTTAGAAATAACTAAAAAAGACACTATTAACAAAAGAGTTGCCCCAGATCTTCCCCATCAGGCAGTACCCAGGAGGCTAGAGCATTGCCTCGCTGGATGTAGTAGTAACAATAAATCGTGTAGTAACTATAGTAGTCTTACATTTTAAAGTTATATTGATGGAAGCGTTTCACATTCATGTCGTTTGATGGTAGCATTGAAATCCTCGTCTACTGAGGTAATTTAATTTCAATCATGATTGTGGAGCAATCAGGATTGTAAAGCTTATGATGAGTATACGAAAGAAGTTTGATTTTTTTTACATTTTTGTTCAATCTTTGTAAGCGCTAAATTTATTTTCTTAAGATCTAGATGATGATAATGATGATAAAGTACTACGTAATAATAATATTATTAATGATTGTGATCAAAATATCATTGTATAAGTAAATAAATTAAGTAGAGCAGCTACTTGAGTTGAAACAACCGCAATACTATTAAAGTAATTTGATAAATGGAATTATCATAAACGCGTATACGAGCTAGAGAACAAACATGACCGAATAGTTAAGTGGACTAATTGTGGTTTAGCACTTTGGAGTAAAGTCAACAGTTACTCCTGACGGCGATGATAGTGGTTTCAGATAATTGCATATCATTTACTTTCACTGCAGACGAGCACATCTGTGCCAATAAACAAACATCTGTTTTAGTGATGTTCAATTGTTGAATTATATTTGGACTGGTTGCGTGCTGTTAATTACTGCAGCGCTAGACTACATCTATACTCGAATATCTATACTAACTAGCTTCTTCCGGTGTCTACGATCTCATGAATTACGATCTGTTACAGTCTTTATCGCGTGCTTATCTGACCACACTTGTGTTCTAACTATATATTTGTTTAAAAACCTCATCCATCTGTTGCTCGGTTTTGGCGAAAAGTAACGATACCAACAAAAACACTTTTGTTAATTTATAATGGTATATATACATATTTAAAAGCCGAAATACCTCTTACTAAGTTATGTTATGTTACTAAGTTATGGAGTGGCTGATTAATATATTATAAGGAAACCTCAAGAACAAAAATACTTATATTACCTAAAGAAACTGAGAAAAGAATCACCCATTTTTCTGCCGGTTCTGCTCAGTACAGTGATTCCCTTCGTAGACTTACTAAACTATAATGTCAAGCGAATTAGAGGGTTGTTAGGTGGGTGTCATGTTCGGCTTCAGTCATATTCTGGTTTGGTCATATTTTATTTCGCTTTAGCCATATTCTGCTTTAGTCATCTTCTGTTTTAGTCAAGTTCTTGTTTTCATATGAGCTCAAGTATTGCTTAGAGTGAATAAAGAATTTTGGACAATTTACATATTTTAAAAATCGTAACTAACCGGCAAATATCTCAAAAATGTATACAACAATATGTGCGATGGTCTGCCGTTTGTCGAATGGGTACCAGGAGACCCACACGTATCCCATGGGCTCGTCCTGACCCTGCCACTGCCGGTAGAAGTAGATCCCGATCGGTGTCACGTTGTAGAACCAAACGCCTAGAACGTTCACTGCAAAGTACCCTAAGAAACAACAAGAGGTTAGTATGATTCGTAATATTTGGTTATTTGCGTTCAATAACTAGATAATTGCTCCAATAAACTAGAAGAAAACAAAACGTTGAAAAAAAGTCTACGTCATCTTCGAGGTTAGTAAGAATTTGTTCAACATACTTCTCACATAATGACAGTTAATAGTTGTCTTAAGCTACAGAATAATGATGATCTAATTCTTAAGCTTAGTACCCAACAGTGCATCCATGAACAAAAGCATTACTATATTTAAAGAAATCTTTCTAGAAAAAGCTTTAAGAAAATCGTTGCTAAAAACACTTCTTCTTACTGTATTTATACTTTTATGTAATAAATGGTTTGTAAAGAGGCCTATTACATCTCGACTGTGATTTTTGCGTAAAATGCCCATTTTCGCATTTTGTAGTAATTTTGCAGTTGTATTTATCGTTTTTATCGAAATAGGATATTCTACATGATTTAATAAAATTCATGCTTAATATTACAAATCTCCACTCTGCGAGTATAAGCTGAGTTTGGATGGCCGGCGCCTCGCATTTTAAAGTAATTTTGCAGTTGTATTTTTATCGAAATACGATAATAAATTTAGTATAAAATCTTTATTTCTCATAAAGTCATTCTGGTATAAATTTTTCTCAATAATATTATCGTAGATAGGAGAAATTCACAGTTAACTTAAAGCGATTGTCGAAGTTTTTTGGTTTAGAATAAGATTTTATGCTATATAAAATAAATTATATCTAAAAATTCCAAGGCCGATACAAACTATACGACTATATAAGAGATAACATTCTAATTTTTTTATTTCATTTGTTGAGAACAGTAGTTCAATCTGGAGCTCAAAAAAGTGCCTTCGCGCATTTTATGAAAATTTTTCTTTGCAACGCACTGTTTCAATAGGTAGCTATTCTACACTATTCAATAAGTCAAAATTGTTAATGTATTTTTGTTTCTGAGATAATCATCATAGGCCTCTTACATCTATAAAAGATGATTTAAACAGCGTCCAATTGCGAGGTTTGGCATTTTCTTATGTGGCTTGTAAGGCCAATACGGGAGCGACAGCAACGGCCGCATACTTGGCAGACGAATTGAGTACCTGGTGACGTTGGAGGAAGTGCAGCGCGTTGGTGACGTCTGTCACGCTTTTTAGACAGTTCCTCAAACCAAATGTTGTCGTGAACGACAACTCCATCGGCTATGGTTTTCCTCCACCGATCACGGTTGTCTGCGACTGTTTCCCAGTTGTTAGGGTTGATGTTAAAGGACAGCATGTCACGTTTAATGCTGTCTTTAAAACGTAACATTGGCCGCCCAACCGGACGCTTAGCGTCTGCGATTTGTCCAAGGAGGGTTTGTCTCGGCAACCGAAAAGGCTCCATTCGCTGCACGTGCCCAAGCCAACGGAGCCGCCTCTGCTTCACAGCTGCAGCTATGCTGGGCAGTTGAGCGATACTAAGCACCCCTTCGTTAGTAACTCGATCCCTCCACGAGATGTCCAAAATACGTCGAAGACAGCGCATGTGGAAGCTGTTCAATCTTTGCTCCTGTTTAGCATACGACGTCCAGGTCTCAGCCCCGTACAACAGTATGGATAAAATGCAAGTCTGGTAGACGATCATTTTCGTTTTTATAGTAAGATGTTTGTTTTTCCATACTCTTGCACAAAGCCTCCCGAACATCGTAGATGCTTTGCCGATACGGATGTTTATCTCTACATCAAGTGAAAGATTGCTCGACACCGTGGAACCAAGGTAGCAGAAACCATCAACAACCTCCAAAGGTGTATCATCCAACAGAATAGTTGGTTTCTGATTGACACCTTGCGCCATTATGACCGTCTTCTTCGCGTTGATTGACATGGAGAATAACTTACATGCCTCGTTAAATTTAAAGACCATTAACTGAAGCTCTTCTGGGGTCGTAGCAACAAAAGCTGCATCATCAGCAAATAGTAAGATATCTACAAAGAGATCTTGGCGGTGTCTTTTGGATTTTAAAAAAGAGACATTAAAAAGCTTACCGTCCACCCTGGTGTGAAGGTGTATGCCTTTTGGAGACTCACCAAAAGCAACTTCAAGAAGGACAGAGAAGAATAAACCGAACAGAGTTGGTGCCAGAACACAACCCTGCCGCACACCTCTTCTCATATCAAAGGGGTCTGACGTTTTTCCATTGTAAACAACGGAACCCTTCATGTTAAGGTGAAATGACTGTATTAAATGTAAGAGCTTTGGTGGGCAACCGATTCTTTGGAGCACAGAGTAAAGCCCCTCCCTACTGACGGCATCAAAAGCCTTGTTTAGGTCAACAAAAGCTGCCAACAATGCTGTTCTTTGCTCTCTACACTTTTCCTGGAGTTGACGGAAAGTAAAAATCATATCAGTGGTGGAACGCTGACTGCGAAAACCACACTGAGACTCAGGGTACACGCGATTAGCCAGCTTTTGCAACTTGGTCAAGATGATACGCCCAAGTAGCTTACCGACGATGCTAAGTAACGAGATGCCGCGGTAAGAATTACAGTCGCCACGGTCACCCTTTCCTTTATACAAGGTGACGATGTTGGCATCGCGCATATCCTGGGGTATGTATTCCTCCGTCCAGCACTTAACAAACAGCTTATAGATGATGGGAGCTACACAATGCATCTTAACGACCTCGGCAAGAATTCCGTCGCTGCCTGGGCTCTTACCACGCTTTAATTGATTGACAGCGATATGGAATTCCTCAACCGTGGGCACATCGTCGAGCTCCATCCAGACAGGCAATTGTGGGATCGAGTTTATTACATTAGGGTCGACGCCGATCGGATGTGAATAAAGGTCGGTGTAGTGCTCTACCCAGCGATGAATCTGACGGCCTGAATCGGCGATAAGAGAGCCGTCTGCTTCTTTGAGAGGAGCTGTTTTCTTTGGCAATGGTCCCAGGGCCTTCCTTATGCCAGAATAGACAGCTGCAAAGTTGCCCGTTGCTGCACTAGTCTGTATACTCTTGCATAGTTCCAGCCAATGTACATTTGCACAATAGCGAGTGTTACGTTGAAGGTCTGCTTTGGCTTTAATAAGATCTTCCCGTGTGTTACAAGTCGGATTGAGGCGATGATAGAGTGCTGCTTGTCGTTTAGCGTCAAGAAATGGTTGAAGTTGATCAATATTTGCTTGGAACCAGTCAGTTTTTAAAGATGTTTTATAACCGAAGGCTTCCGCAGCAGTCTCAGTAAGAAGGCTCTTGACTTTATTCCATTCTTCCACGCGGAAGTTTCCCGGCGAACAAGCCTTTGAAAAGTCTCATATGGTTGAGTCGAGCCTCCCGAAGTTGGTACTTTCAACTTTTTACGACCAGAAGATTGTGAAGAGTGGATCTTCTTGGGATAGAAAGAGACGGTAGTGACCACCAAAGAGTGATCAGTATCGCAATCTGCACTATGAAATGAACGTGTATGAAGAATGTCGCACAGGTTTTTCTTCTTCGTTAGAACAACGTCTAATTGGTGCCAGTGACCAGAGCGAGGGTGTTTCCACGACACCTTGCGCATGAATTTGCCCTTAAGGTAGGTGTTCGTCACACAGAGCAAATTTTGAGAGCAGAATTCAAGAAGACGTTGCCCGTTCTCGTTAATGTGACCTATCCCATGGCATCCCACACACTCCGGCCAAGATGTTTGAGACTGACCCACGCGTGCATTGAAATCACCTAAAATGATTGGACGATCTCCCGACCGAACCTCACGAGCTGTCTCGCTCAGCTGATCGTAGAAGCGTTCTTTTGAATCCGGAGAAGATTTTAAAGTCGGAGCATAAGTAGCTATTAAGGTAACAAAGCCAATATCCGTATTTAAACGGCATGTCATAATGCGTTCCGACACTCCTCTGGGATCGTCAACTGCGTGCAGCAGGTCATTTCTTATCGCGAATCCTACCCCGTGTTCACGAACCTCAGATGAGCCCTTTCCTTTCCAGTAAAACGTGTAGTTGGATTCACGTAAAGAGCCTTCATCTGGTAGCCTCGTCTCTTGAAGTGCTGCTACAGCAATGTTCAATCTCGAAAGCTCTGCATCAATAACTGCAGTTTTGCGAAGACGTTGATCGCAGTTAGAACTTCCAGTGGTGTCAGGGAAGCCTGTCCTCATCGTTTGGACATTCCATGTCCCAATGCGCATGGATTGGTGACGTTGAATTTTTTTCATAATATTATTCTTTGCCGCGGGTGAAATCGTTAACGGCGCCAGCTATCTAGCAATACTAGTGTTTCCCACACCCAAAGGAAACAAGCCAGCACCGAGACGGACAAGTACCTTACTGACCGGGGGCTGCCCGGCTTAAAGCGGGCGATAACTTGTCAGTGGGCCTACGATGGACCCTCCCACTGTCGAGAGTGACCCCTGGCGTCCGCGATTATGTCTATATGTTTGGACTTAGAACCGGTAACTGCCACTCTCCGTGTTGTTAGCCACTCAGCTAGGCTGAAATGGGTGAAGTGCCCTCTCCACGGACGCTGCATCGCCTGGGACGCAAATAAGATAGTGCAGGCATGCCCGAAACCTACACCACTCTCTCGACCTCCCCGACTGGACCCACAGGAACGACGAGTCGCTACGTGCGGAGACGGCTCGGTTGCAGGTACTTACGGCTGCACCAAATACCGGGTTTGTTTCAAGTTTTCCTTCTCTGGTTTCTACACTAGACGTGCAGAAACAAAGCCTTCATCCAGAATAATACCAATCCATGATAAAACCATACCGCCAGGACGAATCTTCTACAAACAAAAAATACCAACAAGTCCGGACAACGTTGTTCTGTTGTGTTTCTGAGATCAAGAACGCCAAAATTGGCTATTTTACGCGAAAATCACAGTTGAGATGTAATAAGCCTCTTAATAAATAGTTTTTAAACGAATTTACGCATTATGACTACATAATAATTATTATTATGCATTAAGGTTGCCATGCCGGGTAGGATACCAAATAAATCGATGGTCCCAATTAAGATTGTCGATTGTGCTATTTTGGAGTTTTTCACTTTTTTACATAATTATATTTGCTTTAATGGATTCTAATATTTCCATAATTTGATACATAAAAATAATTCAAATTGAGCAATTTTCTAGAGTTAAAAATGTCGAGAGTGATCGTGCTCTCGTGCAAGAATGTAGGTAGTGTCATAATCGCCATTGCTCGCCGGGTAGTAAGGGCGCAGGAAACGGCGGTTCTGCTACTACACACCTTGTTGCCGGGAGAAACGCACGCGCATTGTCGCCTTGTTTATTTTTGTTAATTAATGTTTCATTTTGGTTTGTTATATCATGGCAATGTCGTGTCGTTCAAAACGCATTTTAGATCTCTTCACAAATGAGAAAAACGAAATTCAACCTCAGAAAAGGAAAAAAGTGTGTAGCGAAAACAAAATTAATTCACTCTCCGTGGAACGTGGTAAGTATATTGCGATTATATACGAAACATAGAGTAATTATACAATATTTTAAATAGATTGAACGTTATTTTTTATTCACTATTGTTTTTTTTTACTTATTGGAAGACATTACCTTTAAAAACGAAGGTAGTGGCACATCCAACTTTTTTCATTGGACTTGAAACTAGTAAGACCGTCGGAAGTACCACTTACTACATTTTTAAACGATCTTATGGTTGGTCATTTTGTCGATAGTGCCACATCCGACGTTCTTAAATGTTTGCTTAATTCATTGACATGTCGGTTGTAACGCTTACAACGTTTTTAAATAAATATGATCTTAATTACTTTGTCCGATGTGACATTATGGGTACTGGGTTGGCTATTTTAATCGATGAACCTGTATCAACATTCTATGTCACCTATTTAGATGTTATGTTCTGGCTTCCCCGGAAGGGATAAAGGCAGTAAGTGCGTATGTGGTCATGTATGTATGTATTTACAAAGGTGACGGGCTAGCAATCTCTCACTCTACTTTATTCAGAACATCCAAATCACCCTATATGCTAAAAGTGAACTTTGTTGCATGAAACCGTAAGGTTTGAATGCTGCACATTTTCTGGCTACTCTGAAAGGGATTACGGCTGTAAGCACGTATGTATGTATGTATGTATTATTTTGATATTTAATAAAGATGTTATAAAAAAATGCTGAGTGACTAGATGAATACGATCTAGAAAACCGGCGTGACGTTTTCTATTAGTAGTACGTAAATCTGATAAATGTGTTATTATCTATTTAATAGTTTTTTTTATGTCAAATGATCTTTTAGTATATATTTTCAGATCGAGTTTCATCTCTAGTACGAGCCAATTTTTAGGAACTAAGTCACCTTCAGGACTTGATGGATGATGTTTTTAATGACCGAAGTGAATCTCCAAGCACTCTTGTTGATGTTGATGGCAGTGCTCAAAACCTGGACTTCCCTGAGGTGGTTGATAATATACCAACAACCTCTAAAAGGTGATTCCAGAATCGGTTGGTAATTCGCCAAAACTGCTTTAAATAACAAAATACCGACCATTGAGTCAATCTATTTAACACCATTGCCGTCACCTGTATCTTTTCATAATGACCGTAGTAGAGAAAATTTTTGCCCCGTGTGTGTAGAAGACTGCATCACAAGCCTTAATAACGCCGTGTATGATGAATCTTCCAACACCATCACCAATGACAGCTTATCTTACACCTAAACATAAAGTTTCTAGAAAAAAGACATAGAAAACCGATATTGGCAAGAAAAGACTGAGACATAGAAAATTGGATTGTAGTTAAACGGAAAAAAATTAAAGAATGAAGGGAAAGCTTTTAAAAACTACAAGGGATTACAAATAGCTAAAAAATATCATTTGGTGAACCTTTGAAATTTGGGCGATCCTTCAAAGCATTGGGAATATGTTATCACATATTCTAAAAAGGTTCCTAAAGGACGAAAAACTACAGAGATAACCAAGCACAACCAGGAAAACACTTTTGTCTACTACCTGCCATATTCACAGAAAGAACCTAAAAGGGTGTGCAGTGGCCCCAAAAACGGGCCAAGTTAGTGACGATGAGAACAGTAATAAATGAGTGGCTATAATTCAAGATTGTATTACTCATACCAATTTAAGGCATGTGTTGATTGATCTCAAAGTAATTTTATTAATATTATAATTATTTTAAATTATAGCAGACTGAGCATAATTTTGTTTTAATAAGTATGTGATTAAGGTACTGAGACTGTTTATAATATTGTTCTTGCGTTTTAAGGGTACAGATTTTAAAGCACTATATAAGTTTGTTTCGCTAATAATTTTTTGCTGTATTTTTTATCTTCTATTGATATGACTGATTTATTAAACATTTTTAAGACTGTTTTAGCGATAGTACATAGACAAAACTTTTTTAACTAGGTACTTAGTTCATAATTGAAATAATTATATCAGAGACTAATGTTGTTGTTCTGTTTTCATTCCTATATATGTATTGTTGCTAAACTCATTTTATCTTAGATTTGGTATTCAGAAAAAAAGATGAATATTTTGTGTAAAAAACTAAGTTGTCTTTTTTTGATACATGGGATGGGGTACGTACAATTTTGTCAAATTATAAAAATAAAAAAGTTTTGATTGTAATTGTGTTCTTTTTTTTCAGGCACTGTAAGTAACCTAATTCATAAACGACACTTGAAATTCCTAACTACCATTTAAAATTGTCGAAAGTTCCACTACCAACATATTTATCTAACAGAAAACCAATTAAAAATGTCGGAAGTGTTACATCTGACATACGACCATAACATTGGTCCATGTAAGAGTGTCGAATGTGCATTTTCTCGTAAAATAGTAATAATATAATGTATTTCTTCATTGCAGAACATAATTTAACGTCAGAATGTTCTATATTGTAAGTTTAAAATTTCTAACATTAACACTTTTTTTTAAATAAAATAAATAAACTTCAAACTTCTGTACTGCACATTCCTCATTTTGCAGATTCGACATTCTTAATAGGGACCATCGAAATATTCCAACTGCTTATCTCAAATCTATCTATGAATGTCTTATCTCAAGTGTGTATTTAAAGTTTATGAAAAAAAACTATTAAAATAATTATTTTCTTCAATAATTGTGTATCACATACATCGATGCGCAATACGTAAGGCAACAAGGCTTTTGTTCTTAATAAGCTGCCCCTCCTCTTCCATCGGTGGCATTGGCCATATTTCTGCCAGTTCAGAAATCAATTGTTTGAACACATCTTTTTTATACCACAAGACGAACACCTTAGCGATACCTGGAAGCAATGTGAGAAATCACATAGTTACACTTACTTGGGAAATCGCGTTATCTTTTTATAGCTTATCAGCTATGCGATTCTTTAAGCGACACATAGACGCTGCGCGCATGACTGTGATCTGCTGTTTCTTTCCAATTCTATGAATATGAAAGAGACATAGTCAGCCACTTCTACCAAGGCTTTAACTTAGAGAATCGCACTACCGTGAAGACTAGACCAAAAACAAAGAAAGTTTTAGAAAAAACTACGTTAAGTGATTTCTCAAATCCGTTGATGAGGAATAAAAACGAAAAACACTTACTAAGGGCGCCGTAGCCAAAGGTATGAAAAAGCGGCACAACATCTTCAACGCGCGGCGAATTAGCCAAAGTCAAGCCTATATAAACAATCTCGCTAAATACGTGATAGCAGATGCTGCACACAGACAGCACGAACATCAACTTCTCGCGGAAGTAAGCCGAGCCACTTTTAGGGTCCTCAAAAGAAATGCCAATGCGTCTCATACAAAAAGTGTTAAGAATCAGTGATTCTGCTATTTCACGTTTCGCTTCAGCGAGTGTTTCTTCCGACATTTTTGACCTTAATCTTCGCAGAACTGATACAAGTAGGTTGAAACAAAAAAAGTTTGTTTCTTTACTCTTGTTCAATAATTTAAAGAGTATTTAAATTATTATTTTTACACTTATTTATTATATTTCAAACAGCCGTGTTTCTCCATTTCATGATAAAAGCAAGTGAAACTAACGAGTTGTACTAGGAATACCTTTCAGCGTCTAAATCAATATTTAATAATTTCGAAGTATAATTATATGGAGGTGTCGGTAAAGTTTTGAACTTTAAATTTCTACTAACAAGTTGATCAAGTAAAGAGATACAGGAGGTTGTTAACATGTCAATGCCTACTTAAACTTTTAACTGTAATTGTGGTAGAAATAAAACGAAATGCTGTTCTAAAGAAAGCAATTTTAACTATACCAATGATTTGAATTTAAAATTATAGGTACTTGAATGTTTTTTGTACTTGGCAGCTGCCAATTCTCGTAGATCCTTCGAAGCGGATTAAAGGAGCTCCTTCCATTGGTTACCTATCATAAATTCGAAATTTGCCTGTACGAATTTTATTTGGCCGAAAACGTTTTGTAATTTTTTGTTTCCAACATTTTTTTTTTACCGAAAACACAATTTACAAAGTTTTGAAATGCCGATTATCGATTGTTTTTATTTTCAAAATCTCTATGTTTTGAAATCCCACTCAACGTTTGGCCGATTTGCTAGACGATTCATTTTCCAGAAACACGTTTCCAATATTATTAAAATAGAACATTTCAAATAATTTAAATCCATAATATCATCGAACAACTTGTAATCGTAGTAACGTTTAAGCATGAAACAAGCATGTAGCATGGAAGCAAGCATGCACCACGCAAGCAAGCATGCACCACGCAAGCATGCATGCAGCATGCTAACAAGCATGCAGCATGTAAGCAAGCAAGCTTGGAGCTTGCAATCAAGCTGCGGCATGCAAGCATGCAGCATGCAAGCATGCAGCATGCAAGCAAGCATGCAGCATGTAAACAAGCAAGCAACCAAGCATGCAGCAGGCATGGTTTCTGTCATGTTTCTGTTTTCGGGCTTGAATTACACTCTAGCGTAGGGCAGACAAGACTACGTGGAGTCGGTTTTGCCGCGATTCGTTTCTGTCACTGACTTTTGAAACACAATCTTACCGGAAACATAAAGTATTAACTTTTTAAGACATTTAATTTTATTCACCTAATAATATGAATTTATGAAAAACAAAAAAAAACTGGGTATGAGTATGATATTTTAGAGAAAAAGTTACTTCGAATTTTAATACTTCTAAATATGAAATTTATTGTAAACAAAACATATTCCAAAAGAAAAAAGTAGTTTTGATAATCGGCTAATAGTTTTTCTGGAAAATGAAACGTATATATGATAAGTTTATGGATTAACAAAATTATGTAAAAGCAACGATCTGGTATTTAAAACTTCGTCATACCGTTTTCGAACAATTGAAATTCGTACAGGAAAGTTTCAAATTTATGATAGGTAACCCCTTCCATTTAATACTACATGTTATATGACCCAAGTTTCCCATGTAGGTATTATTATTGTTCACACGAAAAGACTTGAACCTACGAGTAGATAGATAGATAGATAGATAGATAGATAGATAGCGTTTATTGCGTCATGTGGTACATTATAGGTCTTAAACTTATACATGCATGAAACCCAGATATGAGCCCCGTAGGAGCACTGCAATTGAGGTTAAAATTTAATTTTTACTTTAATAGTATGTTCATATGCTGTTCTTATCATTATTGGCATTATCTGTATCACGAATCACGCTAATGACTTGCTCGACATTACGAAGACGTAATATGCCAAAAAATACGTATATACGACAATTGAAATACTCTCTTAAATACCAATTATTAGTTTTTTTACTATCTTTTACGTTAGGAAATTCCAACAATTTGCAAGAATTGCTAAATCCAATTACATTGTCAAAGTGTTTACCCGACGCTTTTTTGTTTTGTCTTCCCGTGAGCTTTGTGTGAAACCATTAATTCAGCAGCGAGACAAAGGTGTGTAGCCGTAAGCTTCTTACTCAATATGGTGAATACGATATCTGTTAACATGTACCGTAATGAGATAAGTCTCATAGGTTTCATGGCGTGTCTCGATGAATCGACTGCGCTCACATTGTTGCGGTACTGTTGCGGGACCAACACGCGACGTGTTCAATTAATAGCCAATAGATGGGAATCAATGCAGGGACTTTGTTGTAATAGTGTACGCGATAAGCTAATGTGCAATTACTATGCGCGGGAACATTAGGGTATGTGAACGAACAAAGGCAATCAATGAGCAGTGTTATTTGTACATTCACACCTAAAAAGCGAATTGTGAGTCTGCTTGTAAGTTAATTAAGCTCATTTTTTGTTTTAATAAAAGACAATTTGCATTTTACATTTTAGCCGGAAGATGACTCGTATAAAGTCTAGTTTCCATGATGATGTTCATTAAAGGTTACAATACAAATTAAAATTTTAGAGTAGGTACTAAATTGTTTTTCTAATAAGTATATATTTTTCTTCATTTGATTCCGGTACTAAGGAATATTAACTTCAATTGGGACGCAGGTCGTATTTAATTCAGGTGTTAAAGTGTAAGGAGTCGTGTTATGACTCATTACGGTCACCGGTGAATGACAAAAACAATTTTATTCGATTTCTAGTTTGTACGGTTTTATCCTGGCCACACACGTGTTGTGGTGGTGTCGTGAGATGGTTTAATAACAATTTGATAAACGAAAGTTCATATCAACATAGGTAACTAAACACCAAATACATAATTTCAATAGAGATGACAACAAATAAAAATTTACCATTAAACAATTCTGAAGCGTAATAATATATCTCAAGATATTCAAACTAAGTAGAAACGAACATCGCGCTCAGTAATGTACAACGGAAACCAAACAAACTTCATAAGCCATAGGTCGATTAGAAAGTGCAAGTTTGTCCTAATTTTAATCAGCTCATACTTTCAATACAATAGATGAGGTTATAATTATAATATAGAAAGATACAAGTACCTATACAAAACACGAATTTCTAATTTTAGTGCACAATCTAGGTTAGTTGCCTACCATTTTGGTTTGTGGTTGCACATTTTTACCCTTTTCAAAATGTGTTTGTTATTATTTAAATTATAACTATCGAGTTCAATTTTGTTTAATATGTAATGTAGCCAAACATATTTTTTTCTTTTACTATGCGGTACACTAATGATAAAGTCAATATAATTTTTATTTTTATTTTCATGATGTCTAAGTATACTAAATGCTACAAAATGTTACACTTTATATTTCGCGTTTAATTTACATAGGTACTTTATTTTGATCCTTTTCTAACCCTTTGGGTCACAGGGAGACTGAATTCTGTTAGGCATTGCAATGTGTGGTGTTCGCATAAACTTTAAAAAACAACTTAATGTAATGTTCGATTTATTGATGTCAGAACAGAACCGAAAAAGCAAACAGCCCATACAGTAACTTCCTACTTATAAAGCACACATTCACAGCCACAATTATGAAAGCAGAATCGGTGAAGTTGATTGAACTTGCATACGAGCGCCATATAAAAAATCGCAAGATGTCGACAGTTCGAACAAGTATACTCGGGTTGCCTTGACCCGCTTCGTAAGTATGTCTAACTGCATTTGTTTGCTGCTTTTTGGTCATTCTTCATCATAATGTGTACGATTCGTCGTTCAGCCTTTCCACGCATAATAGATAACTCGTCGCGCTCGTGGCACGATTTATGTCTTACTTTTAGCTTAAGACAGTTTTATTGAAACGTTTTTTTGTTGCTTTTCTAATGTTTTGTATTGTACAAACATCTGAGACTAGATCGTCTGGTCTATCTGGTCGCTTAACAGTTTCTTTTGGCATATTAATCTTTTATCGTGTCAGAATGCAATACGATTTGTAAGGCTTGGTAAAGTTGTATCGGTTTCAATATTTTGTTTAATATTATGACTGCTATTACATCGATTTCAATAAGTATTATAATGAGTTAGAGGTTTTTTGCACATTTTATGAATTAAATTAGGTTGAATTTTATGGTGGTCTACAATGCCATTGACAACTTAAGAGCTAAGAATAATAGCACTTAAATATAATATGGAATCTCATGAGTAATAATACGATGATTTTATTTCAAACCCAATTTTAATGGACTACCTATGTTTGTAAAATTGATTTTTAGTTTCTTATGCCAAAACTGTGCCTTTTAAAAACTTGAAATGTTTTAAATTTTCAATGAGGCACCCATAGCGATAAAAAGGTAGATTGAACTAGTTATAATTATATCATATATCTCTATGAGGCACTCACTCATTGCGGATTGCGATAAAAAAAGTTGTTAAGTATATATAACTGAATAAAAAATCATGTAGCGAAGTTTCAAAGAGTTTTACCTTTTTAATGTTTTAATATCGTCATATTTTGAGACAACTTGAAGTTGCCAATAATTTTAACTTTTATATGCTTTAGTATTATAATTTTTTATGGCAATGGATGGATGGATGCTGACTGCCTAGGACCGGGATAGTTGGCGCTCATTGGGGGAGGCTTACGTTCAGCAGTGGACGGCAATAACATTTAGTTTTCTTGAAGTTTTAGTAAGAATTCAATATCTTAATTTTTCTATGTGACACTCCTTGCTAACAATTCGGCTTCCTTTTAATTGTCTTTTTCGAGTTTTGGGCGGGCATCGACACGAATTGGAGTGATTCGAGAGTTTCTCGCTAGCGCCGGCAGTGTTTCGGCAAATTTAGCACGCGGCCGTGGTCCGTGGCGGCGCGGCGGCGCTTTACAGTTCGCCACCGTTACGACACAGTACAAGCAGAGTAGTAAATTGTTTGTCTTATAGTAATTGGAAGAGCTCGATGGCGCAGTGGCTAAGGCGTTTGGTTTGCGATCTGGCCAATTGAGCAACTTCACACAGGACAGTAAAGTCCAGCCTGTATACTGTCCCACTGCTGGGCAAAGGCCTCCATCATTGAAAAGCTAGTTTCGAGTGCTAATTAAACACTATTTTTATGTGGTAAGACTATTAAGCAGACCGAAGACAAATTGAAAAAGTATTATAGTGATTCTGCGCCTTCTCATGGGATGGTACATAAGTGGTTCACTGAATTTCGTTGTGGACGTACTACCACTAATGATGCGGAGCGCCCAGGAAGGCCGATTGAGGTCACTACGGAGGGCAAGGTTAATAAAATACATGATATTGTTTTGGCAGACTGTCGAGTGAAGATACGCGAGATAAGTGATGCTGTGCACATCTTGACTGAACGATATTATGATGAGATGATATTCTGGGCATGAAAAAGCTTTCTGCAAGACGGGTGCCGCGTTTACTAACAGTCGACCAGAAACAAAATCGTGTAACAGCTTCTGAGGAATGCCTAGCCATGTATAATCGCAATCCGAGTGAGTTTATGCGTCGGTACATAACAGTTGACGAAACGTGGGTCCATCATTATACACCAGAGACTAAGCAACAGTCGAATCAATGGACTTCTACCGGGGAACGTGCCCCAAAGAAGGCAAAAACTGTTTGCTCGGCTGGTAAAGTGATGGCCACAGTCTTTTGAAGCAGCCAAGGGGTTATTTACATCGATTTTTTGGATAAAGGCAAGACAATAACCGGAGCTTACTATGCTGCATTGTTAGATAGATTCAATAAAAAGTTGATCAAGAAATGAACGCATCTAGCAAAGAAAAAAATTCTATTTCATCAGAATAATGCACCGGCTCACTCATCTGCAATCGCGACATCAAAAGTTGTCGAATTAACCACACCCTCCGTATTCGCCAGATTTAGCCCCCTGTGACTTTTTCCTCTTCCCAAACATGAAGAAATGGCTTGGCGGGCAAAGATTTTCGTCAAACGAAGAGGTGGTAGCCGAAACTTAGGCCCATTTTTCAGGGTTTGACAAAAAATATTTTCTTGATGGGTTGAAGAGGTTGGAACATCCCCTGGACTAAGTGCGTAGAGTTGAAAGGAGATTATGTAGAAAAATAAAAATATATATATATGTAAAAAGAGTGTTTCTTCTTTCCAAAGTCATGGACTTATCAAACCGCCGTATCGTATGTATACCTGGGACAAACGGTCCAGTGAGGTAAGTCGAACTTTAAGAAAGAGGTCAATTGTCGAATCCAGCGACAGCGCTGGGCAGCGTTCTGTAAGCTACGAAATATCTTCTCGTCCAATATACCACAGGGTCTCAAACCGAAAGTCTTCGACCAATGTGTGTTGCCAGTGGTGACATACGGTAACGAAACGTGGTCGACGGGCCTAATAGGCAGGCTAAAAGTCACGCAAAGAGCAATGGAGAGAAATCAGAAATGAGGAGGTTCGTAGACGAACTAAAGTTGGTTACTTTACATAGCCCAAAGAGTCGCCAAGCTCAAGTGGCAATGGGCAGGGAACATCGCTCGTATAACCGATGGCCGTTGGGGCAGAACGGTTCTCGAGTGGCGACCGCGCACCGGAAGATGCAGTGTGGGCAGGCCTCCAACAAGGTGGTCCGACTATCTGGTGAAGGTCGCGGGTTGCCGCTGGATGCGAGCAGCACAAGACCGGTCGTGGTGGAGATCCTTGGGGGAGGCCTTTGTCCAGCAGTGGACGTCCTCTGGCTGATGATGATGATGATGATTGGAAGAGCTCGATGGCACAGCGGCTACGGAGTTCGGTTTTTGACATGTCTCTCGACTGATAAAAAACATTTTAAGCTCCTCCGTGCTTCGGAAGGCATATGAAGCTGTTGCTCCCGGCTGTTGTTGTAAGATGGCAGTCGTTAAAACGTAGGTTACGGCCTAATCTCCCCAAGAGATGTTGTCCATGTGGGGAGGCCTGTGCCTAGCAGTGGGAGGTCTATACGTGATTCCATGAAAGTGAACAAGGATTATTTGTTTGTATCGTAGTAAATGTAATGAAGGTAACATTGCCAGGTTCTTACAAACGCACTAAGGTGATGTGTGATTGTCGATACTAACATTCAGATTAAATTAAGTCGCCCAATCCCAACATTCAGATTAAATTGAGTCGCTTAACCCCATTTCAGTTTAGCAGCTTTGTAGTACGAGTATACGTGCGTTAAGCTTGTTGTAGAGAGCAGTGCAGTATTACGCACTTTGTCGATTCGTTAACCTCCTAGATGTTGCGCTCCATTGCTCGTTGGCAAAGTTCAAAGTGAAATTTCTGCTTCTTGTTCAGTGACTATAGGTCGGAGCACCGAAGGTGGATGGGCATGATGTACATGTCAATAGTCTGCGCTTCAGGGACATTGGAAGATCGCCATCTTTCAACGATTCATCAGCGTCTTCATGGACTGGTAGCTTTTCCAAGCGCGTTTTCGTATGCATGGTAGGGTTTTTTTACACACACAACAGGTCTATGCTGGTAGGTGCTGTGCATCTCTTTCCTTGCTTGTCGTAAAGGTGCTTATATCGTGCTTTATTTTGCCCAGCGTGACCGGTGGTGACTCCATCAGCATAGAGCGGAGCAGAGCATAGAGCCAAAAGCATAGAGCGGCGATGGGGTCACCACCTGCCACGCTGTGCACATGTGCAGTTATTTAGAGAAACGTGGACTGTGGCAGAGGGCTTTTGCGGTCCTCATTGCCTGATCTCTGACTAAACATTCGGGGATAATAGTCGAGAATAATGTATGTTTGTATGTACAACATGTCTAACTAATGGTATATCACGGTAAGGCCTAAAGTAGAAACGTACTTTACCCTGCATATTTAAACATTGAAAAACTGGCTATCTCATTTTCAACTATCGGACCATACCAGATTTATAAGAGCATTCATTATCATGTACTATTTTGTTTGGACTGTGGTTGGGCGGCAATTAGGAAGCGCAAGAGCGCGCGCCGCGCCTCCTGCTGTGGCGACTGCATTCAACGCGTGCAACGGAATGCGTCAGCTTAAAACAATGTCGTAACTATAATATAGGGTAAATAAAAAGGTGTGAAAACTAGATACGAAATTCAAAATACTTCATTTGCATTAGCTGTTGGGCTGTGTGATGCCTGCTCATTATTAATAGAACTAGCGACCGCTCGCGGTTTCACCCACGTGGTTCCCGTTCCCGTGGGAACATCTGGATAAAAAGTATTCTATGTATTAATCCAGGTTATAAACTATCTGTATGCCAAATTTCATCCAAATCCATTGAGTAGTTTTTACGTGAAAGAGTAACAAACATCCATCCATAATTACAAACTTTCGCATTTATAATATTTGTAGGATATACTACCATTCCATTTCGTCTCTTGGATGTCGTAAAAGGTGACTAACGGACTGAAGCCTGCTCATAGATCAAATGGCATAAAGCGGTGATGGGCTCATCACGGTTTAACACGCTGAGCACATGTACAGTCGTTATTTGGTGACACGTGTACTATGGCAGTGCAGTGCTTCTGCGGTCCTCATTGCCAATGGAGCTACAGCCCTCTCATCATCAGCCTATAAACGTCCCACTGCTGGGCACAGGCCTCTCACGTGGACACAATTAAATAGCACATGAGGATGTTGGGCCATATTCACCTACCACGCTGGCCCAATTCGGGTTTGTGGGTTTTAACGACTGTCATCTTACGACAACAACCGGGACCAACGGCTTAACGTGCCTTCCGACGCACGGAGGAGCTCGAGATGTTTTTTATTTGGTCACCCATCAAGCGACTCTGCATTGCGAAAGTTGCTTAGCGAGCAAGATTCGTACCCACGACCTTTGGATTGCCGGCAATCCAAAGGTCGTGGGTTCGAATCCCACTCGAGCTTCCTGAGACTGGTTGATTTTTTTTAGTAAACATTTTATCCTATATCTATTATATATAGCATTGTGAATGCAAAATTTCAGAAATAAAGATACGGTATGAGAAATATTTTCGGACTTCCGATAATAGGACTTAAAAAGTTATGTGAAAAAATAAGCACCCCTCTGACTAACCCTTTGGATTTATTAGTCATGGGTGAATGTATGATATGGTAATATGTATGTTTGCATTTTTAAGGAATAAACGCCTCTATGACCAAGCTGTTACCTTTTGTCTCAAACCCCAAATGTTCCTGTTTCAAAGTCCCAAACAGAGTGTATCTAGATCTTAGTAAAAGGAAAGCTGCCTGACCCCTCCGGGAAAAATTGTGATATTATTAGGATGTATGGAAGGATGATATACATACATACATATAATCACGACTATTATCACCTAAGGCAGACCACGAAAGCAGACCTCTACCATAGTCAACTTTTCACCAAATAACGACTGCACATGTGCTTAGCGTGACAGGTGGTGAGCTCATCGCCGCCCTATGCTGTTAGATGTATGTGCAGTCTTTAGTCCGTTAGTCGCCTTTTACGACACCCAAGGGAAGAGAGGGGGTGGTAGTATTCTTTCACCGCTCCGCGACACAGTTACATAGAGTTACATGGATAGTATAAATAAATAAAAGTATGTATATTCATATAACACTAACCAGCGCTAACTCGTTAGTTAATCTAGTGACTACGGACCTTGTAAAGGGTTCGAAACGTCAGGAATAAACGAAAATGTAATGTAGAAAATTATGCGCGAGTTTGATACGAAAAAAGTATTTCAATTCCATGTGTAGTATTCGCGTAAACCATAGAAATCAAAACAATCTAGATAAGTCAGAAATAGTAGTTTTGTGCTGCACCCCGAGATCTTTTAAACTACACCTCAAACATATTTTTCCCTTCGGCCAAACTCTCAACACAGAGCTCACAATAAACACCCCTTGTGTACAATTGTCGACGTACAATATGAAATCCCAAAGAACCAGGAGAAATAAAACTATATCTAGAACGAAGATTTTTATTTACATGTATATTTTGCTTATATACTAATTGGCGAAACGACACCATATCGTGATTCACAAAAATGTACAGTAACATCTATTGGTGGTAAAATAAACTAAACAATTAACACCGTCAATGACTAGACAGTAGAAGAAGAAGAAGAAGAAGAAGAAGAATAATAATAATAATATATAATAGGATATTTTAATTACTCACAACTGTTAAGATCTATGCCGATATTAGTGGAACTAAACACGCTGCTTTTAATTGCGCACCTCACCGGTGCAGGTACAAACGATTTACTTTTGTTTTGCTAATGGCTCTAATTGTTTTCTGAGAGCAACCGCCGGTGATTATAACATGCTGACGAGCCACGAGTGTGGTACTAATGTAAAATTAATAATGGCCGATCTCTCTGCAAAGTAAAAGTGCTCGTATTATCAATGTTTCGACCTAGTTCCATTGACGGGTGTACCGAGCAAAAACCATCGGAGGCGACTTCTCAAATAAAAGGTGCGAAAATCAAAGTGAAACAGATAGCAAGTTGTGACCATGCTGTAATGGTAAAATGGAATGTCGAGTTTTTATTATTTCTTGTTTTTTTTTTACTTATTCTTTTTTGTAACATCTCGATACAAAATTTTCTCTTTCATTGTAGACCAACCCGTTGTAAGCAGTGCAAATAATTTGGAATTTTATTTAGAGAGCAATAATTATAATCTCAACCGCTTTTGTTGTCTAGAAACGATTTCAGACTCACAGATCACGGGTTCACCATTCTTAGTAGGATAACATTTTGTGTGAAGTGGGTGTTAAAAAGAACTAAAAAAATATTTATATCGACACTGGTTTTCTGGAAGAAATCGCTTCATAGCGATAAGACCGCCAAATTGTGATTATGTATTTTACCTATTTTCATGTTTTGTATGTACTTGTATATGTAAACTGTTGCAATAAAAGAGTTATCTAATCTAATCTAATTTATCGAGATTTTCAAATCCTAACAGATAATGATTTTAATGCCAAAGAAAGTGTAGTAGCTAAAATCACCGAAGTTAATATAACAAGTAACTACTTACTCGATTAAAGGTAATATAATTAATATTAAAACAACATAAAATGCATACATAGGAACGGAGAGCCAATGAAGTGATTCAAATTAAAGCAAGAATTTATTCTATTTATTGCTAAGTCTATTCAATTTGGGATTAGATTCGTAGAGCGATTTAACGTTGATCAAGCCATTTAAAATACAGCTTCTTCTCATATTTTATGTTCGACTAGATAATACCTAATTTGCATTTTAGCAGTTTAAATTGATTTTCTACAAAATGGGATTCCATTTCATATGGATAGACTAATAATGTGAAATATTGGTGAAAATATTACAAATAGGAATATTATAGTTTCTAATTTTGTATACGTTTAATTAGCTGGTTAGTCTGGTCTGGAAGAGGTCAGAGCCGCATTATCCATGCGGTCTATGCTAGGATAACAAAAGTTGTGTAGTTCGAATAAGCCTAAATCACTCGATTCGACTTAAAGGTTAAAAAAAAGTTTAAAGCGTAATGCCATTTGTACTACCTCATATGTTTCACGTTCATAAAGAAATAATTGACATAGGTAGTAGGAAGTATATGACTTTGTCCACATTCTCAAAAAAAAAAAAACGATGTCACGTCAAAACTCTTTTATTTCAATCTCAGAACTGAGATTTCACCATAACCAATCCGAAAACGTAAGACATGCAGCTGTTTGTTCTAACTGGCTGATATTCTTGACCAATACTCTTCCCGATGGCAGTCTTGCTTTTAATGTCATAATATGCCTTATATTCTATGCTTACCTTCCTTAGTTCTTGTTCGTTCGCAACACATAAGTGTTTTGTGTTTCTCTTAAAGTCATATGCCTTTTGCCTTTTTATATACGATTATGCCTCCCTTTCTCTGGTTCATGTTCGTTCGTATGTTTGTTCGCACAACGTAATGAATTACGATTTGAACATTAACACAATAACCCACATGTGTGTCGACCATTCGGGAGATCGTTCCCATGGCACCGTTCAAAATGCTGATGCTGCACATAAGGCCACGCGCTCAATGTTTGCGGTGACATTTCACAGGCAAATAGTCATGACTCATGTTGCGGTTGGTATGAACAACTAGATCTGGTACGTAAAATGTATCTTCGCAGCTTTAGTTGAGAAAGTTCTCTCATTATGTGTTTCTAGAAGCTGGCTGACCACTTCCGATAAGCGTGATATTTCTATGTGGTCGGTGCACTGTATCTGTAGTAAATCGGTTGAAAAATAAACATACTAGGAAAGATCTATGCAACGATTAATCATTATCATCGTCGGCCTATATAGGTATGTCCCACAGCTGGACTCATACCTTCCCACGCCATACGTCACAAATCACCACATTTTTAAACGAATGCCATATCTAACGTAACAACCGGCTTGCCTATCAAAGTTGTTAGTTCAGAGAAGTTGTGTTATTCATAAAAAAATACTATCGTAAGTATTAGTCTTGCTCCAGAACATAGACAGATCTTCATCTTCATGGACTTGCTGGTAGACTGGTTAGCGAGACTGAACTGACTGATTGAAGAGACGATGACTTTTGACATTGCGAGTACAAAAATGAAAGACAGGTTTGAAAGCTTCTGCTTTTTAGCGAGCTTCTGCTTTTCGTGTGGAGCCAGCTTTCAAGAAAAGGGGTTCTCGAGATTTTCTAGGATCGCTTAATCCTCCAACTGTCTAACAGGCGATAGAATGTGCGGAGAAGTGGTTCACGCCAGTTTTTCTCAGTTTTATTATATCTAAAATGCCAGTTTTGGAATGATCGAGTTCGCGTAGATTCGGGTGAACGTTTAGTGTTGCAGGGTTGGTATATTGTGTGGAGCTTCTTAATGATTATGTTATCAACATAATAACAGACAAATTCCACAGATGCGTGTTTACTCTTCGCCACATAGTTCTTCTCAAAACAAGCGTTAAAGAACTTCCCACAAACATTATAGTTTCGCTCACACCTACTTTTGCTTTCTAAAAAATGTTCAGTCATTACTTACTTAATCTCCGCAAATTGTTTCCCCCCCACATTGACGCGCCAACGTTCATTATGGCCTACAAAAAGTTTTTTATCAAGCCGAGCCTTCGGCGACCATCGTATTGAATCGAGTAATTGAATCTTACACAAACAAAAATAGATCAGTCGATGCCGTGTGCAGTGTAATTTAAGATTTTCATCGCAGAGATAATGAGTAGCAATGCGAATCAGCATTAACTTTCACTGTTGCCTCGCCACTGGCCTTAAATCCTCCTTTGGGAAACCGCAGGAAGTTGTATTAAAAAGCTTGTGTTTATGTTTTTTTGCACGAGAAGCCATCAGCATTGTTGATAAGTCGCGCAAATGTGCTTAATTTAAGACTTTATTATTTTAAAGCGTAATACAGTTGACGTGCTCCGTTATAGCTTGGGATTTCTTTATAATTATTGCCAATAAAAAACTTTTATTTGACGACAACATTATGAACAACTTTCAACTGTTCAATATTTGCTGTACAGGTTTTTATCGGCCTACTAACTACCTGATGCTGTACCTTCAGACCTTTCTATATAGGTCGTATCAAATGTGAAGAACTACCATGATTGAGCTAAGCAAGAAAGGTTCATCATCACCATTAGCCCGTTTCTGGGTTCAAGCTCTAAGAAGTAGAACAACAAATAGCAGTTGAGCAGAACAGGCCACAGCCAGCCAGAGAGATAGCAGTCACTTAATAAGTTAAGGTTTGAAGTGCCTGCTATCTTATTTATTTATTTAATCTTCATTGCAAAACTATAACTGCAAAAAGGCGGACTTAACGCCACTTGGCATTCTCTACCAGTCAACCGGCAAGAATGTGGGAGACTAGAAGGAAGGCGATGGAACAAAACAGTTAAAGTAATAATAACAGATAATTAATAAGTAATTACTTAATAAAAAACATAAATACAACATATATTAAAAACTATATAAACATGATACATAAATATTAAGCATAAATAAATACATATTTATACATATATTAATACAACAAATCAGATACTTAGTGTGACAATTTAGATCGCGTTGAAATAATGCTCACGCACTAGTCTTTTGAAATCCATTTTATTATTGGCACGACGAAAGTGCAATGGCAGAGCGTTCCAGAGACAAGCCAGAATGATGAGCGGGGGTTTGAAGAGTGAGGTTGCTACTGGAGCGAAGGTCACGGTTATGAGAGGCTCCCAGAAATTGAAACCTAGATTTCAGGTATTCTGGTATATCTTACAACCACTATCCTATGCAATGGCTTAAAGTGACTTTCGAAGCATGGAAGAGAAGCTTGAGGACTATGTAATGATCACCTATTCGTTCACCGCCACTGCGCCATCAAGTTCCCATGGGTGGTAGTTAAAGTTTGCTGTTTTACCAATAGTTGTCGGTATCAATCATCCTATCTACAAAGGCGAAGTTCGTGATTATTATAGTTGGTCACTTGCTTGTGTTACTCGATTTTCTATCGCCAATGGACATCTCTATCTTCATTGTCTTGCTGGCAGACTGATTAGCAAGACTGACAGATTGAAGAGGCGATGACTATTGACATTGCGAGTACAAAAAAAGAAAGATTGTTTGCTGCAAGCTTATCTATCGCCGACGCCTAGTTTCCTTCTAAATTTTGGACACAAACATATTTCAAAATATTTCTTTCTCTTCTCATTCATGAAACACTAACACATTGTTATTAAACTAGTTTAAGGATTCTATGTATACGTGACAGTAATTAGTAAATTCACTCAATGTAACTATATTAAAGAGCTGAAACAACTTCCAATACGGAGCTAATCGAATAATAATGATTCGCCATTTAATAGCGAATGTTATGATTTGTTTCGCCGTTTCAAATTTGAATTGTAAACGCAATCGCGGCGAGAGTGAGGCGATTCCTTTCCACGTGTCGCTCCGTCATGCCTGCTATTATCGTTTCCCACGGGCGGCTCCTGTTTTTACTTCCGACTAAATTCGATATGGTTTCCAGGAATCGCTGGGAAACCTTGTCGTTGATGATACGACTAGGATAGAGTAATCGTTATTGTAATAATATATTTCATTAAGTTCAAAGCTCGTTGACGCAACTGTTAGCACGTTTATATTGACGACCTCCTTGGTCGAGTGGTTTGTACACCGGTTTTCATGGTGTTGCAATCTCTGAAGTCCCGGGTTCGATCCCCGGTCGGGTCAATTTAGAAATTATTGTTTTCTAAAGTGTCTCGGGTCTGGGTGTTTTCTATGTATAATAAGTATGTATTTTAGTATTTTAAGTATGTTTATCCGTTGTCTAGTAACCATTTAACGAGTTTCTTCGAAGCTTCTCTTGGGCTAGATAATTGGTGTGAGTGTAGGAAAGTTTTATTTTATTTATTTATATTGTAAAGAATTTAAGGAAACTACAAACCCGCATTAGGCCAGCGTACTAGGTTATAGCCCAACCTTCCCATGTGGGATAGCCTGTGCCTAGCTGTGGGACGTTCATAGGCTGATGATGTAGGAAAACTATCTGTGACTGTCTCAGCTGGGAATGAGCTACACGAGCTCATTCCACCATCCCCTTTCTATCATCGTGAGTCCAGACGTACGGACCAAGCGTTATTCGTCTTCATTCATAATGCGTACAGCCAAGGTATGGAATTCCCTGCCGGCGTCTGTGTTCCTGAGTACATATGGTTTCAACATCTTTAAAGCCCGAGTGAGTAGGTTGATTCTGGGCAAGCTCGCTCCATCGTCGACCTCTTCTTAAATCCTACGGATAAGAGCAAGCCCTTCATAAATAATAAAAAATAAGAAAATAATGTTCCATTCCCAGTTGAGATAGTGTGTGTTGAGTATGTACCATATGAACGATTACGCGAACACTACTCATTGCAATGAAACCCTTTTAAACAAATATAATCGCATTTTGTAGTTAATATGTAATAATAATAATATAATAATAATAATATATTTATTGCACTAAAATAGGTACAGTACAGGTTTGGAAATACATAATTTAAAAATGTGCATAGGTAGATTGAGTCAATGAGCTTATCAGAGGCCCCCAAGCTAGGCAGTGCCTGGATTTTGGGAAGCCAATTTACAATTTGTTTGGTCTTGCGACCTGAATTATCTACACCTACTGAGAGAAACATCGTACATGGTATATCGGAGACTAACAAAAGCTAGAATAAAGAAAAACAAAGCAAGATTTGAATTTTAAAATGTGATATTAAGATTCATAAATAAATTGAAAATGCAAAAAAAAGCTAACATATTTAATAAATAATAAACAAATAATAAACTTAAAAACATCGACTGAGGAGTGCTTCAGTTTCAATATAAGAATTCCCAAGCAGCCACTTTATTAAAATATTCTTTGCTTCTGAGACTGAACAGTTCCTTATGTCACAAGCCCTTACCGTTGCGTTGTAAACACGAGCTCTAACTGTGTCGCCAAATCTGGTAGCAAAATGTGAGTTTACAGACGGAATTAGGATTCTGAAAATACGTTTATTTAAAAGTATTTTGTAGTTATCGGAAGTGATAAGCCGTTTGTGCGCTTTCAGACAGGATTTTAATATAAATAGTTGGCGGATCGTCAAAACTTGAGCTTCCTTATAAAGTTCTGCTGTTGGGTGTCTATAAAGTTTCTTCAACATGATTTTGAGCAGAAATCTGTTTGCTCTTTCGGCCTGTAGTAAAGTCGTTTTGGCGGCACCACCCCAGACCGAGACACAGTACCCAGTAATAGATTGACACAGAACTTTATAAATCGCAATAAGCAGCTCTTTATTAGTAGATTCTCTAAGTTTCCTGAAAACGCCGGATATTTACTAATACGTTTTGAGAGACACTGGATGTGACTTTTGAAAGAGAGATGGTCGTCGATCATAATACCCAGATATTTGGTAACGTCGGTACGATAGATGGAGTCGCAGCTGCAGTGCAGAGGGGAAACTAAATCACAAGAATGAATTTTAATATTGCCCCCAACCGGTGGTCCGGAAAAAGACGATTTGTGAAAACATACATAATTTGTTTTTGAGGAATTTGGTGTAAGTAGATTGATGTGACCTAGAACCTGTAACAGGCACGAAGATTAATATGTTAAATTAAACATCAGTAAATATTTATTAATTTATTACGCTTTTGTTACCTTCTTAAAGTTTGACAGCGCGTTGTCTTGGTTTTTTATAACGTTTCGTAAATTTCTATGAATGTGACATGTTCATGATTTTGGTTTTTCATTATTTCTCGAACTGTTTAGCGAACAATCTGTCAAACATACATATCATATGGTTTCATGATATCATTTCAAAGCTGAGTTATAACTAGAACTTAGCTTTGTTTCCGGAAATCACGATGTTCATGGTAATGAGGACTAATTTACTTACACGCGATGTGTCACTGTGATTGTGGAGTAATAACTCAATTTCATTCATACTTTTTGTCACCATTCGTCGAGCATCGTTCATTCATTAGCGTGACTTCAATTTTGCCTATAGAAACACGCTCACACTTAATGACTTTAGAAGTCAACTCAAGAGTATTTAATACGACACTTAAGGTGAATACTTCTATGAAAGTAGGTTGTATTATAAAGATAATAGTAATAATTTTCTTCATTAACTTACAAGATTTATTACAGTGATTTAGGAACTCTCTCTTCGTTCTCTAAAGGGATCTAATTTACTTAACTGAAGTAAGTAAAGTTTTATTTTGTTAATACTACGAGAAATTTTATGGTTACCAAAGAGTGTGTTAAGGATTGATTTTAACTCTTTCGTCCATGACAAGCTGTGCTAAGTAGATAATTCTCTACAAACAAATATATTTATTTCGCATGGCTAGCGACTGTCATTTTATTCAACGCCATTTTGTCTTTAATCTGTAGTCATAATAACAATTTTCAAAGTATCATTATGTTTCGACAGCTGGAGGTAACAAAGCCAGTTCCTCAGTGAAATGCGCATTAGCATTAGGTGTGATATAGGGTCACGATGTAGGTAAAACGTTTACCTGTGTAAAATAAAAATAATAATCAAACATGACGACCTCCTTGGTCGAGTGGTATGTACACCGGTTTTTATGGTGTCGCCATCTCTGAGGTCCCCGGGTTCGATCCCCGGTCGGGTCAATCTAGAAACTATTGTTTTTCTGAATTGTCTCGGGTCTGGGTGTTTTCAAGTATATTATGTATATATTTACGTAATTTAAGTATGTTTATCCGTTGTCTAGTAACCATTTAACGAGTTTCTTCGAAGCTTCTCTTGGGCTAGATAATTGGTGTGATTGTAGAAAAGTTTAATTTAATTTAATTTAAACATTACTAATTTATTCAAGACATGCATTTTTTAATCTGACGAAAGCGAAGTGCTTACCCATTTGAAGAATTAAACAAAAAGTTTTTATTTTCAGTTTATTTCAATCACGATTGAGCACTTTTCCGAATTGCAAGTACATAGTCGTTAAGCTACGAAATTATATAGCATTCTAAGGGAAAAACAACACAACATGTGACATAAACTAACTGGTACAGTATCCGAAAGATCAACAACTTTAAATAATTTTAATCCTTTTAACGACTACTAACCTGACAGATAGAAAAAAACCGTCTGTTACCAAATTGACAAGTTTTCTATTCAATTCTATTAATAAAACATGGGACCAAAAAGTAACTTACAAGATCAAAGAAGATGTGGTAACCTTCGATACTATTTATTGAAGAGGTGTTCGATGGGAGATGTGCCTTAAGAGAGCAAATAGTTTCCCACATGAAGCGTATGCTGAATGCGACATCAACTATTTACCCGTTCACATGACAGGAACATGTGTGAAGACTGATTGTGGCTGCCGAGAAATACAGCCAAAATAATGTAAAGTATTCAAAACATGATATACTCGTATTCCAAATAAAGATTTTTCTATTCTAGTAGTTATAAAAGAAAAAATATCTTTTATTGGTCTAACAAAAAATATTAACAAACAAACACAAAGCGAAAAAATAATACTAAAAGTCTGGATGAAAGATTATAATGTAAGTAACTAATTAAGTAACTGTTTATACTGTACTCGTATATATTTTAGTTTTTTTCTGTTTCCTTTTATTCTATTGAACGCGGTTCATTCAAGGCGTTTTAGTCCATTGAACTATTTTCTTTCAATTGGCTTCCATGAATATGCGTTTAGCACATTCACTTGTTTCGTGTTCACGATAGAGCTGTTTATCTTAAACTTCGTGTTCTTTTACTCATTGCTTGTACGTGATACGAAACTGTGTGAAAACGGCCTGCTGTTCTACAATTTGCGCTGAAGATGCGACCTAGGGAGGTCGGTAATTTTCTAAAGGTGAATTCTCACAGAAATGCCGATCTTCTTAAGCCGGTATCGATGGCTTACCCCAGTGCCATTTGGGGTTCCGTTGTGTCGCCGCGCTAGCCTAGGGTTTTAGAGCTAACGCTGGCAAATTGCAACATTCAGCTCCGGGCACTTTATTGAAAATTCTATCTATCTGTTACGGCGAGAAGGGGTTTTTCTCGGTGCGGATTATGTCCCTTGCGCGTGCGCATTAGGGTCGCTAGTCGATTGGCTCGGGCGCAGGCGGTGTCCGTTATACGGCGTCAGGTTACGGTCACGTCTATATAAGACCGCGGCGTCTTCTTCACCATTTCATTCGGTTTGAGACGCCCGGCCCGCGTGCCTTGTCTCCGTATACGTGTTCGATCGAACGTTCGCGCCGGTGCCGAGCACTGTTCGATTCGCTTGCTATTCGCGCTCGCTCGACCGGGATCTAGTGCTTACTTCGTTCTCACCCTCGGGACACAGTTTAGTTTCGTGTGAACTGTTGAACATTATTATCTTGTGAAAGCAGAAGACAGTGAAGCAGGCTGCTCTACTCAGGTACCTATATTATGTGCCATTTTCCTAGAATTAACAAAAAACTAAAAGGATTAAGTATGTTTATCAAACGCTTGACGAATAGGTCAGTGTTGAACATTCGTATAGTTTGTAGGTCCAACTGATAATTATTTTTGAACTTTAATTATAGCTAACAAATACAGTTGTACTATTTAGTTGACATGCGATGTGAATAATTTATTCGTACAAAGTTATCGTCAACAAATTGTTTTTTTTTTAATGTTTGCTATTGACCAAAAGGAATACATTAATGATTTGTATTTACAGTCATGTTAATACTTTTCAAAGTAGCGTTGCAATTCTAACAATAAGCTCGTAAATTAATGTTATAGAAATTGTTGCATTTAATTCTTAAAACTACAACACCTCAGTGTTTCAAATTGATCTACACATTTTCTTTACGAAACATTATAGGAATCTACAGTCAAGAGTTCCGTCCGATAGTTGCACGTACCTAATAGTCGGCAGTACATAATAATAGTTTATAATTTTACAAATAGGCGCCAATGGCAAATTATAGAGCTGGACTCCAGGATATAAATGTTAAGCCTGCATCAAGGATGGCTCTAGAATAAGATTAAGAAAGCTTTATCTTATGATATCTATTTGAATGAGGACGTAAATGTTACATTATTTCAAACCTTTTCCTTGATATGGTTTATGAAACTGTCAGAGAAGTATGAGAAAGTGCAGTTATATATTAGTTATATAATTAAGATCTTTATATCTTTTAATTATATCTTAATAAAATGTTATTTAAATAACATCTATGTAGGTACCTATTTACAATTGTTTGAATTTTGATGATTTCTGTTACATAACTTTAAAATTTTTTAGTTTCTTAAATAATGATTGATATTATTTACATTACATTTGCTACCTAGGAATTTATAAATAATAATTAACGTGTGAATAGATAGACAGATAAATAGGTAGAAAGATAAATAGATAGACAGAGAGATAGGTCTACAGGGTGTAACATTTAGATAGGTCAGTATGGGAAAGTCTGAAACTATAAGACATACAAAGATCTGTTCTCAGGAACCATGTTATCGATTTTAGTAACAAGAAAAACAGCATTCATACATTTTAATAAAAACTTGTACTGAGCTCGGGAATCGCAACCCGGACGTTTGGAAAATAAAACACTTATCGATTGAGTAGTTCCTAAGCACTAAAAGTTACTAAGAAACAGGATGTCTAAAATTAATAAAATTCATTGTTTTCATATCCTTTCATTTATTTTAGAAGGTGTTCGAAATTACTTCCGTTTTTTTCAATACAACGTTCAACTCGTTTGGTAACGATTTTACTATTGTATTTGTATCTCCAGGTGGTGAAATTGTTTGCATTTTATTAATTTTAGACATCATGATTCGTAGTAACATTTTGCTGCTTAAGAACTACACAATCGATATCTAAATAGAAATAGTTTTAGTTCTATTTTTCAAAACGTCCGGGTTCGATTCCCGAGCTGAGCTCAAGCTCTCTTTTTAAAAATGTATGAATGCATTTTCTTGGTACTAAAATTAATGACATGGTTCCTGAGAACAGCCCCCTTACTCTCGAAACCGATCGCTATTGGATCGGATTGGTATTGTGAATTTTTGTATTTTTAAGTTACGACACCAGCGCTAATTTGGATCCATATATTGGGTGAACTAAATGGCATTGAGTTTTGTATTTTTTTCACTCTATATCCACGCAATATGAATCCATATTAGCTCTGGTGTCGTAACTTAGGAGTACGAAAATTCACAATACCAATCCGATCCAATAGCGATCGGTTTCAAGAGTAAGGGGGCAGATCTTCATATGTTTTTTAGTTTCAGACTTTTCTATATTGACCGATCTAAATGTTACACCCTGTATATACACTTTATTGCTCACATACAAAAGAGACAACACATAGTCCTAAAGTATGGACAAAGGATGCTTAACCCATAATTTTCATCTATCATTTGATAATAGTCTCTTCACAAATTCAATCGAGTGCTAAATATTAGTGACAATACACAGGCTTAAACATTTTAACTTATAGAAGGAACCATAATGTTTGCGTTGCGGATAATAACTACATCTACCTTCGTTTAACACCCTGTTCTCACCCGTCTGTTCAGTTTAGATCAATTTTCCGGTTGATAAATGTATCTTACGTATGAAGGCGAAACAAAATTACATAGGGACAGGCTTGTGGCTCCATTTCGCACTGCGCCATATGGTCTAGGGCTGACAATTACGAAGATAGTTGTCAGATAGTCAGATATGATCAATGTGAAAATGTAAAATAAACCACTATGACGTTGTTCATTTTTGAAAGACGGCTGTTATATTTCCGCTTGGTTAAAGCCGCTGTTGGGGTTGGGTATCTATTTAAATATCGTATAATCTTCCTTTAAGCTTTATTGTACTAAGCCAGGAAAATTATAATACATTACAGACAGATCCTTTTAACAAAATTACGATCTCGCTTTGTACATCACATCTCCGTTCTCAAGGTTTAAATTAACAAAAGTATTTTCACCCTTCCCCTGATAAAGTAGAAGCGTCATTCACAGAAATTATCTTTTCCTTACTTTTAAGTCAGTATTTATTCACCGCGCATCTTGTATTGGGCGCTTGCACTCGTAATGTATGACTTCGAGCGGGTCCTAAATCAATGTGCACACATTATGATCAAACAAATAACTTTTAATACTTACTAAACTTAAATTTAAAAAGAAAATTGTTACATACATAAAATCATGACTATAATATAGTCAGATACTAGGCAATAAGAACCTCAGAAGCAGTCCACTTCCATAGTACATGTTTTACCAAATAACAACTGCACACGTGCTCAGCGTGATAGGTGGTGAGCCCATCGCTGCTCTATGCTGTTAGATGTACATATGTGCAGTGTTTAGTCCGTTAGTCGCCTTTTAGGACACCCAAGGGAAGAAAGGGCTTGGTAAGATTCTTTGGTGAGCCGCTACATACGGCTTCAACTGCTGTACTCAGAGACGTTAATTAAGTTTTAATGACAATTCAACGTGTTCCTTCATTATTTAGCACCATACATAAGAAAGTCACAGCAAGAGACTTAATTGTCATTAAAACTTAATTGACGTCTCTGAGTACCGATGTTAGTCACGACCAATAATAAATTAAATTAAATTAAATTTGTTTACGCTCACACCAATTAACCTAACCTAACCTATCCCAAGATAAGCTTATTTTTATAAATTCGTTAACATGGTAAGAAAACGGATAAATGTACACAAACATAAAAACACACCCAGACCCGAAATCAATTTAGAAAAACATATTTCTCTAAATTTACAAGACCGGGAATTGAACCCGGGACCTCAGAGATGGCGCGACGCCAGACCCGGCGTGCTAACCACTCGACCACGGAGGTCGTCAATAATAGCACAATTCTGTATTAGCCTGTTTTATCCATAAAGTTACTATACCTTTTGCGGAATAGAGCAACAAACATGAGCTGTCAAACGAAACCGAAATAGGATGGCATTTGTGTGTGTGAAGAATGCGTTCAGTGATTTTACGTCATGTCGCTTTTCACATTATCGATTATATTAATTACTAACAGCAATAGTATTAATAGAACTAAAATAGGATGGGATGGGAAAATATCCACGATTTCACGTAAAATCCGAAAAATTCACAAAACCCAAATTCTCAGCGTGCTGATGAGTGCTGACAAACAGTAGCCAAAAACAGTTCTGTTACGTTGCATCGCGTATCTCTTTTTATCCCACAGTGTTGTTGCTAGTGACATTCTGCTCGCTCAACCTTTTGTTTCTCTATTCCGCTAGGTATAGTAACTTTATGGTTTTATCACTTTCGGCAGCCCTACCCGTTCCCATCCCCGTTGGCGCAAACGCACGCCATTGCTACGAAGATGGTGAAATGATTACCGTCATTACCGACGAATCGCGAGTAGACGGTCACCTTATTACATGCGCTTGCGTGAGATACACTTCTACTATTGTTTTTGTCGTAAAATTGACGTCAAATGGGCGCAGTGCAATGGAAAAAAACAGAAAGAGCAGAACTGGGTGGCCCACCGGCTACGCTTCCTGCGGTGTGACATTAGTTTTGACGTAAATACTTCCTCTTGTCATCGCGAAAATGGATAGCGCAACGTTCGCTCTATCAAATGCGTCAATTATGGGTTATAAATGGATCTTGCGATTAATATGTAACCTAACCTAACCTAACGTCCCTTAGATAGACGTTGTTTATATGTTTTATTTATATCGTTTGATGATTCGCTTTACAAAAAAGGAGCCTTTTATCTTACTAAAGTAGCAAATATTTATAATCGAAAATTTTAGGGCGGCAAAAAAGTAGCTATATTATTATATCTTGGAAATGCAATATTACGTTAAAATCCAGGGATTGTTTTATATGTGCCTTTTATTAAAAAAATATGTTGTACCTATATATTGTACAAAACATAAAGATCCTCTCATAAACTTATAAAAATATAAGGAAGACATTTTTTTTACAGTTTTAGCTTGATAGTCATTTTATTTAACTTGTACGAACAAAAAGTCTAACATAACGATTTTATTTCATATATTTTTTTAACTAGACTATGATCAGAGATAATAATATGGCTTATATGTAGGACAACATATACAATACATTTTTTTTTATTCAAAAAGAAGTTTGTTTGTTTGTTTTTGTGAAACCTTAAACTTTTGGCCGCATCTATTTGTAAGACTCATTACATTTTGTTATACAATCCTTTGTCGTGTTCGATGTTCTTAGGATCAAGAAGTTGACTCGTCTCTAAATTATTAGTTCTCTATCAACACATGTATATAAAAGTTAAATAATTGTTTAAACTAAAGTCCCTGCGAGAGTAGTCGCGTCCACATACAGTGAACAAATATTATCGGCGCGAACAACTGGAACTAACTCGCTTCTATTTATCCCGCTTGTTCTAAGACTAGTTCCAAACAGGTTGATGAGCGTTCCCAGGATGCGCGTTATTAAAAATGTAATAACCCCGAGCCTTTTCCAACTCACTGTAGGAGAAATGAACTCTATTCCTGATGACGTTATATAGGTAGCGTTTGATTTATTATACGCAGAAGTGGTTGGAAGTTTTGAAAGGAGTAAGTATTTAGTATTCTTTGGCTTTGTTGAAGCATAGGTGTAGCTTGTAGCAAAATCTGAAATATGCTATGCTCTTTTTTTTTAAAAGAAACATTAATCCAACGACTGTCGTGTTGGAGATGGTGATTATGAAGATGTTGTAAGATGACAGTCGTTCTTACCTACTATTCCAAATAGAAAGATCAAGTTATATAGGTATGTAAATATTATCATCCTCTTGTCAATTTTAAACTTTAAAGTTGATAGATCTTTAGTGTCAATCGTAATTAATGAGCATAAATGCTTATAATTTTTGAAATCTAAGTAGGTTGTTCAGTATAAAAATGGACAGAGAGGCGGTTCCCTACACAAGGCTTCCGTCGGCTGCAACGCCCACTTCATATTATATTGACCAACGACACACTTAGTTAATGCAGATACCATCTCTTATGAATGCCAGTATTTATTTTACCACTTACTATTACACCGGAATGCTTTTATCCTTTATGATAAAGTTGAAATTCCAAAAATAGTTCATGCCTATATACTGCTAATCTTTTATTGCAGACTTGAGTCATCACGCCAGGAGGTGTTTGGCCAATTATTAGCCATAATTTTTTCCTGGTTTAGCTATTAAAGCAATTAGTGAGGAGGATACAAATTTTATTTTACTTATATCGTGATGAAGTAGTTTTAATTACTCTTCATTTGGCAAAACAATGTCCTTAATTGCGTTTTTTTCTTGTCAATTACTTTGTTGGATAGATCGGTTTAGATATTAAATAATTTGCTACTGCATAGTTTTTACATCAGAATACAAAGATATACGCTACTATCGTAGAAGGCCATTATTTTAATTGTAACTACAACTGTAATTTTGTCGACATTGAATTGAGTCGCAACTGGTGGTTTCATCCGCGTTATATTTTTATGAGCTTTATGAAAGATTAACAAGATTATTGTCACAATGACTCTTATATCTTTCAGATGCTATTTTCCTACTTTAAAGTACATACAGTAAGTCTTTTGTCAAGTTGTCGTCGTCAGTTTTCCGGACACGTAATGGAGCATAGTACTATTATTGTTTAAAAAGAAATCGCGAAGTCATAAAAAGGAAATACCTATGACTTTTCTTAAAATTGAACCACCACGTTGTAATTTTTTTGTTGGGAAAGAAAACTTGCTCCGTCCAGTTAGCATAATTCATAAACGGGCGTCAACACACACCAGAAAAAAGCAATTCCCATTCCTTGTCTCGAGTTTAAAAAGTGAAGATCGATGAGCATAAAAACTTCATTGATCAACGACCTATCACAGATTACGTATGGTGTGAGCAAAAAATTGTCTATGATATAGCTGAATGCGTGGGCACAACCTGTTGTAGTTTTTGCGGTGGGTGAGCGACCTTGACCGCCCGAATAAGCTTCTGATCCAGTTATAAGCTATCGGATTCATATGACGCACCGCATTATGTCGTAATGTCTACGTAGACATTGTCGTAGCTGCTTGCATCGCATCTGTCGTATGGATTGCATGATACATTATACATTTGTGGATTAAGCAGTGCTTGGAATTGTGCTGCTCTTTGTACCAGAGTTAGGCATTAAAAACCGTCGGTATGATAAATTTGTGAGCGATCTTAGGCTTGTATTCTAAAACCAAACTCACACTCAAATCTCTGTTTGAGTACAGTTAGAAAGAGATGGTACTATTCATCGCATATATCGCCACCCCTTTCTAAATGTATTCAAGCATAGATTTGATTTTAAGTTTGGTTTTAGAATAGAGCTTTAGTCAACCAATTGTTACATACATACATCACGCCCAGAGGCACATACCGCAGCTTGCCATTTGCTACGATTGTAAGTAAGTAAGTAATACATTTATTCGGCTACAACATCATTCAAAAACAACAGATAGGAAGAAAAAAAATAAAAAATAAAATGATAATAAAAAAGAATAATTAAACGATATAGATTGGCCGAAAAAACTAACCAGCTCAGCTATTGTTGCAGTTACGTTGTTACAGCCACAACGCTGATTTTCAGCTGAGCCTTGAATAGGGGCGACATCTCTCACAAAAAAGAAAATATCATATTAAAAATTAGAAAGTAGGTAAAAAATAGAAGTAAAAACAATTTGCTTTGATACGTTTACTCTCTTATCGTTTAAGATAATAACGTGGATATTAAATACATATAATCACGACTATTTTCCTTGAAGGGTTAGACCGAGACTAGTCAATGAGGAGCGCAATAGCAGTCCTCTACCATAGTCTACTTTACACCAAATAGCGACTGCACATGTGCTCACCGTGACAGTGGTGAGCCCATCGCCGCTCTATACAGTCTTAGTCCGCTGGTCGCCTTGTACGACACCCAAAGGAAGAGAGGCGGTGGTAGTTTTCACCGCTTTGCGACACGATACGTGGATATCGGAGAGTAAGTGGGAATATCACCAAGTACGTAGTAGAATTTCGTTGACGCAGCAGCTACCTCAAGTAAAGCTGTTAGTCGTTAACATCCACCAAACATAGTGTGGTAGTTTATTGGCCAATCTTTAATGTTCCCCATTGTTCATGTGGGAAAACCTGAACTCACCTTTTATATAAATCATAAATCAAACTTTTAGCATAATGGAGAATAGAAAAAATGTTACTGTTGTGGTTAGGGAACGTGGTTTTATTTTATGAAAACACCGTTGGCTGCGCATTGGTAACAGTTATTCAAACGCGCTTAACGTTGACAACAAATACACAAAATATTACCGAATAATGTCAACCAAATAAACGATAATTTGATGCTTGGTGAATTCTTACACGAAGTGCTTTTCAATGTCGGTTGGAGTTAACGGCATTTGTGTTGCCGTAATGTTGGAATTTTAGTTTCAATTTAGATGATGGAAACTATCAATGCATTGGTGTCAGAGCAAATTTAAGGTTGTTTACTTGAAATACTCGCGCATACGAGTATTTTCGCAAACGCTTTTCGACCACAATGTACGGAACAGTAGATTTTTTAGCGCCATTTCAGAGTTGCTCTCATTCAAATAAATGTTTTCTGCACTTTATAGGATGACCTAGTTGCAACATTATTACGCATTAACAATCACCCTGTATTTACATCTATGCTAATATTATAAAGAGGAAAGATTTGATTGTTTGTTTGTTTGCATTAAATAGGCTCCAAAACTACTAGACCGATTTTAAAAATTCTTTCACCATTGGGAAACTACACTAACTCCGGGTGACATAGGCTATATTATATTTTCAAAAAAATAGGGATCCCACTAAAACTCTAATAAATACCTTACATCGTGTGCGCTACGAAAACTATTGATGATAGAAAAAAATAATGTAAAAATTTAATTGAAATACCGCCGCTATAAAAGGCTCTTTATTTGTACCTTGGTATTAATCCTTATTAAAATAAATTACTTCGTACTTAAAACTGCTTCAATACCTTTATATAACTTTTTGAATTATTCCATTTGGACATGTCATTCGAAAGATATCACGAGTTTAAAAATGTAAGTATTAGAAGTATTAGAGCTAGGCAGCACCATAATATGCGATGTGACGTCACTAGGGTACGGTACGGGAGGGAAGTCATTTTTAAAATTCGTCACGGGGTACGGACGGGGTCTTTATATATTTATATATTATATTGGACGACCTCCGTGGTCGAGTGGTTAACACGCCGAGTCTGGCGTCGCGCCATCTCTGAGGTTCCGGGTTTAATTCCGATATATAAGCGTAAACAAATTACTTAATTACTTACTTACTTCATTATTATTATGAATGTCATGTAACCAAGCATCCTGGACTGAACTGAAATAGTGACATCTCAGAATAATAACTAAAGGATATAAGGAGTGCTGTGACATTTAAGTGTGCACTCCGTTTGGTCACCATTCGAATTACATTTGTATGGGTCGCATTTGAATTCGGTATCATAAATGGTGACCGGTCTTTTTTCGCTGGACGTTTGACGTTTTTGTCAACTTATTTTGTCTCTTTTCTTTGTTTATGGCCCATTTGAAAAAATAGACCAAAAATAGTTATTATTCTATGGGTGATATACCTATACAAATCATAATTCAATACAGATAGACAGACTTCATAATATTTTACCTGTAACAGTCATTTATTTACAAATTGCACGGATAAACGGTGTTAATGATCGCAGATACCGTCCGTTGATGAGGTTAGATGAGATGCTCTATGGGAATATAGATATAGTCCAAAATTGAGTGTTACGTTTGAAATAGTGGGCTATAAAAATGATTGATGAGTTTGCGGTAAGCTTGTTATTTATCCTATGTTAGCCTCTATGGTTGTTAGATTGATTTATGGACAAATATTTGTTTTGTGAACATTTCTCTCAAAGTAATAGAAGCTTCCACCATTCCGAAAATCGCCAGAACTGGTATTTTAATGAGATTTGGTTAATGTTGCAGATGTTATTGAATTAGATAATAGTAAAAGTAGCTAAGGCATATCGCTATTAATTATAGTAGTATATACTTACCTCATTACACTAGTGGAATCACTATTGAAAAAATAAATGTTTCGTTTGTTTTTCGTCTGTTTGCTCGTGTTGTGTTATTGTATTCTGTTAGTTAGAGATAAGGTAGTCAGCAGAGGTTCGTGATGAAGTACATACCTTCGGCCTTATCGCCGTTTACCATCTACTGAGTTGATGTCCAAACTTTTTGTTATGGTAGAGTGTACAAAATAAGTAAACATTCTTTTTGCCGTTCTGTAACATTAACAAATCAATTCTAAAACAAGGCGGATACTTATTCATATATATGTTGACGCAGTGTACGCTAAAACCAAACTCTCCAATGTGTTAGCGTAGCATAAATACATGTAAATATTGTGCTTAGGCCTATTATGGTCTTGAACGCGAGATTGACACGAAAACAATTGAAATGCAAATGGCGATTCGCTCAGCTCGTGTGTCGACAAAAGCGTCATATCCTCCACAGCGGCAGCTTCATCCGACAAATACGATTTCTAAATCGGCCAGAAACATAATGCGGCGGCACATCGATGTAATTGCGGCATGCACCGTGCACGTACGAGGCCCATACTTTCCCCCGACCCAGTGGCCTCTCTGCGACCCGCGCCGTCTCAATTCCGTAATGTCCCCCGTTTTATTCGACATTTGCTGTGCGTCATTACACATCGAACAGTTATATCTAATAACGCGTCTATTATACGACTGTCCACTCGATGATTTGAGTAGTCGACGATAGAGACGTCGCCGCCCGCCGCCTTTAGAGGAATGCAGAAAATGTTTTCGTGTGCCTTTGGTGCGGCATCGGAACATTCCCAGAGTCATGTCAACAGGTTCTATGTGGTTAATCGAAACTTTTTTGATACGTTGTTGTTAAAAGAAACACGAAAAGAACATCAACGTCGCTCATTGGTTTTCGCAGATTCTTATTGTGATTCAAAAACAATGTATAATTGTGTACCTACTTTTGAAAAGCGGATTCCATTTTTACCTTGTAGGTGGGTCAAGTTGGCAAGGCAACAAAAGAAAGTAAATGTTGCAGACAAAGGTATTTGTAATTTGCTACGCATATTCATACGTTTGTGGGCTCATGCAAATTACACACTTTGTTACAGGCAATTTACGGAAATTTTTAAAATGGATAGCATATAGAAAATAGCTATTTGATAATTTATCAAAATAATGAGCTTGTAAGAAAAACATGTTAAACATCATGTTGTTGAAAAAAAACATTATAAAAAAACAGTTCTCTTCGAGTATTGTTTTCTAAGGTTAAAGCGAGCACTACCATTGAAATGAAACTCTTTTTACGGAGCAAAACTCGCATTTAATTTTTTATAGGACTTTATAGGATCTTCGAGTAGTTTAGCTTTATGTCCAAAAAAATCATGACCCCATTTCTGTAACAACACTAAACGTATCACTTAAAATAATACTACGTATGAATTGGCCTTGCGTAAATTGCTTTTGTGATAACATATTTTCAAGCAAATAAATACGAATTACATTTGAATACGAAGTACAAGCCTATGCTTTAACTTTTTGTTTCTTTTGCGAAGATTACAGATACGAATATTGTTTCAACGCACCACTTCGCCTTCCAACGTATTTGTTATTAATGATTATTGCATTGTATGATATGGGTGTTCATGTTTATAGTACAGACCAGAAACTCGTTCAGGAAAATAGAAGCGTGCAAGTATGGATCGTACCGAGACGAGGTTGCGCGTTCGTTTCCACAAATGTACGATAGGCGGCTCGTCACATCAAACAGTCGTCCGCATCGCACCGCGGCGAGTGTCATCTCGAGTACAGTTACATTTTTAACATTCCTCTGGCGGTCGCACCACGCCAAATGCGTAAAGCAAGGCGTGTCCTTCCCTTGGCGAGCGTTTCCCTGAGATTTACTTGGCTCAATAACGGTTGTTTCATTTTGACGAAAAGACACAACTTGTAACTTTCACTGACAGCTCGAATCACGTTGCCGGGTGGAGGAACATTAGAGGTGCATTGTTGGGTCTAATGGATTTACCGCGGCCGGGCGGCGCGTGCTCGCGAGCGCACGTCGAGTCGCGAGTCGACCCACTATACAGATGAATAAACGAGAAAGTGCACGCGACCGCGCCGGCTGACTGCCAGTGTCCGTGCTGGTGAGCCGGCGAACTTATAATTCACGCTGTTACCATTCGGCACGGCGACCTAAAAACTAATTATATAGGTGGCGGCCGATCGCCGAGTATTATCTTGTACGTGCTCCTAACTAGAAATAAACGAGTAAGCGACGCCGTGGCACTTTCTTTTAGAATTAGCTTGACGTCACGTTCCAGGATTATGGGTCTCTTGCAGCGATGCGATTTATCACTTTATACCACGGAGAAAACTTCATTAGCCATAAATAAAACTTCTTTGTGAACTAACAGAGAAGTATTTTTACAAACAAAATATATTAACAGGGTTTAACGTACAACTACTAAGCAAAGGCATCCTACGCATACCTTCTTAGACCCAACGTTCGACTGCGTTGCACCGGTTGTGGTCTTTGTTAAGTACCTACTTATTTTGTTTTTATTGGAACTCTAAAGTAAAAAATATGCATATTTAGGTCCTCCGCACCAATGAGGCGTACGATATTTGCGCGCATTTCACCCGTAAGTGGGATAGTGTAACGCTCACATGGGCTGCGCCGGCGCCGGTGCGTGGCGCCTGGGAACCGTGCCGCGCGGCGTATCATTTCATGTTGATTTCAGGTAGCGTATAAGGTGTAATGTGCGGGGTCATTGGCGCTTGCGGACTGCAAGGCGAGAGCGCAACAATGTTCCCATTGGATATGCGCTATTGCATCTATATCACTGTTGAAAGATCTTAAAAGAGGTCTACGTACTTTGGTATTCCGTATAACTTTCAAGTTCAAAATGTTACAAACTTAAGCCAATAATAATTATTTGATTATTTAAAAAAAAAACAAATATTTTGGCGATGTTTTTCAGTACATATTCTTTACATCATCGTCAGTCAATGAACGTCCCACTGCTGGGTTTTCGGCCCACATGAATTAATTAGCAAATGGAGAGATTAGGCCACAACTCACCTCGCGCTATCTTAATGCGGATTGGTGAGTTTAAGCAACTGCTATCTTACAGCGGCGTTATAAGCTACCAGGGGTTATTTTTCTTCGTTTTACAGATTAAACTTATAATGATAGCACCACCCAGAGACGCAGCGGTGTCCGATCTCCCGCGGGCCGTTGGAGCGCGACGCGCAGTTAGGTTGACGGCGACAGATTCCTGTAGCCTAATTCACGTAACAAAACTGCAACGACATGCAAGCGATTTGATCGCTGAAGTCACTTTTCGTATTCACGTATCAATCGCACGATTTTGTTTAAGTCGGTTTTGTTTAAGCGTATTCACGTGCATTAATCGAAGTTCGACCTTGCTTCCTGAAGTGCGCATTGTTCTTTTAAAGACAGCTGGAGAAACTTAGTTTAAATTCTGGGGTAACAATTCAAACGTAGTCGCGTATTATATTACAATTATTTATTATAAAATACGTATTTTGGTTTTCATTTTTTTTGTAGCTTTATGTTTTTAGATAAGTAGGTACCACGATTAGCAAAATAAGCACTTTATTTTTTTTCATCACTACATTTTATTTTTATTTTACTTCCTTATCTATTTCATTGTTGCGTTGTTAAAAACTTCCTGTCTTCGTCTTCTCCCATTTAAACAACACAACATCATGTACTAACTCAAAAGGGCCATAAAGATGTCTCTTTAGGACAGGCAACGCGGGATGCATTGCGCTGCATCATTTGTTATTGTCCACAGACGGCGCTAAAAAGTAGCAAGATATTTAAATCCGAGATTCAATACCACTTATCACCTCTTCCCTTGTCGGCGTCTCACCCGAACTATACTTACTCCTACTTATCACATCAGATTATACAACATGCGTTATGGTAATTCAATGACAACGGCGCGCCGCCGCCGTCACACGTCTGGTTCCGAACGCCGGTAGTCCATGATCAGATAACAGTGACGTAACAATCATAACCGTGTTTATACCAAGATGCAAATGAGGCAGAGCCGAGATGTCGAGTAGGCAATGGCGGTGACGACTGGAACATGTTTGTCATGGTACACGAGCGAGCAGTAACTCGTTGTCGAAGATATTGTAGGACATTTGCTGACGCGCGATCGCGAAATCGAGTATGGAGGACCACATTACACTCTCTCTTTAGGTATGCTAGGATTCCTAGGCATACCATTTTAAGTACCCGAAGTTGCCGTGATAGATTGTTAGGACATTTATACTTCAGAATTTGCGTTTTCAGCTCAGCATTAGTAATACCAGACTATAGGATGTGAAGCTGGTTACCAACATTAGCCTAGCGGCTAGAAACGGCTTATTTAGCTTAATCATTTTTATCGATAACTAGCGACTGGAAACGGCTGCTTACATTTAATTCACATAACATAATAAATGTGCTACTGTATAACAAAAATAAGAGTTTAAGAATAAAAAACGTAATAAAATTTGTTTTTTTTTCAATGCTCAAGTCGGGTATATACCCGGTAGTAAGCGGCTGATTATTCGTTTCTATTCGCTGGTTTTGGTAACTACCGGCTTACATGCCGCTGGTTTACAACTATGTACCAGACACAATAGAAATTTTATTGTTAGCTACCTCTAGGAGTCTTCGTGACGGACAAGAGGATATACTTACCACTTATTTTAACATGTATTTATGGGTTATTCCCTTTGGCCCCCGATCTCGTTCTACCCGTCTCCTTGGCCCCCGATTTCTAGTTTTCTTGATAATGTCGATTAAAAGTCAAAAATGCTTAAAAGTACCATCAGCAGGAAAAGCGTTAAACGATTTCTGTAATACTTTGTAATTACTTAAATACTAGATGCCGGCAATACCCAAAAACAATATTCACATCTTGAAGCACTTTTTAACTCGACGGTACAAGTTGAAAATAATAGAAAAAATGAGAGAAATTGTAATGAAATTTATAGAAATCGGGGGGAGACGGGTGACAACGAGATCGGGGGCCAAAGGGATTAATAACCCGTATTTATAATGGTAGGTAGGTGCACATGAAAATTAGATGTGCAAAATAACAGCTGTTCGAGGTTTTTTAACATCCTGTCCTATCGCTTTCACTTTTGCAGGACTTCAACTTTACATTTTATTATGGTATAAACTTAATTCGATCACCAACTCACATTTGGCAAGCAATAAAACGAAACGCTAATCATAGAAGTAAAACCATTGTGAAAACTAATGTTGTTCTGTCTATCTTTAGTACCAAAATTGGACAATATCAGTTTAAAACGAGGTTTAACTTAAATCCACGTTTTATTATATCAGGGGATGAGAACGTTGGTGTAAAAATAAACTAGTGAGAACTAGTGAGAAAACGACAAACGATTACTGGTTGTCGAGATACTGTTTCTTATTATTTGCTATACTATCGAAAAATTATTTTGAACGATCGACAGTTTCGTCAATAGTTGGTGTACGTTTTTCATCGGCATCTAAAGATAGCATCAATACGTGTGTATTAAGCGGAGATAGTATATTATGACAGGTTGTTAAACGGTATATTACATAGCTTTGATGTTGCAATGTATTTTTTGTAATACTCTAAGTGCAGTGCAGTAAGATGATAATTAAAGTAAGTAGGACCTGATAAAAAAACAAAATTTTCTTTCTTTTTTGTCGCCAAAAGCACTTGAGTGGTTTGTCACAGGCATTAAAATTCAAATCATTTATTGCATATTACATACATTACAATAATAGATGGAACTTAGGAAAAAGAACATATTCTACGAACCTATTTATAAACAAAAAAGTTTTTAAAACTACGATTGACTTTAGTAAAGACAAATGCACATCACAACGGATTGACAGGCGTAATAACTACAATTTAACACTTTAATTTGATTGTTGTACACGCCAATATAGCTAATTAGCGAAGTTCAATGCACTTTATAAATTAACTAAGCTATTTATAGTCAGTCGGAATAAGTTTAATTGGCGTGCTTCTAAGCGATTATCTGGTTTGTAAATTTAACTAATCGCCTTTTAGTCTCACGCTTGTCTCGTAAGGGCTCGTTTGCTGAATTTATTAGCAAATGATGTGGGCATCTAATGTGCCATTGCTAGACGTACAGATTAAAAATGATTCTGTATACTCGTTCGTGTATTATACGTGCGTATAACATTCATGAGAAATTATCGCTGAGTTCCACCGGAAAGCCAGTTAAACTCTCACTAGATTTATTATCAAGACTAATCAGATTTATTAAACTATCTGGTGCGTCTTTTAATTACAATAAAATATGCGTAGAAGAAAAGAAAAGGACTAGTGGTTTAATGTTGAACTTGAAAGATAAACTGTGAGAAAATCATTTACCTTTAAGACATTTAAACTATTTGTTAATTGCATAACTAACATCAGCATAAGCTAAAAAGACTTTCCGGTAAGACCGGCTCCGCCTGTAGTATCATATACTTACATACAAATGAGGGTAAATAAAGGAAACAATTAGTATTTTACTTAGAGTAAGGTAAGAGTACCAATCTGCTATTTTTATTTTTTATTCTTTAGACTGTTGTTCTTTTTGGCCTGTTCCATGTTGATCTTCCAAGTGCCTACAAAATTTCTTGTTCGGAGTCAGTCTGTCTAGTTACGACCATCTTATCAATCATAGAATAAGACTAGTAGTACGAGTACATTGTTGTATTCCGACAATTAGAGATAAGATAGCCAGTTTTTCAGTAAATAGGAATTTCGTGTTAAGTGCGCTTCCACTTTCGGTATTATCTTTACGATATTCAAGTGAAATGAAGGATAAGCGCTTTCATTTATTAATATAAAAAATGTACTTACTTAAAAAAATGCAAATTAAAGCCGCTAGGCTAAAAGATAAAGATAAAATATTCTTTATTGTACACCAAAATAACAGCAAAAGGACAAACACAAAGTAACGTACAATTGGCGGCCTTATCGCTAAAAAGCAATTTCTTCTAGGCAACCGTGTTGGACTGGAAGATTATTAGAAGATAAATTAAATACTTTACGAAAGAAAAAAAAACCACAAAAGCGACCCTGTCAACCTCAACCGTGAGTTGCGAGGACTCGTTTTCGAAAGTGTAGTGTAATTTACTAGCGGTTTCTAGGAATAGGTACCTAGTGTTGAGCTGCTTTAGGGCGCGGCCATGGAAACAGACGCAAAACTTAGCTTTACGGCTCGACCATGACCTATGGCGATTTGCGACGCAAATTGCGATTTTTGTGTTCATTGTGTTCTTCCTATTACCGTTGAATATGACTGCAGTAGTATAACAAACAGGTTACTAGAATATAGCTTGATGCTTCGCAAGACTCCCGTGTGTGTGGTCGAGGCCTAATGCTGGCTTTATTCATCGGATAGGCATTATTCGGCTAATCGGCTAATATTGCCAAACATTACGGCAATGTTTGGCAAAAGCTCTGTGGCTCTGTGCTTCAGCAGGCTGGATGAATATACTTTTTTGTCGATCGGCAAAACCGGACGATAACCATTCATAAATGTTCCACTGCTGCGCACAGGCATTTCGACGTGGAAAAAGACGCATGGGTAAGATTTTGTAGTATTTACTTCAGGTCAGCACGCCCTGGATTGGTCGCGAAATGAATTGGAATTCGAACCGCTGTCCGCTCACGCTAAGCTCGCGTTTTTATAGCAGTGGCCTTACCAGTCCCTTCCTAGTGCGGTCGGGTGCAAGTGTGCGGTTAGAATCGGCCGGACTTATTGTTTTTATTGTGTAATTATTGTGACGCTCCGCGGTTGATGACACGATTTGATCCGTTCTTTGACGCATTCTTACTTACAAGTTGTACAGCGAAGGTCGTTTATTGTTACAACGTGTCTTGAGTTCGTATCACTATACGCGTGACCGTGTAAGCGTAGATAGTTGAATGTACACCATATTTACACATACATTTCTAAACGCTTCTTAACAATGCAATAAAAAGTAAAATTTCTTTCTGAAAGCGTATTTAAGAATAAAGAAAAATGTTGTACAGTACTTAATGTTATTAATAATTCTTTAATTGACTACTAACGTCCGTTCCTTCAGAGAAAACCAAGTCCCCGGTTGTTGCAGATGTTCACAGACGGATAATCTAATGATAGAAGCTGATATCACGTTGGTTTATGTCCTAAATTAAATTTTAGTATTTTCAGAAGTTTTATTTAACTCGCAATGTTTATATATGGTATAAACTATGGATAGACACCAACATTGAAGAACAAACATTCACAAAAAGCATGCTACGTTTCAGTACCATTCCATTAGATACCATAAACGTTGTCGATCACAGAACAATGCTCGTATTATTTACGCTGTCAACGATCTTGTAGTCACGCTGCCGACCGACGGAGGCTTCAAAGGCTGCGGAGGTAGCGTTCGTTACCCCGCCAGGCTTCGCAATCTTAGCGACACTTTCTACTATTTCAGAAGAAAGTGCTCTTATCAAACGACCGTCGAGCATTCGGTAATGACACAGACATCTAGGTTATGGTCTAGTGTTAGCATACAAAAAAAACACCGTTTCCATTCGGGCGGCCACAACTTGTCTTTTTGTTAGTTGTTATTTTTCACTTTGTCGCATACATTTTCATATAATTTTGATATGCTTTTGATGTGCATTAATGTTCCTTTTGACATTAATCGCTGTTCCCGTTAGATGTCTTGGTGCTATATGGTATTAAGAGACAGATTTAGAGTGTAATACAAAGATAGCGTTTTAAAAGGTTTATTTGAAATTCTCGCCGAGCCTAAGACATAAGTTTACTTCTCAGCTATATACTTAGTTGTTTGTTTATAATATATAATTAGAAAATAGTAAACGTTCAAGAGCTTTTCTTACACTCAGTAACAAAAAATGAGATTTCGAGATTATACATTTAATTTCAACGATAATATAGATTTAATTGCTGTCGATGCTAATATAACCATGTATATTGTGGCACAATCAAATTGCTACGAATTTGATATTATGTAGCAACACGCGCGTTGAAGTCTAATGTATGGAAGAAATTCGTAGCAATTCGTATTTCGTTCGATCGGTCTGTTTGTGGGAGTGCAGAATATTTAGCGCACTCAAGGTTCTTTCCCTAGAGTAGGATATTATAATAGAATATAAAATTTTGCGTAATGTATAACGTACAATATTTGAAATTTTACTTAATTGAATGTCATGTGCAGACTCACGTAATGATTCAAGGATGGTTGACTCTTTTATCATATGAGCTGAAATTAATTGTTACGGTAGTGTTAAAGATACAAAATATGGTAGATCCTTCTTATTGTCAGTTCGTTATACCTTCCGACACGTTCCACTTTAAACATTTCATCTTTACTGTTCCGTATAAAATAAACGTACTTAGTCTACGAGTGATATAATAAGTCCCACCTTCCGACATACGTTTAACGGTTTGTCTAGCGTGTAATCACGTAACCGTAATAAAAGAAACGTAATCGTATAAAACAAAACGTTTAAACTATAAAGCTTAAATCACTTTTTGTGATAGGCACTTCATATCGTAGTGCAACTTGAATTTTAAAAATCCAGAGCTGGTTTAAATTGTGATTTTATTATAATTCTAATAAAGTTATTCTACACGAGTAAGTGCTTTCTTTAACAAGATGCTTACTGATGGACTGACAAATTAAGCAGTGTTTTTAAAACCACATTATTCTGGTTTATTTTACAACGACATGTGCATATAAATGAGTGTACTAAAAATAACTTCATGCTCTTCACATAAATAACTAGTAGTTAGAAGTAATAACCTAGTTGACAACTACATGTCATTACCGTTCTATTATATAGGTATAATGAACAGTGCACTTATTATTGATGGTTTAGTAATTTTAAATACAGTTCAAGTGAGCACATTTTGTTAATTAAAATAATCTGCAGTCTTATAGAATATAATAGAATTTCTTTATTGCTTAGACTGTGTAACAAGTTGTTAAAATAATTAAATAGTATCAACAGTTTGCCCATGATCGGGCATGCAATGTACACAAATATTTTTATTCACATGAACAAAACAAATCATGATTTTAACAATTAATTAGTCAAAAACCAAAGTATTCATTTAGTGTCTCGAAAACATTATTAAATAACCAAGTTTTTAACTTAAGTTTAAATATATGATTATTCAATGCCAAAGGCATTGAACACACATGTCAAGACATCAGAAGGTAAATGATTGTACACTTTAATACCATGTATGAAAGTACTCTTATCATAAACATTATTATTGACAATTGGTAAATTTAAAGTATAGATATAATATCTATACTTTAAACGTTGGTTACGGAGAGATAAGTTAACCAATTCTATGTTGTTTTTAAGGAATACACAAATTTCTAGAATAAAGATATCAGTAACAGTAAATTTGCAGTTTTTGTCATAATGTTTTATTCACATGAATGCTTTAGTCGTTTATTAAATTATTAGGACTGCCATGAAGCTATTAACGATCATTATTCAAATCCGAAAACTTAGGTACACCAAAATAAAAATAAAAAAAAACAAAAATCAAAGCAATGGCCTCGATGAAAATGAATCCAAAATAAAACGAAACAAATAATTGTGTTAACCCACTATGAAACACCATTGTGTACGTATCTATCTCTAATTTGTAATTATAGGCGTTAAATTCGATATAATAGCGTATCGGGCCGTGTCGATCGTCAAGTCGTTCGCGAAAAGAATTCTAACGGGCCCTCACCAAAATTGGTCTGCTCTGATGCTATCGCTACTCTGCTGGTAACGCACTACACTCGAGGTACTGTTTACGGTTAACTAGATGGAAACGTTTATGTCATACGTGCGCAGGGCGCAGCTAGCCAGCTACAGAAAGATATTCTCATTACTGTTTTTTAAGGTTCTGTACCAAAGGGTAAAAGCGGAACCCTATTACTAAGACTCCACTGTCCGCCCGTCTGTCTGTCACAGGCTGTATTTCATGAACCGTGATAGCTAGCCAGTTGAAATTTTCAGACGTAATGTATTTCTGTGGCCGCTATAACAACAAATACGAAAAACAGACAATTAAATAAATATTTAAGGGAGGTTCCCTATTACAAACATTATTGTTTTGCCGTTTTTTGCTCGATATTAATAATATAGTGGCTAATGTTGTTTAAGTAATAATAATGGTACGGAACCCTTCGTGCGCGAGTCCGACTCGAACTTGGCCGGGTTTTATAGGTAGACGCCAGCACTTCAACCTACCTCAAAATGTAAAATTTCTTCAATCTAAACCTTGTCACTAGTGCATAAGGATCAATATTATTTGGAGAAATTGAAGAGTATTGGATTGGTTGATCTGTAGGCGTGCATAATCAATGGGGAAGAGCTTGACTTTCATCTCACATTGGTAAGTGATGATAAGACCGAAACACGCTGTATCTGTTAAGGAACTGTCTATTTTCTCCGAATCCAAATGCAAACCAGCAACCCTAAACCAATTACTGCCATTACGTTTAATGCCGTTGTGTTGTTGCTGTATTACAGTTTCGGGGGTACTAGATCTAAGGAAACAGCATATAGAGGCGTTATATGTAAAGCTATAAGGATGATATTGCTTCATATATATCCCTTGGTGTTTATAACGTCCAAAGACTGTTATAGATTTTTTTATTAGAAAGGCCTATACGATGGCTTATTCGTCAGGTATGCTCGTTTGCTGAATCAGTAACCACTACTATAAATCTGGTCATCTCTCGAGCCATCCGCTGACATGGCATTGCGAAAGTTGCTTAACCTGTAAGATCGCAATACGTACGCTCAAACCGATGCGTTATCGAACTCCTTAGTTTAATTACATGCACGATTAATTAACTGGACGGACGGACAAACTGACACGTGCAATTCTTATCGAGTGTTGATCGTAATGCTGCGTCGAACATCTAAATGTCATGCGGAGCCAGTTCCGCGGCTAACATCAGCGTAACATAAACACAGTTCTGAGAAACAGGTAATGCGAATGCTGGATGTACGTACTATATATTTACTGCAAAAATATGTCAGGGTAGTAAATATTAAAAAAGACTATATAGATATACGTATATAGGTCTATGTAACATATTAAATATTACAACATTCATTCTAAGGAACGGTATATATACGGGTATTTGATTCTATCTAATTTTAATAAATAAATCATCTACTATCCTGCCCGCGACTTCCTTTGCGTAGACACCCGTGTTCTCGAGAGAATCCTAAAAAAGCTCTTTTAGCGAATGTCTACACAGTATTAGTTAATTTTTAGTTTATAGACATTGTATACGAGTATAGTTAATAAAATTTTATAAAAGTCAGTCAATCAGTCAATACTTAAGCGGTATTTCATTTTCACATAGGTGTCATAATTTGTCTGAAATACTACGACCAGTGCATTATACACATACACACCAACACAGATACACTTATGGAGGGATTATCAAGATCTTGTACACATTACACCAAAGCTGTAAAGTACAATGAGAACAACCATTCGTGGTCCAATGTTCGATTTACGGAGGAGGTCCCAAGCTGTGTTTATCTGTGCGCACGATCTCGGAATTGAGATACCGAGGGCGGCGCAGGAAAATAAACAAAACGAGGCGAGCGTCAACGCTGCCGGTGTCTATTATCGGCTTGCAACACAATCTATCTTTATTTGAACGTAATTAATGTGAACAATTATACTTTTCCATGAATAGTTAACTGATGAGTTGAGGGGTAATTTGTATGTAACTTTTTCTAGTAGTAAAATGTTTGTTTACTGGTAGTTTCTTTACAAATCATTATCATCAACACATCTACGAGTACAATCGAGTTTGTAGGTGTCAAGTGTAAACTACTGCTGTTTTTTTACAATGACACAAAGGATGCTACGATTACTACTACGAGTACATGTAAAAATAAAGTAACCAAATATGGAATACCATTTTGGTTTTGGGTTATAAAAAAAAAGATATTGTAAATTAAAAAACTTTTATTCTTATTTATTATCAGTCATACATTTGCGCTTATCTTATTAACAGTCTTGTTTTACATATATTAATTTAAAATATAAAATTTTCTCAAAAACAAAATCAACATAAAAGCACCTAATTATGGAATAGGTACCCAAATATGGACTACTATACTAAGCTGAATAATAAGCCATTACTTTTATGAGATCCTACAGGAACTTTGGTCAATTTCAAAAAGGTACTTAAGATACTTGCAAAAATCACATATCCAGGTGTCGAAATGTGCGCCTGCGCAATCACTATGTGCCCAGTGCCCTATGTGTCCATATTCGGAAATTTCAAACTAATCAAAACGTATATCAGATTTTTTTATTAAACACAATCAGACAAGAAAAAACCTCAAAAACCATCAAACAAACATGTAATCAAGGCATAGTCATAATATACAATATTATTTCCAATTACGTTTTGAGAAATACTTAGTTTTTACGTACCTTAAAAACTTTTCTCACAGCGCCAAAACGAAACACTCTCACCGCGGCCACAACGGTCGACCGACTGACAAATCGAAACCTGTACGCGAGTATAATGATAGAAAGAGACAGAAGATCACTGTCTTTTGCAACTAGGAGTATTCGTTTCCGAGAAATGGCGGTATTCCATTTTAGGATACTATTCCATATTTGGTTACTTTCCTCTACCCTTAACTTTGTTAAATAAATTTATTATTACTTGTGATACATGTAATAACATTAGAAATTTTTAGATTCCTTCTTAAATAACTTAAAAATAAGGTACTACCACATAATAATATGGTACTACCTCAGAGGGTAATACCAACTCATGGTAGGGCTCGGTGGTTATAGTAATCGCCAAGATAGCGCGAGGCATCCATCTAGTAACCCACCTCAAGTTAAAATACATCTTGTTTAAGCTACTTACACTAATATTATGAGGTAATCTCCGAAACTACACGTCGGAATTAAAAAGTTATTTTACTGATATTTAGAATGGACATTCAGGTTTTTCGTAGAGACCAATTGCGGATGAATTTGGACTGCTAGTGTAATATAGAGTGCATTCGTACATTAAAAACCTTTTACGAGTCACTGACTCGACAAATGACTAATATACTGATATTGATTCGAAGTTTTCGCAAACCACTTTCAGCACCAGTTGAATTCTACTACTGAGGCGCACACCTTTACACCTTCCTTTTTTATTTTGCTAGACTCGAACGAGCCCTTTTAGAAGTCGAAGCTTATTTATTGGCTTTACAACACCAGAGAATTTATTAACCTTTTCTTTGCATACTATTAAGAATGAAGTACTTTAAAATAAAGAAAAGAAATAGTATTAAGTGGAATTTAAAAAAATCTATTAACTCACAGCTTACCTTATCCTTTTTAATGACAAAGATACAAGTAAAAACAATTCAGGGGCTTTACTGTGGCCTCTTACAGCAGTATTACTTTAATCTTACTATACAAAATTCATATAGGAATTTGCATAGTAAAATTAAAACAATACTGCTTTAAAAGTTGATGATAAGGCGCGAATATTGTTGTTTTTTATCTATAAGTTATTTTTTTTGTTTATATATACTTGCCATACATACGTTTACGTATATTAATACAGAATCTTACGCCACGAGCTATCTTAAGCCTTACATCCTATTAAAAGAACTTTACTGTACCAGTACACTCAACTGAACAGAATAATGAAGAGTGCGAGTACGTTATTTATGCCAAAGTTACTACGGTATTCACGTCGTCTACCGTCATAATGCATCATACGAATGACTACAGCTTACCTAAGACATATATGATGATTATAAAGCGATTAAATAATGGCGTAAAGTAAATTCAAAGCGGGGACATTAACGTTCTTGCTGAGCGGTAACTGTATTTAATGTTTGTATGTGGTCTGAAGATTTTATCATATCGCGATTAAGTCCGTTATGCGCACGTATATTCGTTTAATCGTCACTGTTACTCATTGAAGATTTGTACGCAACCAGCTGAGATTGTATATACGCAGTCGCAATAGGTAAAATATTAGTATGTTCTATTTGTAGTACTTAAGATATTTTTTTGTATTTCATAAGCTATATTTTGTTTTTTGTGTAAGGTATCTTGCTAGTGCCTTGCGTTAGCTTTTAATAGATTAAACAGAAACATTACATTGTTAATTGGGGAAAAAATATAACTCTTGTTATATGACACAGTTAGATTTTATAAATAATAAAAAAAAACAAAAATGTTGTTTGAAAAATAAATAAAAATAAAGTGCATTACATCAGAACGGCTGAACGGATTTGAATAAAATTTTGCAGATAGACAGAGCCAAAAGCCAAGAAAAGTAGTACATACTTTTCTTTTGGTAACAGGGTCTTGTGGGATGGTGTAGCTGTGAGAAGTCAAAGGCAACTGCTAATTAGTTTTGTGTTTTGAGTGGTAGAGCCACGCTGCGTTGCAGCACGTATTGGGCCGGCTTGCCCGGTGTAATAGCACCCTCTCACGAATATCCGGCGTAAAATAATGGCACTTGGTGCTGTTGTGTTTCGTCCGGCCAGTGAGAGTTCTGGAGGCCCATTCCCCCCCCCCCACACCCCTTCACAATTCCTATTCCTTCCTTAACCGTATTCCTTTCTTAAAGGTCGGCAACGCATCTGCGACTCCTCTGGTTTTGCGGGTGTCCATGGGCGGCGGTGATTGCTCTCCATCAGGTGACCCGCCTGCTCGTTTGCCTCCTTCTTTTATATATATATATATATATATATATATATATATATATATATATATATATATATATATATATATATATAAAATGAAGATACACTGCATGCACTACAACAATATTTGTATGATATTTTCATTGTAATATCTATTTTTAAACCAGTTTAGAAGCTCGCAAAGTTCTTATTGTGGCTTCTCACCGGGTTCAAAAGAATGTTCCCATGGCCTTTCGTTACATAAATGCTCGCGTACGCTAACTCCGCGGGAATTATTCTATTCAGTTAACGGTAATGACAATCATTGTTTTAATTGCAAAGGAAATTATTTTTTGCCTCCAACAGAACGGTAACTTGGAGAGTATTAAGCAAAGTAAGTGTTTGTTAAACTACTAAGTACAGTGGAATGTCGTTTTACAATTAACTTTGGGACCAAAAGTAGTGGGTGTAGTTAAAACAATAGTAAAGTGATTTGTCTTCAAAGTTGTGCTACCACGCCTATCAGAATTAGTTATGGAATGAATAGTCATTTATCTCTATCCAAAAGTATTTTTTGTATGTCCCCGTTCATTAACCTTACATTTTTTTTTAAATGACCAATGACTGTCAGATAATATTATGTTCTATAATAAAATAAATTGTAATAATAATAATTATTAATTCCTAATCCTTGTCAAATAAATTGGAAACTTTAATAAATGTTTTTAAAATAATTCATTTCAGTCATTTTTAAACATTTATGTTTAAATGTGTGTGATGTATGTAACTGTTCCTGTATAGTAATAAGAAATGAGATGTATAAAACAATAGTATTAATTTCGTTTATTAACTCCCATGAAAATGATGGATCCATATTTCATGATGTTCACATGGGTGTGTCTAAATGTTAGTATGTAAAAATGTCACCATAAAAATACACGCGTCTACCCATCAGTCATTCTAAATACGGCATAACAAGTTGCGGCGCTGATTCTAGCAATTACACAGTCCACCTAATTGACGTAAGACCTGTCTATTTCGCCCGTACACCGCCGTACGCCGTGTAAGAAATCAAAGGCATTTAAAATGGAAATAACGTTTTCCTAGCCAATAATTTCGTTATTAGACACACTTAGTTTTTGCGGAATCTGGACAATAAGCTCACTCGGTGAAGGAAAAGCGCCTTTCTTTTGTTACAAGGAATTGAGATAAGTACTTTTGTTATGACTACGATAAGTCACGACCTTTGGTAGTGTCGTTGATCTTGAGAATTGTTTGAAACAGATGTTTGTGGAAGCAGGACAATTCAATTTATTCTAGAATAAGCTCTAAATTGTTCTGATTTTTTTTCATTTGGTAGTGCTATGAAAAGTATGATTAACTATTATTTAGTATCAATAGACAATTATTGATGATTATAAGGAAAATAATTGAACTGTGGCCTTATCCCCACTATGCACATACACAAGGTAAAAAAGTATGAAAATACTATATTTTTTATATAAAGTTGAGCATCAAGTGTTTACTTAAAAGTTCAGAAGTACACCGACGATAACAAAACCTTGAAAAAACCTTGAAATCGTCTCCTCGCTCCGCAGAGGGTTTTAACTAACTGTGCTCCACTTTAAAAATCGTCACGGGGCCTGCGCTGGATGCAACACAAGCAAATAGAAATGGAACGGTCTCATTAGGTGTGTTTATGTTACGCTCCGCGGCTGCGTGGGTTTGTAGTTTATGCCCATTCGAGCTCGCTCCGAACGGTTTCCGTGACGTCTCGTGCTTTTCCGATTATTTGGTAACTCCGTTATTTCCCGGCTATGTGCGATGCGAGATTGTTTCTGGCCGCGTCACAGTTACACATCGAAGCGGCTGTCTCACGTTCCGGAGCGATCGTTTTTTGTTTAGCACGCAGGTAAGTAGCTACGATCGATTAAGATCAAATGTTTACACCAACAAAAAGTTATTACTAACCTTCTTACGATACATTGACACACTTGCATGTGAAACTATTAAGTAGAGTATTAGCACGTGTAATATTCATCATATTTAGGCGTAGAAGTCTACATGAGCCTAAATAATATTGATAAATTTTGAGATAGAACAAAAATTAGTAGAAGAATAGAACCTTTATCATTTTTCGAAAGATTAATTTGGGAAACCAGTCTTCTAAAACAAATAAAGTGTTTAAGAACATTTTTCATGCGCGTACACAATGATTGCATACAATATCAAAATCTTTTTTGTTTGGCCACTCTGTTTGCCCTTTTACCGCATTTCGTAGGTTCTCAAAGGTTATTAACCTACTTCCGTAGGTGCATTTAAGCATTCGAGTGTGTCTTTGCATCTAAAATTTTGTCCACACGTGTTCTTCTTGCGTAATGTGACGCGAGCAAGTTAAAAAGCTTTTTAATTTTTGTTGTTCAGCTCTTATCAAAACGACCAATAAACCGTCAATGTAGCTTAATGTCACCGGAATACAAAAATGTCGATTCAGACTTTTTTATGTCAAATGATATTTTGACATAATCATTTATATCTTGACTGCAAGTTAGTCAGCCTCCGTAACATTGACAAATGAATGTGAAAAATAACTTGACCTCGTTTTACGACATTTTGTTCTTTTTACTACCTCTGGAGGTACCTATGTGAATCATAAAAGTTACTGGAAAGAACCATATGCTTATGAGAAACAATGTATTTTAATTTATATTTTCATGCTCTAGGGTCAAGTTCAGTAAAATTTATATATGTACTTTCATCCGAAGCTTTAGCATAAAATAATATGAATCTCTGGTACGCGCACGAACAATACCGAGCGCGGTCGTCTAATTTCATTGGGTCCATCATAGATTACATGCAAACTATACTAATGGCCGTGCCCTAAGTGGTCTAAGTAATAGACTAGACCAGGGGAGCTTGAGGACCGCGGGAGCCTCAGAAAGAGCGGGTGGAATGCGCGCAAGGTCATTGCGCCCTGCGCGGTCATGCGCACGCGCCCCCCCCGCCCCCGCACCCACCTTATTGTCTAACGATCAGCTGCGGATAAGGGGGAGCGGCCGGACCGAAAGGCGATAGGAACCATTTCAATGCGAAACCGCACCTTTATTTTTCCATTTTGCTGGAGCGGGCCGGCACGAACGCCCTCGGCGATATTGTTCCCGGCTCTAACGTTCTAGAGCTAGAAAAAGGCCATTCGAGAGCGTCTTTTATTTACGACGCCCGCCCCGGCACCGCGTTTATGCCGACATGACAGTATCTGCGCGCCGCTCCACGCAGAATAGCTTTTACATAGTAAGTTGCGGATCGTGTTTACTGAATATTTCTACCACCTCTAATTAGGATTAACTGCATGTAATATAGACGATACTGTACGAAGGAAGAGACAACATAATTGTTTCTTGGCACGTAGCAGCTTTAACATTGTTGCATTTTTTATGTACTTGCCTAGTTGATAGGCGCTACTCATCACGCTTAATAATTATAATAATAACGCGATAATACAACAGTTTCGCACCGTTTTGAACCGTTATTATTCTAAAGAAGACGGTATCAAAGGAGGCAATAACATAAAAAATGCAATTTAAGTATCACTGTTGTGAAGTTAAAAACAAAAAATATTTTTCAAGTGGGAGCTTAACTGGTGTGAACCGGTTCCGTACATAAAAAATACGTTAATTCAATAATAAAATACAAACTAATGTTTTTAGCCTAGCGTTAAATATACATACATATAAACACGACTGTTATCCACGAAGGGTAATTCAGAGACTAGCAATGAGGACAGGAAAAGCAGTCCTCTACCAAAGTCCACTTTTCACCAAATAGTGACTGCACATTTGCTCAGCGTGACAGGTGTCACCACCTGCCTGCCTGGTGTGCCCATCGCCGCCTGGCGCCTGTCATAAATATTTAGTTCGTATATTTGTTCCATATTTCTATACATTCCCATTAGGTACCCATGATGAAAAATCAGAAACATGAGCGGAACTCGGATGCGGAGGAACCCTAAAACGCGGTGATTTGCAAAAATTACCATGCATTACCAAAATCTGATGATAAATTTACAAATTTATTCAAAGTCTGCCGTAGTATACTTAATAGCCATGTCGAATTTTCTATTTATTGTTAATGTCCAGTGATAGTTTTGCCAATATCAAGTAGTATTCTACAGATAAAATGAGTCAGTCATTTAAATAATTAGTATGTGATATAAATTTTCATGTGAGGTAAGTTCTACACATTTTTAGGCTGTTAAATAAATAACGAAAGAGAGCCTCTTTTAAGTATATTGCTGGTTCTCCTCAATACTAAGTCTTGAGTTATGGACTTCCGAAGCGACAGCGAAGAAACTTTCATAAGAGCTCAATTGTGGCCAAGAAATAATACAATTTTTTAGTTTGATTTTTGCCCATTACAAAAGTTTTAATTAAAAAATAGTATTACTGGCATAGAAATACTCCTAATATATAAATAATTACCTACTCGTAGTGGCACGCGAAAGTTTATAAGCGTACAGTGTTACTTGAAAGCCGATACATGAAGTATGCAGTAGCATTTTCACCTGTTGCGGTAATTAATGGGGTGTTAATAAGGCCGCGCTACTAACCACGGGTCAGTGCGCTGTCATGTAGGAACGAGTGTGGTGTCAAGCCGTTATTGACATGACGAAGTCGGTGAAACAAGTGAACGGTGGCGACCGAGTGAGGGATGGACCGAATGAAAGCGGTACGAACTCGGAGATCGGTATTTAAATAAAAAGTATTTTTTTTTGCAAATGTCACAAAAAGTTAAATTTCTACAATTAATTTTGAACTTTATGATTGGGAAATAAATACTTAAATATCAATATCGATCAGAGAAACCTGATAGTTTTGGATACTTTGACCTGGTGGCGTGTGTAGGTACTAACGAACTTGACTTGAATTTGGCTACTTAACAGTTTTCGAAAAAGTATTTCTAAAATTATTTTGTAAAAGTAAAATATCGGAAATTTATTTTGTAAAAATAAAATATTTACTTACAAAATATTATCTTAATAAAAAAAACTATTGGATAATTATCGTTAATATCATATATATATATATTATATCATATAGCCGATTTGATAAAACAAGCGAACTGCAGCAAGTTACACCAAACTATAATTAATTATGAGATGTTTAAAAATATTTTTCAGTCTTATTTGATTGTTTTGAATAATGATCTCTTTTTGTCATATCTGCTGGATTTACCTACAAGGAATACTTAACGAGATATTGACGGTATAGCGTGGATGTAAGTACGCGTACGCCTCCCTACTTTTTCCTATTTATTAAGTGAGTTAAAAACAACCAATATTTCATTTTACATTCGCTACCACACTTAAAAAATGTTGATGCTCAATATTTCGTTGTAGCTATTTCATCATTAACACTTTATCACCAACGATTACCATTTAAAATTATTTTTTCCACATGGAATGCCTCCGATGTCATCTTGAATATTTAGTCATGAATATTTATTGAATGTACAGCCACGTTTAACTGCCATTTGTAATACCACGGATCTGTTTGACGACAGCTCAATTTGGAACGCGTAGAAAGTAGTGTTGTGTCATTTTTTTGCACCAATTAAAGATATCATGTTAAGCTCTGACCGACTTATGTTTATTGTGCAAAAAAGGTGCCACTTAACGACGCCGACGTTATGACAGAGATGGGAGCCGAGTGTGGTCAGTTTAAATTGGATCAAAGCATCCTAAACAATCTCGCATGATAGGTATTGAATATTGATTAAAAAGAATATCTGATGGAAAGCTGTCGGTCTATCTAGCCAAAAGTTTCAAGCTGGTACTTAGCTGAACTATCTAAAACGTTACTCTATAAAATTGCGGACTGAGGACTAATACAAGTTAAGATGTCATTCCGGTGTGAGATACTGATAGGCGTTTACAGGATTTTTGGTAGCAGTTTGTACTCTGAACTCTTAGTAAGTTAGAGGTTAATGCCTTGCAGTTGACCTAGGCCTGTCTTTTCGCAGTGAAATGTCAGGCCTGGGTTTTCGTTATATTTATGCTGCACTGCATTTTCGCCCACCCAAAAACAGCCTTTTTGTATAGTGTTAAAGAAGTTATATCTGTACCATTAAAAACGATGATTGTCTAGGTAACCTATTTCAATTATTATATTATTGTTACAGGAATTGGCTCCTGAACTTGATACTTCAACATTGGACCGGGTAAGGAATCAACAACAACTTTCTTTCACTTATTTATCGATAGAATTAGCACAAACGTCACTGTTACTTTGTAAATATTTCAAGTGTACCTTAGTCTAATACGCAAAGGGGCGATAATTTATTCATGCGACTTTACGAGCGACGCCAAATAAGTACTGTGATTATTAGTTGCACGTTAAACAAACGTTAGAATTTAGGTCGTACGCTAGCGCATAGCGTTGCCACTCGTGAGTCCCTTGTTTTATGCGCCTTTAATGGATTGTTACTACTGTTCTCCGCGTCTATTGTCGTCGACACTGCAGCGCATGTGTATAGTTCCGTGGGACTCGGGTGAACTCTGCCTCTTTTTGTGTTGTCAAGCGTTCGACTTGCGAGCGAAAACAAGATTGCATGACTGTAGGAACTTCAAACTGACCAGCGAAACGAGACCCCTTCGCCTTCGCGTTTCCTATATGTTATACGATATAACAAAGGGCTTTGCGTGTTGTTTCATAGACATTCATGGAGTGGACAATCTCCCTCGCATCCACAAAAACGTGACACTATTATTATGGATCTTATGATTTATCGGTATTGAATTTGCACAGGTGAATCTTTGTTGTTGTGTGTGATGGAAAAATAAAATGACTCTGGCACATCATTTTAAAGTGAAAGTCTTTAGGTATCTACAGTGTTTTTACCACTATTTCTTACTGTGTTACAAAGTAGATACAGCTATATTGATATTAACAAACGGAAATGACTTCCGTATAAGTCACGTAATTTATATTTTGGGGTCATACAAAAGATCATTAAGCATCTGTAAATTACTGTTCCATTAAGAGTAAGTACTCTGATAATATTTTTACTAATAAACTCATCTCTGGTACTATCAGAACGAAACATTGACAACAAGTCTATTTTAGGATTGTAAAAAAAACCAACATTTACTCCAGATTGGTTGGATCTTTACAAAAAAAGAAGTTAAGACACCTTTTTGCACCGCTCCGCTGTATAGCGCCAATTTCTTTTTTACGCGACGCGTCTCCGCGATGTAATGATAAAAACCGCAGGTGTAGGCGGAATGTTTTAAGTTGCTCGCTAGTGTTTTCCAGTCGGACCTAGATGGTTTTAGATCGATAATATGCATCCTTCGTAGGTAAATAAGCGGCTATTCAGACGTAACACGCGAACTTCTGTAAGCATGAGTGACAAGCCGCGCCCACTACATGTTCCCAGCCCGAGGTGCGGCAAATCTAACGTGCCACAATCGATTCCTATGAAATGTTTAGAGTGAAATTGCCATGTAATATCACATAATAGCCAATATCATAATTGAGAACCACTATGTCCGCAAATAAGCTGCGTTGGCGATAATGTGACCGATATAGAACGATTGATACAGTTATCTGTAATTTTTATTTTACGAAAGTTTCAATTTGTAAGTAATTTTCATTTCGTTAGATATCACAGCGGTGGCAGCAAAACTGTTATCTCTATTTGCGGTTGAAGTTCTAATACGACCACGTGAATTAATCTTCCCAGTCATTACCACTCTGTTGAAACATTAGATTTATGTGTTTATAGATGTTTTTGTGGTATAATTGATTAAGGTGAAGCAGCTTGACCCGCGGATCAATCATGCTGTTTTGTAATTAAGGCATGTAGGCCAATGGTGACTAAGTCAAATATTTCGAATTATGTTCATCAATTACACGGCACATTGAAAAAAGCTCTTCGAGTAACAGTTTTTAATGTGATAACGAGTGGGAAACAGAAATCTTAGTTCCTTATTCGGACCCGTATCAATGTAGAAGCGCAAAGTAGCTACAATTAAAAAGGGATTTTAATGGTTTTTTCTCTCTATACCTTTGCTTTGCTTTGCGGTAGTTCACGGTAGGGACTTAATCGGATTCCACACATAATTTCACGGTCCTGTTACTGAACATAGTAAGATAAGTATTATTACGAGAGTCTAGGCAGGAACAGAAGCACTGATGTGGCCTTAGTTGAATCTAGGAATTGTTATTTTTTATATTTTGCTTTCCTATTAAAGGGTAATTATTATGATGGCGTTAAGGATTTTGTACTTAGTATTTTCTATTTTAGCTTGCTAATTGACTTTTATTATGTTAACAAGCCTAGCATGGTGATTATGAAAATATGGGTAGAACCATACCTAAACTGTGCATGCGATACATTGGACTAATTAATAAAAGAAGAAGCAAGTAAAAAGCTTCGTTTCTGATTCGAATGATAATGGAAAAATAAGAGTTGTGTTGCAATATACGTTGCAAAATATATCATAATTATTAAGTCCAATCATGTACCTATTTGTGAAATGCACAAGCATCTCAATAAAATTGTAATAAATGTCCAGAGCCATTATTGTTGAGCAGACTTTGAAAAGGCACTTTTATAGCTGCGAGGTCTTTGGAGGAGTGCCAATTACTATGATTTAAACCTGACGATACTTTAGTATTGTTTTTTATTTATCCATATTATAAAGTAATGAGAACCAATCATGTAACTGTATGTTTACAAGAACGAACATTGTTTTTTCATTCGGCTCAAACTTAAAACATAACTGGTAGTTTTGTAGCTTTTAATGAATGTCATTATTTAAGATAACTTTGCTGATAGAATGTAATATTTCTCAATAACATTTTTAGATTATCCTCCCATAAAGTCATAAAGCATTTGTATTTTTGCTTCTGTAGTAAAGTTTTACTGTAATCAAAACTCATTAAAGTAAACGATTACAGCTAACTATAAGATCATTAAAGAATTATTTATGTAGGTAGCGCGATTAGATCCGCAAAGAGTCCAGTACCGGTACTATAGAGAAGAAAATATTTACGGCAAACAATACAATACATTAGAAATATTGTATTGGTTGGCAAACTATTGCGCATTGTAAAATTGATGACAGATCCTGATCTTTCAATTTGACTCCCACAAGTAAACGCCCAGCTTAATCGCATAGGTTGTCTCTGCGGTACTCAGAGACGTCAACTAAGTTTTAATGATAATTAAGTCTCTTGTTGTCACTTTCTTCTGTATAGTGCTAAATAGAGAAGGAAAGACTTTTAACTGTCATTAAAACTTAATTGATGTCTCTGAGTACGGCATTGAGCTCAGCTGCCGTAAAACCATTGCGCATTGCAAAATTGATGACAGATCCCTGATCTTTCAATTTGACTGCCACAAGTAAACGCCCCGCTTAATCGCAGAGGTTGTCTCTGCCGTAATCAGAGACGTCAATTAGGACGTGAGGAAGTGTAGGCGTTTTTAGTGGGTTGAGCACAATTTTTTTTTTTAAATTTTAAATTTGTTTACGCTCGGAACGGATAAATATACATAAGCATAGAGAAAGCACCTAGACCCGAAATTAATTTAGAAAAGCAGTTTTTCTCTAAATTGACTCGTCCTGTATTGAATCCGGGACCTCAGAGATGGCGCGACGCCAGACCCGGCGGCGTGCTAACCACTAGACCACGGAGGTCGTCAACATTACTCATCTGACTGGCAGATGGCCGCAGTGGTTTGCGCAATGCAATTTTTCCCATATAAAAAAGGGAATTCGTTAATAGTAGCTACTTAGAAATCTAGACCTACTACCAATGTAAACCTTGATTCTTAGATACCCCATTATCAAGTATGTATGTCGAAGAAATACAGCTGTTATCGTTTACGATGCAATTAATTTTATATACATGTACTTACTTAATGAGTCCTTGTAATAACTACGGCTTTCACTTCATCTTGTTTCCGTATTATCCGTTAGACTTTAACATCGACAACCGTCGAAGTGGCAGCCGTTATAAGGATAATACACTAATTACCTTCGTACTGGTAACATTTTTGTTTGTTTATAGATAAGTATGTAGGGGTTTATTGGAAAATCTGAAATTTTTTCACTAATCTTAGCTATCAAACAAGTCTAGCAAGTCTAGCCTTGAGTTATTATGTAACAAATACAATAATTCGGATTTCGGTGACAGCTAAATATTATAGATAAATAAAATCTCGCGAAGTCGCAGGCGGAAGCAAGTATTAACAAAACAGTGTAGAATGGATAATTAGAAAAAAATTAAAACAACAAAAAATAAGGAAAAAAAAATCCTGTTATGTTCGTTGTATGAGCAGCGACATGACGATGTATACGAGTAATATATGATTAATAATTAAATTTTTAATTGGTTGCTTCAATTTGTGAGTTGTTTTTATTATTCTCGCCTTTATTTTATATTCAAAGCCTGAGTGTGATTCGAATTATGTAAATGTATGTATACAGGATTTTTTTATATGCGCAATATTTTTTTATATCATTCAGTAACGTAAATAGACATCATTTTATTTTTAAATTTATTTATTATTCATTATTTATTAAATTTGTAAGGCGTAATAAAAAATAACTCGTGGGTACCGGGAAAATGAAAGGTCACGTGTAACGTAAAGGTAACTTAGGTATCCTGTGGTATCGTGTGTCAGAGTTCAATTGCGCGGTCCCGGTCGATTAACCATGATTAACGGTATTTTTGTGGATATGTTTGATCAATTTTAGTTTCTTTATTTTTCACTTAAAAATAAAATTAAATGTGTAGCTAGATTAAGTTACTATGGATAAAAAAATGTGTGTGTCATGGGTGGAACTCACCCTTAATTTAATTAAAACGAATAAAAATTAAGGGTGTATAAAGCAGTTACAACCAAATAAAAATTACTATTATAATGGAACGCGTTAGTTTAACACTTAGAACGCGCCTACACAATACAAATTCTATTCATTAATCACTGATCAGTGCGCGGCCGCAGTTGAAAGGTTACAAGTATCTAAAAGGTTATTATTACACAGGACATCAACCAAGGTAGCGAGCGAACCTGTGCACAAAGAAGGAGCGCCCGTGTGAAAGTACAATCGTCAATTCACACGGTCGAAACAGATGGCCCACTTGGAGTCGAATAATTGGGTCAGCCGAGCAACCTGCCGCTCACACGCATTGTATCGCGTCTGCGCCCGCCCGTACCGTTATCCGCGGTCAAGTTCGGCCCATGGTCATGACGTAGTGTGACATACGGGCTCAGCTCACACGACTATTGTGAGGAACGCGGAATCGATTTGCGGTACGATTGATAATGATTTTAGTGACAGGTAATTTTTGCTGCATTTAACAGAAATGACTTTGTCTTTTTATGTAATGAATCTACTTTCGGAAAATTGTCTGATTGAGCTTTTGCAAAACCCAAGTCCATAATGTTCACTGTCCTACTTTTACACTAAATATATACACAAAATACGACAGTACAAACACTCACGCTTGTTTATTTAATGCCGTGATGCCTTCTAAACACAAATTAGTAAAACAATCAAACATTGGGTACTCGCATCGCAAGAAAACACCGTTGCACCACACAGGGATCCTATCATGTGACGTCATCGCGGATAGACAAAGGCGAGCGGCCGTTTCGGAACGGGTGATCAAAAAACATTAATAACTTTACCATTTCTAAGCGGATTTAAAAAAAATTTAAAGTGAAATATTCAGCGTCATAAAACGTATACGACACGCTAATAAAAAAGAAATTTTATGTTATGTGATTGATCCTCATTGTTGAACTCACATGCAGTGTATGACGTCTGCACCGACCCGCTCAGCCAAGTTCGGCCCATGACGTAGTGTGTCATACGGGCTCGGCTCGATCGATTATCGTGGTCGATATCTGTTTTCGGTTAGACTAGGGAACGATTTGCGGTAGAATTGATAATAATTTTCGTGACAGGTAATTTTTGTTGCATTTAACAGCCACTTGTACCCGTACCGGCCGATCAAGATTGGCCCATGACGTAGTGTGACATACCACGCCGCAAGTTATCTGGCGTGTCGCGCCATCTATGAGGGTCAGAACATTTAGAAAAAAAAAATCTAAATTAATTTCGGTTTCTGGTGTTTCCTATATGTTTATCCGTTATCTAGTTAACCATTTAAATAAGAGTGACATAATATATGGGCTCGGGTGATTTTCGCGATCAATATTTATTTTTGGTTGAAATCGGGTTTGACCAGTGACAGATAATTTTTTTAAATGTTCACGTGAGCCCGTCAGTGGGATTTTAGCAGGCTGATGCTGATTATAATGTCAATAGTTCAAGATAAACCTATCGGAATGGTACGTGAATTACGTATTCTGCACGGAGTTGCATTAAATTGTGAATTAGTATTCCTCGCGCCAATTATGCTTGCAATGAAATGCGGGGAAATAAAGCACACAAATACTGTGGATCTAAGATAACGTCCTCTATCAAGATCTCAACGAGATTTGCTCGTTAGCGATGCCGTGATTTCAGTATATCTTTCACTGCGGTGACTGGCGTATAGGAGCGCGCAAATAAATTCGTTGCAAGCGGAGATTCCACGGTAGATAGCGTCTATTATTCACATGGTCCGGTCCAGGTAGGTGGATAAGTACGTGAGCCTATGACCCGCCGGGCACATCAAAAAGATCTTAATGCTAGTCCACATTGCAACTACCACTGTGCGGCGCTTTGTCCGTGCCTGTTACAATACTTGTGTAACGTACCGAGTGACCGCTTTAAATTACATCTAAAACGATTTACATCTGGCGGTACTTAAGTTACTGTAACATTAAACCTTTGAGCGTCGTTAGTTTCTCTACTTCGGGGAAATTTTAAATGTCATTATTGTAGCTGGTGGCTCCCAAGCTAGATCTATATACATAAAATTTTATGTTTCTTTGTTTGTCTCGTAAACATTTTTACACCGCTCATCCAAATACGTTGAAACTTTTGTAAGTGGTTATGCATGCGCCTGCGAAGGTTTCTAAGTTTTTAAAATTCTCCTTATATAGGTACGTTCTTATACCTCGTTCTTCAGTTATGTGTTTTTATACCCTTCTGCCAATTGCAATGAAACTTTGGTGTATTGTTTTGCCCGCGAAGGTATCTGCGTTGGCAAACCTCGTAGTGTTATCGTGGAAGCATGGGCGGGCGGTAGTAACAATTAGTGATGAAACGATTATCACTTAGCGAATACGATCTTGATTACGATTATTGTAACTAATAATCGACAATTACGATTATTTGTTTTTAGTAATAAATAAAACAAATTATCGATAAATCAAAATTTATTACCGAAAAATCAAATAAAATTTATAAAAAGTCAATAATTAAAATTAAAGTACTTTAAATTTTTGTTATATCCAAGTGTTGAGGTGTCTCTACAATACCGCCACCATGGCCGTCCAAGTACAGAACCAGCAGACAAAACATATCCACTTACATCGAGGTGTGAGACAGGGGGATGTGATATCCCCAAAACTATTCACAAATGCCTTAGAGGATATGTTTAAAACGCTGGACTGGAAAGGACGTGGCATTAACATCAACGGCGAATACATCTCACACTTGCGATTTGCAGACGACATCGTCATCATGGCCGAAACGTTGCAGGAGCTACAACACATGCTGAACGGCCTAGCTGATTCTTCTCGACGCATTGATCTACGGATGAACTTGGACAAAACCAAGGTTATGTTCAACGAACGTGTCGTTCCGGAACCGATTGTAATACAAGGCAGTGCTCTCGAAGTTGTTAAAGAATATGTCTGTCTATCTCGGGTAAATTTTACAGATGGGTAGAAACACTTCGAGAAAGAGGCCAACAGAAGGATACAGCTGGGCTGGGCTGCATATGGGAAACTACGTCGGGTCTTTACGTCGCCAATTCCGCAATGTCTACAGACGAAAGTCTTCAATCAGTGCGTCCTACCCGTCATGACATACGGAGCCGAAACGTGGACACTGACGGTAGGGCTGGTTCACAAGTTTAAAGTCGCTCAGCGGGCTATGGAAAGGGCTATGCTCGGTGTTTCTCTGAGGGATCAGATTCGAAACGAGGTGATCCGGCAGAGAACCAAGGTAATCGTCATAGCCCACCGGACTAGCAAGCTTAAGTGGCAGTGGGCCGGCCATATCAGTCGCAGAACCGATGACCGTTGGGGTAGACGAGTTCTGGAGTGGAGACCGCGTATCGGCAAGCGTAGCTTAGGATGCCCTCAGACAAGGTGGAGCGACGATCTTCGCAAGGTGGCTGGCAAGAGCTGGATGAGAGTGGCCGCGGATCGTGCTCAGTGGCGTGTTCTTGGAGAGGCCTATGCCCAGCAGTGGACGAGTATAGGCTGATGATGATGATGATGATGATGATGATGAAATTTTTGTTCAAAAAACAACATTTCTAGCTCTTCGGCATCAATACATTCCGTTTTTCGGTTTTAATTAAGCCAGCAGTAGAGAATAACCTCTCCGACGCCACAGACGATGGTTTGATTGAGAGATATTTTTCGCTAACTGTTTTAGAAAGTAATATTGTGTAGTCTTTTTGAGGAAAATAAAATGTCAGAAGTAATCGCTAAATAATCGATAGATTCATAGTGAAATATCAATAATAGTCGAATACGATTAATCGAAATCGTAATCGTTTTATCACTAGTAACAATCTCTCCCCCCTCCCGCACCTCAAGATTCCTACTCCTTCCTCAAAAATACTACTCTTTCCTCAAGGTCGGCAACGCATGGTCAGCACAACCTCTGGTTTTGCGGGTGTCCATGGGCGTCGGTGATTGCTTTCCATCAGCCGCCTGCTCGTTTGCCTCCATTTCACATAAAAAAAACAGATAAACAATAATTTAAAAAAAAAAATTAACACTCACACCAATTATCTAGCCCAAGAGAAGCTTCGTTATGAAACTCGTTAAATTGTTACTAGACAACGGATAAGCATACTTAAAATACTTAAATACATACTTATTATACAAAGAAAACACCTAGACCCGAGACAATTTGGAAAAACAATAATTTCTAAATTGACCCGACCGGGGATCGAACCCGGGACCTCAGAGATGGCGACTCCATGAAAACCGGTGTACAAACCACTCGACCAAGGAGGTCGTCAAATAAAATCAAGATATTAGTCAAGATAAAGAGCACTAGAAGCGCCGTGACGAGGAGTGATGCGTTCTAAACTCGTTAGTGTCCTTTCCAGCGGCCGCACTGGCCACTAAGCCATTTGTTGTGCCTCTGCCACGTCACGGGCACTAATTAGAAGCATGATTTGACAAATGGCGGAGGTTAAACCAATGCTGTACGTACACAGCGACGCGCTCTGCTTTCTATTTTCGGAAGACAAAAAAAGTTTACTATTTTCTGTTGTTTTGTAATAGATCAATCAGACAACAGCTTTCTTTTTGTTTTAAAACTTTACAGACAATATAATCAATTTCGTCCATAATAGTTTATCCAGAAGATTTATTGAAACTTCTTGTTAGTAAACCTTGTAATAGCGTGCTTTACGATGTCTTCGCTCTTCCAATTCGGGAAGTAGTATGGAAGTATCATATATCATACAAAAATAGTGCACGTTTGTGTCTGTATGTGTGGATATGCGTGTGTAGTAATGGTGGGTAATATATCTTATTTTGTGAATCGATTCGAAACTATATATCGAAATTTGATATCGGATTCTGAAACTATATATTTTAATATCGGTGATATCGGTATCGTTCATATCTATCACTAAAAGACTATATCTACTACTACATAGTATATCAATAAAAGACTCGTAAAACTTTACTCACCTGATACTAGTAACAAAAATGTTTATTATTTCATGAAACTTTCACAAGCACATTTGTTTGTTCTAACTACCGATCAATGATATCTCAATAAATATCAGCAATACGGTACAATATTCTTGATTTGGATCACGTACAATACATTATTATAGTTATTGAGATAACTATAATAACGCACACCGCATTCCTGACGCGATACAGTGTTTTCCAAAATATATAGTTTCAGAACGCATCGATATCGGATTTTACGATATTGATGCAATATACGTTTCAGTAACTACGCACACCGCATTCCTGACGCGATATAGTGTTTGTTTTCCAAAATATATAGTTTCAGAACGCATCGATATCGGATTTTACGATATTGATGCAATACGTTTCAGTAACTATATACGGTTTGTATCGCCTACTCCTAGTGTGTAGATATGTTAATGAGTGTGATTAAGTAGAATCCGTAAAGGTTTTCTCCCAAAAAGCAATACAAATACTTATTCATCATCCAAAAAGAAGAATGGGCAAAACGTCCCCCCTCCTTGTAACACTTACATCTATGCATCAAATAAAAGTAGGTACTTGAAAAGTGAAGCATTTTATTGTATGACAGCAAATCTGTCAGGTATTGGAGATAAAATTTATTGAGAAGAAGAAAATTAAAATAACAAATGATACTATAGAATTGAAGTCAAGATTTTTTCTTGAATTTTAAACTCCTCCCTCGCAGATTCCTTTGATTTATATGAGTCGTATAAAATGAAAAAAAATGAATGATAAGGCCTATTTTTAATTTTCTTTTATTTTTCCCTTTTTTTTCTTTTTTTCCATTTATTTATTCGCTCGTTAATATTTACTGTCCTTACAACAAGATACACTATTTATTTCGAAACTTACCACGCGGGAACTTACAAAAACGCCCATTCTTCTTTCAATATACTATATACTTTATAATAATAATACTACTGTCTATACTAATATAGACTTTAACCGCCTCTGTGGTCTAGTGGCTAAGCTACCTGTTTCAAACTCAGAGGTCCCGGGTTCGATTCCCAGCAGGGGGTACATCTTTGTGTGCTCGGTTTGGTTGGTGGTAGGGCTGTTAAGTCCGCCTGGCTAGCTACCACCATCTTATCTAAGTCTGTCGCCATAACAACGATGTTTATAGCATTGTTGTGTTCCTTACAGTTAGAGATAAGATAGCCAGTTCCTCATTGGTTGAGGATTCCGGGTGAAGCGCGGTTCCACCTTCGGCCTTATCATCACTTAACATCAGATGAGATGAAGGCCAAGGGCTTACCCGTTGCCAATAAAAAAATAATATATATAACCCTACATTATCATACCTACATTATACTTCGCACTAAAGAGAACTAAAGTGAATACCTATTATCATGTTAAAATACTCATATGTAGACTCCTACTTGAGAAACCCTCTTTGAAGTACCACAAAATTGATTGTTAAATTGAGTTATCCGTTTCTAGGCGAAGCATGACTTTACGTCAGATTACAATGTGAACTGCTCTTGAGCAATTTTCTACTTACTCCGCACTTATACCAACGATGCTTATGACTTCATGTTAACTCACGCAGTGGAGTATAGCTGTTAAACCACTTAAAATTACTTAGTAGTAAGAGACTAGTTCAATGTAAACAAGGGCTACTCCGGTTGTGGTTAAATGATGGGTGATTTTAGCTTTAGAGCGCTTCTACACTGCAACTTTTTCGCTTCGATCGCTAATCTAAACAAAAGCTGTATCACGATAGAATAACCGTATCGCGTTGCGGTGAAAGAATACTCCATCCTCTCTCTACCCTTGGGTGACGTTAAAGGCGGCTAACGGACTAAAGACTGCACATACATCCAACAGCATACAGCGGCGATGGGTTCACCACCTGTCACGCTGAGCACATGTGTAGTCGCTATTTGGTAAAAAGTGGACTATGGCATAGGACTGCTTTTGCGGTCCTCTTTGCCTGGTCTCTGACTAACCCTTCGAGGATAATAGTCGCGATTATATAGTTTTTAGCCTAAGAGCGCTTCCACGCTGCAACTTTTTCGCTACAACCGCTAAACTATACAGAAGCTGTATCACGATGCAGTCGTTTGTTTCGTTGCAAAAAGACGCGGTGTGCCTTAGGAGGTTTACATTCTGCAATTTCGTTGTAAAAATTGTAGGATGCAATTATTCGCCACTGCCCCTAGTTTTAGATTGTTTATTCTTTCGCTTCATTGTGAGAGGTTGATAATCTCAAATGACCCTTTCACACGATATTATGCGTGAGGGCGTACTAAGTGTTACTCGCAGGAAATAAACTAGTAATTCTGTTAGACAATGCCTGAATGAATAATTGTATGGCCGGTGGTATGGTGTGTCCAATAATCCGCGGGCTGCATGGGAATCCATTGTATGGATAATGAACTAATATACGCGCGGCACACTCGATTGCAAGATAATTATGAATTGCATTAGATGGTATTCATAAGTTTATTATGCGCCTTGGGATTCATTGGAAAGGTGTACCTACCTAGTGGTTTCCTCATACTGGGCATGAGAGTCATCGTGCTTTTTGATTACTCTTATTATGGCTGTGTACTTCTTTTTAAGAATTTAGTTAATTAGATTCACCCTTTGCTTTGATGTGTGAATTAATATTTTACAACAACTGCCTTGTAGTGAAAGGGACATGAATAAAGTTTTTTTACTTCTTGCGATTGAATGCGAATCCGACCATGTATGAATAGTATTTCTTTGTAGTTTGTTCCGATAGTTTGTCCGATTGAACACTTTTTGAATGTAGGTAAGTATAATTATATACATTATTACCTTTTATAAAATTAAAACAACAACTAGGCCTTCATCTTACCTGAAAGTTAGTAAAACTGAGAATGAAGAAGAAAAAACTCTTTCTCTAATAACCTTACCCACTTAGAATCACAACAAATCTGTCATAGTCTTACTTACCAAAGCTAAAGCTTAATCTACAATTGCAAATTACCTACATTCCTTACGTTCCAGCGATAACAAAACGGCATGTGGCCTTAACGAAATTGCACGGATGAAACAGTTAGAACGCGAAGCTTTAAAGCGCGAACGCATAATCGACTTACGAACATTGAGGTATCATCACTAGAGACAACACCGCGAGGCATGTTTTTGAGGTGTGTTTCACTGAGTGTGGCCCATGGTCAAAGTCAAAAAAGTTTATTTGGATAAACTTTTTTTAAAGTGATTTTGAATAGTTCGAACATTTTTTGCCTACTTCCTATTTCGGACGTTTTTTAGTATTTAGCATGAGCTGCAAGCCTCAGAGATTATGAGTGAATAGCGGCCGCTCGCGGTTTCACCCGCATGGTTCCCGTTCCAGTGGGAATATCAGAATAAAAAGTATTCTATGTGTTAATCCAGGTTATAAACTATCTGTATGCCGAATTTCATCAAAATCCATTCAGTAGTTTTTACGTGAAAGAGTAACAAACATCCATCCATACTTACAAATTTTCGCGTTTATAATGTTAGTAGGATATAAGCGAACGTAGCCGCAAAAAAATTATTTCCAATATCGTCGTCACTAGTTATAATACGTCGACGCATACGAATCCGTCATCACCGTTAAATTGGACAATTTGTGTACGCACACGCTGGCTGCTTGCGATGCCGCTGCTCCACGCTCCATGCGCTAACTGTGACCACCATTACGTGACAACTCGTATGTATCGTCACACGTACTAATTGTTACTTGGGTTGCGTACTACGTTACGCTGCGGGCACTTACCCTTAACGGCTTCCTTAATACCGCGTCTGAGTTTATCCACTTACCTCAATAAGGTGAAATGCCCGCTTACACCGCCGTTATTAGATAATAATCCTAATAGATAGGATATTGGCTATGATTTTCATAGCCCGAGATTGATTTTTGCGACGATGTTTTATTACGGAGAAAATTATCAGTTTTATAGAGTTCCGACCTTTAGAAGTTTTATTGAAAGCTGTAACGTTATTATTAATAATCTCGAGAACCTGCAAATATAATAAGATAATCTAAGTATTTCTAAATCATTTAAGGAGTCAATTTTCAGACGCATTAGGATCTTAAGTTTTATTAACAATTTTGTTTTGCGTGTCTCAAAAGTTCTTTACTACGGAAAGGTTGAAACGAAGTGAAACAAGAATTTGTCAAAGGCAATAAATACGTATTGGTAATGGTCGACTAGCCGACGCCGTTTGGTATTGAGTATCCGTTCCGTTATTTCTATAGGCGTATTAGTGAATACTTATCGACGCATTCGTAAATAACACATAAATCTGGACTAGTAAAAAACTGTAACACCACAATCATTACCGCCCAAATACTTGAACGACCGTTAACTTTCGATAAAACGGAAGAAACATTTTCGCGAACGAAACAAAGGCCACAATTGGAGCAAAGGTTCCGCTCTTAGGATATCTCGGGTGAGGTGTGCCGTAATGGAGTATAATGGGTGGGGTAACTGTCCAACTTTCCGTGCTCTCCGCATGTCCAGCCATGCAAGGCGTGAAATGTCAAGTAAATGGGCCCTTTACCGTTCTGACGACGCGCGAGACTTTGATCAATACTACTTTGTCGGAGAACAAGTTTGTCCCATTCATAGGTGCCAAAGAGGTTTTATAATATGTGATATAATGTTCAAATATACTTTCCACCTGAGGTAGTTCACTTTTTTCAACTTTTGATAATGCCAAAGAGGTGTTAAGTTGGTTTTATACGGGGTTCTAAACAAATGTCTATGTTTAGTTAAATGGTTATTTTTTAAAATATATAATTTACTTATATATTTGGTTTAGGTACACATACAGGTTACAGTCATATAAGATACAATACTTGGCATTTCAGATTAAGCTAGACAATAACCTAACAAACAGTGTACACATCGTGTGTAGTGATAATATTACAGCGAACACAAAACAAAAGTAAGAAATTACAAACAGAAAAAGTGTTTTAAAAATTACCACGAGCAGGATTCGTCCTATTTAAACAATAACATTATAAATACAAAGTAAGATATTCTTAAATTATCTATGAAAATGTATAGACAACAAAGCGCTGAATAAATAGAGTGACTCAATCACCCAGCGCCCCGCACTGCCTCTGCCTTCCGCAAAAAATATTATTTTAAGTACATCCAATTTACTACTTGTGAGCCGAGCATGTGCGAAATACTTGTTTTGTATGAAGGGAATCAGTCATTCATAGCAATGCCTTACTTGTAAAAAAGATCGTTTGCCTCCTTCATATAAAAAAAGTAAAGTACATCCTGCATACAGTCCCACTGCTGGGCAAAGGCCTCCATCATTGAAATCGAGTCATCGCTACAACAGATGGGTGTTGGCTTAATCACCACGCTTGCCAAATGCGTCATCACAAACCCGGGCGCAGCATCGGAAAGTACGAAAAAACACACTTTACCAGACGCGGGCATTGAACCCGGGACCTCCGGATACCGAGCCGAGCGCTTGACCACTCGGCCACCGTGGCGTGTTAATATAATAATTATAATCATTTATTTCAGGCATCAAAATGTACATATATGGTAAATACATTGGCCCATAAAATATATACCTTACAGACTAACATACATAAAATATAATACAAAGTTTTTGTTAGCAAATAAATTAAATAATATGTTAGTACTATTTGATTGGCACTTGCGGTACCAACTCGGTAGCAACAGGCAACTACCCTCGGAAGCGAGTGTAGACTACACCCTTAGGCCAGAAGTCCTCCTTCATAAAGATGTAATGAAAATATATTGTAAACGTTACTTAACTTAATACTTATGAGTAATTTAGGAATTGTTTTGTATAAATGTCAAAACTTAAGTACCTAACGTTTACAAGTAAGGCTTATTTCATTAATGGCAATAATACATGATAATTGTTCTGAGTAAACTATATAGAATAATACTATTAATTGTACGTCAACATTCTGTTTAGTCGTAACACTACCGAAAATGGTACCAAATTGTCATCACCGCAACACAGTTTTGTGGTTTGTTATAAGTGTTAAGAAATCAGCACCGTAAAGTCAGTATCTTCCGGTGGATTTTGAAACTCATGATGTTTAATAGATTAATCCCACCGGCATGGCAGTCTCTTCAGTCAAACGGTACCTTTACGCTGCAGTTATTCTGTGGGAACTCATGTTACAGTTTCCGATTTACATGAGGTATTAATCAATACGTCACGAGTTACGTTACGACCGATATCATGGTTAATTGGCTGTTTGTTTAAAGCTTTCGACCCGCTACATTACACACAGATAGAGATTTAACTCAACTGTGCAATACGTTTTGGGTGTCGATTACAGAAAGTAACCTGAATTAATGTACCGGTAAGTTGGCAATATAACGTGAAATTTATATCGTAGCGTTATTAAGAGCGATGCAGCTTTCTTTCTCTGATTACTCGAATGCGAACGATCGCACGTTATTAAAATACTTATTGGTACTGCTCAATGAAGCAATACGTTCAAAATTATGAAAGGAATTCGAATGGTTGAACATATATTAAAATGGTAGTTCATTGTGTACGGACAATTGTGGTACTTTCACGATTGCAAGTTCATTCTGTTTGATGAAAGAGACGAGTGAAAGCGATATTGCAGTGCAAAAAAGTAAATGAAAATTCGTGTCACTGACTTTCCTATATTATCTGGCGTCGGCTCGCTCTTGACCCGCATTCCGCCGTCATCAGCTGGTTTGTGTCTGACTGCAACTGCACTCATCAGCTGGTTTGTGTGTGACTGCAACTGCACTCATTAGCTGGTTTGTATCTGGCTGCAATTGCATTCATCAGCTGGTTTGTGTATGACTGCAACTGCGATTGCAGTCCGAAGCTGGTCGATATGACTCTATACGAGAGTGACCGTAGTTCACAGTGTCGCAGCTCTCGGACTGCAGTCTACTGCCGCGGAATCGTAGTTGGAATCGTACCTTAATGATCGAAGGGACAATAAAAATAATAAAAACACGAAGGTACCTATTCAAAACATTTACATTATTAAAAAAAATTGATTACATTATGTTTTATTTGCTACTACCTATTATTCCTACCTTTATTATATTACCTACCGCACCTACTACCATATATAATTGGGAAAATGTTGAATAATTGCCACGAGCAGCATTCGAACCTCACCTTTCTGATATTCCGGGTCAGTGCACTACCAACTATGATATTTATATATTAGTTAATAACATTAAATGTATAATAAGGTATGTATATGTGGATAAGCATGCTTGGGATCTATATAGAGACTTTACGCGCTTAAAGACACCCCCACACGTGAGCAAATCGCTTGGGTTCTCGTTTGTTATATAATATTTTAGTTTTCTACGCATTAATATTTCTTACCAAATTTATGTGTATTTGTTATGAAATAAAATTCTAATAAAATAAAATTTTATTACGTCCCATATCGTTTAAACGAAAGCTTCATTAATTAATCATCCATTTGGAATTGACCGTATTACTTTTATTACAATGACAAAGCAAGTTTCTCTGAATGTGGGTCGAATAATAAACACATCATCATCGGCGTGATTTTATGGACATCCGTACAATACCGGAGGTTGTATGCAAGATTAATGGTCTTGTGCTGGCTAAAAAAAACATCAAATAAATTACTAGTTGTAATTCGGCCCACACTAAACAAAATTGCGTATCGCGGGTACATTGTTTTTGACCGGTATAGTAAAGTTACAGCTTATACAGTGTGGAAAAAAAGACCGTGGTTGGAGGAAAACCCTTTATATTGATGATGGAAAATTTTCCTGAAAGGAAACCTGCCTTTATTTTTAAAAATAATTAAAACTGCATTCAAAAATCTTTGAAAATAGTACACTTTACTTATGAATTGCTCAAAATGAGACCCATTTTCACGTATGCACAGACGTATTCTTCGACTGAACTATTTTCTTTAAATAGTTAGTAAGCTTTACAATAAAAAAATATTTTCTTGGTCTTTCTTTTATTTAAGATACTATGTTGTTTAAAAGAAATTGATCTTAATGAATGACTCTTTCTGTTTGTATCATAAAATACAAGATGTTTTTTTTTACATTTCACCGGTTTGATTCCTGGCTCAAGCAGGTAATTTTTCAAAAATCATTAAAAATCCAGTATTAATTATTTTTGAAAATGAAGGAATGTTTCTTTATGTAAAACTAGCGGCTGCTCGCGGTTTCACCCGCGTGGTACCCGTTCCCGTGGGAATATCGGGATAAAAAGTATCCTATGTGTTTATCCAGGTTATAAACTATCTGTATGCCGAATTTTATTCAAATCCATTCAGTAGTTTACGTGAAAGAGTAACAAACATCCATCCATACTAGAAAACTTTCGCGTTTATAATATTAGTAAGATTTGCCATCATAAATATTAAGGGTACTTTTTCTCCAACCACGGTCTTTTTTTTCTCCCTGTATACTGTCCCACTGTTGGGTACAGTTCCATTGAAATCGAGCCATCGCTACCATTCAGATCACCACATATTTATCGTGTTAGCTTAATCACCACGTTGCCTAATGCGAGTTGGTGATCAGTGATCACAAACCCGGGTCTATGTATCGAAAGTTTGAGAAACACTTTGGCCAATCTGGGAATTGAACTCGGGACCTCCGGAGCACAGCGCTTTACCACCGCCCACAGAGGCGTTTTCAATTTACACAAAAGGCCTTGCTAGAAATAAGATGTGCGTGTGGATTGAGTGTTGTTTTTAAGAAATTAATCCAAACATTACGAAATCCGAGAGTATTTTAGGAAATAATTGTGAAAAGTCAATGGTGAAGAAAAAAATTGTATAAAATATGGAGAGAAAGTTACGGGCAATTAACTAGAACACTCAATCCGCTGACCTGAGAAAAATACTGTATCTCGTTTAGGACAATTGTGTCGGTGCTTGCATTTCGTGGTCCCGAGCTATCTCTGTGGGAGAAAAAGGATGACAGTCATTGAATGGTATTAGGTTTTTAGTGGGTATTCCCTCTCCGACCAAACAACGAGCTTGGTCGGGGAGAAGAGGAGAGTCCCACAAACCTTTGATTTGCCGAGAGCATTTTGCTTAGTGTAAAAAAATGGCAGTCTCGGTCTTTGTTATATTCAACTATATAACAAAACTATGTAAGTAATAAAGCCAACAAAATAATATACTTTGGCGTAGCATACACTGGCCTGCAAAAATAAGTATCACACTTTCAAAATTTCATTATTTTCTAAACTATAGCAGTTAGAGATTTAAAATAAAAACGTTTTATAGCAATTTTAACAGCTTTCTTTGAAACTATCGTAAATTATACAATAGTAACATTTTTAAATCTTGGTGTCTTGTTTATCTTGTGTACTTTAAAAGTTATTACAATTTTAAAAGAGTGATACTTATTTTTGCAGGCCAGTGTATTTTTAGTACGTATGACAATGTCAAACAATCGCTTTTGTCACTAATTCAAAATTATATACCTAGTAGTATAATTATTATGTAGTTATGCCAGTATGTTTTAGTCGCACCGTCTACCAATTTATACGTTTAACCATTGGGGTTAGGTAGTCTGTGAAGAATGACATTTGGCATAATGTCCGTATGGTACTGATATCATATTGTGCAATAAAGTTTATATAGATACGTAGGTACAGTCACCAGCAAAAATATGTAACCAATTGTAACTCTTAATACAACGGAATAAGAGTCAAAGTGTATAAATATTGGTGCTCGTGACTGTACATTCATAGATTAACAACTATCATCCCCAAAGGGTTAGTCAGAGACTAGGCAGTGAGGACCGCAGATGAAGCAGTCCACTGCAATAGTCCCCCTTTCACCAATTTATAACTGCACATGTGCTCAGCGTGATAGGTGGTGAGCCCATCGCCGCTCTACGCTGTTGGATATATGTGCAGTCTTTAGTTCCCTTAGTCGTCTTTTACGACACCCAAAGGAATTTCAAATGATAACAACATCAAGGTAGATAGCATCGCGTGCAAACGTCAATTGGCAGCCGCTGACCGGCTTTCGTTTTTACTCATTGTCAACTCACAATGGCGAGTGCAAACGATAAGACCTCAGTACCTCAGTACTTAGCATTATGTACTTTTTATACAACTTTCTACACAGGTCCAAGTATTTTTATTTGATGGCGGGCCGGTGTTGCATCCATCCGGACGACGCGACGCGCGACGGGGCGCTCTGTCAACAATTTATCGTAGTTCCGTTGTTATCTTTTTATCCTTCGACGTCTCATCGAAGTAAATAAATTCGTGATCGACCAAAGGAGCGACACGAAAGTTTCTTGTCAATGGGACTTTTAGTTGACTGTTTAGTCTTGTTGGTTGTTTTGTTAGTGCTGAGTATTTAAATATTATGTGGTACTTCGCCTATAGCTGCTGTGTGTTTAATAAAAATAACAAAAACGATTAAATAAAACAAGCACTCACGACCGTAATAATTAAGAGCTTTTTATTATTTTTTACATACATAGATACATAAATCACGACTATTATCCCCGAAGTGTAAGTCAGAGACTAGGCAAAAAGGACCGCAGCAGCAGTCCTCTGCCATAGTCCACTTTTAACCAAATAGCGACTGCACATGTGCGAAGCGTGACAGGTGGTGAGCTCATCGCCACTCTATGCTTATGGATGTATGTGCAGTCTTTTAGTCCGTTAGTCGCCTTTTACGACACCCAAGGAATGAGAGGGGGTGGTAGTATACTTTCACCGCTACGAGACACGTATTATTGTTGTCCCGTTTTAAGCAAAAGCCAACTCTAAATTGGTTTGTTTGTGGTGCACGATTTCTCATATTGGGTCAGTAATATGTAACGTTGTGTTGTGGTACTTACCTTTAAATGTATTTTTACTTAATTATTAATATTTTGTTTCAGTTGGCGGATACGTCGGCATGAAGGGCGATATGCTGCGCTTGGCGCAGCTCGCGTTGTTCCTGCTTCAAGCTTCGTTGGTATTCGGTGGGTGTTTTGCACAGTTTCATTATTAAATTTATCAATGCTTAGTCTTGTAGTAGAGGCATATGCACTAACGCTTCTGGGTCAGCAAGCGTTTATAGTCTAGAGGTAGGCAGGCTTACGGCTGACGTTAGCTTAGTTATACAAAAATAAGAGCAGTTACAGTCGAAAACTTGAAATGACTCCCAAAATAGTTGCAAACGGTTACTTTGAGTTTGGAATAAAAAATAATAAAATAATACTAAACATAACAAGTTGAAAGAACTAGTGACTAGAGAGCTAAAATGCAAGTTCTCTTATTCCAAATTTCTATCTCTAACGAGATCTGAACCTGCGAACAATTGATTTACTACAAAATATTTAAAGCACCCGTCAACACTAAAACAAGTTAAATAATTGTGAATTTTATGTCTCCACAAAACATTTTAAAGGGACAAAGTGAGTTAAGGAAACGCCAAGTAAAGATAGGATCTCCATTCTATTCTAAATGTCTGCTAAGCCCATATTTTTCCCTAAGTCGTAACAAAGTAGAGGACACTAATGAGAGCGCTCACTCGCCCACTGACGTCGAAGTCACCGCATAAATCTAGACTAGAGAGTGATGGAACGGTAGCATGGAACGCATACTTTATAAGGATCCGACATTTATTCAGTACGCGTCAGTGATGGGAAATAGCTAGGATTTTACACCCACCTGAGTGTAGTTGCTAAGTCGTGTGTATAAATATGTTTCAATGATGATACCAATAAAATGATTACAGGCAGGCCCCCGACTGCTGACCATGCGAAGGGCTCGGAATGTCAGACCAATGTTTTATAAGTAGTAATATAATATTAGTGTAAACTATACAAAACAAAATCAATTTACGACTTTCATATTATGTTTCTGAAGATGAAACTGACTCAAAATTTGCAATCGCATAACCTGTTATTTTTGTTAATTATTATTGTAATTTAATCTTGAAGTGCGCAATCATTCGATTATGAAGTTCTGGATGTAGTCATAAAATTATAAATACACAAATAGGTTTTATTTTACGATTTCGAATTTAATTCAAAACTAAATTTAACATTTACTTAATTGAAGTCTGAAGATCTACACTAACCGCTTAGTAACGACCGCTTCAATTGTCAAAATTCATCGCTGTTAAAAAGGGCGTGTTATGAATTAATGTTTTTATGAGATTTAAATGAAAGCTTCAAGTTATTTATGTGGTTTTAAGTAATGAGATCGCTTACGGACAACTGGAGAAGCTATAGAATGGCAATAATGCACATCACGGTAGCGCGGAATGCATTACTACGATAACTTATTCAGGGCGCACGCTCTGATGGCTGTGAGAGGAAATTGTGTTCTTTTTATAATATATTTGTAGATGGTAACACAGATACAGTTGTGGTCATGGAATTAAGAACTGCTCTTACCGAAAACAATGTATGATAATTATTTTTTTATTATTTATTTATGCCTGAACTAGGTACTCACGTCACTAACATACACACCTACCCGACTTACTAAACCATATGACATTTTAAATTATTTTTTGGTAATAAAAAGTTTGATAACTCATGTTGTATTACGTTAAATCACTGGACAAATAATTAAGAACACAAACTATAACTAATATTATTAAATTAAATAACAATTAAATTTAAAGAATTGAATAACGTAAATGTAGGAGGTATCACTGTAGTTATCTTTATGAAATGAAATGAAATGAAATGAAATGAAATGAAATGAAATAAATATTTGGTAGGATAACCATTTACCGCACTGCATCGACGAGGCATCGAGGCTATTAGAGTTTGGCAAGCTTCAATAGAAATGGCGTTCCACGATTCCTCAAACGCATCGTAAAGCTCGTTTAGTTTACTTGTTCTTTTAGCGGATACTTCTCTTCACTTCACGCCACAAATTTTCAATGGGATTGTGATCTGGGCTATTGCCAGGTCAGTCTAGCATCGTAACTCCCTAAGAACTTTTTTAACAGAATTGGCAGTGCGATTCTTCCAAATAATTTTGCATCATTTAATCGTCTACGAGTTTTACGTGCGGATACTCCTTGCCTGCTGCCAAAAATGTCTCTTCTCATCGTTTCTGAACCCTTAGAGGGATCAGCCATTGCTGCCAGAACAATCATAAAATCCTCTCGAGATGTCGCTTTCCGAGATTTAGGTTTTTGAGATCCGTTATTGGTGGTAGTGTGAAGTGTTTCACATTGTAAAATATCTTAAAGTGATTTTACTTGTCGAAAAATCGCAACTTATTTGCTTAATATTAAATATTTAACAACTTGTTATTGTAGACTTTAAAAAATGGCGCCAAAACACTCCCAAATAATAGCATAAAAAAATATTATATTAATATTGAATTTAAAACCATTTTCAAACGAAATGATATTGCGTTCCTAATTATTTGTCCAGCGCCCAGTACATTGCAAAAACATATCTTGTTTGTTTATTGTCTCGAAACATGATAAAAGTTTATTTGATTTGTATGAAAAAAATTCTGTGTTGGAACTTTAGTCATGATAGTACATTTTTACGTGGTTAAACGAAATTGATAATAACTTTATTGTTGAAATTTTGCATTCACAATGCTATATAGAAATAGGATAAAATGTTTACTAGAAAAAAACCGCTGGCTTGCAGCGTAAATCAAACTACTAGGAAAAATTCAACGAGTCTTCTGGGATCTTGGTAGCTCAGCGGTTAGAGCAGTGGACCGGCAATCCAAAGGTCGTGGGTTCGAATCCCACTAGAGCTTCCTGAGACTGGTTGATTTTATTCTAGTAAACATTTTATCCTATATCTATTTAGCATTGCGAATGCAAAATTTCAACAATAAAGATATTTATAAGCAATTACGTCTTTATCGATTGTTAAATACTTGCAATAGTATTTCTTTCGAATGTGAGGGTTAACTTCACAGTGACGTAATACCGCTGGCTTGCAGCGTAAATCAAACTACTAGGAAAAATTCAACCAGTTTCTGGGGTCTCGGTAGCTCAGCGGTTAGAGCAGTGGACCGGCAATCCAAAGGTCGTGGGTTCGAATCCCACTCGAGCTTCCTGATATTGGTTGATTTTTTTCTAGTAAACATTTTATCCTAATTGATAATAAATAAGTGCAAAGTTATTTGAAGTAGATTTCATAAGATTGAATTGAAGACTACCCGTTCCTAATTATATGACCACAACTGTATATGTTTTGTTCTACATATCAGTTTGTAATGGTGTATATTGTTCTGTAGTCTTTTAGCGTTTTATTAACGCTTAAATATACTTAGGTAAAATTTTAAACACTGAAAAAAGACGACAACCTCAGGCGGGAATCGAACCACGCACCTTCCGCATTCCGGGCGGCTGCCTTAACCACTTGGCTACCGAGGTCTGGCTTTTAACCGTCGAAATTTGTCAGTGCTTGATGCTTATGTTTATAGTCAACATTGCTTCATCAAATCTTGGAAGTTTTCACCTCTGAGATCCGAAAGTAATATTTTTACAAATATTTGAACATTCGGTTAAAATGAAGCTGCGTTTATAGATTAATGTTTTGTATTTTAGCGTTTTATTAACGCTTAAATATACTTAGGTAAAATTTTAAACATTGAAAAAAGACGACAACCTCAGGCGGGAATCGAACCACGCACCTTCCGCATTCCGGGTGGCTGCCTTAACCACTTGGCTACCGCGGTCTGGCTTTTAACCGTCGAAATTTGTCAGTGCTTGATGCTTATGTTTATAGTCAACATTGCTTCATCAAATCTTGGAAGTTTTCACCTCTGAGATCCGAAAGAAATATTTTTACAAATATTTATACATTCGGTTAAAATGAAGCTGCGTTTATAGATTAATGTTTTATATTTTAGCGTTTTATTAACGCTTAAATATACTTAGGTAAAATTTTAAACACTAAAAAAAGACGACAATCTCAGGCGGGAATCGAACCACGCAGACCGCGGTAGCCAAGTGGTTAAGGCAGCCGCCCGGAATGCGGAAGGTGCGTGGTTCGATTCCCGCCTGAGGTTGTCGTCTTTTTTCAGTGTTTAAAATTTTACCTTATTATATTTAAGCGTTAATAAAACGCTACGCTTAAATATAAAACATTAATCTCTAAACGCAGCTTCATTTTAACCGAATGTTCAAATATTTGTAAAAATATTTCTTTCGGATCTCAGAGGTGAAAACTTCCAAGATTTGATGAAGCAATGTTGACTATAAACATAAGCATCAAGCACTGACAAATTTCGACGGTTAAAAGCCAGACCTCGGTAGCCAAGTGGTTAAGGCAGCCGCCCGGAATGCGGAAGGTGCGTGGTTCGATTCCCGCCTGAGGTTGTCGTCTTTTTTCAGTGTTTAAAATTTTACCTTAGTATATTTAAGCGTTAATAAAACGCTAAAATATAATACATTAATCTATAAACGCAGCTTCATTTTAACCGAATGTTCAAATATTTGTAAAAATATTTCTTTCGGATCTCAGAGGTGAAAACTTCCAAGATTAGATGAAGCAATGTTGACTATAAACATAAGCATTAAGCACTGACAAATTTCGACGGTTAAAAGCCAGACCTCGGTAGCCAAGTGGTTAAGGCAGCCGCCCGGAATGCGGAAGGTGCGTGGTTCGATTCCCGCCTGAGGTTGTCGTCTTTTTTCAGTGTTTAAAATTTTACCTAAGAGTTCTATTGTTAAATCATCTTTCACTGCTTCTTATTTGTAGTTTTTTTATTTCGGTTTCGATTTTTTAAGGCTTCGAAGAATCTTGTATGGTACAAGAACACGCTTGCGCATTGCGTGACAGCAGCCCCTAGAAAACCTCCAAGAATATTCGGTCATCACAGCTCGAGGACTCGTAGTAGAGGATCCGAGTACACTACGATCTTCACCGGGCCGGTTAATGGATGAAAAGTATTTTATATCAAATTTAATATGTTAAAAAATATATTGCGAGTGGGTTGGATCAAAAATTTCAGTCCAGTATATGATTAATTAAATATTTAAACATTATTTTTTTTAAACATTGCACTGGTTTGGATAATAGATAAATTACAAATGAATATGAAAAGTAAACGTCAGGTTGCCTATTTTTTCCCCCTCACAACTATTAGGGGTAGGCAGGTGTAAACAGGTAAGACATTATTAGTAATTTGCAACACTCTGGTCAATAATTAAAATTAATTTATAAATAAAGATAATCTCATTAGAAACACACACACAAACACCAAACTAATGCAATGTTAAAAAAAATATTAATTAATCATAATAGGTACTGGACTGAAATTTTTCAGGCAACCCACTCGCGATATATTTTTGACATATTAAATTTGATATAAAATACTTTTCATCCATTAACCGGCCCGGTGAATGTCGTTCTATACTCGGATCTTAGAATATCGTTATTTTGGCACCGCTCTCATATGCTTAGTAACACTGTAAGGAGTAACACTGTATAGCATAGAACGCAAATTCTTACATACATACACACATATAAGCCCGTTTCCCGAAGCGGTAGGCAGAGACATCAGCTTTCCATTCTTGCCTCATTTACTCTCTTAACGTCATTATGCTCGTTGGTTTAGGGTCCGTAAAAATTTCCAAAAAATGCTGTAACTAACAACTCTATTTCAGGTCGGATCGCGTTTGAGAAGCTGACTGATGTGGACTTCACGGGCACAGCATACTACACGGTGCGAAACCTGTCTCTATACGAGTGCCAGGGCTGGTGCAGAGAGGAGCCCGACTGCCAGTCCGCCGCTTTCAGGTAAGCAGTGTTAACATCACCTGCTTGAAGAAATATTCACAACTTGCTAACTACTGGACAGTTAGTGCCCTCCACGAAGTTATGGATTTCCTGTATGGTTTTTAATAAGAAATAAAGATTCTTTAAACACAACATGACCAACGTCGGGATAATACATTGCTTTGGAGTTAAGCTAGCAATGGTGGCGTCACCCGTTTACGAACCTTCGAAGTCATGCCTTAAACGACTTCCTAATGCCTATTACCTACTTAACAATACTTCTATTTGTAAGACCTACTCGTATGTATAAAATGAGACAATAAATATCTATGACTATAACTTTCTACTATTGGTTCTACATGAATGTTACTTCCTCGTTTTTATACTTTTTGTTTGTAATGCACATTTGATCACTCTTATTGACATTAACTAAACTGTCTGATTTTTTTATTGATAAGGTAATACTTGATTGTCAACAATAAAACAGTAATTATATAAATTCCTTTTTTAAAATAACAAAATTAGGACTTACTAGAAAAATTCTTTTAATACCATCTAGGTACAATTAATGCCCTAATGGGATCATGACGTGATCACTCGGTACGTATATGACCCTATAATTGTTTTATAGGAACGCGAGCAATAGAAAACGTCAGTCAACAGAGATTTCTAATGTCGAATTCTGCACGCCTCTCATTCGCATTTAGCCCACATTATCGGAATTCTATCGGTCAACTCGATCGCATCACGCCATGATTCGTCATTCTTTGACTGATCACGAAACAAATAAAAATCAACGTGTCGTTTCTATCTCCGATCACGATGCTCCTGACCCGAATGTCTGAGATAGCATCGGATTGACGTGAAGATCCACTAATTCGACCAAGCTGCAAGCGGCAAAGGAATCTGCAATCTCTCGATATTTGTAGAGCATGTCCTTTCAGTGAAAATTTACCATTTGAGCTCGCTAAATGCTGCATCAAAATACCCTGATATCCATCAAAAACTTTTGGAGCTCTATTTTCTTGTGCACAATAGTAATGATGCGTTTTAATCTTTATAATTATAAATTAATTTGTTTGCACTTGCCATTACCTACCTACCTGTCCATAAATCATACGGTATTGTCTGGTTAAAATGCTAGATGGTATACGAGTCAATGCAGAGCCTTGTCTACAAGTTATCGACTGCCAAGTTGATACGATCTGCGAACCTTTGAACATGCACTTTCAATTCCAATCTTGTAAAATATTAATAAGTCAGAAATACAAGACTGTTTCGTATCGCATATATACGTATGTCTTTAAACAGCTTCGATCATAACAGAAAAAGATTCATCAAAGCAAGCAAGCAGAGTATTTAATATGTATTCTTGAAAGTTAGAAAGTTTTAAGGAAATTCGAGTTCGAAAGTGTCATAGGTGACAAATCTGAAATGCAAATGCACTTTACAGTACTCGTTATTGACAGTTTCACATCAGGAATGTTTTGCATTCGGGCTCATACTCAATAACAAAATGTCTCAGGAACAAGTTACATACTGTCGAGGCAGCGTCAAGTCTGACACGTGTTTGCATTGCCTTCGCGGTAAGCGTTACTGACCATTTGACTCCAGCGGGCCTATCATACAAAAACGAGATATTATACGGACGATATTCTCTCTTCCTTACATAGCGGGAACGACAAACTATATTGGTTACAGTGTTACTCGATAAAATTATGTTGCATGATAGGGTTAGTAGTTATTCTATGGTTTGTAGACAAAAATACCACAGACAAGCAAAAACTACTATTATGTCTATTTGACTATTATATTTTAGCAAAAACTGCTATTATGTCTATTTGACTATTATTTTATTCTGAGTGGTAGAGCCACGCTGCGTTGCAGCACGCATTGGGCCGGCTCGCCCGGCGTAATACCCTCTCACGAATATCCGGCGTGAAATAACGGCACTTGGTGCTGTTGTGTTTCGTCCGGCCAGTGAGGGTTCCGGAGGCCCATCCCCTCCCCCCCTCCTCACAATTCCTATTCCTTCCTTAACCCTATTCCTTCCTTAAAGGCCGGCAACGCGCCTTTTTTTTTTTTTTGATTCCTCTGGTGTCCATGGGCGGCTGTAATTACTCTCCATCAGGTGACCCGCCTGCTCGATTGCCTCCTTCTGCTATAAAAAAAAATGACATGACACAAGAAAACGGGTTGAGAAAATTTTCTCGTGTTATGCATGCTAGGCCCGCAGGAATCAGTCAGTCGGTTCCAAATCTTCCAGCGAGGCTTCAAAATGACACGCTTTGTATTTTAACAAAAGATCTCAGGTACGAGCCACATACTGAAGAAGCAGCGGCAAGCCTTACACTGACCATTCGATATCAGGAATGCTTTTCAGTCGTTTTCAAGTCTTCCAGGGAGGCTTCCTAATATACGATCTTGGCAAAACAAAATATCTGAGGAACAAGCCACATACTGAAACATCAGCGTCAAGGCTGGCACGCATTTGCGTTGCCCTTGCGGTAGGCGTTATTGACCATCTGAAATCAGGAATGTGTGTCAGTCAGTTCCAAGTCTCCCAGCGAGGTTTCCCAATGACACGCTCTTGACTTATAACAATGTGTCTCAGCACCAAGCCGCAGACCGTGTAAAAGCGGAAACCGACCAAGCCGCGTCCCAAATTGGATAACTGTCAGAACTGCAGAGTTGAGAACTTCAAATGGAAAAACACATAGAAGGGCAGTAGGTAAAATATGCTTGCTCCCCATTGATTGTACTTAGCTAATAAATAGGTAAGTCTTTAGTTAAGCCAATTAAGAAGTAGGTATTTAGTTAGGCTAGGTTATTGTTTTTGTAAACATTTGTAAGTGACGTGCCCTTGAATAAGGACTATTTTACTTGTTTTATAATAAAAGTTCCATGTTTCGTGTTAGACTAGATGTCCTTTTTTATGTAAACTCTATGTTCTTGTCCTGAGGCCGGGAGCATGTAGGAATCCTACACTATTAACTGGCAATACAGCCATTTCATTTGTACTAAATTTATTCTTTTGTTGTTGATTGTCTTCTTGACGTTTACGATTTATGTGTGCAAGCATTGTATTCCGTGCAAAAATATAAAATAAATAGCTATTGTGGTTTAAACTTAGTGTTTCACTATAAAGCAACAAATAACCCTTAAAGATACAGTCCACGCTAAAACATGGTTAGTACATCCTTATTACTCAGGTTTATAGCTGTCAGTTCACCCTTGATGAAGAAATTCAAAATATCCACTGGTGCCTGACTCAAGTTATTGTTGCTCAAATTAGTTATTTGTTTTAGCGTGGACTGTATCTTTAAGGGTTATTTGTTGCTTTATAGTGAAACACTGTAAGTTTAAACCACAATAGCTATTTATTTTCTATTTTTGCACGGAATACAATGCTTGCACACATAAATCGTAAACGTCAAGAAGACAATCAACAACAAAAGAATAAATTTAGTACAAATGAAATGGCTGTATTGCCAGTTAATAGTGTAGGATTCCTACATGCTCCCGGCCTCAGGACAAGAACATAGAGTTTACATAAAAAAGGACATCTAGTCTAACACGAAACATGGAACTTTTATTATAAAACAAGTAAAATAGTCCTTATTCAAGGGCACGTCACTTACAAATGTTTACAAAAACAATAACCTAGCCTAACTAAATACCTACTTCTTAATTGGCTTAACTAAAGACTTACCTATTTATTAGCTAAGTACAATCAATGGGGAGCAAGCATATTTTACCTACTGCCCTTCTATGTGTTTTTCCATTTGAAGTTCTCAACTCTGCAGTTCTGACTCTGTTATCAGAACCTGGAAATACATTTACAACTCGAGCCATCGGCCAATGAAGGGGTGGAGAGTTATCCTCCTTTAAAATTACTAAAGACCCTACTTTAATATTGTCTGAACTATTTCTCCATTTGGGTCTGCATTGAAGAACATTGAGATAGTGCTTACTCCATATTTTCCAGAAACTCTGAAACATTTTACAACAAATATTCCAAAAATTCAACCTATTTATAGGCGCGTCTATTACATTCTTGTCTGGAAACGCGTTCAAAGCACAGCCAATTAGGAAATGTCCTGGAGTAAGATAAGAGTAGTCATTAATGTCGGTAGACAGAGGAGTTAAAGGCCTACTATTTAGAATTGACTCTATTTGACATAATACAGTACATAGTTCCTCAAAAGTTAACAAGGCTTTTTGAGTAACTCTTCTTAGATGAAATTTGGTGCTCTTTACTGCAGCCTCCCATAAACCCCCGAAGACAGGCGAGTAGCTGGGTATGAAGTGGAAGTTGATACCTTGCTCAGCTGTTTGTGACTGCACCTGTCGTCGGTGGTCTGCAGAATTCTGCATTTTGTAGAGCTCATCCAATTGATTCCTCGCCCCTTTGAAATTGGAGGCATTGTCGCAGTAGACATCACTAGGCAAACCACGACGCGATACAAAACGCTTTAAACAGGCTAAAAATGCCGCAGTCGTTAAATTTGAGGCAACTTCGAGATGCACTGCCTTCGTCGTAAAACACACGAAGACACAGATGTATCCCTTTGACACTACGGCTCGCCTGATGCGCGACTGTTTAATAGAGATCGGCCCAGCGAAATCTACGCTTACTTTTTGAAATGTTCTGCTTATATTCACTCTATCTGGGGGCAAGGAACCCATTAGCTGATTAGCAACTTGAGCCTTAAGTCTAAAGCAAATAATGCATGAATGGATGATTTTTTTAATCTCCTTTATACCATTGATAAGCCAGAATCGCTGATTAAGTGAAGACAAAATAAGTTTTTGACCTGCGTGTAGATTTTTCACATGTTCATTAGTAACAATCAATTTTGTAACTTGTGATTTGTTGGGCAAGATTACAGGGTGTTTTTGGGAGTTAGGTATTGTGGCACTATCTAAACGACCACCTACTCTCAACATACCATTACCATCTATAAAAGGATTAAGTGGTTTTAGGTTGCCTGTGACAGGTTTATTTTGACTTAATAAATTTATTTCGTTTGAGAAGTGATTGTGCTGCTCATACTTGACAATCAATAACAAAGAATCATTTAACTCAGCGCTAGTTAAATAATTAAGTTTGTTTTTTGTTGACCGTGGGTTCAAATAATTACAAAAACGACGCACATAGGTAAATACACGTTGCATTTTAGTAATAGTAGAGAATTTGTTTAAAAACTCTAGATTTAGAGAATTAACATTATCCACACTACACACCATAGCACTCGAGCATGGGAGTCCAGCATTACCAGTCTTCAACTCAGGTAAATCTTTTATTATTTTAATATTTGTTTCAGGTGTAGTATACTTACTGTTATGCAAGTAACTTGGGCCCTGCCACCATAGCATGTTTTGTTCGAGCTCGCCAGGCTGCACACCGCGGCTTAGACAATCTGCAGGGTTATCGCCTGTCCTTACATAATACCATGAAAAGTTTTCAGTGTATTCGGAAACCATCTTTACCCTGTTCGCTACATAGGTATTTAATTTGGTAATATCTATTTTCAGCCACGCCAGTACTATTTGCGAGTCTGAGAAAAGAAGTACGTCCTTAAATTGCAATTTGAGAGATAATAATGAATGTACTCTGTGGACAAGTTTTGCTAGCAATAGTACTGCATTTAGCTCTAGTCTGGGCGTGGTAAGTTTTTGGCTCAGTGGGGCCAGCCTAGATTTTGAACAGAGTAAAGTGACTTTGACATTACCTGTTTGGTCGACTTCTCGAAGATATAAACAGCAGCCATATGCTGTATTACTGGCATCTGCATACCCTACCAGTTGAGTTGTAATAGGGTCTGGTAAGGTGACATTCCTAATAATGCGTATTGGAGACATAATGAGAAGACTATTGTAAAATTCTAGCCAAGTGTTTTTTAGATCGTCAGGTAATGAAGAGTCCCAGTTAATATGGTCTGCCCACATTTTTTGTATAATAATTTTGGCAGACACTATGACCGGACCAGCTAGACCTAATGGATCGTAAAACCGAGCGACATAACTGAGAATTTCGCGTTTTGTGAGTGGCGTAATGTTCTCTTGACTTGGACTCGAAATTTTAAATGTGTCTGTCTTCGTATTGTATGTGACACCTAATGTCTTTAAGTAGTAATTTTCTTTTTGTATGTCAAAGTCATCAAAGTGTTGTTTTTCTTTAGGTATGTCCTGTAAGATCTCAGCAGCATTTGAAGACCATTTATGAGCCTGGAATCCACCCAGAGACAAGAGCCTTATCAATTGGTCTTTCATACGAGATAGAGACTCTAAAGAGTTGCTGGAGACTAAAATGTCATCACAGTATGTTTGGTTTTTCAGAATGAAAGATGCTGCAGGAAACTCGGTCATGTACCTACTCGCTAGTTCTATGAGACATCTAGTAGCCAGAAATGTTGAACACTTGAATCCATACGTGACTGTATTAAGTTCTATACACTTTATGCTTTCGCTTGGTGACTTCCGCCACAAAATAAGTTGAAGTGGGCGGTGTTTTGGATCTAAAAGAACATTTCTGAACATTTGTTTTAAATCTGTGCTGAAAACATAGGCACCTAGTCGAAATAGTAATAAAATGTCAAACAGTTCTTTTTGGACTGTTGGACCGTTCAATAATAAATCATTGAGAGATCTTCGCAGACTTGTTAACATTGATGCATCGAATACTACTCTACACTTGGTGGTCTTTTTGTCCGGCCGTAATACAGCGTGATGCGGCAAAAAATATATTGGGTCACTAGTGAGGTTATATTTATCAATATCAGAATATGTGCCATGACCTAAAGCAATATATTCGTCAATAAAAGATTTATATTGGTTATACAAATCAGAATCTTTTTGTAGCCTTTTTTCTAAGCTCTGAAACCTTTTTAAAGCTAGATGAAGTGAATCACCAAGCATTTCATTAACTTCACTGAGCGGCACTTTTAAGGGTAAACTAACCTGAAACTGATTCTTATTAAATTTAACAGTTTCCTGAAAATGTTTTTCAGTTTGCTCAAACTCTGGTATTTTTTCTGGGAAGATTTCAGGCACTGATTCAGATCTCCAAAAACCTTTGATAGTCTCATTTATATCATTGTTACAAGATTGACAAAACAACGAAATTGATAATTTTTGCGCTTGTTGATTGTTACATAAATTAAGAATAGTACCTGCAACTACTACACCAAACCTTGTGTTTAAAAGATATGGAGTTGCAGACTGGTGCTCAGGCTTGACTGGACTACATGGTGCTGATGGCTCGTTCTTGTGTTGTTCAGACTGGGGTAGCAATGCCTGAAAGAATACATCAGCGGCCATGAGTATTTGTATATTGCTGGGCGTGTCAAACTTGACATCAGCAAGTGATAATTGAGAGGGTATTTTAATTGCTCTCATATTAATTTGGGTTTGTGGAATCTTAGATGTTATTTGCTCAATTACATAGCAATTTATTGACATCTGATAAGAAGACACCACTGATTGGACATCCAACTGTACTCTCTCTTTAATTGTGCTTGAAGCATTCCCAATGCCGATCACCCTTGCGCTAGTTACCTTTGGCTTAAGGCCCAGCCGCCTTACCAAGTCAGCAGTTACAAAAGAATTTTGAGACCCGCTATCAAGCAGGGCCTTGGCTCGCATCTCCGTTCCATCTGCTGCTATAAGTTTTACCTGTACAGTAGGCAACAAGACTTGTGTGTTAGAGGCCCCTGATACCATTGACACAGTGGACTGCACATGCTCATCTTCATGCAATAATGTGTTATGCTTACCCTTACATGTATCACACTTAAAATAAAAGCGGCATTTCTTAGCATGTTTGTTTAGGCATAAATTGCACAGCTGATTGTCCACCGCAAACTTGTTCCTTTCAGAAGAAGTACATAATTTGAATTTAGGGCAATTATAAAGTTTATGTTCACACTTACAGTAGGTGCATGCAGCAGGGCGTTTGATAGCTATATTGCTCACACTTGCGGATGCAAAAGACTTCTTTGGAGCTGGTACTGACTCGATGCGCTGTGTACTAGAAGCACTGTGACCACTTCTACCTGCTGACTCCGCATTCTCGAGTGCTAAGGCGCGTTTTTCTAAGAAATCAATTAATTGTTTAACTGTAGGTTCTACATTAAAGTCGCGATTTAATTGATATTCCCTGTTGGAATACAGATCGAGCTTCCTAGTTAAAATGCAAACAATAATTTGATCCCACGCATCAACACCTTGATCAAGATTTTTGAGCGCAGCCAGCTGCTGCTTAACTGTGCAGACAAATTCCCTGATATTAACAGCAGTAGACTTTGTTATAGGTTGCAAATCAAGTAAGCTGTTTACATGATCATTTATTATCTTATATTTATTATCATATCTTTCTTTTAGGATATTCAGCGCTTCAGAATAGCTTTCTCCTACTAAAGGTAAGTTTATTATAAGGTTATAGGGTTCATCTTTAACAAAATTACGCAAATAGTAGAACTTTTTAATGTTATCTAATGATTTATCATTGTGGATCAATGATTCAAATAAACCAATGAATGGTTTGTATTCACTTGACTTACCGTTAAAAACAGGCATGGTAATCATTGGTAGTTTAGTTTTTGTTTCAGAATTGCGGTCGTGTGAGCAACTTGGCTGAGTTTTCTTATGTATGAGCTCGCGCAACATGGTAAGATTTTTTAAATAATTATCTTCACACACCTCTGAAGCGGATGTGTCAGTATCGCCAAGAGCATACACCTCAATACACAGGTTTTCATACTCGGAAAATAGAGTTTTTAATCGATTTTCCTTTACAGAAAGCGCCTCGATTGACAAAGTGCCACAATCCATTAAGGCCATACTATTGAACAGTTTTGTCAAAGATTGTTGTTTATAGCCTCTTTTTAATTTAATCGACTTTAACTTTTCTTCGTCGGGCTCCATATTGACTCTCAAATAGGATATTTGCGTTTAAGTTTAAAAACCCAAACCAAAAAATAATAAAATTAATAAAATTAATGAGTGTCAAAATGACAGCAATCAAACGAATTTAACAGATTATACCAAAGAGTCTAAGAATTACTATGGAATACACAAACAACAAAAAAATAATATCGTGTCGGGCAACAGAAGCAGTCGCTCGACGAACTCTTCTTCTTTCTTGCTCACTCGCTCACCGTACAGACGCGTGTCTCGTGCGAGCGAAACTGAGAGATGATGCCGCTAACTCCAACACGTTGGATGAATGAGGAATTCTGTTCCGTGAAATTGGCTCTTGATCGAATGAGCGGATTTGTGAATGAAACCCGCCGATTGATTCGATGTTCTGCCACGTTCACCAGCGCCACCAAAATACAAAGATGGATGGCTGAATTGGCTGGAAAAACAAATGGCCGCGATTTGGCTTCTTCTTTTGGTATGCTTGCAGGATGATATTTGATGGCGTCGAGACTGCTCATCAAATACGGAATCGTTGCACTCCGTGGTTCCTGGTTTCTCGCGAAGATGGACGCACTGCAGTTCGATTGCAATTGTATTTATATTTCAACAATGCTCGTAATCGTCGCACACACCACGCTTCACGCTTACAGTTTTCTTTTTTGTCACTATAAATTTCGGATCGTTGGGACCATGTTTTAGCGTGGACTGTATCTTTAAGGGTTATTTGTTGCTTTATAGTGAAACACTGTAAGTTTAAACCACAATAGCTATTTATTTTCTATTTTTGCACGGAATACAATGCTTGCACACATAAATCGTAAACGTCCAGAAGACAATCAACAACAAAAGAATAAATTTAGTACAAATGAAATGGCTGTATTGCCAGTTAATAGTGTAGGATTCCTACAGTGATCTCATACGTCTTCAATAGATTATTGCCGGATGGACTATTTCCTAGCCTGTAGTTTTCATGACTATTGGCGGTTTGGCACGGATTACTTAATTTATCATTGTTTCGATGCTAATCGCAATAATTCGCAGCATTTCCTTAAACAACCGCTATGGGTTCGTAATTATTTGTTGTCTGTTTGGAGTTTTGAACTGTTAACTTTCTTTGGTACGTATAGGTAATACCTTTGACCTGTATATAATCAAAGGGTAATACTCGTATCGCGCGTTACTAAGCATATATTTTACGTATGGTTTAAATCTCCAAACAAAAATCACGGATACTGTTTTCTAAAATTATTAATAACCGTGTCACTCAAGATGAACTGAAAAGAGTACAGTCACAAATGAACTTGAAAAGTGAAAATGATGTTCTAAGATTTATCGGCGACGTTACGTCATGATCATAAGTCAAATTCCGGGAAAGTACAGAATATTTATAAAGTAAGCACCATAATATTGTAAAAATTTACTATTATATCGGGGTAATTGCAAATTATCTATGTTTGAGTTAATCAATACCACGTTTATGAACGAATTCTGAATGTTAAGGGGGGTTAGGCGGTCAGCAAAAATTCCGGGCCCTCGCGGATGTTGCGCGGTGCGGGGTCCGCGGTAATTCGTTGGCGCCATTCACATTTTTATCATAAAGTTAATAAAATTGTTTAGTTCTATGGAAATCCTAATCAGTCTAGAAATCAAAAAGGTACCTATATGTTTATGATTTTATAGGAATTATTATTGTAAAACACGGTCGTAATGTGCATTTATATGAAATTTTAGAGGTAATTTCAGGATTTTTTTCTATCGAGCAAAATGTTTCCAATCGTGGAAACAGTCATCCCCTCACACAAACCTTCTATAATACATATTGAAAATTTGAGTGCGAAATATCTTAAATATTTTGAATAGGCAGCTACCTAATAGAAAACAGTAAATTTTTCTGATTTCATTGCCTAACCCCCCTTAATGTTTTAATTTGTATGGTTCATGCAGAACATGATATAGGTACTTTGAGCATATCCTTCGTTGTTAAAAAGTTGAAATGCATTCAAGTTTAGCGAGGCATGTAACAGCATCAGAATGCTAGTTAAAATCCTCGGAATCGATTTCAACGGGATCGATTTGAAATCAATTCGGCATTCAATTAAACGAGATGGAACTTTCCCGCGCTTCTAATCTAGCATTGTACTAACACGGTACGTATCTCGAATCAATCTGTCCAAAGAAATAGCGATCTGACAAAAGAATGGTACGGATGCGATATTAACAATCGGTAACTGTTCACTGTGCCACCGGCTTGCTCGTTTACGGTATACGGGTAAGCAGTTACGCCACCGCAAGCTTTTATCAGCGAGGCATAAGGTCCAAATTGGAATGGAAATTTTTATAGCAAGTATGGAGAGACGACCGCTTCTGATACCGCTTACTTCACCAACAGCATAATTCAATAAAATCACGCACTAAAATCTGTAATGCTTAGTTTGACCCCTCTATCAGATGCTGTGTCAAAGAAGACAGATTTGAGTTGAGATTTTTATGAGGTTCCACAGATTGCGGATTTCATGGACCGTATTGTTTACATAGCTTTTGAAGATCGCAGTGAGTTGGACTGTTTATAAAACTAACTTTGGCCAGAAGGTACATGTTTCTAACTGCAATAACTTTCGTAATTCTAGGAAGGAACGGGGCTCCTAACAAGGGTATAAAGGTATTTAAAAATATATAAAAAATGTATAAGGGTATTTAAAAATAGATCCCAGCCATTTGTAATGTACATAAAAGATACTGATAAAATATTATTCATTTTCATTTCATTTGAAGCAAACATTTCCTAGAAACCACCTTGTCCATAGGAGGCGCTCGCTGCTTTGATCCTATATTGTATGTTTTTAGATTTACATACATGTTAAGGGCAGTTGATGTCCTTTAATTTTTTCTCTTACTCGGTCTAATAGTGAAAAGGATCTCACAATGAGTGACTGCGATATTTATTCACCATTCGTATCACGATAGCGCGTTTGACAATTTTTATAACAACATTGCCAACTCAACTAGATAGTTGTCGTTAACGTGATCGAAAGATACTCGCAATAAGGCACGCTGAGCTTTAAGAAAAAAATTAAAAACAAGGTTCGTTACAATTTTGACACAAATGCTCTAGGTTTCGTCAAGGTTAGAACAGTGAATAGAACTCGCCCTTAGCACTGTAATGTATGTAAATCACGCTAAAATTATGTGCTCTAGTTTGCACACTGCGTACTGTGTAGCTTCGTCATACGCTTGATATGACACCCCTTTAGTTAACATTGAGTACTTGTTGAACAACCACTGGAATGTTATAAATCTATGAAAAATTAAGTCTATTATCAGGCCCACTGGGAAAAGGGCACCATAATTGAAAGCAAAGCCATCTCTACCACTGATGGGTGAATTGTTACGGCCGATAATAATTAATCTTCCTGTGGTTTTGCCTACTTAAGTTAGATATTTGACTTGAAGCTTTATACAAATTTTGTCACTAACTCTAGTAAGATAAAGATTTCGGCCGTTAATGACTATGCTAGCCAAATGCTGGATAGTGATCAAAAACCTTCTGCATCGAAAAATTTAAAACACCTATTTGAAAACAATTTACCCGAGCTGAGAAAAGAACCTGCAGACCTCCGGATATCGGACCAAGGGCTTTGTCGGCGCTAGGCCACCGAGGTGTCCAAACAGAGGCCGGACGAAACACAACAGCACAAAATAAATCCATAAACACAATAAACCGGTGAGACACCCAATGACAATAGCTGTTATGATCTTATAAATAACTTTTGCCGGGTTTCTTATAAGTATCTCACAAAAACCATAATAGATAAGCCTCCCTTCGTCGGAAGACATATTTATCCGTTGGTGGTTGGTTTTTCTCTTTCTATTAAATTAATTTTGTACTCGGTTTGGTTGGGTGTGGAGCTGGTCTGAAGTCCGTCTGGCTACCTACCAACATCTTATCTTATCTATAGTCTGTCGCTATTATAAACAATGTTAATATCATTGTGGTGTTCCAACAGTTTAGAGATAAGATAGCCAATTCTTCAGTAGATGAGGATTCCGGGTAAAGCGCGCTTCACCTTCGGCCTTATCGTTACTTACCATCAGGTGAGAAGAAAGCCAAGTAGTAAAAAAAAAGAAAGATATGTATGAGTATTGAGAAAATAAGTTAAGGTTGTAATCACAACATACGGTGCATAAATGATTGATGCATGGGTAAGAGCGCAGGTGCCAACTCAACGCAACCAGGGCGATGAAGCGTGCATCCTGGTATCTAGGTAATACAAATAGGCTGATTAATAACGTTAGACCACCTTTATTTAATTAAATAACTTAGCTGGGATAGGGTACCAACAACCGATGACGAATTGACGACTGATAACATTTAGTCAATCGTCATTTGTCAATATTACCCACAGACCACGTCTGTGATATTACTTAATACATCATTTGTCGTGGAAGTTTCTGTATTTTGTTCTGCTTTATCGCATGTCTACTTATATGTAAAAATTCTGAATAAGATTTTTTTTTAATAAGACTTTTGCGATTCCCTGTTTTGATGAAATTAATGTGTAATAAATAATACTAATAGGTACTAATTGATGATATAATGTTTGTGTATTAAGTAATTTTAAAACAAAATTAACTTGTTTTTAGTTTGTGTATTAAGTAATTTTAAAACAAAATTAACTAAAAAAACTAAAAAGTAACAACACTACTTGACCAATCCATATCTTTAGTCAACTATGAACCATAGAACCTGTCTCAGCTCATTTCTCCAACACGCATGTATGGTGACAATAAGTTTCACTTATCTGAAGAGATGAATCTTGGCGATGGCTTCTCGCACGCACATGTATGACGCCTTAAGCTTCGATCGTATCAAAGCTGTAATTGTTTTGTGCTGAATGCGTGGAATGCTCAGCCGCTGCTCCGAAGCATTTTACCTCTCCATGATTAATGCAAGCATTCAAATCAAACTCTCCACTAACCGTATATTTATGTTTGATATCAAAAATCGCTTCATTCCAAACAGAAGGCATGCCCATCTTTGGTTTAATTACCACTTTAATAGCTTAACACGCTCCGTAAGATTTATTATGCCAGTTGTGAAATGAAATGCGATGTCATTAGAGTAAGGGCTTCGAACTAACATTAATCATGCTTTTTTGTGACCAACTGGCTAATGGCAATTTATGTCGACGAAGTCTGTAATTTGTCGGCGATCGGAAATGTACAACGTAACATATTTTCCTATCTACCGTGTGTTATTAACCTTTATAGTGTTATGTACATATAAGCCTGGTCGGGGACTAAGGAGACTTAATCACAAGGCGCAATCGACCCATTAAATTTTGTTCAAAATCTAGAATGTTCAAATTGCACACTGAAATTATCCAACGACGTAGTCCTAAAGAGGTGCCTCTATTATCTACTCTCGAAATTCCAACTAATACGCTCCAAGGACGGCTCCCTATTTTTTTTTGCATAAAATTTTACGGCATAATTTAACATGGCATACTTTTACTTATCCTAATAATAGTTACGCCCAATATTAATTAGGCATAACTTTTAAGACAATTTTTTAAAGGCATAACTACTATGAGCATAATAATTGTTAAACATACTATTCTAAAGCCTAAATTTGCTTACGCATAATAATATTTAAGCATAATTTGGATAGGCATAATAATAAACAGGGAAAAGGTAAGTTTTGGAAACTTTGTGTTTGCATTTAATAAAATACTTTTCGTACCTATATAAAATCAATATGTTGGCGGCTTAGGGGTGGCCCAAGGACAACCCCTGCCGCACCCTAACTTACTATTACACTATGGTATCCAATTTGTACTTGATATACCTAATACCTACTTTTGGTTTTTCAGATTCAAATAGCTATCAATAAAAAAAAAATATTGCAAAGACAAATCCTGATAGAAAACCATTCCAAATTATAGCGGATTTTGAAACTATAACCTCACCTTCTGTCTTGTCTAATTTACCAGACTATCTTTATGCCTAATAACTATTAGACGTATAAACAATATGCCTTATAACCTTATGCAAATAAAAATTAGGGCATGAAACATTAGCCTAAACCATATTTATGCTTACTGAAATAGTAAGCCAAAAAACAATTATGTCAAAATATTATTATGACCAAAAATAATATGCCTAACTCGTTATGCCAAATTAAATTAGGACAAAAAAAATAGTCGAAAAAAAGGGATCCCTCCGGAAATTTTTAGTAAAGTACACTGAACTGTTTCGTTGGCCGTGTTGCGTTCCATCCGATATCCAGAGGACTCAGGTTCAATTCCTAAGTCGGGCAAAGTGGCTTTTGAATTTTTCGGTGCATATAACGGATCTGTGATCAATAACCTGCATTTGGCAAGCTGATTAAGTCAATACCCATCAATTATAGCGATGACTTGATTTCATTATTATAATCCTTTACCCTTCACTGAAATCTATTCCACTGCAGAGTAAACTCGGGGTCTTTATACTAACAAAGGCTATTACTTAACCTTTTTTGCTTGGCCTGCCTTATAAACCTGCGGGGTTGTTTAGCTACTTAGACTTGATGATCATTCTAGCCGTCCATAAATCCGGTTACGTCGTAAAGACCATCTGCGGTCAACAACAAAGATATCTAAATAAAAAAAAACAACAAGCATCCAACATAAAACCATTCAGGTATATAAAGCGTGCCACCGTCTTTTCAAATAAAGCAATAAAGTGAAAACACAATCCAACAACAGATTCTATGCCACAGACATTCCGAAAAAAGGACGGCATTGAGTTGAATTTAGTGCACTGAGCTGCCCGATTTAACGACACTCGATTCAGAGAAAAGCGGTAGCCGACTTATTAAATACGATATGCCTTAGCGAACGGTATACCACGCGCCGTTAGCTTATCCAAGCTAAGTGTCACGCAGCGCGGTGCCAATGTAGATGAATGCATGCAATGCTTAGCACCCTTATCCAATGCAGTCATTGCCGGCGAAAGACATCGAGCAAAGTATAGGCTTCGTAACTCGTTTCAGTATAGCTGGGCGCTACTCCACTTCCTTCAACTGGATAGTAAGAAATCATTTCTCAATAATCGCTTATAAATATTACTTGTGCACGGCTTTACTCCAGTTTGCGGTTTGAGCTTTTGATATCTAATTAAAGTAGAGTACTAATTAAAGCTTTAGTAGCTGTATAATCATATTAAAGTGTGCACTTGCATTTTTATCAAATGCTCTATGCTAATCAGTGAATAATCTAAGCTGCTAACGTTAACGCTAGTTTAATGGTCGTATCTTATGATGATAACATGTTTTACTGTTTTTTTTTGCTTTGCTTAGCCTTGAGTGCATCGCAAATACTTAGCCGGTATTATTATGGAAACCGGAAAAGTTTCAATCATAGTAAGACTTTAAGTCTTATGGCCCCTTTCAAGATCTCTTAAGTCCACGTTAGGTCTTAATTAAGTTTCACGTAGTTTTTGAAACTTAAAGGAAGCAGGGGAAAACAAATTAGGAATACAAACGTTCGTTGGCCCTGTAAAACATATAAACATAAACCAAATAATAATCTTAAGACAATAGAAACATTCAATTCATTCACATTCACAATATTGAAGCCCACAGCTCTGTCTCAGCTTTAGCTCTCTTTTCTATGGCTTTATCTGATTTAAACAATAAAATGAAAACAAATAAAATGAGGCGCACATACGACGAGTACATAACATAAACATATACAGCCTAGTGTTAACTTTCTCTGAGAGGCAGAAAGGAAACAAAAAAAAATCAGGCAAGCTATTAAACCAACGTTGTCTAGTTAGTAGTTGCATTTTATACGTACTCTAGTTATGATTGATACAACTAGTACACAACAAAATATAAGATTGAACTAAGTAACGAGGATGAAACAAACGTGCAGCTTACCAGTCTATGATTTTCCCGCCACCCACCGACCGTCCCTTCGGGTGCCTTTGGCAAAAGAGTGGGCGACTTGTGCTGAATAAATAAATCTGCATACTTTTCAAACGTATTATTCAAAGACCAGATACAGACTTTTATGCAAACACCTAGTATACTGCGGCTAAATTCAATAATTTGTAAACAAATTGACATTTCTTTGTGCAAATATCTAGAGTCACTCGAATTACTTTTTCTTGAGAGAGATCTCTCAATTTTTGCACAAAGAAATGTCAATTTGTTCATAAGAAAACAAGTAAATTTCATTAAAGAATCGGAGTGACACTAGAATTTAGCGCAAAGAAATGTCAGTAATTTGTTTACAAAAATTCTTTATGGAATTTGGCTGTAATATAAGGTAACAAAGCTGTGTTTAAAACTTATTTTCACTTGCTTAGATAATGAATAATAATAATAATAATAATCAGCTCATAAACCTGTCAATCCAAGCCGTCAGCAAAAACTGTTTTGTTTAACTACTTTTTTATAACAGCAACCGTATTAGTACCCAGGGGCAATTAGCGTTTTTAATGGTCTTTTGAATTACTATTGCACTGGAATACGCACTTACGAACACATGTCGCATATGTTTAGAAGGGAAATCAATATGGATGACATTTGCTGATCCCGACAATACTTTTGAGTGCACCCTTTTTTGACTAGATAAAATGCCTTCTTACGAATATACCGAAGCCAGGGGCAACCTCGGGTTATGTGGAACTCTCCTCCGTTCAGTTAGAAGAGCCTTGACGGGGCCTACCCACTAAAAAACGAAGTACCATCCCTTCTGCACTGGGGGGTGGCTCAAGACCACGAGCAGCAAGCACCGAGTACCATGAGTGTACGCCTGCGACAGCATTAAATTAATTGTACATGTTAAAATTAGCAGCATACCTTAGTAAGTGACGGAGTAAGAATATTAAGTGTTGTTTGACATTCACTAAAACGCACGTTTCGATTTACGATGGAATAAAAACAAAACACACTAAGACCTTGTCCAGAAGAGGCGAATTCGCCGCGAATCGTTTTGCGCGAATGCATACGCGCATTGTGGAGGTACTGGCTGCCCATATATTGCGTCCACAAGCATCGCGCGAGTTTCGCGATGAATTCGCGGCGAATTCGACCTCTTCTGGACAAGGTAAACTCACGGGTTCTGGTGGCAGAAAACGTGCAAAGCATAGTGAAGCTTATATGCTACCCGCTTAGAAATGTTCTCCGCTGTGCAATTACATCACAGATATGCTACAATGACGCCTCTTCAATTAAAAACAACGAGAATAATCATGCCACAGGCCTTTTTAAGCAATTAAAAGGCTGTATCTTTCGTTGTTAGTTCCCAAGTCATTTTGTTGTTATTCCAGACTGCAAGCTCTCAAGCATCTGCGAGCCTTAGGCGTTTTATGATCCTACTTTTATTACACACGTTGCATTTGCCTAGCATAATTTTGATTTTTGTTACTCATGTCTTTATATTGCTTTGATATTGGTTACACTTAGTAACAATGCTGGCAAATCGACTTTGTGTTGTCAATTATTTTCAATGATACCGTTTCTCATGTTTCTGTGTAATACAGCCTAAAGCGCTTTCGTGTTTGGAAGAAAGCAATACATATTTAGTCGTTGGATAGTGTTGCTGTAGTATCATTTGTTATCTGGACATTTATGGTCAACGGGCAATGCTGTAGTGTGGCATAGATACCTACATTATACTGTTTCATAAAATGTAATGAGCGGCTCGATGGCAAAGCGGATTGTACGGCAGGGCAACGATCTTGCAAAGTAATCAACTTTTGCAATGTCAGTTACCGGATGGAGCTTGCAGTGACCAATTTAAATACCTCTATTTCAAGCAAAGAGCCGTGTGGTAGTGGCTCACTAACTACCAACCCCTCTCATTCTTTGGGTGTCGTAAAAGGGGACTAACGGACTAAAGACTGAACATACATCCAGCAGGATTGCTGATTTCTTTCACCACACTACACGCAATCGACTGTCATTCCATCCACATCACCTTGATGGATGTTGGCGTTTTTCACGAAATTTCTTGCCTTGAACTACAGTCTTGTAGAACCAGCTCTCGGCGACGGTATTTCCGGACCTTTACGACTTAGAGATCTTCAAGAAACGAGCCTATTCCTTCCATCAAGGCCGGCAACGCGTCGGCGATTCCTCTGGTTTTGCGGGTGTCCATGGGCGGCGGTGATTACTTCCCATCAGGTGACCTGCTTGCTTTTATGCCTCCTTATTTTATGTAAAAAAAAGGATGCGGAGCTGCAATGACCTCACTCACCACCTATCATACTGAGCATATGTACAGTTTTAATATGGTGAAACGTGGACTATGGCAGAGGACTGCTTCTGCGATCCACATTGCCTTGACTCTGACCAACCCTTTGGGGATCATACTCGTAAACCTATGTATGTATGTATGTATGTATGTATGTTCAAGCATATACGGAAGGCGCGTTTAACCGGTGCCGGTGGTCGTGATTGTTGTCGTGTCGTGGCACCACATCATCAGCCTATAAACGTCCCACTGCTGGGCACAGGCCTTCCACGTGGGCAATAGCATGTGGGGATATTGGGCCATAACCCACCACGCTGGCCCAATGCGGGTCGGTGGGTTATAACAACTGTCACCTCATATGACAAAAACCGGGACCAACGGCTTAACGTGCCTTCCGAAGCACGGAGGAGCTCGAGATGTTTTTTATTTGGTCACCCAGCATTGGGAAAATTGCTTAGGCTGATTTCACAGTTACGCGTTTGATCTGCGACGGCCACACGCGCGCTGTTACAATTACACTAGATAGTAGTTGCGTTTCAGAGTCATCACGCAGTTCAAACGCGCAACTACTATGTAGTGTAGCGCGCGCGTGTGGCCGGCGCTGATCAAACGCGTGACTGTGAAATCAGCCTTAGTGAACAAGATTGCAAGCCGAACGCGCTAGCCGCTGCGCCATTGAGCTACTCAACGTGGTACCACTCGTTAACAATGACTGGGCATGGAGCTAGCATTCCAGGTTCCAGTTTAAGGCTTTGAGGGCTTGTACCCAACAGTTGTCGTTTGTACGTCAAAGGTAGAAAAATATGTAAAGTAACATTAAACGAAACGATAGCTTCATTTTAATTTACCGCGGCTCGGGTTTATGATGACTTTTTCATTAGCATCATCACCATCAGCCTTTACACGTCCACTGTTGGACAGAGGAGAGATCCAAGACCACGAAACGAACCGATTGCGAAGTTGTTAAGGGAACGACACAATCCTTAACAATAGAACTTAACCTTTGTTTTATCCAGGTTCAGTTGAGAACAATCTGCTAGGCCGTTTTGCATGTGGTGTAATTCCTGCAACGTTTCGGCCATGATGACGATGTCGACTAACTTTTTACTTTAAGTTAATTAATAGAATGACAATGAAAGCTTTAAGCCGACACACAACGCAAACTACGTGAACACATATGCCGTAGAAACATAGGCGCAGCCTTTACATGTTCATTTCGCGTGAGTCCTAATAATTGAAGCGGCAGATTTATTTGCATGACTCCATGTTATCCGGCGTTCAGATGACGCCGGTGTCCCGTTGCGGGCATGCGCAGACGCAGCTTCCTGGTGCAACGATCTAATTTGTATTCACTTTCTGTGTGTACCGGTATTTAGTTTAGCTCGGTTCATTTGCGGTTTACCAACGCGAACAGAATGCTATACTAAACGACTGGTACTCGGTTCATTCCGGACTGTTTGGTTTTTTTGCTCTGATATAGGTATATTAAATATGAATCGTAGGTGTACATTTATTATCATTAGCATTACTATTGCTAATTAGCATACGAATATACGTCCCACTGCTGTATCAGACTTCCCCACATGAGAAGAAGTGGACTGCACGCACTCGGCATCATGTAAATCGGTCACACATTCAGTTTCCAGACATTTCATAAGTTACTTAACTTACTAGATCGCAACCAGAACGCGCAATCAAGCCTTTCTTTTTGTTTTCTGAGGTTTAAGCGAGCACTACACATTTAAAATGAAACACTTTTTTACGGATTAACTCGCGTTTAATTTACTATTTACATAGTTTTTTATATTATCTTGACGTTTGGAACCTTTTACAGGGTCCGTGATCACAGGGAGACAGTCCTGACGTCAGGATCATTATATAAAACTATGTAAATAGTAAATTAAATGGGAGTTAATCCGTAAAAAAGTGTTTCATTTCAAGCCTTTCTTGTTATGAAATATGCGTTACTAATCATCTAAATAGAGTAATCGGCTAATACAGCTATCAGTTCAGTAGTTCACAGAGAAAACGGCTTAACATAGCTATCTGTTCAGGTAACCTGCGGTAAAAGCACTCGTTCTTATTAGTCTATCGACATCCCGTTATTGTATCGGCTATTTACCCAACGAACCATTTTACAGGTCTTTACTTCGAACGTTGCGGTTTATCGAAATATCGGAGCGAGCAAGCCCGCCTTACCCGCATTGAGGTATAACTAGAGACGGCAAATCTAAGCTATTTTTTGCGCTCTAAAGTGCGGCCGCTAGGTTTCAATTGCTTGGAGCACTCCTCCGCCCGGGCCGCAACTTAATGCGCAGAAAATTGCTTCGTGATGTCGTCTTTTGTTTATAATAGCTTAATGCTTACACGCGAGTGCGCGACACTTTAGGAATGTGGTGAACGTTACTGTTCCCCTGAAGTTCGTTATCTGTTCTTATTTGCATTTACCCTCAAGGCAGGAGGGATTGTTACTATCTGCCATTACTCCCGTTAGGGACACTGAACTGTTTACATGATAGTTACTTTTGTTCGTATCGCGGAATGTTAGAGTTGTTTAGTATAATGGATGCATTATTTATACTTTCACTTTTCATGATAGTTTTCTTTTTACTATTTATAACTTTTTGATGACAGTTATCTTACTTATTCATAGCAAAATAAAAAAGAGGTACTCGAAATTAACATCAAGGTCAAGGTATCCTCGAAGGGTTAGTCAGAGTCTAGGCAATGAGGAGGACCGCAAAAGCAATCCTCTGCCATAGTCCACTTTTCACCAAGTAGCGACTGCACATGTGCTCAGCGTAACAGGTGGTGAGCCCATTGCCTCTTTATGCTGTTGGATGTATGTGCAATCTTTAGTCCGTTAGTCGCCTTTTACGACACCCAAGGGAAGAGAGGGGGTGGTAGTATTATTTCACCGCTACCCGGTACGGTCAATAGTATTCTAATATTCTAAACCCTGCTCTTCTAATATCTCAATATAAATTACTTTGCAACGTACACGACGACGAGCCGTTCGTTAAACGTACGCTAGGGAAACTAATGTGTAAGTACTATTAGTTGACCGTACGCGTCGGTAAGGAAACTGAAAACTGAAAAAAATGTGTAAGTACTAGTTTTTGCCAAACTTCCTGCGAACGAAACATATCTCTACAGTCGAATTTAGATTGTTTTTAACTTAATTATCACATCCGCAAAACTAACCTATCGTTAATGTAGATCTTAAGGTTATCATTAGGCCCAAAGAACAGTTAAAAAAGGTTTATCTATTCCGAGATTAGGTCTATACTTACACAAAGGTTTATGATAAATATTGCTTAGAAACAAACATATTGCATTCCGATGTAAAGGCTCGATTCTGAGAGCATGAATGTTATGATTTAGTACAGTGAGTGAAATCGTAGACGATGGCAATTATTATTTTATTGCCTTTTGTAGTTGCGGCCGAGATAAAACATTTCATGCTTTCTATGTGAGATGTGTCGGGTCGGACTGACTCGAACTGTGTGTATGGTTGTACTTTAGCACCGGAACATATTAAGTCTGTAGTACCATTTGAGGTCAACTTTTATATTTATAATATTTATTTTGTTTAGTTTAATTTAGCGCAGCTAAATTGTAATAAAAATGTTTTTAATCTAAAATGTTATGTACACCTACGAAGAGCGAGGCTTTCCCAACACAGGTATCGTTAGATTACTTTTTGGGAAGACCCGGCAACTAATTTGTTAAAGATTTTCTGAAAAAAAACCACATTTAAATTTTTTTTCATTTTCATAGTCATGACAGTTTCCACAAGAACCATGTTTCTGCTTTGGGATGCTATACAGTATTATTTCTTTATTCTTTTTTTACTGTTTTTTACAAAGATTATTAATGTGCGTTTAAAAGTTTAAAGACCTTTGTCATTGTCATTAAGAATTAACACATTAATATAATAGTCCTTCTAACCCATCCCGTTAATCTAAATGACTGTGTAGGAGTGGGTTAACGTCAGTAGTCTAACGGAGCTATGGGGATTGAACCACGATTTCTCGCGTTCAACCCGAGCATCCATCCGCTCGGCTACCGATGTCTCTTATACATTTTGTTTTATGTTAACACTAGGTACACAAAGTACTTACAGTAAGATAAAAATAAAGTTACGTGTGAGTGCCACTGAATATATTATTTTTATTGTGGCTAAGCGCTCGGCCCGATAATCAGAGGTCCAGGGTTCAACTCTCAGGTCGGGCAAAGTATGTTTGGGATTTTTTTAAAATCATAGCTCAGGTTTTGTTTACCGACCCGCAATTGTCAAGCGTGGCGATTAAGCCAATGCCACTACTCATCATTTATTTTGAAGCAATGACTGAATTTTCGAACAGTTTATACTTTACATTTCATTCCATTGGAAATTTTAATGACAATTACCTACTATACATTGTCAAAGCGAGTTGCATCTGTAAGTTCATTTGTTTTATTTCAATGTGGCTTTTCCTTGTTGCAGTTTCGTGTTGAACCCGCTGACGCCGGTGCAGGAAACGCGGTGTCTGTTACAGAACGACACTCAGGCCAACAACCCGATGGCGACGCCGCAGGTAAAATTCCACCGTCATTTGTAACAATCCTGGGATGTGACGTGTACATAGATTTTGCCCGGACTTCTAAATTTAAATTGTTGACTTAAGACCAATGATCAATTATGTCCAATTTCTTACTTTAGTAGGCTGAAAAATCAATAATTAGATATTAATTAAGTAATTAATAAAAAAGGTAATAAAAAAACAATATCTTGATTTCCGGCGTAAACGCATGCGAAAGTTCTTTGGACGGTAATTAACCGCACAATGTGCACGCCTTCTGTTTTTTCACAAGCGATTGACAAAATTCATACATCAGTGTGCGCTAAATTACCGGCGAAGTCTCGGATGTGATTAGAGAGTAAGGTCCCTGCTTTAACAGAGACTCCATGCAAGATGTCCGTCGCCGTTACTTTGACCCTTTGACTGTCTACACAAGCGCGCCCTTTTTTCAACATGGGAAATGCCTTACGCATACCCGCATATACTCGTATAATATAAGTTTTTTTGAATTTTTTTTAAATATAATCTGTTTACGCTCACACCAATTAACTAGACCAAGATGAGTATTTTTTTGAAACTCGTTAATATGGTAAAATAATAGATAAATATACATAAACATAGTAAAAACACCCAGAGCCGGAATCAATTTAGAAAAACAGTTTTTCTCTAAATTGACCCGACCAGGAATTGAACCCGGGACCTCAGAGCGCTCATGGCGCGACGCCAGATCCGGCGTGCTAACCGCGTGGTCACGGAGGTCGTCAATAGTTAGGAACAGTTATGATTATATAATTAACAATTTCATTAGTGTGTGTGTTTTTTTTTTCTAAAGAATTGTATACAACTCAGATTCCTATATTTAGTAGATCCTATAAATACGCATTGTTTAAGTTACCAGCCCTTTTAATCAGTTAAACGTAACATTTTCCAGTAAAATTTAAATATTTGTATGGTATATAGTACCATAACAGTCAATGACACACAATTTACTTTGTAATAATATATTGAAACAGCTCGTCCCGTATGCTAATCGGGTAAGTACGTAAATATGCGATAATTAATGAAAGCAAAAGCTCACGAGCACATCTTTAACATAAATATGCAAATGAAATTCACGTGAACAGTTAAGTTAAAGTTAAGTGTTCACGGTATGGTTTGTTCTGTGGTTCTCTATCACTTGCGTATGAATTACTCATCAGAAGCCGTTTTGTTGCTATCGAGTTAAAGTGATAAAAATATGACAAAATGCAATTAGTTTTCTCTACGATTTATTAAACTTGACCTGTATGCTTATTAATGCCTGTATAGTTAAATCTGAAACAGTGGGGATAGAGACAAGTTTTTAATACTATTGAGAAGAGAAAGAAAATAGTTTATGAACAAATAATTTTATGTTGCTACTAAAGAAGAATAGTCTTCACTTCTGAGGGAATGAATGTTTGTATAGAATTATGCAAATTTTGCAACTTTCTCTAATTCTGAAAATTACTGAAAATTACATACTTACTTGTAAATAAAACCGTTAGGCCGTTAAAATATTATATAAGTCTATATTAATAAAAATCAATTGGCGAAATGGTTGTACGGAACGGCGGCGGCGGCGCGGCGGTGCCTCTTTGGCTAATTCTTTTTTTTTGTTGTGTTTGTAATTGTCAGAAAAAGGTTTGTATGAAATATTTTTTTTAATAAATACTGATGCACACTTCAATAAATAAGACAAAAGTAATCAAATAGCAAAAACTAAGCACCATTATACACAAATACAATTTGTTTTTGAATGTAGTAGGACTCGTATGTCATTTATCGTTTGAGTTATGTTTGTGTGTAGTAAAAGTCTTTAGCTATCTAGCTCTATATTTTAGCTCTAGAGCTAACCGAATATTTTTCAAGATAACAAACTCTATCAATCCAACGACATCGCTAATTAGTCCCGAGATCAGATAGGATAAACAATTCAGATTGCATCAATCTACTACCAGCTACTCCATAGAAAATGCAAGGCCCGATACAGTTCCTAACTGTGTTGTTGATCGTGAGATTGCCTAATCGCTTTCGGGCCTAACGAACGATGGCCATGATACAGCCTGCAACTATGCGCTGCTCTAGCGCTAGCTCTTAATATTGAGGCTGAGGCTTTGGTCTATTTCTAAATCATTTTCAATTCAATTCAATATCATTTACAACAGGACCTCTTTAAGGGGGTACCGCGCGATCGCAAATCACAAAAGCACATAAGAGTCTTAATGAACTTCAAAGCAAAATTAATCATATTGATATTTATAATTAGAACAATTCTGCTTTGATGTTTTAGACCTAGTAATTTAATTTGAGCAATGTTTTTATTCTGCAAAATGTGCAAAACCATCACGCGCTTGTGTTAAAAATTAAAATGTACTTTTTAAAGAAAGGGGTGCCCTGCGGAATATCAATACAAATATTTTCATGTAAGAATTATTGTTTCATTTGTAAAATTAAAATAGCTGTCGAAAAATTATTTTTTTAGGAGTCATTAGATTATTTAAAGAAATTATATTGTTTAAAGAATTTGCTTCAAATTTCAACAAGGCCATAACTTTGAGCAATGATTAGGCTAACTTACATAAGTTCTTTTAATGTATTTAACTAATTCAGCGCATAGTACAAGTGACTTAAAAATACGTAAATTTTCACAACTTGATCCGAACTTCGAAAATTTACCCCCCGTTCGGATTATAGTACAAAGAAATCCAATATTTTAGTTTGTCGGGAGGTATTTAATGACAAATAAAAAGCTTTGTCTCGCAATTTACGTAAAAGTATTTTGCTGCAACAGGAAATGTCCACTTGGCCAGCCCATTCAAGACATGTATTTAACGCCAAAACCACGCTTGAAATGGAAACGCTTGCTACTGGTTTAACGTGAAACATTTCTTCATTTTCGCCGTCACATTCTTGTGTTACTTGCCTTATTATTTCATCGTCAGTATTACTGACCTATTGGTTCAGATGCATTTGGATCATCATTGCTTAGTAAGAAGTCATTAATTACAGCCTCAGAAAAGCCTCTATTAACGAAAAAAGTTAAAGGAATGTCATCATCGGGTTCAATAGGGCGGGGGTGGAGCGTTCGGATTACAGAGGTGTTCGGATAAGAAGGGGTTCGGATTAAAGAGGTCCTGCCAGTGTAGGGCACTTATGAATGTGGCTATGGCATCGGTCCATAAGTCAATAGGGCGGGAGACCTTATAGAACCGCCAAGAAACTCAACATTTCTATTCTTCCTTTATTTTAAAGTGATAACGAAACGTTGAAAAAAATGTCTACCTCAGGCGGGAATCGAACCCGCGTCCTCCGCAATCCAGGCAACTGCGCCGACCACTCCGCCACCGAGGCACTGGTTAGACCGACGAAATCTTTTAACGCCTTTTGACTTTATGTTTTTATAGCAACAGTGTCTTATCAAACCTCCCAGAACTCACATAGTATAGATCTAAATGAAAATATTTTACAATATTTTAAACATTCAGTTATGATAAGACCGCTTTATAGATTCGTAATATTTGCTTGAGTGATTTGAGTTAAAAACGCTCAAATAAACTCAAAGTTACCGAAAAGTGGAAAAAAATATATTTTTCAACGTTTCGTTATTCTATTGTCAAATACAAATTGGAAAATGCCCTCTCTACCATAGAAGGACATTTTCCATTAAAAGATAAAAAACATAATATAGTAATATTACAAGACAAAAATAACCCCTTCTCAACTCAACAAGATTCTTATGGAAGATACACGTGTTTAAGAGTTTTCTCTCCGTTACGAATCAGCTCTTGCTTTCAGGGACGCCCTCTGCTTTTCCACTCTACGCCTAGAAAAATCTACGAAGGAACAGGGACACGTTTGCGTGATGCCAGTCTCTAGAAAATATGCGGGGATCTAGTCACTACAACTTAAGGTTGCACAAGACTTCTTTCGTATTTAAACACAGTGACTCCGTAAAAGCTCCAAAACAGTCTACAGCAAATTTATTCCTAAAAATATTTATGAAGATCTTATGAAGTACCGAAGTTCAATTGTCTCACTTCCTTATTTTCTTTCACAGCGAGCAGTGAACACTTACTACATGGTGAAGCTGCAAGTGAGGACCGAGAGCGTGTGTTTACGGCCTTGGGCCTTCGAGCGAGTGCCCGGCAAGGCCCTGCGAGGCCTCGACAACGTCATTATCTACACGTCGACAAAGGAGGCCTGTTTAGCTGCTTGTCTTAACGAGGTAAGAATTCAAAGTATTAATGATATATGTCATTGAATGATAATCATACATCGTCATTAGTACAGCTACACATTTTGAATGACCACTTTGTGGCCGTCAGATTTGTTTACTTTTAATTAGTTTTAATGTTGAGTTTTTGTTTGAGATCTACCTCTTTAACTTTGATGAAAATTAGAGCTTATAAATGGAAGCAGATTGTTTACGGCAAACTAAAGTAAAGGTTCAGCCAGCTAATAAAGTAGAGCAAGTATTCGAAAAATTGGGATACAATCATGCAATAAATTAGAATTTTCGTAAACAACTTTAAGACTTTTTCATAAGCATCACGATCTTACTATAAAAGTGTGTCTAAAGTTAGACAATGTCTGAATCAGATGCTTGCACTTTTTCTTTAATACTTGTGGACAGAGACAATATTTAAATTTAAATTTATAAATTTTAGTACTGTTTTGTAGCAAAGCCGTTGTAATTGGTGAGATAGTTGAGAGCAAAAGCACTTCATCTTGCAGCGCACCTCAGAGCCAAGAGCCGTTCCAGAACTACCAACAACCGCTGCATTGACTTAGCGTCGCCTCCGCAATGCAATTTACCGTTTATCTATTCAATTTATGTTTTATGGTTTCGTCCCAGTTGACTGGTATCCGAGATATAGGCGAAATGATAGGGGCATGTTTATAACGTCCGGATTACTATGTAAGGGGGCACGCCGATACTTTGTAAGGAAATTGTGTTTAGTGTAACAATATAATTTAACATGCCATTGTTTTCTAGGAACCCTCGGTACCGTTTCTTGGTAATTGCTTTTAGTCTTGTTGTAGTGTTTCATATACGCTTAGTAGATTTCCATTACTTTTTTATATACATATATAAAAATATAAAGAGGGAAAATACTTCAATTCATTAAAGTCAAATTTATCTTTTTTATATACGTATAACGGCACACTTATAATAATGAGGGTTATGGTAGGATGACCGGTTGAATTTTATTAGGGCAAGACATACCACCTACAAAACTCATCGCTGGGCATCGAACCTATGATCTATGATCAAAGAGACGATTGAATATTACAATATATTTGTTTATAATAATAAATTGTGAACCTGCATACCTTTTGTCCTAGATATTCTGAGTGTTCTTAAAAGTAAAATAATTAATTTTAAACTTACGTTAATTATAATCTCACTTCTTAATAAACGTACTTAAATCAAAAGTAACAAGATGCAGGTATAAATACTTTTAATTATAAGCTCGTTAAAAGTTTCAGTAGCGTTATAACGGGTAATATCTATGGAAAAGTTTAGTGGTCTATCAAATGCCTTATAATGGCTAGTAAAAGCTTGTGAATTGTTCGAGCGGTACTTTGCGTCTACACCGCCGGTTATCGTAAACACGGGAATACATTGTGCACACAAATAAGTGAGTGATTCAGCCAGCAGCCACAGTACGATCACGTTAACAGATCAACCGACCCAAAACTGTAAAATCTCTTTAATCAATATTGATCGTTATATTATGCAAACGATGAAGTTTAAAAGTTTTTGAAAAGAAATTTTGTGGTAATGGCTCTAACACACGGGCAACAGTTTACTGTCGACGTAGCCACCGACTCCTAACGTCGACTGCAGTTACATACGTCGACAGCGAACTGCTGCTCGTGTGTAAGAGCCCTTAGTTGACCAGCTGGCGTCCTAGTAGTAGTATAACTGCGTAGTACAAGTATAAGTGCGTTTTTTTCACGATATTGTGAAACCAACTATGCTGAAACGGTTTTGATTCCGAAAAATATACATACTAATAGGAATAAACTCAATTCTTCATTCAATCATTTCGTATAATTACAATGGAGTAATTTAGACTAAGTTGGAGCAGTGTCGCGTAGCGGCTCATTCATAGAATACTGCCACCCCCGCTCTTCCCTTGGGTGTCTTAAAAGGCGACTAACGGACTAAATACTGCACATACATCCAGCAGCATAGAGCGGTGATGGGCGCCTGTCACGCCGAGCACACGTGGAGTCGCTATTTGGTGAAAAGTGGAATATGGCAGATGACTGCTTTTGCAGGCCTCATTGCTTAATATCTGTCAAACTCTACGGGGATAATAATAGTATATATATATATATATATATATATATATATATATAATATAGTATATAGTGGGATAATAAAAGTATGTATGTACAATATAGTAAGTATTTTTCAACAACAACCATCCAAAGCGCGGTGTGCTGATCGATTGACACCTGGCACGCCGACGCCGCCGATGGAGCAAAGCTTTGACAGAATGGTGGCTAAAATCAAGCTAATGAAATCGGGGACGTCCGAAGGCACGCTAGGTTAATGACATCGTCAGGATCGATGGCACATATTAAAGGAGCTATATCTAAGGCGTTAAGTCCGGCTTTGTACTAACGTTCATAAAGTGTTAAATATGAAAAAATAATACCCAGCAGTGGTTCCGGGCTGATATGATAATGATGAATCGATTGTCCAAAATGTCGTCTAAGAGACTGCAAACTTTATATCGGCCGATAGTTTGGTTGGCTTTTTAATCAGTATGCGAAGATGTGCGCAATACATACCTCCTCATACTGATTATAAAGCCAACCAAACTATCGGCCTATATAAAGTTTGCAGTCTGGGACTCTAACAGTCTCTACCATTGTCCCCAGAAACGTTTCCCGTGCCGGTCCGCGGAATACGAGTACGGCAGCATGCGGTGCGCTCTCAGCGACTCCGACCGACGCACAGCACAGCACATCGTGCAGCTGGTCGACACGCCTGGCACCGACTACTTCGAGGTAACTTATTTTTTTGTGTCTTCTTTTTTTTTTTGATCGAGTCGTACATGAAATTCATTATTGTAAACGCTTCTTTCACATTATTCCGGCAAAGACCTGCCCGGCACAGGGATAAATTGAAAAACAGCGCCGCGTGCACATAACAATGTGAGCGCAGCAAATGCTGAATTTACCCCTTTTGCCCTCCGAATAATGCATTACATATAAATTGAAAAGAAATTAGCAGCATGTATTAATAATATAGCTTAAGTTCGTTTGTATGTGTGTATTCTTTGAATTGTGTCGCTTGTAAATTGTAGTTGTGTGTTTTTTGGTACAGCAATAAAGAAGTTTTTATTTATTTATTTAATTAACTATACGACACCTTGGTAGCCAAGTGGCTGAGCGTTAGGGCCGATGTCTAGGGTTTAATTCACAGGGGCCTTACTATGAACACTTACAGCAGTATTACTTTAATCTTAATATGCAAATTCCCATACGAATTGTACATTGTAAGATTAAAGTAGTGCTCTGAGAGGTGAAAGTAGGGCCCCAGGTCGGGTAAAGTGTGTGTAGACTTGATTTCAATGATGGAGGTCTTTGTCCAACAGTGGGACAGTATTTTGGCTATACTTTATTAACGAAAACGGCTTAGTATAGGCATTCAAATTGAAGTACCCGATTCCAGCCAAATTTTACCAGCCTGGAACATGCACTCGTTTAAAAAAGTTAAATAAGAAATTGGATATTGTTTTACTAAACATCCTAAAATTTTCACTATTACAAATGATTTTTAATTATGAATGGTGTTTTTTCAATTTATTAAAGATAATTAAATATTAATAAAGAATGAAGTAAATAGTCATATTTAGGTACCCAAATTTCTACTATTTCGATGGCTTCTACATTTTCCCTTCGATGACGTAGAAAGACACGCACGTGAAACACCTACTGCTTCTACATTATCCCTTCGATGACCACACACACGCACGTGAACCACCTACTTGTTGCCTCCTAACTAACAGAAGAGTATGATATTTACCACCGCAAATGGTACACTGCAACCTATTGTTACCAAAGATCCATTTCACAGTTTACTAAAAGTGGCAGCGACATAACAAGCATGTAACATAGTTACGCCCTTGCAACCTACACTTTGCCGCGTCGCTTCCGAGCAAGAGTCAATTTCGCCAACAATTGTAATTTGGCGGGTCGTTTGTGCGGCTGCAAATAGTCATGTGTGTGTGGTTATTACGCGTTATTATTATTGTTTATCCGACTGTGCGTGTGTGGTCCAGAACCTGTGCCTGAAGGCGGCGCAGGCGTGCAAGAACCACCGCATATTCACCGCGCCGCGCGTCGGCGTAGCTGAGGACAAAGTGGCGCAGTACGCTGGACTTCACTACTATACAGATAAGGAGTTGCAGGCGAGTCATAACTATTATCATATTTTTTGTTCATAACAGGGCTGCTATTTGGCCTTCATCTCAACCGATGGTAAGTGAAGACCGAAGCCGGAAAAGGTTTTTAAAAATAGAAGAAAGACTAGAGTCTAGATGTTAAGGTTTCTAGGTGAAGTGTACTTTATTATTGGGTTGAAAACCACTTACCATTTGAGAGATGAAGGCGAAAAACGCTTCCCGGTTTCATACTAAAAAAATGTATTTTTGTTATATTTTATAATGTTATAAGATAAGATAATATTTCGTTCGTTGAAATGTATGATTTAACCGTGCAAGAGTGTTAGAAATTAACACACGAGCAACCTTTTAATTCTTTAAACAAGTCCATTATTGTATACGATATCTAAAGTAAATCTATAAAATAAAAATCAATTGCCGAAATGTTTGTAAGCGCATCACCTGAGAACGGCTGCACCTATTTGACTAATTATTTTTTTGTGTGTTCGTATTTTTTAGGTTAAGGTTTGTGTGAAAGAAAATGTAAAAATAAGTACGGAAAGGTGTAAACATTTGGATTAAAAACTCTCCATATAAAGTAACGTACAAGACAGCAAAGAGGATTAAACAAATTTAAAATAACAATAAAAATAATATTGACAGAATTAACTTTAGAATTGACAGCTTGACGTTATTTTACCGATTCTTTCGTTGTTTATAACCGACTTCAAGAAAATGTTCTCAATTCGGTTGTATGTTTTTTTTTCTGTAATAAATTTTAACTAAAAGTTGTCACTTTCATTGCCAGTTAGGCGGAACGAAGTTCACCGGGAGAGCTCGTTATTAATATAAAAAGAAAAGGGTTAACTACCATATGAAATAGATTCTTGAACACACACTCGGAGATAGTTCCATTACAAAATAATTGATACACAAACGTTTAAGGGAAGAGAAACCTATTTATATTCATCAGTGTAAATTAAAAATTCATCGCACTTCACCACAATTACATGGTGTTCTTATTTAAAACACAGCCTCGAGCATAATAAAAATATCAACTATAGTCAGTAGCCAAATAGATGACGGACGCAAATTGCAAAACTACATAAAGAGACGCAAGATTGCGATTGCGACCTACTGTAGCACAATTATTATGGCGATGAAAGGGTAAATTACCACTTTTACGGTACTAGACTGATCCAATTCGAAGATTAATAACATGCTGTCGTCAGTACGCCCCCACGTATATATCACGGTGCACCATCAGCTATACGATGGTCACGCACTTTCATGGCTCCGTTAATGGCTTTGAAACAGGTTGTGATGGCCCTTATTGTGTTATATTGCCTGCAATGTTATTTTTTGTTTAGTGGAAGAAAATTGTCTTTGTGGAGGCTGCCGCTTGTTAGGGTTCCATACCCAAAGGGTAAAAACGGCACCTTATTACCAACGTATTTTTTTTAGTTTCTAGGGGTAGGGGTAGGTGGGGGGGGGGAGGGGTGGCAGCTATTACGAAGACTCCGCTGTCCGTCTGTCTGTCACCAGGCTGTATCTGTCATAAACCGTGATATCTAGACCGTTGAAATTTTAGGGGGCTTCCATACAACAAACGTGATTTTTTGTGCCGTTTTTTGCTCGATATTAATAACGGCAACAGGTAGACGTTTGAAATATTCACAAAATATTTAGTGTCTAATTTTGTATAGATAATGGTACGGAACTCTTCGTGCGCGAGTCCGACTCTCACTTGGCCGGTTTATTATTTACTCATTACAACAAATAATTGTGTCACTCACACTATCTTTATCACGTATTATAATTATTAAAGGTGTTTCATTTTTAAAATTATTAGTATTTCTAATACTTACTTTTAGTGATCGATCACAATACTTACCTTACCTGTAATAGATACTTATTGGAAGTTTTTACAAAAAAAATGGGGATTTGTTGGCCATACCTACACTTTTTTATATCAAGCCAATTTTTACCTTTCTTCATCTTTTAGGGCTGTGGGTTGGCGGCTCATTAATATAATACTACCGAACCATCTCTTCCCTTGGGTGTCGTAAAAGGCGACTGATGGACTAACACTGCACATACATCCAACAGCATAGAGCGGCGATGGGCTCACCACCTGTCACTCTGAGTACATGTGCAATCGCTATTTGGTAAAAAGTGGACTATGACAGAGGACTACGGTCCTCATTGCCTAGTTTCTGACTAACCCTTCGGGGATAAAAGTCGTGATTATTCGAATGTATGTATTTTTTAAACCAATTATTCCCACACAGGTGACGTCCGACTCCGCCTGCCGTTTAGCTTGCGAGATCGAATCGGAGTTCCTCTGCCGCTCTTACCTGTACCTGGGGGCGCCTCACTCCACCGCGTACAACTGCCGGCTGTACCACCTCGACCACCACACCCTGCCTGACGGACCTTCGGCCTACCTGAACGCCGAGAGGCCGCTCATCGACGACGGCGAGCCTATAGGGAAATACTTCGAAAACTTCTGCGAGAGTGAGTACTTTTTTGTTATTTATTTATTTATAACAAAGATGGTATAAAATAACATTTTTAATGTCGGGAACTCAAAACCAAAAACCAAAAAACAAAAATTATGTAAAAGAATCCGTTTTTTCCTTAATATTAATGATACAATTTTACAATAATTGTTTCGTGTTCAACAAGTTATATACTCGTAGTTTGTAGTGTGTATTGTTTTTGAGCAAACTGGCATAATATGGCTCGTCTGGATGAAAAGCGGCAATGGACCCTTGCAACACTCAGTGTATTTAAATAATGAGATCAAGCTTTACGTCTATACCGTATAATTTTTCTTGATTTGGTACCAGTCAAACTGGAACACAGCAATGCAAAACAATGCTTGCAGAAATATATCTAAGTATTAGTATGGTTGCCATACAGTCGTATTCTGGGCAGAATGTTACCATCATTCAAAGTATGAACACCTATTTGTTTGAAATATATAAGGTGAGGTTTACGTAGTACCTACGATATAAGTTTAATTATGCGCAAGTATTTTCTTGGAATTACATTATTATGTGTATGTGGTTGGGTTGGATATAACCCAACCAATTGTTAGTACTTATGTGTTTTTGTACGTTGTATAAGTACAAAAAGTATAAATTAGAAACAAATATCTTTAAAAATTAATTTTATAAGGCCTACAAGAGATCTTCATGAGATATTTTTCATGTGGAAAAGCCTGAGCACAACAGTGTAACGATTATACGATAATGATGATTAAATGAAAGACAATTAACATAAAAACAATTCAAGTTCAAGATTGTTATTACCTACACTTTGCTATTGTTGGTTCGTCGTACTCACTACGCTTTTGTTCAATGACATTTACCAAAAGGAGAAAAGTTATTTGAATATAATAAGGCAAATATATCTTGCATGTTATTGGCTCTCAACGGATATTACCTATCAAGAAAATTTATATCTCTAATTTCTTATAAGGCAACCATTACAGATATAGAACTAGCCCTTCAGCTATCATTCATTAGTTAGAGAAACAACAACAAGTTTAATCGTATCTCGTTTATGTTTAGAACCAGATGCTTGATTTTTTTATACCATGAACGATTGCTGGTACCTCGGTACTGTTGAAGACAGGTTCTGCCCAGAGCCCGATTGGATAGGACCATCCTAACATAGCATACTTCTTTTGCAAAGCTGTGGTTCGGTTTGAAGGGTACTATATATTGTCTCATTACATGGCTGAATAACTGACGCTTCAGGGTCGGCAACGCTCGTGAGATACTCTTGGTGTTGCTATCTTGTATAGGCCGGTTTGGCGGCTTTCCACCAAGCAGGTCGTATGCTCGTTTGCCGGCTCAGGAACTTAAAAACAGACCATTGATATTTTTTCAACAGAACTTCCAGTAACTCCATTAAAATAGAATTAAAACAAACAGATCCATAGGCAAGTAGGTAGTTTTTCCCGTGACGGATTCTATTGTGCTAAGTAGTTTCCGCTGTCGCTCTGGAATCGCACGCATTTCCCGGGTAACGGTAGTGGGTTTACACAGCGGAATTTCATAATGTTTATATGATCGCAATTACGTACTTGTTTCCTCATTCTAGGATTAAAAAAAGTTATTACATTTTTTTGTTCTATTCAAAAATAATACTTGCCTAGGTACTAGCTTACATTAAGGTTTAGCCTCTTAGGTTAAACGTGGAATTTGACTAAGCCTTAACCTTAAGGAACAAGCAACAAGCAAACTAATGTATTAGTACCACAGAACACAATTAGTACCCACTTGATTTAAATTTACTGAATAAAAAAAACAACAGATACGAGTACAAACTTCTTTCAGAAAAAGACACAACACAACATAAATCGAACATTGCATCATACGAAGAGGTGCTCACTTCGTATCTACAAATCGAGAACACAAAAATCCTAAGATCACCTTTTTATTGTTTAAGCGTAATAATAAGTGCTCTCTGTAATCTGTAATACCGGGAGCACTCATTAATGGGAATATAATGTAAGGGTCGAATTAAAATCTTGTAATAACTTTATAGAGGCCAATAATTATGTAGGCGCTGGCGCCGGCGCCGGCGCAGGCAATAAAGGCTAGAAGACAAGTGTATGGTCCGAAACTAAGAATGAAAATCATCGTCAATTTAATACTTCTGCATGTCGTATGCGATATTCCTCACTTTTGATTGAAGGTGTAGTTTTGAAATGGGATGAGTGCCTTTAGGTTTAATAAAATTCCTATGGAAAATGTATTAATTAGATAATATAACTACAGATACTCTATATAACTACTTATTTAAAAAATAAAAAAAAATTGTTTGTTCTTCAACATAGAGGGTTTCTTAAAATTAGGTTGGGACAGTCTAGTAAGTATTACAAAATACCTGTAACAGGCGGCCCTTTGCTTGGGAACTATAGAACTCTATATAAATATTTGATTGAAAGCTGATAACATTTGCTTTTATTTTTAGGGTTTTAGGTTTATACAATACCGAACAGCCAAATAGAACCTAATAGGTACTATCACAATTAATATAATTTGTAGGAATATGTTAATAATTGCCTTGTTGTAATCTTATTTTTTACTTAAGTTACTGCAGATGTGTTTATTTAAATTGTAAGTGCCTAATGGCGATTAAATCGTTTTCCAGCACTATCTATTCTCGCGGCACAATATCTAATCGCGTTTTATGATCCGTAGAAGTACTGGATTGTGCGGTTATTTGCTACAAATAAATTTTATCTATCGATTTTGAAGCACGCGGTGTATTATTTAGGGGCTCGAGTTGCGAATGCGGAAGAGATTGCGAGCAGTGCATTATCGGACCTTATTTATGACGCATATTTTGCTCTGATGCCGCGTTTCTGTTTTCATCCTCTTACATTATCATATCACTCGCGAAATTACTTTGCGAAATAGACACGTAGTATCTATTTACACATAAGTTTTAACTAGTTTCTTTTTTCATATGTTTTTAGAATATATTATCACGATAAATCCCATTCGTAAAACACATGGTTGTTTTTATAGCCTACCATTGACAATCCTATATTATTCCCACTTGCCAGCATATCGTGAACCGTTGGATGTAATGACATTCTATTGGTTAGATGTGTACTAAGCACACTCGGCTAGTATCGGAAAAGATTTACGTTATTCAGATCACTTAAAGTCTTCCGAAGCTTCCTCTCATTCACGATCCCGCAGAACTAGATTTACGAATGATTTAATTTATCTTGAAATCTCCGATAGACTTCTTTGATATAATAATGCTATTCAACTTGACAGGATAAGTTAAGTTAAGTCTGAAAATGGTCGCCATTAAGCCTTTAATGGAAGAGAGACTGTTCCAGTCAGATAGCTCATGAAATCAATTTGTACAGGGCTAATGTCAACAATTACCTGGCACCCATTAATGTATCATAATAGGTTTAATGTCTAAGAGCTATACCACGTATTATGTTGGTAATAATAAATATTGTTGAATATTGTGTAAGATATTGATATTTACACGATCGTTTTTAAGACTTTTAAACGATCGAAAAATGGATTTCAAAAAACTTCACATGCCGCTTTTGCCTATGGATATTAAGTTTGACATAAAAGTATTTATCCATATGACCTGGACAAAAGTAGCCCATGGCACTATCGGATCCCCGTTATAAAATTTGTGTGCCTTAAAATCAATTTGATCTGTTGTCCCGTTTTGAAAGTAGAAGAAACAGATAATTTTAGTGTGAGTATTTATAATACTGGAACCTTTCTATATAAATTGATAAAAAAATACATTGTGATTGTGCATCCCAGAGCTCTATCTTAATAACTAAAAATATCGATTTAGGATTACACGACAGAACATCTTCTGTTGTATGGATTACATCGAATGATATCGTGAATTATTTCCCTCTAATAGATATGTGAATGCAGATACGCGGGGCATCACTAGTTCAGTTTGAATCCATTTGAATACATCGCGATGCCGAGGAAACGGTGGCAGCCTATTGTTCTGTCATAGCCATCGTCATAAACAAGCGAGGGCTGATGAATCTCGATGTAGCCACTTATTAAATTAGCAAAAAGGATATGCCTAATTGGTATTATTCGCGTGCTGGATTTTTCACTTCCAAACAAAGAGTACTTGAGCTTTAAGCGGACGTGGTGTACGTATGATGCACTGTGTTAGTACCCATTTAAATATACTATAAATAAATATTTGATTTATTTTAATAAGGTGTACCTTCACCAATGGAAAGTCTGCAACTCACACGATCAATGCGCAATGATTAGTATTCCGAAGTGGGATCCATCAGTAATAAAATAACTCACAAACCGAATTCACTTGAAACTTACTCCGATCACGAAATACTGAACAATGAAGCAAACTTGACAAATGAATGGCGACTCGATGATTTATTAAACGATAAATTTCTGCATTCGTTAAGCGATTGCTAGTACTTAGCGATTTCAGCGGAGACACAAGCACGGAGTTATGTTGTCGAATCATGTTGTTGTCGTACACAGTAACAATAGCAAGCGAGTATAAAGAGCTGAGGTTACGAATTTGCCGTGGACATAATTCCTTCAAGACGAATTTTTGTGAGTTATTTCTATGTTGCTCCACCAAAAAGGACAAACTTTTAGAAAAGGGCTATTACACTGAAAGCGATTACATCAATGACAAAAATGCATGGAATTAACATTCCTCTAGTTTCGCACACATATTGGTCTAATGCGTTCATATAGTGCCCGAGTAAAACGTTTAGATTCACTTTTAATTTTATCTTTTCTCTTATTATAATAATATAACTGTTTTATGATTATTGATTGTATAATTTGGTTGTAAATGTCGTTACTTGTATATTATTATAAAGCTGTGGAGTTTTTTTGGCCCGTTCTTCTCCACACCTAAAAGACGTCCTGAATGGCTGAGGTGGGTTGGTGGGTTCCTATGCCTATCCATCCATCCATAGAAGTAAAATTTAATTTAGACGATTCAAAATGCTTATTTTAGGCTTACTGAATAAATAAATTTTGATTTTTGATTTTTTTTTAAATGGAATGCTTTCCCTGCCTACGTATTAGCTCCTTCCTTTCTACAACCTGTTCACAGTCCTTTAGACGAGGTGTGAAGAGGAACAAGGAAGGACAAAGGAAGTACGGCTATAGCGGCACTTTGCAGGTGGAGCAGAGAGGAGATAAACATTATCAAATTCGGATCTTCCGTTACCTGCCACAGACAGGCACACGCTAAACGTATAATACCAACTATTTCTGCATCGGGAATTTAAAATAAAATTGATAACGCACTTTTGTTTCCATACCTTACTCGCATAACATTAAGGCTGAAGATATGGACCCAGACATCGAGCAGCGGTTTTTATTCGTGACTAGTATAATAGCCTTCTAGTTACAATTTTGTACGCATAGATATCGCATTGCATGCGGCAAAGATAGTAAATTCACTGCGCGTGTAATAGCGACTTTTTATTTCTATGAATGTGCATTGGCTGAGTTAGATGATACTAATGGCGGTAAATTGTCTGCAAAACCGGCTGCTCTGACTAAGAATTTAATAGAATGAGATTTTAATTTTGCTGTATAATATCGAATGTACGAACAGCTTTTATTTAGATTAGTTACTTAGGAAATCCACGCTTTAAGGTCATTAAATGCGCTTGCTTTAGACAATGCAGGTTTTAAATAAATTGAATTGAAAGATGAAAATCGAGAGACATAAACTAAATACCATAGGGCGACGCGTCCGTCGTGACTAGCACTCAGTATTTACTATTTACGTATAAGGGTATGGGAGCTGGCGGTTTTGATTCCAGCCGCAATGAAACGTATGTCTTAGTGGGTAATAAAATGTAACTCGGGTGTAAGAGGAGGCATTCAGGAATGGGCGGAGTCGCTGCACAAGATAGGTTGGACACTTCGCGTTTTTATCACCTATTCAGTTTTAAAATAGAAGACATAAATCAAGTAGAATTTTATACAGCTACACACAGGGAGTATGTTTATAGCAAGGTTAAGAAAAGCATTACGTGCTGCTCAAATTGAATTGATGTTGCTTGAATTGCTTGATGATAGTCAGTGCCGGTTTATAGCTTGTTTTTCAATGTGCCTAATATTCTAAGAATAATTTATATGGAAAGTAGACTTATTGAAGTAGGCATTCAGGCTGCTGTTAAAGTTACAACCATAATTTTGAAATGTTTATTGACGACGTTAAAAGTAATCTAACATAAAAAATATGATTAAACACGTTCTACGTATTTATTTTAAAACTGCAAGAGCGCAACAGGGTGGCTCATTGTAAGGAAATTTATGACAATTATGGTCACATAATAACCATAGAGCAAAGTAGTAATTTCTCGGTAAATAATTTTCAGTTTCTAGAAGAATATTACCAGAACTTACGTTGGTAGGCATTTGTTTTATTTTATTACAACACTATTTTATGCTCTGGAGAGGCCATAAGCTGTGACTTTATACCTTGGAATTGCTATTTAAAAATAGCATACTTACCACTTTATGATTCAGTGGGTACATATTTGTTAAGTTTATTACTAGGCGCTCATGAAAGCACAGTTGATTATGTATGCAAACCATTTCGTATTATTAGGTAACCTCTGCCTAAATTTGAGGCTAGTGAGATGCATTTGTCTTCATTCTAACGATGGGCGCCAGCAGCTCATCGTCCATCACCATTGACAGTAGCAATAACAGAATAAATCATGTCAAAATTGCCGCGAGTGCCACAATTAGTTCCCGTATCGCAAGCATGGTGTTGCACAATTACCTTGTTGGTGGTCTAACGGGCTTGGCGCCGTGCCTTCGAAAACTGCGCTATCATTCTCGGTTCCGGCCTCTCGAGTGTCGGTTGACCGAGTACCTAAGTGTAGACGTGCTGATTTGCAATTGTTTATTTTAAAACCTCCAAAGTTTACTTCAGAGATTAAAAACGACAAGGAAATTCGATATTTGAACTCAGTCTCGGTGATCTTGATTTTGAATTAGACAGGCGGTCTTCGAAGTTTGAACTTGAGCAGTAAACGCAAGTTAAACGACAGTTGAAACCTAAATGGAAAAGCTTAAGCAGCTTTAAAAGGCCGTAATGGCACCCATAAAAACCAACTGCCCACGAGTTGTATGTTAGCACTCATTGAAAGGGATAGATCAAAGATCTCCTTTTACATACAATAAACGCAATCCAAATGGGCTGCGATGCAAAGACAAGAGCTGTTTCCATTTCCTAAAGAAAAACTTCACTCAATAGATTGGCATTATGGTGAAAACTCATGTTGTTAATATTTGCATATCTGAAATAAAGTTTGGGAAACAATCATATTTTTTAACAATATTATCACAAACAATCAGTATTGCATTAATAATATTAAAGATATGAATCTTATAATACCGTCATTAGCTAAAAGCTAAAAGGAAGCTCATCATTGTACCTTTTCCACTCACGAACTTCTCACTTGCTGCAGTCGTGAGAATGTCTGGGAAACACAATAAGGTTTTTGCAAGGTTATCAGATTAACCATTCGTGTATAATAGTGTGATTGAACCTGGCAAGTGGTTGAAAGCACGCTTCGGTAGCAAAGATTTACCGTAAACGAGTAATTAGCAAGTATGATAAATATTAATGACGAGTACTTTGGTAATAAAGATAAATAAAGGCGGATTGGTGCGTTTATAAAAACGGAATGCAAACAGCCATTCTTAATTACAGCTTCCAGCCCACCTTCTAAAGTTTAATTTAGTGAAACATAATCGGACGACTTTCAGATGTTTTGTGTAATCATAATGAAATGCAAACCGCTCTGCGTGTCAATTTTAATTCGCTTTCAACGTTCCCGCGTAACAGTTAGCTACATTCGCATGGAATAGCTGTACAAAGTGCATATTACAAGCAATTAATTCTGGGAAGGTTGTTAGGAGAACAGTTGACAACCTTGCTATGGGGAGTCTCGAAGACAGTTATAGTAATGCCGTAACAAGACGTTGAAATATGTGCAGCTACATTCCTCCTGATAGAGATGTAAGGTCAAGAAGGCCTAAGTGAATCTCACGTAATAGTAGTATAAGTAAAGACAAAAAGTAACTAAACCTTTTTTAAAGTTATCAAAGTTTCTTCATTCTATATTAGAAACAAATGCATGTACTCTGAAGAATTTACGCATTATGTTCGTACGGAGAACTGGCAAGTTAATTAGGGAAAGCAAAATTTTTAATCAGCGTCAGTCATATTGGAAAATTCCCATCGTATCATAGAAGTATAGTTTCTGTTTTGTAAACATACAAATAAATAGAAAAGTAAGAGTGAGATTTTTAAATTAGCGCACCGTTGCTGACATTTTGATGTTTTTATGAGATAGCATTTCATTAAATTCCGCTCTCACCCAAATATCTGTAAGTATATTTAATATACAACAGAGAAAAAGGAAGCAAAGTTAACAGAGGTCAAAATGCAAAAGCCCATGTCATACTGTAATCGACAGGTCAGGGTCACGCAGGTCCAATGTACTCTCATCGAGAAGTCACCGATTGCTGATCCACGACATTTGCAATGATAAAATCGATTCACGTTCAGAAACAATATTGCTCGCGCGGGCATTGAATTATGCTGTATCGTGCCAAGACAAAGATCGTGATGCAAGAGAAAAAAATAGAAGATACTTTTCGTTTACAATTAGCTAGGCATACAATAACATTCATAAAACAATAACCATAAGTTAAGATGGAATCCTTAGTGAAGTATAAAGAAAACTACGGGCAAGGTGTTATGTGTCAATCAATGTTTGGTGTTTGGCTGAAGTTTACAAAAGGTTAAGGGGGTGCCGCGCGATCGCAAAAACTGACATAAGTCTCTTTAAACTTCAAAGCAGAATCAATCATATTGATATTTATAATTAGAACAATTCTGCTTTGATGTTTCAGACCTAGTAATTTAATTAGAGCAATGTTTTTATTCTGCGAAATGTGCAAAACCATCATGCGCTTGTGTTAAAAATTCAAATTTATATTTAAAGAAGGGGGTGCCCTGCCGTGTATTAATACAAATATTTTCATGTAAGAATTATTGTTTCATGCGTAAAATGAAAAAGTTGTCGAAAAAATATGTTTTTAAGAGTCATTACATTTATGTATTGTTTGTTATTGTTTAAGGAATTTGTTTCAATTTTCAAGAAGGCCACGACCTTGCGCATTGATCAGGCTAACTTACATAAATTCTTTTAATGTATTTAACTAAAAAAAAAAATGTATTTAACTAATTCAGCGCATAGTACAAGTGACTTTAAAATACTTAAATTTTCACACTTTCGTGCAGGACCCCCTTAATTTAAATTATTAATAATGCTTTTCAGCTTGAACTACGGTTTGGATTAATTTCTGTGCTGTGAGAACGCTGTGAGATGAAAGCGTTTATTGCGAACAAGTCTATAGCGTTTCCAAGTCTCGCTCAGCACCGTTGTTCCGCAAAAATAGGATTCTTCTACTATGTTACGCAACCCGTTGTTACTGCACCAAGTCGTCATTAGCTCGATCCTAACAAGCCAACAGCATGAACATAATAATAACGAAGTATTCAGACATTTTCCCTACGGTGTACCGTTAACGGCGAATTCAATTCCTTGCATTTCCTCCTCCATAATGGATGAATGTTATTACGATTAGATACTCGTTACATGAAGATAAAATACACAGTAATAACTATGTAGATGTTTAGTCTATGAATATATTTAAAAAACTATTTAATTACTATTTATAAATGTTGTGAAAATGAAACATCTTTGTTTCTAGTATTCCGAGGTGCGTTTAGAATTTGATAACGGAAAAAAAAACAAATTTACATAATCAAATTAGACATCCAGAGCATTCGTTGACCGGCACGTACCACTATGCTATGCAAGAAGTGGACTCCACTCAATGTTATTGTAATTGATACTTATTTACATTGAATAGGATAACATTACTAATAGTAATAATACGTCGTAACAATTTGGTCATTTATTAACAATGATGCGGTGTGCTGAGTCACGATAAACATTTGCTGCATTTGGGTGCAAAAAAATAACAAAAGAGTGTGGGACGCCCGCGCCGGCAGCGGCAAGGCGCTTGTATCAGAGCTCGTACACAAATTGTATACTGTTTTTTTTTACCGCAAGATCAGTTACGTAGAGCATCCCTAATTCGTCAATAAATTGAATCACGACGGATATAGAACGCGATACGAGCTCGACGATATCGATACCGATACCGGGAACAATATCGCATCTGGACAGTTTTAAAAGTTTATAGCACTTTTATTGAGATCCATCTGATCCGTTAAGATGTTTGTTGAGGTAGTTTTTTGATGCTCACCGCAGATAACTTTTGCGACGAAATAAACTTGTAGGTGAAAGAGCCGTGGTAGGTTTCTAGGAAAAAAGCAATTGCCTTAGTAAAAACAAAGAAAAACATAGTTATATGGAGATTCATGTAGGTACCTTGCAACTTTGATAGGTTTGTACAGTTAACTTCTTTATCTATTCCGTAGGTACAACTATGAATAGCCGGATCGAGAACAAAAAGATTTTCGTTCTCGAAAAGCTGTTCGTTCTCGGCTTAGTTAAGCCAATAAATTAAAGTATTCGACTTTCTTTTGGTTTGCTATGTAAATTATAAATAGGTACCATCAAAAAGCTGCCACTTGGAAAGTAATTCTGAATAGAAGGCGGCGCAGATGCGAATTGTTTACTTTATAATTTTACACATTATTTCTATTTACTTCTTACTTATGAATTTGGCACTGAAAAATATAACGTTAAGTAATAACATTATATACATTGTAAACGATACATAATGATTATGTATCACCACAATGTGTTTTATCATTTTTTATTCCAAGAATCAAGAATTGCAACCCTGATATGGAGTGAGCAAAGCCTAATCATATCACACTTCACACTAATATTACAATGGCGAAAGTTTGTGAGTGTGTATGTTTGTTACTCTTTCATGTAAAAACTACTGAATGGATTTGAATAAAATTCGGCATACAGATAGATTATAACCTGGATTAAAACATATGATACTTTTATCCCGATATTCTCACGGGAACGGGAACCACGCGAGTGAAACCGCGAGCGGCCGCTAGTCATTAATAAATACCAAACAGAGCTAAATTAACAAGTCAAAGATGTTTCTTACCAACCAGTAAGTAGTTTATCAACAAATCTTCAACAAACACCGCCATCATCAGTATTACACAAGCGTGTCACACATTTAAAAAAAAATGAAAAGCAAAGAAAAACTTGAAAATATATAAATTATTAAATTCTTACGTGGCTATTATCGCATTCGCATCTGGGAGTTAATGTATTCAGGCACCAGTCTCGATGTCGCCGGCGATATATCAGATGTGTTGCTTATCCCTTTGAACGCCATAAAAGGAGTCCCTATTTATACGTAATAGGAACAGTAAATATACCAACTTGGTGTAACACACCTTCGTATTATCGGAAAATGTAACGATTTTACAAAATAGTATCAATAAAATGCCTTTTTAAGTAACTAGATTTTAACGATATAGAAATATTTTGTAGCTTTACAATTTTTGACTTTAATCGATAGAAGCTTGAGCTTATTATTTATTAGCTTTTCAATAATGTTTGTCTTAAGATAATTACTTAACCAATTTAAATTTAAAAAAGTTGGTCACGATACGAAAAGCCTTTCAAAAAAGACTTATTTCATGTACTTATTGCTCCTTGTCGTCTGTAGAGACGTCTGTAAAATAATGACGAAATACAGTGATACTTTTCTTTATAAAATCCTTTACAAGGAGATAACCAAGGTAGGTATACATTGAAAAAAAGCTTAAATATAGTCTCTCCATACTGTTAATATGAGTTGAGTGTGGCCGTTTTCGTATCAGCTTCGCGATGTATTAATAATCTCGGAGGTTACATAACGGCCTTGGGCGGCCTTGCGGGCGCCGCGCGGCTCGGGTCACTGCCCCCGGTTTATTGCTAATCGAATATCGAGCCTTATGAAAGGCTGTGAAGCCGTTAATTAAATTGGCCACACTGATTGAATTGCTCGATTGATTCTATACGTTCGAATCGAGATCAAGAAACAAGTGAGTAATGAAATGCGGAGCTTAAGTTTGAGCTTGTATGATGTGTGTTTGTTTTGTATTATTTAGCTATTATACCAGAATACGTACATACTTTTTTATTAGTCCACATGTCCCATGTTCATGCATTATATAGCTAAATAGAATTTTTTTGATTAAGTACCGTAATATTAAATATTTTTTACACGTTTTTGTCCTGTTTATTTTTGTGTACTTAATATACGGGTCTAACAAAATCAATAAGCGAACGTTTAAGGGCGGTATCTACACATCATTCTGAATACAATGACAAAAAACGACTCCAGTTTTATAGTGATTTTTTAAAGTTATGTTTTCTAACAAACTAAATCAATTATAATAATGCACATCATGAAACATGCTGTATCTTTACTAACACGCACGCAAGCGTCAATAAAAAGATAGCTCAGTGTGCTCCCAGTTTAGTGCGCATGTTCGGCTATCTTTGTGTGCGTGTAGTACAGCTGTACGGGTCTGGAAAGGGTGTATTTTTTGGTGAATTATGATAATGTTTTGTTGATTATCTCGGTAACGAGCCTGTAGTTTTGGTCCAAATTTGGTGAGCATGCTCAGTATGATGTATAGATGCTCCCCTTAAGCGTTCGACTTATTGATATTGTTAGACCCTATATAACTTACAACATAGGTACACCGCCCTTTTCGCGAATGTTAGGCAGACACTAATGTTTAATTTCCTCGGTAAAATTAAAATACGAATATAAATATATTGACGACTCATGTAATTATAGTAATGAATGGCAAACGTATAATAAATTTTATCTTTGCGATCAGTAGTGGCGGATGTGATTTTGTGATCATATCACATTGAGCAAAAGGAAACCACGAATGAATAAATCTGCGCACTTGCCAGGCACGGATATGAAGGCGCGGGTACGATTTCCATATTTGAAAATAAATATCATTTTTGAATAGCAATTACTCCACAGTGAAATTGTTAAAATTTTATATAAATTTATAAATTTATGCTCAGTAGTGAGACAAAATAAGCTAATAAAAAAATATTATATTACACATATTTAATTACTTATAAACAAATCACGGATATAATGCATCAAAATAACTACACTCAAGAGTACAACTAACTGGAAACCACTTAGACCTGCAAACGGCCCTGAACTGGAGCGTGGGCATTGTATTTCAAGACTAAGATAATTATGCCCAGAACCACTTAAATTGAAATTAAATTAAATTAAATTCTCTATCTACTGACCCCGATAGATAGGGTATCGCAGATGGAACTACGGGTCCGGCTGTGTTTTCAGGGGTACTATGGGGTTCCGGTTTATGCCCCCCGCTGGTTGTGCCTTGACCGGCGCCTCCGGCGGGATCCGGGCGTGGGTTGGACTCGTAGTGGCTTGTGGTTAGCTGTAGAGTTTGGGAATGTTCGTTTGTCCTGGTATTGTGTGCCAGGACTTCCAATCTCGCGCACAGCGAGCGGCGCCTAGTAGCGGTCTCTGTGGGGCCAGCAGCGAAAAGTCCTGCGGGGAACGTAAGTTCCCCTTATAGTTGGCAGCTTTATCCGGTGGTTCTCATTGGACATTGGTGTTGACATCTCCGGTACTAGTCTGGAGAACTAGTAAAGGCGGCCTCCTAGAAGCCTCCGGTCCAGCCAGCCGCGTAGGACGTGGGAACTGGCTAGGCGCCCGGATGGGTTCCGAGAAGTGAGTGTGCTTACTACTCCGCGACCAAGGTGGACACTTGGGAGTCGACTTTAGAGTCGATAACCCTAGCAGTGGCAACTGCGAGTTATGCCCTTCGTGCAACGAGAAGTGAGCGAGCTTGACAGATCCGGTTACCTATCTGGACAATAGGCAGTGAACTACACGTGTTCACGGGGAAACTCTCCCAAAACACTAGTCTTATGAGTACCGAATGAAGAGCGCGCTTCGGCGGGCACTGATTTGGCGTCAAGACCTAACGCAGATGGTCTCCTGCGCGAGTGTTCTACTGGCGCAGGGACGTCTGGCACTTCTTGCATAACCCAACGGTTGGTCTCGAGGTGCCAGTACAAATAAAACTTAGTTAAGTAAGGACAGGGGATGTTATGTTCTCCGACGAATCAAAATTTATGCTCTACAAGCACGACGGAAGACACAGAGTGTATAGAAGACCAGGGGAAAGATTCAAGCAAGCATGCATTGAAGAAAAATAGCCTACGGTGGTGGGTCTGTACTTGTGTGGGCCGGAATTTCTTCTGAGGGTCACACATAACTGGTGTTCATAGAAAACGGCTCTTTAACTAGCGCTCCACTTATATGTGGAAGAAATCCTTAATGAACACGTTGGTACATTTATGGTCAATTTGGGTGAGGATGCTATTTTAATGCATATACAGGTTGGATTGTGAAAGACTACCTTCAAGAGATGAACATTACTCGTATTGAGTGGCCAGGCCAGCATGCAGCCCGAATATCAACCCGATCAAGCATGCTTGGGACGAGCTAGGGAGATGCGTAAAACAATGAAACCCTCCCCCAATCACGCTCCGTGAGTTCAAAATTGCTCTCACAGAGGAATGGGAGAATATTCCCTAAAATCGTAAAAGGAACTTGGTGTACAACATGCCAAACCGCGTAAACACAGTAATGGAAGCATGAGGAGACAATAAAACGAAGTATTAAAATTCAAGAAAAACGTAATGTTGTTAAAAAAATGTCATGTTTCCTATTTTTGTTTTAAGGCGAGATCAGCAGTTTTTTCTTTTTGTAATTTTTTGTAAATTAAATGTAGTGACTCATAAATTTTATTATTTTAAGGAGCATTTAATTATTTAGTAAACACAATTTATTTTATAAAGCTAGCATTCTTAGTTTCCGAGATTTATATGTTTCTTTATGTGACCCGGATTCATTGCTCTCGGGCGTATAAACAAAATCATAGCCACCCGATAAATTGATAATCTCCTTTGTTTTAAAGTCGGTTAAAAGGGTGTTCGAATGCAAGTCAAACTTTTTTCCTTAAATAAAAATATTTATGTACCAAGGCGCGCACAGTGTTCTTGCTTTAAAGACGCCGGTCGTGGGAATTTGTTCATCTTTTATTATTCGTTGGAGCGTTGCGAACATAGTTGGTGGTGTCAATGACTCGGGAGGCTTCACAAAAACCGTGCGATAAGGAAAGGGAGAAGAAACCTTTTTTTTTCATAGTATTGATGGCTCTATAAGTGCTCGAAGGGCATTAGAACAGTATCCAATATAAGATGCATGTACTATGAATTTTCTCTATAGTTTCAGTAAAAATAGTCTTTGTAAAAAATCCAAAGGGTTCTTTCACTTTTTTTTATTTCACAAATCTACAGATAATTAAACAGATTAGCACCTCGGCTAACACAAGACTGTATGTCAGCCAAAAACAAAATGGCTGTCTTCGTCCTACTACAGGATTCAGGGCTTCTCCCATAAACACCACGCTGTTGGCCAAATAAAATAAAATAAAAATCATTTATAAACAGACCTATTTTATACATAGGTTGTTAGTTCCAATTTGTGCATGACTAACAAATGCAGGTTATTAGGTTTTGAAAACTGTCAACTCTATACAACAACAAGAAGAATCAGAGCGTAAATTGCTTTATTAAGCTTACTTAACTTTAGTTAAATATTCATCGTAGTAACTTTTGTAGTTGACTTGCAAGATAACTTAAAGCAGCCCGAACGTCCATATATCTAAATCGAGCTTATACCACTAATCCTGTTTATTTCTGCCTCCAAGCAAGACAGTCGTGCATTGCTGTTTTCCAGTTGGAATAGTAGCTAGCTACTGGGCATATACACATAATAACTAAGGCTACGGGCCCCATTACATTACAAACAACAATTATACCTTTCGCTCAACTTTATAATAGAGAACATAAAGTTTCTCATCTCGACTACTCACACTATCATTTAAATCGTTACTGAAGCTGCTTTTTATACGAACCCTCGCTCCGGTTTGCACTGTAAATTATATTATCGAGTAATGACATATAAACAATGCACATTCGCATTTGCATGCCCACCGGCGTATTACTCCCTGATTTATAGAACAATAAACATTATGACGACGTTAAAACTAATTGCCCCCGTGTCCACTTGTCGATTGAGTAACAAACATGATGTAGAAGACGCATTAACGTCTCCGGCATACATAAATCAAATATGCGGACTAAAATAAATAACATCTTGAGGCACTGTAGTCTAAAAGATACTCGTAGCCGGGCATGGATGTCATTACCGTAATGGGCTAGGCATTATAATAATTTTGATTGACAGCTGAAATCGATACGGACTCGCGAAATGTTACCGGTTCCAGTGGCAATCAGCGCTGCCTAGGAGCTGAGTAATGTGGTCTAATGTGCTGTAAGCTATCCCCTGTTCTGTGTAACTTTGATGAGGGAAATTGAGGTCGCGCGGATGATAATTCACGGTAGCGCACTTGAGAGAGTCTTGTAGTAACTTGCATTGTCAGAAATGTATTAAGTAAGTATTCATCATTCTCAAAAACACATTAAATAAAATTGTCCCACTCATCTACCTATAGCATTTCATGTTACCTACGTGTTTATACGCACATACCTTTAAAAGGAAAATATATTAACCTCATTAGGCGCATGCTTTTAAAGCAAGATTTTTTACTTCTAAACGAATTCTTGAAAAACCTTTCTTCAATGTATGTAAATTGTTAGTCACAAAATACATTACTAATATAGTAACTACAGTACGTACCTAATATATTCATAGACACCAGAAACATAAAGGTTTGATTCATGCTCAGAATGGCTGGCGAGTTTCCGGGAAACGTTTTCTATCGCAGCCAGTCATTCTTCTGACAGGTGACGGTCAACGGCCTAAATGGCGGACCGAGTCAGTGGCGTCACCCCATCATGGAGGACGGTCAAAACATGTCGGCACATCGGCAGTAATCGGAAAAAGCTGACGAATCGATTAGGCGCGGTTCACCGGCTGCCAGCGTTCCGGCATAGCCTTCGCCCCCTACTATATGTTGGCTTACTACTAATTCTGCGTTATTATCGACGATTATCTGCAACTATGATTGTCTACGCCGCCGTCATTAAACAAGCGCCCTTATGTTGATTATTTAATCTGGTCACGTAAAAGTTCTTAAGTGTAAATACTGCCTTTTGAACTTAACAAAAAAGATAATTAAAGATTTTTATAAGGTTCCTTGTAATCGTAAATGTCGTGGTAACTGATCAATCGAATTTAATACGACGGAGTCGCACTCAAGAGTTACTGTTAATAAATGTAATCTCAGAGGGCTCTATTAGCGTTCATTCATGCTCATTATTCTTGTTAATTTCATAACCGGAACAGTATTACCATAAGTGTAATGACACTTTGCGTACGTCCTTCACGAGTTTTTAACAGCTCCGCGATTCGTTATAGTGTTAGCACAGGAGTTTCTAACTATACCGACAGTGCCTAGTTGCTTGTCAATTGCGTGTGAAATTCTAGAATTGCTCCGAGCGGCAAGTTTCGCTCGCAGTGACCACATAGGTACCTACGTAGGTACTGTAATTGCAGTAGGGATGTACTTAAAATCACCGAGACCGCCGCCTTACGGCCGCAATCTTGTATCGATTACGATGATACACGCACTGCACGCACAGAATCGGCCGCCTAATCAGAGGTTCGGTTATAAATAAGATCTGGAGCCACGACTCGGTAGATTCGTTCGGCTTCATTAGTTATAATTTGTATAGCGCCTATGCACTTTCGCTAAACACGAGGAGTCCAAATGATAGTGTTGGTAACTTTTGTTCTGTTTGTTTTAGAGCCGCCGAGCAACTCTAACCCGAGTGGCGAGCTGCCGGTGACGATCGAGCATCAGATGGACACGAATGCGTCCAGCAACCTGACGAGGAACGACGCCAACTGCGACAAGACCGGCACTTGTTACGACGGTAATTACACGACTTTTTGTTCTAGGTACCTGCAAGCTCTCCCGGAGCAGGCTGTCAGTTTAGTAGACGTGTCCCTTTGACGACTATGAGTTAACGAGCCTTATCTTTTACTCTCTGTGCAAATTAAGAACAGCCAGTTTTATCTTCTTTTTTCTTTCTGTAGCTATTGCGGTTTCCTTATTTAACCAGTGTTAAGTAAAATTTAAGTACCTAGATGGTATTGAGTGATATCCAAACTTCTTCAGTACTATCAGTCGATGTGGGACTTTATTGAAATACGAACTTTTTGAGGGACTTTGAAAAGTTACGTACACTTTTCTTAATTTGTCAACACTCTCGAACATTTAACGGTTAATATTCTACCATTATTTCACGTTAATATTCGACAAAACTCACCATTTAGAAAAAAAAACTGCAAATACGACGCTTCACTTTTCCACCATTCTTAGTGGGACAGTCTGCAACTTTTTATTAGCTTGCAACCATTTTATTTGCATGCATGCAGCTTTTACATTCGATTATATTTTTTCAGTGTCGGTACTGTGCAAAGATACAAGAATCGCGGTGCAGGTCCGCACAAATAGGCCATTCAACGGTCGCATCTACGCCCTGGGACGCTCCGAGACGTGCAACATTGACGTCGTGAGCAGTGACCTCTTCAGACTGGACCTCACGATGGTCGGACAGGACTGCAACACGCAGAGCGTTGTAAGTACACATACGTCATACACTCACACACTTGACCCTTCAATATCAATGATTTGGACGGTCATCTTAGAATATTTAGCCAAAGAAACGCAGCTCCGATCGAAGATGCCTCATGGCGCTGGATAACAATGAAAATTGCGTTAAATACATACATACTACACAGGGTGGAAAAAAGAGAAGATAATGATGGCAAATCATCAATATTAAGGGTAAGTACTTTTTCTCCAACAACGGTATTTTTTTCCACACTGTATATTCATGACTATTTATCCCCTAAGGGTTAGTCAATAAGAAAACCGCAAAATCAGTCCTCTGCCATAGTTCACATCTCGACTGTGATATTTGCGCATTTTCGCATTTTGTAGTAATTTTCCAGTTGTATTTATCGTTTTTTATCAGAATAGGATAATAAATTCATGCATAATATTACAAATCTCCACTCTGCGAGAATAGCTGAGTTCGGACGTTGGCCGGCGCATCGCATTTTGTAGTAATTTTGCTGTTGTATTTATCGTTTTTAACGAAATAGGATAATAAATTCATTATAAAATCTTTATTCCTCATGAAGTAACAATTATTCTGGTATAAATTTTGCTTAATAATATTATAGTAGATAGGAGAAATTCACAGTTAACATTAGGCGATTTTTGAAGTTTTTTGGTTAAGATGTTTTTTCTAAATAAAATCAATGATATCTAAAAATTCCGAGGCAGCTACGAACTGAACTATACGACTATTTAAGAGGTAACATTCTATTTTTTTTATTTTATTTGTTTAGAACAGTAGTTCAATCTAGGAGCTCAAAAAAGTAATTAAATCTTTCTCTGCAATTTTGGGTTTAATTAAAAAGTTACGCAAATTTTACAAAAAGCGAGGCGCCGCTACAAACTATGCCAATAGCTGTTCTACACTATTCAATAAGTCAAAAATGTTAATGTATTTTTGTTTCTGAGATCAAGAATGTCAAAATTGGCCATTTTACTGTGCAGTTGGCACAGTGCTTAGCGTGACAGGTGGTAAGCCTATCGCCCCTCTTTGCTGTTGGATGTACCTATGTGCAGTCTTTAGTCCGTTAGTAACCTTTTACGACACCCATTGAAAGATGAATCAGTAGTATTCTTTGAATGAGCCGCCATTACACAGATCATAAGCTCAGCGTAGTAGTGAGAGTGCTAAATAAAAAGAGCGAGGTTGGACTGTGGTAATATTTTTTGTAGTTTTGCTTAGAAGTTTTGCTTGCATATATTCATTTGTATTTTGTACATTTGTGCCGTAAAGTAAAATGTAAGGTAATAAAGAAACTCTTAAAACGTAGGTTATTGTGTGAGAGATATTGTAGTAAGAAAATTTTTAAACATAACTTAATAATATTGCACTGAGGAAACAGCAAGCCACATTATATGGATTTAGTGAAAACATTCTGGTTTTTTAGAAATTCAAGTGAAATAGGTGGAAGACAAAAGTTTGTGAAATCTATTAAATAGTGTTATCCGTAGGTACTTTATATATTAAATTCATGATTTTGTTTAGGGTTTAACATAGCCGTGAGCCCCGGGCAAGTAGGCTACGCGTAAATGATTTGTAGCAAATGAGAAAGGGAGCAAAAAGCAATCAAACTAAGCGAAAAATTCTTAAATTGAAACAATGCGAATACATCTTATTCGGCCTTTAGAGATTATTACCGGACTGCCAGCCAGCGACTTCGTTAAACTTGAACCCCCTTTCATCCCTCCCCCAAATTAGAGCAGCGCGCGCGCTTTGTACAACGAATTACGAATAGACCAACGGGAGCGTTTACCACTTGTCTAGGGGTCAGCAAATGTCCATTCCATAGAACAGTAATTATCTGTTCCGTAGTCCGTTCTAAATATTGGTGAAAGAGTTTACGTAATCGGACGAATTGTTTCAGAGATTAACGTCTACTTTCAGACTTACCTCTTTACCTACTGTAGATTTAACTGTAATACTTTCGTTTCAGACTGGCGTATACTCCAACACGGTCGTTCTCCAACACCACAGCGTGGTCATGACGAAAGCCGACAAGATTTACAAGGTGAAGTGCACCTACGACATGAGCTCGAAGAACATCACATTTGGAATGGTGCCAATCAGGTGAGAGCATTTCTTTTTATTCACTACGGGTAAATACTTCGCTTTCATCCCAACAGATGTTAAGTGTTGTTAAGGCCGATGGTGAAAGCGCACTTTCTCATATACTAAGGAGCTGGTTTACCCTTGTGAACCTATACGTGATCCTGCCTGTGCCTGTGCACGCTGCGTTTCAGCACGAGTTGGGCCGGTTCGCCCGGCGTATTACCACCCTCTTAAGGAATATTGGCGTGAAACAATGGCACTCATTGCTGTTGTGTTTCGTCCGGTGACTGAAAGTACCGGGGGCAGTATAGTTGATTTTTTTCATTGCTTTTCAACCTTATTCCAAGAGCATAAGGTTCAATATTTGGTGGCAATATAGCTGCCATTGCCTTCGAAAGGGTACAACTCCTTTGGCAAGGCAGGCAACGCATCTGCGACTCTAGTTCTCTAGTTCTGCGGGCGTGTATGGGCGGCGGTAATACTTCCCGTCAGGTGATCCGCCTGCTTGTTTACCTCATTTTTACAAACATACTTACCTACATATAATCACGACTATTATCCCCGAAGGGGTCAGAGACAGGCAATGAGGACAGCAAAAGCAGTCCTCTACCATAGTCCACTTTTCACCAAATAGCGACTTCACATGTGCTCAGCGTGACAGGTTGTGAGCCCATCGCTGCTCTATGGTGTTGGAAGTATGTGCGGTCTTTAGTCTGTAGTCGCCATTTACGACACCCAAGGGAAGAGAGGGGGTGGTAGTATTCTTTCACCGCTATAGGCGACACGGTTAATTGGACTCCTTTTTACATTAAAAAAACTACAAGTAAGCAATTCGATTTCATCTTACATGATGTTAGATGATTTCAAGGCGGATAGTGAAAGCGCACTTCCCCAACTACTGAGAAACTGGCTATCTTATCTCTAACTATCGGAATAACAATGTCGTGTTATGGCAACATAATATTTAGATAAGATGGTAGTAGCTAAACCAGGCGAACTTAAAACAAGCCGTATCTACCACCAACCAAACCGAGTATTGAACATTTTTAATTTATGGTACTCATTTTTATTTTTGAACAATTTAAATCTTGGTGTTTTATTATGATTTGGACATTAGTAGTGAAAACCGTGGGTACATACATGTAATCCCCGCGGGGAATCGAACCTGGGTCTAACAACTACACCATAAAGACGGTTAAAGAGGGCGGTGCACAGAGAAAAGTAGTGAGTGCCTCCAGTGGATCACGTCAGAGCATGCACGATCGCTGCAAAAATGGGCCTCCCTTGGGCCATGCAATTTATGCTATAACAAGCTGGCATACGTGAGGTAGCGAAAGAAGAAAAACGGAGCTATAGTACAGTCGCCAGCACTTCTTTCTACCTACCACAAAATGTCAAAGGACATCATTCGACTAAGCGACAACTCGGACACTTTAAATTCGGACACAGTGTCCGAATTGACACTTTTCAATTTTATTATTTTTTTACTGACAATTCGGACACTCTTAAATTATTGGAGCTGTTCAGTACAGTCAGAATCCACAAACCTCTCAAATATTTTGGTAACGTTTTTTTAAGAGTGTCCGAATTGTCAGTGAAAAAATAATAAAATTAAAAAGTGTCAATTCGGACACTGTGTCCGAATTTAAAGTGTCCGAGTTGTCGCTTAGTCCATCATTCTTTTTGGGCCTTTTCTGAAAGTGCCGGCCAACAAAAAAAATGGTACGTATTGTTAGAACTAGCCATTTGGAGAAATAGTTAATATAGCACAAAAGTTGTGAGATTGCTGCGAGCCAAGTTATACAAGTTCGAAGATTCATCATTTTCATACATTTATTGATTCCTATTTTTTTTTTGTATAAACAGAACAGGTGATGACCCTACAGCACAGACAATTGCTCCAGATCATTAGTTCTAGCAATATCTATCATTATTTTATGTTTACTAGTCCTAGCACTTTCAGAAATCAATAAATGTATGAAAATGATGAATCATCGAACTTGTATAACTTGGCGCAGAGCAATCCCACAACTTTTGTGCCATATTCTAATACTCCAAATGGCTAGTTCTAACAATTCGTACTATTTTTTTTTGTTGGCCGGCACTTTCAGAAAAGTCCCAAAAATGTATGGAGCCCGAATGATCTCCTTACTTCAATACATTTTGAACTAATTTGAATACATTTTAAACGTATGGCGTAGCGTTGAAAGAACACCAATACCCCGTTTCGTCCCTTGGGTGTCGTAAAAGGCGACTAACGGACTAAAGGCTGCACATACATCCAACAGCATAGAGCGGCGATGTACTTACCACCTGTCACTCTGAGCACGAGTGCGGTCGCTATTGGTGAAAAGTGGACTGCTTTTGCTGTCCTCATTGCCTAGTCTCTGACTAACCCTTCGGGGATAATAGGCGTGGTTATATGATGTATGTACATTTTGACTTTCGCCATTATGCTATAAGGATCAAAATAGATTGGAGAAGCTTGACAGTTTTGGATACTTTGATCTACTGGCGTGAGTTCGTACTATACGGTAGAAAGGTGAATTTAGATTCTGAACTGACGCCCTACTCTCTAACCGCATCTAAAACTTGGTCCGCCCGTAATTCGTCGTACACGGCTGTGTGTGCATATACTGCGCTAATCGCTAGTGAAAAAAACAGTAGTGCGCGTGCATTGTACATCGAATTACGGTCCAACGAAGTTTCGGATTCGCTTAGAGAGTAGGCTCTTTGATCATGATCATGCATTCGTAAACGGTTAACAATTACATTCGCATGCGGAGTGCTGTGATTGACGTGATAGGCATAGCGATCTACAATGTTGTATACTTTGTATGAGCTTTTAGTGGAGTTACTAGAAGCGTTATAAGATAACTAACATGAAATGCATAGTAAGTGTCATAATGGTCAAGCTTATTATGACAAGTAGCAAGTTTGCTTTATTTTAAATATAATGTAAATCAAACTTGTATTGGGACATGCGTACAATTTGTTATTTTCTTATAAGTATTATGGGTTTAAGAAACATTTAGCCAAATGGAAGAGCTTGTTAGCGCTTTCGGTTCGCCATCTTGCATGTCACTTTCGATAACCCGGATAGGAAACCTAATCAAGTTTTAATTAATGTTTTTGCTATAATTCGCGTGTTGCATTGCAATTCAGCTCGTGTAACTTTTTTCAACACTTTCTGAGTCAGAACATGATACGTCACAATGTCGGCCTTTCAGAATAACTAATCTTATGTAAGTTCTATTCATTTGACAATAAAGTTTCTTTTAACTCTTGTAATGTTAATGTCGCCGAGTAAGAACTGGTTGAACAAAGCCCAATAGTGGACAGGATGGCGTGCATAAAAAGAGGCCTACAATCAGCAGTGGATTTTAAATGCTGTAATGCTAAACAAGAAGAATAAAGATGCTAATGTTTAATTTTCCACAGAGACCCAGAGATGATCTCCATCACTGCCTCGCCCGAGGCTCCTTCGCCGCGCATCCGCATCCTGGACGCTCACCAGCGCGAGGTGGAGACTGTGCGCATCGGGGACCGACTCACCTTCCGCATCGAAATCCCAGAAGACAGTGAGTTTAGCATAATAATCCTATTATTTCACTTTTTCACAACATGGAAGTGCTCGTCTTCGATTTTACTTGGTCGAAAATTAATTAATATCAGCCGACTTTATTGAAGAACATAAACTAGTACCTACCTACAGAGAAATTTCAGACTTTTTCAAAAGTGCTGTCAACCAGAACCCTTCCGGGCGTATTCATATAACAAACAAGTAACGATAATAAGGCCGCACTTTACACAAATTCCTTAACAAAATTAACATATTATTGTTATAGCGACGTTCTTACATTATAAGGTTGTGTGGTAGCTAGCCAATTACACTTAAAAAAACCTAACCAAGCACATTTTTTTTACCTTCGCTACACACCCAACCTCTAGAGTCTGAGACCGGTGGTCTTATCAATAGACCTAAGCGGTTAATAATGAAATATTTATGAAACACTATACGCTGCAATAAGGCGCTTATGATTCCGTCCGCGAGATCTTACAATTCCGTCACATCCATCCACTGCATTGAGAATTCCAGAATAAAATTAGATACAATATAAAACTTCCTGGTATTACGTGCAAATAAACACTTGTTCCGTTAGTCCTATACGCAACGTGAAAGAAGAAACAGTCGATTTGAAAGAACCTGTTAAGATTTTGTAACATTAAATATTTTACGATAGACAAGTATTTCAGCTTTAATTATCTCATATTTTTGAACATTGAGAGTAGCTCTTTAATTGTCTCCAAGCGACATTTACCACGATATAAGTATTACGACCAAAATACATCTGAAAATATCTTTAGGCTAATTTATTTGGAGAATCATCGTAGGTAACGGGCCCCAACTAGGGTTGCCAGATGGTCTGGATTCGTCTGGATTCTCAAGATATTTTATATGATGTCCAGACAAAATACAAAATCTCTCTTACGCACAAGTTATAAGAAAGGTGGCGGCCGGCGGGCCAGCCAGCCGCCCCGCGCCTCTCTAAAGCCGAACTAATAATTAGGCTAAATTGCAATGTAAATTTTTTACATTTTAAATCTTACCTCAAAACACCTCATAGCTCGAAATTGGTAGAGGCAGTAAAATAAACACATACCTACTTGTGGCAACGTAAAAATTATGTTTAATGGGTTAAATAATGAAGCACGAGTTTGATTGATCTCAAAATTGTTAATTATTCAATAAGGTTTGATAACCCATTATGTTAAAATTTTTGATTAAAAAAAAATTGATTCTTAAAATTTATTTCTGCAGACAATAACCCCAAAATCCAGATATTTTGAATTTTTTTCAAGATAATTTAGTTTCCCGATCTGGCAACCCTAGCCCCAACGTAAGACATAACATATGCTTATATTTTTGATAAAATACGTATTGTTTCATCAACATGGCGTTCTCTGATTTAGCACTTTGAGGGGGGTATAAGTGAAAGTTGCTTGGTATAATGTAACACAATTTCAATTGTTTTCCAGCACCGTATGGCATCTTCGCTCGGAGCTGTGTTGCTATGGCTAAGGATTCGAAGACGACTATCCAGATCATTGATGATGAAGGGTCAGTATTGTACTCTTTATTTTATAAGTTTCCCTATTCTTATTGCTTTCTTACGGTACTGATTTTGAAAAGAGGCTATTTTAGAATTTGTCCACAGACCTTCCCATATGAACAACCACACAAGTATAGATTGGGCCATAACCCACGACGCAGGCCCAATTTGGGTTGCTGGGTTTCTACGACTGTCATCTTACGACAATTACCGGGACCAACGGCTTAGCGTGCCTTCCGAAACACAGAGCTTTTCTTGCTACTAATCAGACTGTGGTTGTTTCGCATTTCCAATATTCATTGTTATATTACAACTGATGTTTTGTTTGCTTTGCGGAACATTTTGTTCTTACATAACAACATTATTATTTACGACAAACGTGACGAATGTACATTTACTAGATACTGAGAAGACAGCTGAAACCGTCACCATAGAACTGACAATATAGCACATAAAACAACATAGGTACCCATCTCAATTGGAGATTTACATGCCATTGTTAGCTAACCAGCTGTTACGAAACGTTATGAAATTAAGATGAGAGCCTCCAAATTGTCTTTTGCAGATGTCCCGTTGACCCATCAATCTTCCCCGCGTTCACTCCTGACGGCAACTCACTGCAAACTGTGTATGAAGCCTTCAGGTTTACCGAATCGTACGGCGTCATCTTCCAATGCAACGTCAAATACTGTCTCGGACCTTGTTCACCGGTGAGTACTTGGTATAATAAGCAGAACCCATAACAGTAACCCTAAAAAATTGCAAATGTGTGCCAGAAGAAGGGAAAGTGCTTACGTACCTACAAATACCTATTGTTTTCTTATGTTTAAGAAAACACTACAAACTTTTTAACACAATGAGTTAGCTTTTAATCTTGATCTCGCCTATTGATAAGCATAATGCTCTCATCTCATCTGACGAAAAGTAAATAACTTTCTACGCTCACCCAATTATCTAGCTTAAGTTAAGCTTCTTTTGAAACTAGTTTAAATTATTAACTACTTGTAACGGATAAACATACATAAAAAAAGATTCTACAACACTCGATTTTTCAAGCTTATGCATACCTCGAAATACGTTTGTAGGGAATATTAAATTGATTAGTAGTACCACGGGTAATGTAAAATCTTCCGTGGTACTACCAGACAGGTTAGTAGTACCACGGGCAAAAAAATTTTCCCGTAAGTACAGAAATAATTAAATATATATTTTTTAAATAGAAAACACCCAGATCAATTAAGCCACCGAAATCAATTAAGAAAAACAACCTTTTCTAGATTGACGGTATATGTACAATATAGGTAACAATCTTCATGGATCTTTTCGTCGTATTGTTGGGATGTAAAAAGCCTTCCAGCAAAAAGGCAGCAGTAATCAAACAGAAAAACCAAAAATTCTGTAACAATTGAAAATCTAAAAACAAATACATACTCGTAGTTGCGTACATACACGATAGTCGTCACCTTGACCGGTAATTACGATATGACTTCACACTGAAACAAAAAAGTTCGTGCATTAGTAGTTCGTCATTAGTGACGCATAATACGTAATAAGCTTCAATTACCATTTGCTACGGAGGTGGTCACGGTTGATGAGACTTCACAATATAAACGAAACGTTAAAAAAAAAATTTCTACCTCAGATGGGAATCGAACCCAGGTCCTTCGCAATCCGGACGGTTGCGTAGACCACTCCGCCACCGAGGTATTGGTTAGACCTGTTCGAATTTTTAACGCGTTTACTTTATGTTTTTATAGCAACAGTGCCTTATCAAACCTCTTTAGAATTTACATACCTACTAAAAGATTTGAATTTTTATTTTATTTTTATTAAATATACTTTACAATGTTTTAAAGCCTTGTTCCATAATATTACATTAGCAAAATATTATATTCGCAAGTAATTAAATTCGCAAATTATATTCTCAATATATTACATATAACGCACAATCACAGAAAAAGTGGTTTCTGATTTACACGAAATAATAATTATTACTCTGTGAACAATGCAGTTGGTTACTTAGTTAGTAAGTTTTTATTACCAAGCTACAACAGCTTCCAAATAAATAAATAAAATAAATCTAACTAATGAAATAAAATAAAAGGTTGTTAAGAAGTGCTTTTCACTGACCTGATAAAAAAGATCTTTTTAATATATTAACAAAGATAAAAAAAATAATTGCTTAATAACATACTGTTTATCAAACAAAATCACATTAGTAGAATGCTTTTATAAGTTAATTTCGTTAAATCACATGCCATAAATTATTTAATAAGTAAAATGATAATTTTGTTTGCTTTTCATTAAAATAAATTCAATTTTATTTTCACTATGATTGTACTTCTAATATTTTGAGAACATAATCATTTGCGAATGTAATTATTTGCGAATATAATATTTTGCTAATGTAATATTATGAGAACAAGCCGTTTTAAAACATACTTTTCCTACAACACTAACATAACCTTTACTGAGATAGACTTTTTTTCAACGTTTATGTGTTACAGGCCGTGTGCGAATGGGCTATGGAGTCCATTGAGTCCTGGGGCAGGAAGAGGCGTTCACTGCCACACAACGAGACGGACAACCGCTCGCAGGAGGAGAACATGAACATCTCCCAGGAGATTCTGGTGCTGGACTTCGGTGACGAGAGGCAGAGTACGGACTTCTTGAGGTCCGACAAGCCGGGCGGCACTGTTTCCGAAGCCAACTACGGCGGTAAGTCATCTCATGACATTTTTAAAGATAAGTATAATTTTGAAGATTTTCTTTGAAATATTATATAAAAAATTAAACCCATTCATGTTATATTTGATGGTAAAGAGTTACTTACCTATATTTGATTAGACGATTCAAAAAACTATAAATAAATAAATAAAGTTCCTTACACTCACACCAATTATCTAGCCCAAGCTTCTTTAAAAAACTCGTTAAATGGTTACTAGACAACGGATAAACATACTTAAAATACTTAAATACATAGGTACTTATTATACATAGAAAACACCCAGACCCGAGACAATTTAGAAAAACAATAATTTCTAAATTGACCCGACCGGGGATCGAACCCGGGACCTCAGAGATGGCGACAGCATGAAAATCGGTGTACAAACCACTCGACCAAGGAGGTCGTCTATTACTTACTTATTTAAATGCCATCTGAATTAGTAATAAACATTAGGAAAAAAAGTTTGATACTTCGCAGCTTGCGTTTTTTTTACAATTATAATTATATTAAGGAACCCAGCAACTTACAGACACAACTGTTGGCAACTCCAATGGCTTAATTTTCTTCTGGTAGACTAAAGCTTCAGTCCACCACTTTTTGTTGTTGCCTAGGACTAGCCTTAGCTTGATCTATTTATTGAAATTGTAACATGAAGTCACGTTGTTAGTTAGTTTCCCAATTATTTGAACAGATGTTTGTTATTAAGCGTTAGATACAATCCGACTTGGGTGCGATTATTTCCATACAAAATCACTTCTTAACGCTAACGAATTTTTTCAACACGTGATTAATAGTTGTTCGTGTTGATCCGCTCAGTCTCAATGAGCTCTTTATCAAACAATAATAATAAAGTGATATATATCTTTTTACAGAGACAACTAAGTGACTGAATAATAACTAAGTGACATATCTTTTTACAGAGAAAACGGTGACAATAGTGGAGCCGTGCCCCAGCAAAGCGTCGGTGCTGCTCCTCGGCGTGGCGTGCGCGCTGCTAGTGCTCCTATACATCGCGACCATCTTCTGCTATTACATGCGCAAGTGGCTGGCCCCGCCCAAGCACATGTCGTAGGTGCAATCCACTCACAAGCCCAGAGGCTACGAGTAGTTCCAACCGACTCGCAGGAACTTGTGATACAAATGACTGATGATATAAATCATACCACTCTTCCACAATGAAAGCGCGAGCGCAACGTACTTACCTAATTTTAAAAACGTGCGTTCCCGTTCACCATGAAAGCGCGAATGTTTCAAATGCGAACGTTAGCGTGTCATGTAATTTATAAAGTGCGACGCGTTTTCATTGTGGCAAGGGCTCGAGTTCACAGGTCAAATTCCGTCCGTTAATTTTAAGTATTATCCGTGGTGTAAACATCTGGATTGTTCTGATGATATTATTACCACCGCGTGTTATGCATTTACTTTAGTGGTAACTTATTGCATTTAGAAGCATTTATTATTAATAAGTAGGCGTTATGAATAGATTGAATACCCTGATGATTATTTTTATTACAACAGCATACTGATTGGTTATTTATTCCCCCTTTAGTGCTGATTAGGGTACCTACCTAGTAAATTTAATTTGTAAGACCGTGCATTTATTAGTTTTAAGCGATGACCAGTGTTTTGTACAATTGTTAAGTACATAGTAATTCAAATATGTGAAAATTTTGGAATGATCCCCAAAAAGTCAGTTCAATAACTAAATATTTATTTTGGCATTTTAATATTTTTGCGGGATTATTCCGAACACTTAAAATCGAATATTAGGTATATCCAATTATATTTAGGGCTGAATTTTAATATTAAAGTATTTAGTTAGTAATAGGTAGTATTAAGCTTTTAAGATATTCCAACTTTTTTGTGACTTTTAGGTCAGCATTTATTATAGCCTTATTAATTTTTGTTGAAAAAAAACTTAGATCATGATATTTGTAAATATTTTCGTCTATCTATGTATCAGTTTGGTTTTGACAATTTAGAGATTCTAACGAACTTTCAGTTGGGTTCCGAAGAAATATATATACAACTATGTGTTTATTGTACTGATATACAACAAAGCAGTTATAAAAATATATAATTGTTTCTCCTAACCCAACTTGAGATTTCTACTTTATTTATTTAGACTAATTTAATATTTTTACCTATTTATTTTTTTATAATTAATATTAACAAATGAAATAAACTTTGTACAAATTTATATTTTGTTTTATTTTCAACAACACTAACTAGACACAACATTAGTAAATCTTTTACGTTTAACAGATCAACATTAAAATAAATATTATAATTTAGTATTTGAACATTAATTCTGTACCAACAATTTTGTATAGACATTGCTTAATATGTCTTCTTTAACACTAGCTTCTAGTTCATCCATTTCACAACCAAAGACCTTATCAAAATGTTTTAAAAATAGAGGTGCCATTTTTTCAGTGGTACAACCAATCCCAGTTTCTTTTGCTAGAGATGTGACACCCTTATCATCTATACCACAAGGGTCAATATAGTCGAACCAGCTTAGATCATTGTCGCAGTTCAGAGCTATGCCGTGGGTGGTGACGTATCTAGAGGCATGGATTCCTATAGCAGCAATTTTGTTATCTTCTACCCACACACCAGTGTAAGGAGACCTCTGGGCTTTGATACCTGGAAGACATTAAAAAAACATATCAACAAAAATAATGTTTAATTATACTTAATATGTTATTAACATTACTTATAAATGTTTTTAACCATCCAAAATGAGACAATCTACTATAATCACATTTTTGTAAAAATGTACTTTGAAATATGTCTTGTATTGACACAACACAGGATACTCTGTTTCAAGAAAATATTCTTTCCCTGAGGAGTTTATACTTTGTGACAAACCAAATTTCACAAAGGTGTAGCTTCAGGTGAAAGTATTATAATAAATAAATTTTGTTTACGCTCACACCAACTATCTAGACCAAGATGAGTATTCTTGTGAAACTCGTTTATATGGTAAGATAACGGATAAATATACATAAACGTAGAAAGAACACCCAGACCCGAAACCAATTTAGAAAAACAGTTTTTCTCTAAATTGACCCGACCAGGGATCGAACCCGGGACCTCAGAGATGGTGACACCATGAAAACCGGTGTACAAACCACTCGACCAAGGAGGTTTTAGTAGACATTAAATTTTATTAAAATAATTAGTTGGTGGTTTTATATTTAATTTATTACATAGACTAAGCAAATGAGATCTCTCTTATTTTTAATTTAAGAAGCTTATTAGGTTTATAATAATAACATGATTTCAGCATAGACAGTATAGTACACAAACAATGATCTACTGTAATAATGAAATGTAACTTATATTAACAACCATAATTATCACAGTTTCACACCTAGATCTTGACACAAGTTGATGACAGTCTCTTCCAAGCTGTGGACGTACCACTTAACACTTGTGTTGAAGTGTTTCAAATTGATAACTGGATACACAACGAGTTGACCGGGCCCATGGAAAGTTATTAAGCCACCTCTGTTGGTTTTCCGGAACTCTGCTCCCAGTTCTTGTAGCCTGACTATCTCAGTGTTTGGCGTGTCATCTCTAATACCTGAAAGTGACAAAAATAAGTTGTTTATTTGTCACCAGATTCCTAAAAAGTTTTAACAAGTTACTTCTACAAGGGTTATGGTAAAACTGTTACCAACTGACTGTATGAAACTAACAATGATGACAAATACATAACAAAGAGTTGCCTGTTCGATCAGAGAAAGTTTGAATTATTAGTTGGTCTCAACTAGTACATTTTTTTTGTTTAACTCTCCGTTTTGGTCACTTTCCTAACCTTACAAAATTAAAGAGGTCCCTGTCTTAAGCTCCATACAAAATTAGTCAAAACTTTTTGAAATCTAAAACTCCCTTTGCAACATCTCAACCAAGTCTGTAAAAAACAAATGAGCAAACCAACAAGTAATTACTTACCGGCAAACCCTCCTTATTTTACATAGGTAAGTACCTACTATTTTATGTTTGGCACCATCTAACCGAATAGGATACCTAGGTTTTAAGAGTTGTGCTAGACGTCCCCGCACAGTTAACTAACTAAGCAAGCTTACCGACAGTGTACACTGGCTTATGCTCCACCAGCAATACGGTATCGTAGTTAGTCTGTAAGCCTTTCATCATGGCATCTAAGTGTTTACGAGCTATAGCCAATTGGATCTTCATTGCGGTGTCGTAGCTCATCAACCCCAATTTCCATATCTTCACCATGGCGAACGACTTGTGCAATATTAAAATAGTAGGTAATATTATTTTATTAGAGAAATCATCTGTTTCTTATTTTTTAGTTTTTATTTACAATTTTTCCACGAAATTTTTGAAACTAAACAAAAACAAGCCAATCAGCTGACATTTTTGATAGACGTCAATGTCATACTATTCTTTTTAATTCTAAGCAGCGTTGCTTCTCTTGGTAATAGACAGCCAGTGATAAATTATTGCTTATTAATAAGGAAAAAATAAATTTAACCACAAAAAATTTAAATACAACTACCTAAGCCTTTTTAAAATATTATAAACCTTATAAGAACTAAATTTAATAAAACTAAAAAAATATTTTTGCTGCCATCTCTTGATGACAATGATAACTATTTAGCTATCCTAGCAACGTAGTAGAAACTTGAATTGAAAGGGATAAAACAAGAAGCAGTAATACAAAGTTCTGCTACTCACAACTAGATGGCGTTAAACACCATAATATAATTTCTTCCATTCGAGAAAAGAGCGATGTTTCTAGCACGGCAATGCCGTTTAGGGATTCAATATCTTTCAGTGGGTTCAGTTTTCGGTGTTCGTTGCCCGTAGGGCGGTGTTTCGTACGTTACGTAAACCAGCTGTCAATATAAACAATGTATTTTTAAGCCCGAACTAAATCCAGATTAGGGACATTGACTACCTAAGTAAAAGTTTAATGCTGAAGTTAATGTTTGTATCTAGTTTTTGAATAGTAACGTGGTTCTGATCATTCAACTTAACAAATGTAGTGTTGATCTCAGTTAAGTGCAGATGAAATATAGCTCTTATGACTTTTTTTATTGCAATTTCAGTCCTTATGTCATGTTTGAACAAGGTGTTAGTGAAATCGGAAATGTGGTGTTCTCTCAAGCGATGACAGCAAGGGTAATTTTTTTATAATTAGGTACTTAATTTTACAACGGTTAAGCCTTTGGCCTTCATTTCACCTGAGGGTAAATATTAGTACCTAATAGGAGGAAGGTGAAAGCGCATTTAACCGGTAATCCTCAACCATTGAGGAACTGTGCATCACAACAATGTAAGAACTTAGAGTAGAGGAGATATAATAAAGACATTCGATTGAAAAAAATATTGCAGTTATTGTCCAATAAGGTTGTGAGGTGATATCTACTATAATTGTTAGTTTGTTTAATTTGATCATAGTACGTAGGTAAAGTATCTAAGTAAATTAATGCACTTACCTGTAAGACAGTATTCTCCCACGGTACCTACCTACCTACCTAATCTGTTATGTAGAGGGATTATAAATAGAGATATCATGCTTAGCAGAAAGGAAAACTAGGTTCATCTTCTCCGTTCTGTCATATTACTTTTGTTTCACATTAGTTAAGCGATAACTTCTTTGAATGATTATGACGGAGGCGATGGCCAACTGCTAATTAAGTGCCCTTCACAAGTACGTTTTGATGATACAGAAAGATCACCCATCTTTTGATTGGCCACCGTATCAGAAGCATATTTTTTCACATCGTTACCGCAGCAAACGTGCTTAGAGAAACGACATCGATCTACTGTATAATTTGATTAAACGCTTTCGGTAGCACATATGGGTTTGTAGGTCACCAAGGCATTGCACCCATATCCCCTTCGATCACATGTAAAAACCATTATCCATCTCTTTCTCGTACTCACCTATTGTTATTCAAGGTGTTTGGTAAAGGATTTACAAAATAATGTTAAATTTAATATTTCATTTTACTCTCGGAGCTCTTAGGACCAAAATTTGAAGCAGGCGGCAATAAGCCGTTTGGGGCTTAATAGGTACTATACCAAACACATACCTGAAAACAAACATCCTGTATCAATTACTGTAAGCATGATCAGAGTCTGTAATCAAAGAGTAATAGCAGAGAAGGAAGTACCTACATACATACATATCACGACTATTATCCCCGAAGGGTTAGTCAGAGACTAGGCAATGAGGACCGCAAAAGCAGTCCTCTGCCATAGGTCACTTTTCACCAAAAAGCGACTGCACATGTGCTCAGCTAGATAGGTGGTGAGCCCATCGCCGCTGTATGCAGTTATTGGATATATGTGCAGTATTTAGTCCGTTAGTCGCCTTTCACGACAACCAAGGAAAGAGATAGGTTGGTAGTATTCTTTTAACGAACCGCCACCACACATCGCAGTATTATACAGATATTTTTTTAAATAGGTACAAAAATGGAATAACAATATTGTAGTGTTAACTCCGCTAACTCACTAGTCTATCTAGCTTTGATGCTGCATGCAAGCACCGCCCTGCGTTGTAAGATTGACAGACTAATGAGTTAGCGGCATTAACACAAAATATTTTGTTGCATTTTTGTATGTCATAGTTTTCCGCAAAGTAACACCTGATTACATACGCATTTTTTTTAAAGTAAAGGTCATTGGGCATTTTGTTTGGACATTTGATACACGGCGTACATAAACAAAATAGGGCAGACTGTGCAAGTAATTGTCGCTGAAACACAATAATATAGGTGGCATGCTTGCAAACCGTGGGAGAATTGAGGAAAAGAATATTTAAAAAAACAACTAGGTAGGTAGGTACATTTTGATTTTTATAAAACTTCTGGATACTTTTGGCCTTTTAGTTACACTTCAGTGTCACTGAACGATTGAAAGAAGTTAAAAAGAAAAAATTAAAATCTACAAAAAACGTAATTTATTACACAATGGAAACTAGCGTGAATAGTAGAGATGCACAGATCGAAACGACGGATGACGAACGACAGAAGTGAAGTGTGAGGTGAGGCCATAGATATAAACAACAGATGAAAATACGGCATGCCCACAGAAATAGTGTCTAGTAGTATGAATACAAAAAATAGTCCTGCTCAACTACATAGGTACTCTTTGTATCAGAACTAATACATAAATACTTTCGTGTTTCATTATCGATAAAGAAAACCAACATTTATTGTTCAATATCTTTTTTCTCCGGGGGATTTCAAACAAAATAATTACCTAGGTATATGGAATGTATATGTATAATACATAATTTGGTTTTTGTACGTGTAACCTTTTATGATCTGGGTCAAATAAGCCCATTGACCTTTAATTACTCCTATGCAAAGGATTGGCCAGCACATGCAACAGACCGCGAAAAGTGGAAAGAGGGGAAGGAGGCCTTTGCCCAGCATTGGGAAAATATAGGTTTTAATAATAATAATTACTCCGCAAGTGAAGTATAATTGAATCGAACGCGCTACACCTAGCCCGCTCGTCTAGTTGCGTGCACGCACCGCCACCCCAGCTCTATAAATAGCGGCAGGATGTGAAGCACCACCTTCCTGCTTCACCTACGTTGCGCCACTTGTTTACGTTACCGGTTTGACCCCCTACTGGCGTAGGGCAATGAACGGGTGGTGGGATATATCATATTTGTACACCCTTATTTTTTTTCTAGTACTCTTGGTATTTTATCTTGTATCTGGCCGTCTACATTCAGTTTAGTTTAATCGATGTATGAGTTAATCTGTCAATTGGAACATTAAAAGAAATGAACGTTGGTCTGTTGCAAGCCACTCTGAAGTTTTATTAGGTACAATTTCCATAAAGATTGTTTCTGCCATGCAGCTGCTAAATAAGGTAGGTAAAATAACGAATAGAACAGCTGTTTTCCTTTTCATGACTTCAGAGTTTGTCTTATAGTAAAAACTTACTACTAAATAAAGAGCGGGAACTAACCTTAGTGTGATTGTACTATAAAAGTAACATATTTTTAAACAAAAAAAATACTTTCTCTAGGTGTCCATGAAAAAAATAAAAAGAATTACGATTGTTGTTACCTTTATTAAAACAACTATGTACAACTATTTATATAATAATTAGGTACGGGATTGTTTGTAAACTTTTTTTTCTTACAAAGAAATCACAAAAGTTTGTTTACTTAAATATTTTTTTAACGAATTTGGCCGTAGTAAAAGTTTAATACGAGTATAGGGGGGTAGGACCCATAAAATCTTCTGTATTCAATATGCAAGATGCTTTGCTAGCCTTTAAGAAGGAATAGGCTCGTTTCATGGAGATCCCTAAGTCGTAACGGTCCGTAGATTGTAGCAAATAGGAAGCTGTGTCAGTATGGACACACATCCTTTGCTTCATTTACGCTCATAACATTTTTTAAACATGCTCGTCGGTTTAGAGTAGGTACTCAACTAAGTACTATTAAGGTCGAAGTACGTTCACCGAGGTCTTCCCTTTCAACTATCACATTTAGTCACGTTTTATGCACCCTTTTTAATTCCTTTTTTAAGTACTAAAACGACACACAATTGAAATTTTTTTTTTTTTTTAATAATGACTTGGTGCGCTTAGTACATTCAGCCAGTGTCAACTAAGAGGGATAATAGTAATTATTTTCTTTAAAGTAGATGATATTGAGTAAAATATATTAATGATTAATGATGATGATTAATATAATTATTGCAGTGACATTTCCTAGCTTTATAAAATAAAACTTACTAGTTAATTGACTAGTTTGTCCTCACTGAACCGTTTTAAGACGTCGTCGCCAAAATTCAATAAACTTACAAAGACATCATAACATAAAAACTATTTAGAAGGGGGGCAGGGGGGTCCAGGCTCCGTCCGTCGCCATGGCAACGGCGCAGTAGGCCTGCAACTCGTGACGCGAATGTCAAATGGGAGGATCGATGCCCGCACTTTGGCATCCGGGATCCTTTGATCTCCTGGCAAAACGTCGGAGACAACCGCATTACAAATGAGTGACGTCATCCAAAGAATGGTAATCTGGAATATAGAGGGACATGTAATAAATCTAGGCTGGCTGGTTTGTAACTAAACACAAGGGAGGTAAACAAACTGGAGCGTTGATGAATTAAGTACTTTGTGTTGAGAGTGCGAAGGTCGGATGTCACTTTTCTCTTTTTGGGGGTAATAAAATTCATAAAACAGAGTAATGGGAAACCTACTTTGACCTTTTGTGGAATAAGTAATTTTTTTATATGACACAACCAAAAAAGTTTTGACTCAATGTTATTTTCTTGATGATTGATTCTTGAAAATATATTTATATTCATTTTTTTCATTTTATTTTCAAGAACCAAGAATCATTATAATTTATTCAGGCTAGGCTATGTATATCTAGGTTACAACACTTATGTCATTATGCCATGCATCGGTTCGTAAGTCTATCTGAGAAGAACCGGCAAGAAACTCAGCAAGGACATTTTTTTTCTCCCTTTCTTACAGCGTCTATCAGAATTGAAAAATGCCCTCCATAAAACCATAAAAAAAAACAAATCAACGACATTAAAAAAGAAAAATAAAAAATCATCATTATAAAACAATCAATGTCTAACCATACAGATAAATAAAAAATGAGACTACAGCCACCTACTAATAATAAAAATATGTTAGCAAGAGCAGACCAGCTTCCACAGGCGGCACCCGTTCACAAGTATGACATGTGAATCGCTTCGCTCAAGCATGTTTTTAATAACATTCTCTTACGGTCACATGTATGACGTTGACGGAGCATCACTTAGGAACGATTAGACCATTTAGCTGATTTAATTGTATTCGTAATGATCAATACAAACTTTGTCTTAAAATTTATTTTTAGAAAAATCTATTTTAAATAAGTAAGTAGGTATAGGAAATTTGGACACCATTTGTAGCATTATATTATGAAAAAAAGTTAGGGGTATAATCCTATATATTAAATATAAAAATCCATAAGTGAGTTTGTTTGTTTGTAATGCTCAGGCTTAAACCGCTAAATCGATTTTGATGAATTTTGTATAGAGATGCATGGAGCCCTGGAGACGGTTCTAGATTACTTTTCATTGGCTTTTTTAACATTAGAAAACATTATGTAAACATGGCAATTTTTTTTAACGGGATATAGGCATCTACGGTTTACCTTTATACCCGACCTGTCTACCGAGTTGCACCGGTCGTGGTTCAAGACAAATTGTTTTGAACGAGAATTTTTAAAAATCTACCTACTTATTACCTATAGCAGACAAGACGTTTCATAAAAGCTAAGAACTTGTTACTCTGGAAGGCAACAATACATTTAGCATAAGTGCTAGTGCTTTTAAGTTGCACAAACAAGCCGCTGATGGCATGCAATCCACTTTGGCCAATCGCGAGCAGATCGCCTGGGAAGCGAGCGGTTCCCATGTAAGTGCATTAGCTTTTAACTACTGCTATCTGAAAACAAAAAACTACATTGCATAGTTGCTACAAGGGATCTACACTTGATCTATCCGTCCATCCATTCATTGACTATTTACCTACTTACAGCTATTATATATATATCATAAAATACTTACATGAAGGAAAAGGTAACATCCAATCTTCGATCACATATAAAAACTACACTTGAGAGCAAAAATATAGCACAGTCGTAATTTTTTGAACTTAAATCGCAGAAATACTAAAATGATGTCTACTATCATATACTGCATATGATTTTATATGAGTTAGGTATCAATCCGTTCGTTATAAAACAAGGTTTTCAGAAACTTATATCTAAATGTACCATGAACATAAGCAATAAAATTTTATTCAAAAACATCAGAGAGTGTGCACCGATGTATAATAGAAGGGGCTGTGCAATATTTTTGCTCTCAAGATAGATACACAGTGACATAAGTAAGTATATTATGTCTTTTGGTAGAATAGCAATTTTTGAAAGAGCACTTCATCATGTTGACGCTCGCACACTAAGTTTGTACTAAAAGAAATGTAAAAAAAAACTTGTGCGGACGTCTAGAGGGCATTATTTGTGCATCTAGTTTTTATTGTGATCAAAGCATCCAATATAAAAATTATGTAGGTACATTTTTGCCTTTAAATAAAGTTACATGTTATTGTTGTATCTTCTTCGTACACAAAACCTAAAAGTATTAATTATGCTTTGGAGAGTTTCAATTAAGTGTCGTTGTAACTACGAGAAAACGAATTTTAATATTTTTGTTAAAGTAGTGGTTAAATCTTCCACGTCAAAAAAATATGAACACAATTCGTTAAAGCTTCGCAACGTGTAAAAGTTGAATTTAAATAGACGCACAAACTTTTTAAGATAAAAAGCCTTTTTTGGCAGGTTTTCGTTAAGCTAATTTCGTTGCTACTACAAAGTCTCCGGTTTACGCTGAGCGTCTCCTGAAACCTCTAAACCGAGAGGTGGCTAATTAAGTCATAAAAAGAGTCGGTCTCCCCGCGAAAGTGTTGTTTTGACGAAGAACTTTATTCTGGAGTCGATAGAAATATTGTTTTTGTTGCAAAGTACGTCGATAGTTATGGATAGATTAAAATAAAAATTTATTCAAAATAGTACTTACATGTAGATGGACGGACATTATAATTTATGTATTGTTTATTAAACTTACAAAAATAACGCTAGTGTACGAGCATTTAATTTATGAGACGTATGTTTACAAAAAAGAAAATTTTATGATTACAACTTAAACCTAGTTTTTGTATGCTTATTTCGTTGCTTTCGGTACTGGAGCGTTCACAGCACCAGCAGACTTTTGTTTTTTGGAAGGTCAACTTTTTCGGAAGGAGATCAAAATGTGCAGTGCAGGTATATTAGGAATTTAATACTGGACTGGTGTAATATCCGTACTGCACGTGTGTTTACGTGGACTCGTAGTTTTCTTAATACTCTTTATTGCACATAAACACACATACAAGAAATAAATACAAACATTAGTGAGTAAAAGTGGATCTCTGAGATATCATCCAGACAACCTAAGGTGGAATGGGAGCGTTAGTAGAAAGTAAGCAAGTGTTTCAGCATTAAACCGTCAGAAACGCATTATTGTGGTTCAACGATACACCTGAGACGAGTTTATAGTAATTCACCGACTTAGGCACAGGTGGGGGTTACTGGGTTGTGTACTAGGCGTACTACTCGTGTTTGCGCATACTCGTTACGAGCGGTCGCTAGTTTTCTTCTAACAATCAGTGATAGACACTCGCTAATAAACCGAGTGTTTCATTAATACACCCTTGGAAGTGTCGAGCCCCGCCGGCCGGCATGAGTTATCGCCCCGATCCTCGCTTTTAATTATTCATGAGCCCCAACTTTGGAGTTGCCCGACATCTGGCCAGCTTCTATTAAATAATTTGCACTCACTTCTTTAACGGTGCGCGTGCGGTGCCGCATTTCAATTTAGCCGTAGTAGCGCAAGATCGAAGTTGGAAGTTCAGTTATGAGAAGCTGAAACTTGAATAAGGAAACGGGATGTTACTGTAACTGGAAATTTAATTTGAGATTTTTTGATTTTCAATGCACTGAGTAGGTATTTAATGTTTACAATATGAAAATTTTGTTGTATTAGGATATTATAATACATATTATCCTAATACAACAAAATAAATATTTGAACATAGACGTGTTAGCATGGTTGCATTATAATAAAGAAGCTCTTTGTTACGATTTGTTTCAATCAATTACTTATATCAATTTCTGCGATGGATAGGCTCGACATCCGCGCTGCCATCGTTTAATTTTTTAGGTCGAATTTTAGCATTGTTTATTTCAATGCATAGCCTGGGTTTGTGATCACCCGCCCTTGTCAAGTATGGTGATCCAAGACCTATCAATTAAAGAGATTTCTATGATGAAAGCCTAGCGGTGGGACCTAATGCTGAAACAGTCGTTGATACGTACTGACGTACAATGCTAATTACTTCCGGTTTTGTCATAACTAACCCGCCTTTGTCAAGCATAGTGATGAATATCTTTATTTTTGATTTTTTTTTATTCACAATGCTATTTATATATAGCATAAAATGTTTACAAGAAAAAAAATCAACCAGTTTCAGGAAAGCTCGGCAATCAAAAGGTCATGGGTTCGAATCCCATTCGAGCTTTCATGAGACTGGTTGATTTTTTTCTAGTAAACATTTTATTCCATAATGATAAAGTCAGAGGCCCTACTGTCACCTCTTAGACCAGTATTATTTAATCTTACTATGCAAAATTCGCATGGGAATTTGCATAGTAAGATTAAAGTAGAGTTCATGGTAAGGCCCTAGATCCATCCATTAAACCGATTTTTATGATTTGCCTTTGCCTAGCAGAGTTACAGTGCATCAACTCAACTCAACTTAAAAGATATTTATTCAATAAACTCAATTCATCAGTACTTCGAAACGTCCAAATCTTTTTTAACCTACCACCCCTTCAGGACGTAATTTTTTACCTGTGGCAAAGAACGGGCGCGTGAAATCACAGCGCACAGAAGCAACGGCATATATTGCTAATTGGTTTACTTTATTAATTTCAGATGTCGCCGCCCGCGTGTGCGCGCCGGTGAGATGAGCACTGCGGCCGCGAGCCGCTACTCCTTCGAAGAAACCATACAGGTAGTAGCCGCTCTATGCTGTACCTCCTCCACTCGTGGCAATTTTCAAACACAAAAATTGGCGCAACTGTCAACGTCAAATTTGACAGAATCGAGCATAGACTATGTGATATTTTGCAATCACGATGCATAAAATATACCACAGAACCGAAATAATCAAACTTGTTCATACTAAAGAAGTCTGTAAGTCTATGAAAACACGGTACGAAGTCAAGTGTGTTTTTGTTGGTGCGGTCTCATGCGACCGCTTGGGGGCTGAGGGGTTATCTTAAACGCCAATACTGACGAAAGTGGATTAAACTGGACAATTTTAAAAGGAAGACCTTGCGCACCTATTCCGACCAGCCCCCTTACTCTCGAAACCAATTCCGATCGACCGAGATTGGTATTTTGAAGTTTCGTACTCCTAAGTTACAACACCAGAGCTAATATGGATTCATATTGCGCGGATATTGAGTGGAAAAAATACAAAACTCAATGCCATTAAGTTCACCTAATATTAATCCAAATCAACGCTGGTTCGTAACTCAAAAGTACGAAATTACACAATCTCTATCGATCGGGATCGGTTTCAAGAGTAAGAGGGCTGATTGGAGACGTTCTGGTAAAAAAGGTCGGGTTATGCTAGTAAAATAAGTATGTCGGAAAGCGTAAAGGAAAGATTAGACGTTTTTAAAAGTTTTACTAGCCCCCTTACTCTTGAAACTGATTGGTATTGGATCGGATTGGTATTGTGAAATTTCGTACTTTTAAGTTACGACACTAGCGCTAACTTGGATTCATATTGGGTGAACTAAATGCCAGTGAGTTTTGTATTTTTTTAAACTCAATAACCGCGCAATATGAATATACGCGCAATAGCGCATATTAGCTCAACTTAGGAGTACGAAACTTCACAATACCAATCTCGATCGATCGGGATCGCTTTCAAGAGTAAGCCCCCTAATCACATGTGTTTAAAATATAGAGTATGAATTAATGTCTTGTCATGAATAACTTCTAACCTCTTATCTACTACGAAGAGTCCGAGAGGTCGCTAGCAATTAAATTTTTATAGTGTGTGATACTACGACAGCTGAGCTCTCAATGTTACATTTAAGCTAGACAATGTCTAACAATGTATAACAACATTACTTACTGTCACGCTTTTATGAAGAAAAACTACCTACATCTACTAAAAAACTCAAAGCAAAAAGATTATTTAAGCCATTCTTTACAAACACACTGTCAACAAACTCACACACACACACACACACACACACACACTGAGCTCTTAGTGTTACATTCAAGCTAGACAATGTCTAACAACATTACTTACTGTCGCGCTTTTATGAAGAAAAACTACCTACATCCACTAAAAACTCAAAGCAAAAAGATTATTTAAGCTATTCTTTACAAACACACTGTCAACAAACTCACACACACACCTGTAATTTACAACATCCCCTAAAACCGAGCGCCTACAATCGCATTAGCCTTTTCACGCGCAAATATTTTCATTTTCAGCACTTTCCCCGCTACTACGTAGTTCCAGTGCCGCAGACTATCGTATGAATAAAGTACTTTCGCCACGATCGAATTCCTGAAGAGCAATGTAACTTTAACCTTTACATTGTCAGATATAAAGTTTACATTGCCCAAGCAGATTGCGAAGTGCTAAAATTGCACGCTCTCCACGTTGGCCCGTAAACGCGATTTTACGGTGACGTCTTTGGGAATTTGAAGCCTGTTACTGTGAGTTAGGGTAGGGTTTTGATTTTGGGTGTACGCTTTTGGGATATAGAAGAAGTTTTTCAGGACGCTATAACGGCACATTAGCCGGGCGCACTTACCTTTATTAATGCGGAACAAGCGTTGCCCTCGATGCCTCGTTGCATTGCCTGGGTTCAGAGGCCTATGACGTCATTTATTATAACTGACTATTAGTGGACCTTTAACCTAGACACTTGAGATGGTTGACTTGTAACATTGCCTGCATGCCGCTGTACATATATATTTATTAATTTGAGTTTGTTGTGGTTAGGTTTTAGGTTTTGTAAGATTTGGTTGATGATGCGCACATAGGTAGGTATTATTTGTATCTTGATTGTTTTAGTTGGTTTGAGTCTAATTAAGGTCGTCGTTTTGATGAAGTGGCGGTTGAACGTAAACGTAAAATTGGCACTGTAAATATTGTGTTTTCTTTATAAATTGACTGTAAGGAAGTTTTTGATTTAGTATTTTTTTTTAGCGAAATAAGAGAGCCTTTCTTTCTGTTTCGTTGTAGTACAAACACAATTCAGAAATGGGTAATTGGCACTATTACATTAGCAGAATTTTAATTTGGATGTAATTGTGTAAATAATATAATATTAGGCACCCTATAATTTGCTAACTCCTATAGTGTTGTTATCATAATATAGGTAGAACTCTAAGAGCATTTAACCCTCATTATGTGACAACCTACTTTTTACAATGTACGGGAATTTCGTAGAGTTTTTCGTGTGCTTACTTATGAAGCAAAGGCATTCCTAATTGCATTAAGGCATCTCACACCACAGTTTTAACCTCTAAAACGCTTAATTCTTAGAAGTCGCTTATCTCGCACAACGAGGCTATATTTCGAAGAACAGTGTCCCTTAAATTCCTTGCACAAACTGAAACGTAGCAACTTTCTATAACGTAATACATTGCTTTGTGTTGATTTCACAGTGCGCGAGTTGTTCTAACACGTCCAGCTATGTACGAGGTGAGGTTTGTTGTTCCGTTTTCCTTTTGAGTTTGGTGGTAGGCCCAGGTCCCAGGGGTTCGCGACCATTTATCAGGCGCGACCCACATTGGGCCGACATCTGCCGGCAGCCCCCTTATTGGAGTGCGATCGTTCCGAGAGATTATTGCGAGAAACTAGTTTTTGTTTCATAATCGCATAATCTTGCGCCCGTCTTTTGTTTTGAGGCGATAACGTTGCGAAAATCGACAAGTCAACATCGGTAATAATAGTTACTTAAGTACATGTAGTAAGGTCGAGGTAACATTGTTGTATAGGTTTATAAAATGATTTAGGAACGTGGTTTTCTAAATTCACGCGAACACCACACATTGAAATAGAATTGAAATAGGTTTTACTTGCTTTATTATTTTACATTATTTTGCCATGCAAAAAACGTAGTGTTAGTTTGATACGTTACAAAGAAATATTGAAAAATAAAAGATACAATAATACAATGTGCGAAAACAAATTAATGGCGCATGACACGAAGCCTTTGCCTCTGATTCGTATACCAAATTCGTTATAAATGCGTCTAAAATAGAACTAATGAGACGGCACGGCAAGCCCCAAATTCGATTATTTTATCGGCGCCCGAGGCAATATATTGTGATTCGGTATCTCTATAGCCGGAGATTGGTCTAGTGAATTTGATTAACCGACTGTTTCCACAAGCAAGGGTTGGGCCGAATGTGGACCACGGCGCACGAGACGCATTAAGGAGGCGCGGACCAGAAAATCGAATTTTCCGCACTATGCCTTCCGCGCCCGTACCTTTGCACCCCGTGAGCGTTTTTCAGAGCGTGTCGTAAACATAAACTTTGTTACAGGACCCCTTTTCAGAGGGCGCGAGTGCGACGCCTGTATTTTTTTTTATTATACTCACTGTATAATTCACCGATGAATTCCTGAAAAGTGTATTCGCCGGCGCGTGCGTACTAAAATCTAGAGCGTCTTTTGTTACGATTGGTTTCTAAAAACAAACGAAAGTGATACGATTTTCTATTGTTAAATTAATTGACACAAACGTTTGACCTAATTTCGTAAGGCGCTTACAGAAATGTTGAATACTTAGTAAACAGTCATGTTTTAAGTATCGCGTTTATACAGGATCCTGGAGGGCCCGCCATTATCCGAATTCAAATTTTCCGAAAGATAAAGTGCTCGGTGGAGCCAGGTTTACGGGCCCCGGGAGCCTTCGCGCTGGCTAACGGACTATACATATATAGAAGGCGACGCGTACTTGTAAGGCTTTAGCATGCTTTAGCCCCTGTTATAAGCGATATAGCTTAAATTATTTTAAACACGTAAGAAATAATTTATAATTTAACTTCGTTTGGCAAAGAGAGTACCAATGTTTTAAATAGCATTAACCTATACTAATATTATAAAGCTGAAGAGTTTGTTTGCTTGAACGCGCTAATCTCAGGAACTACTGGTCCGATTTAAAAAAATCTTTCAGTGTTAGATAGCCCATTTATCGAGAAAGGTTATAGGCTATAATTTGTTTAGGTACGGGTACGGGTATAGTAATATAATTGGCGTATACTCATTTGCGTATACTCATTGCTGTTTAATATTTGCTCTAAAATAATTTTATTCATACACGTTGTTTGTTTTTACTAATTGTTAGGACTTGCAATAAGCAATAGAGAAAGTAAGTTGAGTATTGATAAGATAAGTTTTTCTAAAATAAAATATACAGTTGTGGTCATAGAATTAAGAACGGCTCGTACGGATAACAATGTAGGTATAAAATCTATTTATATATAAATAATTTAATAATCTATTTTTTTTATTATTTATTAATGCCATGAACTACTCACGTCACTAACTCACACCCGTATTTACAAACATTACTATGAGCACAGTGCGCTCGGACGCACAGGGTCTCAAAAACCTATTCATAAACAGTAGGTAATTGAGTGGCCACCGGCGCTATGCGTCCCTTAAAATGAACGCATAGCTAAGGTAGCCAGGCTTGTCATACGAAATGTCTTACTTCGCATAGCATTTCTACTTTGCTTAGACAAGTAAAGTTTCTGAATACGGGTGATACTCACCTACCCGACTTACTAAACCATATGACATTTTAAATTATTTTTATGTAATAAAAAGTTCGATAACTCATGTTGTAATACGTTTAATCACTGGACAAATAGTAACACAAACTGAAACTAATATGATTAAGTTAAATAACAATTAAATTTAATGATTTGAATAACGTAAAGGAAGAAGGTGTCACTGTAGTTTATAAAAATTTAAATTAATATTTGGTAGGATAACTATTGTTTTGAATTACCGCACTGCATCGACGAGGCATCGAGGCTATTAAAGTTTGGCAAGTTTCGATTCCACAAACGCATCGTAAATCTCGTTTAGATTAAATTTAGCGAACACGCTCCTCTTAACTTCACGCCACAAATTTTCAATGGAATTAAGATCTGGGTTATTTGCAGACCAGTCTAGCATCGAAACTCATTGCTCCCTAATAAATTTTTTAACAGAATGGGCAGTGTGTTTGTGGTCATTATCATGTTGAAATATCCAGGTTACCGGTAACATTTCCTCAGCGTAATTAAGCATTAATTTTTCCAAAATGTCCTTGTATTTAAATTGATCTAGATTTTTTTCACGGGGCCCACACCATATCCAGAGAAACATCCCCAAACTTTAATGTTTCCTTCTTCATGCTTTACTTGTTTTGTGGTGTATATTATTCAACACTTACTTTGCAGGACGTCGCACATACAGTTTACCAACAGAACTAAGACTATTTATCTTTGACTCATCAGAAAATAATGCATTTTTCCATTGTTTTTTGTCCAGCTGCCATACTTTCGAGCGAAATCCAGTCTCGCTCATCGGTGCGCCTGATGACGAGCGGTGATTCTTCCAAATAATTTGCATCATTTAATCGTCTACGAATTGTACGTGTGGATACTCTTTGCCTGTTCCCAAAAACTTCCCTTCTTATCGTTTCTGAGCTCCTAAAGGGATCAGACTTTGCTGCCCGAACAATCATAGAATCCTCTCGAGATATTGTTTTCCGAGATTTAGGTGTTCGACATAGGTCATTGGTACGTAGTGTAAAATTTCTTAAAGTGATTAACCGCGTTAAAAACTTTAGTTATTGAACATTTTATATGATCAGCAATCTTTTCGTAAGACCAATCACGTTCATAAAGTGCAATTACAATTTTTATTGTCGAAAAATCGCAACTTTTTTGCTTTACCATGTTTTATAATAAATATATTGAATAGTTAACAACTTGTAGTGGACTTGTAAAAATGGCGCCAAAACACTGTTTTTTAAATTTTGAATTTAGAACCATTTTAAAACGAAATGATATTGCGTTCCTAATTTATTTGTCCAGCGCCCAGTACATTACAAAAACATGTCTTGTTTGTTTATTGTCTATGTAAAAGTAGTACATTTGATTTGTATAAATATTCTGATTTAGAACTTTAGTCATTATAAGTAGTACATTTTTACGTGGTTAAAAGTAATTGATAATAAATCAGTGCAAAGTTATCTGAAATAGATTTCATAAAATTTAATTAAATATCACCCGTTCCTAATTATATGACCACAACGTGGGTGCCCTTCGGTTCGCCTAAATTTTTTAGTTCTAATTTCATATGGCCGAACTATTTTTGCTTCAATTTTTAACGCACAATAATTGTCTAGCCTAACAGTTGTTTTCACACTATTATAGTTTTGCCTAAAAATTGAAATCCCTAATTTTAGAATCCCTAATATTAAATGCACTAAAGTGTATCGGCATAACATTCTTTTGGCATTACGAAGATTAGGCTTTAGTGATGAAAGCCCTAATTTATTATTATAATTAAATAAGTTCAAACTTAAATTAATATTATGATTTATTTTATTAGACAACAGAAATACTAGCTGCCCTACTCCTGTAGGTCACGTGATAGGTTAGAAATTTAAGACAATCGCGAATTTTTATTTTGCCATATAAAAATGATTAGGCGATGTTTAAACTTTGTGCGAATTACAATTTATTAATTGTAAATAGTAGGGATTATGTATGGTTCTGCCTAATGTCCCATTTGGAAAGTTTAAAATTCGGCGATAAAGAGTTAGGCGAAGTAAAAATAGGCTTAAGACATTTAGGAAAAGTAAAATTGTGCGAAAAAAATTAAGGCTTATGGTTTGTGTGCCATTGACAATTAGGAGAACAAAAAATTCGGCGATCCAAAATAGACCCCCACAACGTAAGTAGATATATAAACAAATATAGGAAACGTTTGGTGCGTTTAAGCTTAATTAAATACAATAAGTAGGTATGTACTAACAAAATCTAAATATTCAATTTTCCTTTACAGTATGAAAACTAATGACTTCGATAATTATTGTAACATAGATATTAGGTGTGTACGTTCGTATAACGTTGTATGTTTTCATATAATTGTCAAATTTCAATATTTTGTTTGAAGTAAACATATTTGTACTTAATGGTACAAAATTTCTCTGGTAGCTTTATGGCATATAACTCTCAGGTACTAATGCCACCTAATGCTTTGATATAATTTAACATTATTTAAACCGATGTCAGAAAAGGATGTGTTGCGCTTTCGCATCGATTTAACAAAGTAATTATTTATAATCGAGACTTGCATTAGCATCCAAGATTCTTTTCAATGACAATATAAAATCTGTCCAACAAAAACGAAAGGCGTGCCACGTACTGGAGCAGAAGTTAATTAAGGGCTTTATCAGATTCGCTGCGATCCTTCAGCTGATTTGGAATTTTCCGACAGATTAAACTGCGACCAGAAGGTTTACGATCCCTGGAAGCTTTGCGGAGCCTTACTGCCTTTGCCTCGTATTATTTATTATTCTACGGGCTCGGCAAAGAAGCACTGTATACTATACATCTGTTTGTTTAGCGTAGTCGTTAGTTGAGTATCTATGCATCGGTCTTAATTTAAATGGCAGAATACCCTTTGTCTGTTATCAGTTCAATATAAAACTAAACTAATTAAACTTTCCTACATCACACCAATTATCTAGCCCAAGAAAAGCTTCGAAGAAACTCGTTAAATGGTTACTAGACAACGGATAAACATACTTAAAATACTTAAATACATACTTAATGTACATAGAAAACACCCAGACCCGAGACAATTTAGAAAAACATTCAAATATGTAAATCTGGACATGTTTTTTTAGTACTTAATGAGTCCCAAGTCTAGTATTGTTTACTGAATTTAATAAAGACATGTCATCATGCCGATATTGACAGTGACTTCTACGAGTATGTATTGATAATTTTACTAATGTGGATTTTGTTAGTTGTACCTAAATAATCATCAGCAAGCCGATCAAAACGTCGATTTGGTATTAACAATGTAAAACCTAAGCCAAGATTTTCCTTAATAAGTGATTTACGTAAAATAATTTTGGTTTAATTATACATAGTTATACACACACAAAAATTTAGGAGACAACAACACATGAAAGCATTCCGCTGTCTTAATTTATAAAGGGGGAGGAATTAAGGGAATACGTTATGTCGGGACGGTAGTAACGGCGTATATGGGAGACCCTTGAGTGCCCCAAACTAAGTGGGAACGGACGGGCGTAAAAAGGCATTGCAGGAGGCTGGAACTACGTGTTGCTCTCGGAGGAGTGATAGACCTATATAAGGCTGTAATACCTTTTTCTAGAACAACATACTTACCTATTTCTGTCGCAAGGCAGTAGTGCTGTTGACGGAACGTGTTTTCCCTCGATAGGATCCATAATTTGGTATTTATTATTATTTTGTCACCAAAGGCGTAATGTACGCACCAAAAACAAAATGCGTAGACCACGTAATGCGGTTTCCCGTAAAAACTTCCGAGATTAATGTTTTATATTTTAGCGTTTTATTAACGCTTATATACTTAAGTAAAATTTGAAACACTGAATAAAGACGATAACCTCAGACGGGAATCGAACCACGCACTGAAAACTTCTAAGATTTGATGAAGCAAAGTTGACTAAAAACATAAGCATCAAGCACTGACAAATTTCGACGGTTGAAAGCCAGACCTCGGTAGCCAAGAAGGCAGCCGCCCGGAATGCGGAAGGTGCGTGGTTCGATTCCGAGATTAAATTATTAAAAACCAATGAGCTTATTTTAATTAATCTTTGCATGCCAAAGTAAAATACAGAGATCTAAATAATTTGTAGAAATCATAAAAAATACACTTTTAATTAGCTGAGTTATTGCGATTTAAAGTTTACAGTAGAAAGTCTAATATCGCAATATCTCTAGATCTACATATTATACATCTCTGTGTTTTACTTTGGTATGCAAAGTTTCATTAAAATTAACTGATTGGTTTTAAAAAATATATCTCGGAAGTTTTTATGGGAAATCGAAATGTTTATCGGTGATTAAAATCCGGCCAGATCTTCTGTTGTACGAGTATGTATTATATTATTTGGACACCTTCGTTGCCGTCTGTACCATTATATACAGTGATTATAACGGACGCAGCCAATGTAGCCAGCAGCACAGAATAAATAATACGACCAGCCAGTACAGTCCCCGGAGCGTACGGCGCGCCGACATGTCACTGTGTCCCGTAATTAGTGTCCAAACATGCTTGCCGATGTCGCATTGGCATATTCCATAGATAAGCTTACGTACATACATTATAACATACATATAATCACGACTATTATCCCCGAAGGGTTATATAGTAAGAGTCTAGGCAACTAGGACAATAAAAGCTGTCCTCAATTATAGTCCACTTTTCACCAAATAGCAACTTCACAAGTGCAGTGCAGACAGGTGGTGAGCCCATCTCCGCTCTAAGCTGTTGGATGTATGTGTAGTCCTTAGTCCGTTAGTCGCCTTTTACGACACCCAAGGGAAGAGAGGGGGTGGTAGTATTCTTTCACCGCTACGCGATACGGTTGCGATTATGATAATAGGAGACATATTTTATTTTAACGTAGCCGAGGTTTTATTTTATGACTTATTGTTACTTCGTCATATTAGCAATTGGTAACACCACAGTAAACCGACGTTATACCAAGTCTCTGGCATAGTGACCACATCCTGCCTGATGGTAAGCAGTCGATGCAGTCCAAAATAATGAGAGCGCTCCCCACCGTAGAACAAGCACGGTAAGAAGCGCACCCATTCATGACGGCCTGCAGGACTATAGGAGCTGGGAAACACATGCGCCGGCAAAGAATTCCAAAGCCGAATGGTCTTACAGGTTTCTGGCCAAATAAAACTTGATTCACGGGTGACATTTGAGTTAACTTTTCAAGAGCTTAATTCAGATTTATGCAATACTAGATGGAATGAAAATAAAACGCTGATTTTGTTTTTGCAGAGAAAGGCTTTTTTTCGTCACTGTATGATGATCTATATATCAAAAGAAAATCTATTCTTATGCAACTATGTGTTATGGGGTATATTATGAAATATTATGGTAGTAGTCTTCCCGTGAGCAATGACTGATAAAGGTTCACAGCCGCAAACCAAAATACATTAAGAGGGTTTATGCATTTCGGTTTCCCATACAAACTTCCAAGTCGAAATTTTAAAAAACTATAAAGCCAATTTTAATGAAACTTTGCATGCCAAAGTAAAATACAGTGATCTAAATAGTATGTAGAAAACATTTTTAGCTAAGATATTGCTATTTAAAGTCCACTATAGAAAGTTTAAAATCGCAATAACTCAGTTAAATAAAAGTTTTTTAAAAATGTTTTAACAAACTATTTAGATCCCTGAATGTTACTTTAGCATGCAAAATTTCAATAAAAATGGTTTATTAGTTTTTAAAAATTTCGACTTGGAAGTTTGTATGGAAAACCGAAATGCGTAAACCCTCTTAATACATATCACGTCCGCTTCCCGGAGGGGTACCTAGGCAAACACCACAGTTTTAAACCAAAACTACTCGCATACATGTAGGTAAGGATATGTGTGTCATGACTGAATTATAATTAATATCCCAAGTTCTGAGCCCCAACACTGGCGAGGGTAACATGTGTACGGAGCAGCATCGACAAAATGAACTAAGTAGGTAGGTACAAAGGCCACAAGTTAGTTTTTCATTGCCTTGGTGTATTTTCACATTTAAGCTCGGCTAGAGCTGTGCGGGATCCATTTGGCATTGTTTTTTTTGTTTTGTTATTTTCTCAGAACAATAGAGGTTATTTTATTGTATGTTGTTATTTATTTATACTAAATAAACTTGTAGGCACGCGCATGAATACTCCTTGGGCGCGAGCATGAATCCTCTTTGGGCGTGCGGCGCATAGAGTAAAAGTGACAGGAGGATCTGATGTCACCACAACTAACACAACTCCAGGCTCTAGTGTGATGTGTGTCTTTACTTTACACATGTCCGTGATGTGGGGTGATAGTGATAGGTTCGACGGCAGCAAGAGTCGTATATCCATTGGCATCGCTCGCACACGTTACGTGTTCGGTGGAGTGTCTGGGATTTCATTATACTTGGATTGTTCTCTATTAATTGACAGTTAAGTATAGTTTTGTAAATGAGAGCAATGTTTTATTTTTTTCTTAGAAGATACTTTCTATTTTCTCGGCCGATTATCCATGCCGTTCTGACAGTTTAAATTAACTATGGAATCTTTATATAGAAAGGTTATAAATGATAGGGAATAACGTGCGTTTACAAACTTTTATTTATTCATTCATTCATTCACTCTTAATAACTAATGTCAAGTAAAGGAAAAATTTAGTTAAGTGTTTTCTTTTCCTAATAGGCTTAGATTAAAACTTTGTTTTAGTTGGCCCGGGATAGGGATGAGGGGATTCGTTGAGGGGATTTGCCCAGCAGTGGGATAAAATATAACCTAAAAAAAATGGTGATTGATATTCCCTGCAAACTCCTTCAGTAGGCATCGGGTAAACCCGTGGTGGGACTTTACTGAGTTATCACTTGGACTTCTTAGAACACTTCAAAAACTGACGTTGGACTATTTTGTTTCATTCGCCAACACTCATGCACGTTCACGAAAACTTGACAGGTTCACTGTCCAAAACATATTTATAACAATAAATTAATCAATTGATAAGGCCCATATGTATAAACAGATAATTTGCATTGATTTTTTTGTTAAATGTTGTCGGTCTATCCGAGTGCCTTACTAATAAACAGAGATAAGGTCGGAATAGTTATTCTGTATTTTGTCTTTTTTACTCTAATAATTTAAGTAAAAAATTATTATTAAAAATTCAAATTATTTGAAATTTCGTTTACATGACAGGAACGAAACACAGAATAACTATTCGTAGCTTATTCTTTGTTTATTTGTAAGGCACGAACTCTATATCCTCGGTACACATAGGTACATAAATCGTTTTTGTTGTAATCTGACAATTAAATAAAAAAAACGTTTTTTAGTTATTATCTTCTTATATTTGCTTCTTAAATTGCTTTTATTCATTTTTTTACTGTCCCTATCTTCTTTAGTGTGGATTCGACCAAACTGGAATAAGGTCTTATACCTAGATTAAACGCCGAATTTGTATAGACTAATCTCGGAGTAAGTCTTATTCCAGTTTGGTCGAATCCAGCCTTAGTGTCATATTAATCTTTTTTTAGTCTAACGTTGCGCCATCTAGTATCGAATAGCTGCAATAAAAATAGAAACCTATTCGATTACCTTAACTAGAACCAGAGGGCGTGTAGTGAAACCGTTCCCTACCCTTACTCAACTACGTCACCCACCTGGAATAAACGTGTAAGTGCTAATACACTGCTTTTTAATGTTCATTCATTATGAGCTTTCGAGGATAGAATACTTCATCAGTGTTATTTTTAAACTGCTTTTTAAAAAAATACTTAGTTTCTAAAAACTATCATCATCATCATCATCAGCCTATAAACGTCCCACTGCTGGGCACAGGCCTCCCACGTGGACAATGCACGAGGGGATATTGGGCCATAACCCACCACGCTGGCCCAATGCGGGTTGGTGGGTTTTAACGACTGTCATCTTACGACAACAACCGGGACCAACGGCTTAACGTGCCTTCCAAAGCACGGGAAAACTATATTAAAAAATAAATGTATTAATGATATAATAAAAAAACGGAGTCTAACGAAATCAGTGTAGGTACTAGAATGTCTTCAACGTTTGGCAACCCTAAAAAAATAAGTGGCTAAGACTTTCACCAGTCAGTGTTGTTGTGGGTTTTTAGTTTGAAATTGTTTTTTTTTAAATATTGATCACCTACGCGTTGGACAGACGCCATCAAAGCAACGACACAAACCTCTATAGTTCAGAGTTCACGAGACGCTGAAGACCGCAACGAGTGGAGGCGCATCGCGAGGGCTCTTTTATCCAATGAAAATGCAACGTCATCAACCGCACGACCACTCTGTCTGAGTGAACGACTAAGGAGGAGGAGTAGCTATTTGGTGAAAAGTGGACTATGTTAGAGGACTGCTTTTGCTGTCCTCATTGCCTAGTCTCTGACTAACCCTTCGGGGATAATAGTCATCATTATAAGTATGTATGTAGTACTTATTAAACATAGCGTTTATTGCTAGTGCATTTAGCATCGCACACCCGTAAAGCAGCATCATATTCATGGAGTGGCCATTAGGTACTCGCAGTTCAACGCACATTTATGCGAATCACACACTACGCAGATACGGTAATATTTTATCTGCGTATAAAAACTTATTTATCTGAAAGCATCACACACTAAACAGATACGATTATATACGAGACGATACATTCACTCGGAATCCTTCACACTGATGCCGATACGGCAGATGTTATCTACAGATATATTTGTTTACGCAGATAATAATCTCACCATCGGTATATGTCGGTGCTCACAGATACTGTACGATAAAATATAAATTATCTGCGCTGTGTGTGTTGGTTTATATGATTTACGAGTATATAGAGAGCGATATTAAAAGATATCTGCTCAGATACAGATATCTTACCGTATCTGCGTAGTGTGAAATGAAATGAAATGAATGAAATGAAATGAAATATTTAATTTGCGTTTGAGAAAAGTAAATTTTTGGTCTTATTCTACTTTTCTTCTCTTTCTCAGCTGACAATGTAGCATGCAAATAACTTTAACATTTTTATTTTCTAGGTAACAATGACTATTCTAATTACATACAAAATACAAAATTAATAGGTAAGTAGGTACTCCAAATTGTCAAAAACCAATTATGTTAGTATTACAATAAAAATACAAAATTAATATACTATAAATTATCCTTATTCAATAAAATGTCAAAAATATGTCAAATCATTAAAGTCTGTGGAGCTTATAAACTTTACTTCTCCATGGTGTGATTAGCTTTATTGTTAATAAGCTCCGAAAGGTAATCTCGTGTGTCTCATAAACGTAGTTTATTCATTGCAGTAATAATAGTTTTAAGTCGAAATATCTACGGGATAGTAGGTGGTTGTGATGGCTTTTATTGAGACAGCTTTGTCTATTTGAAGTTATGATGTATCTAATTGAGATCTTGCAGCTACCGTCTCAAATTTATGTTGTTAAGGCTAGGCGTATTGGGACGCAGGCGACGTAGGTCCGCGCAGCGCAAGGCAGAGCAGATTTTGTAATGCATGAAAGTACCGAGTGCTGCGTACGTTGGGGCGCCAGCACGTGCGACGCAGACATGTGTCTGCCCTGCTCTGCGGCTCGTTGTAGTACCGGCACAGATACCTGCGCGACGCGTGCGAGTCGAGACGTGCTTTTTACATTAAAATACATAATTTTGTTGCAATGACAGAACATTTAATAGAATTAGTTCGTTTTAAACCTTGTTTGTATGTTACTAATCATCCAGACTATTCGAAAAAGACATTTATAGAGGTATTATGGATAAGAATTGCCAAGGAATTAAACTACAAGTCGGTAAGAACTTTAATTTTATTATATTTAATTTAAATTTTAGTTTAACAATTGGAATTTTGTTATAATTATTTGGGAGCTCTCTGTAATATTGCTATGTCCGAAAAGGGCGACTAAGTTATTTAAGTGCTTATTATAATATTATATTAACATGTACAATGAGTTATTCTTTGTACCAGCTAGAACGCGAATGCGTGCGTATGTTAACTGCGTCACAGCATACGCTCGAGGACTATGTCTGTCTCGCCTGCCCTGCGCTGCTAAATCTGTACTGTCCCAGCATACGCCTAGCCTGACCAACGGCTTTGTGTTTTTCGAAGCACAGAATGTTTTGGTCAAGTATTTTGGTCTATGTGATGTTTGTCCATGAAACTTTGTCGCGTAGCGATGAAAGAATACTACAATACAACCCCCTCTCTTTCCTTGAGTGTCGTAAAAGGCGACTAACGGACTGAAGACTGCACATACATCCAACAGCATAAAGCGGCGATGGGCTCACCACCGGTCACGCTGAGCACATGTGCAGTCTCTATTTGGTGAAAAGTGGACTATGGTAAATGAGTGCTTTGGCTGTCCTCATTGCCTAGTCTCTGACTAACCCTTCGGGGATAATAGTCGTAATTTTATATGTATGTCTATGAAACATCGCGGATTGGCGATAAAACAACTGCGCATCGGTCAAGGGGCCATTACTCGCTGTTCGGTGATCATTCGTTGCAATTAACCTACGAAGGTTAATCTGCCCTCATGCATGCAGGGTTGCCACAAAAACAACGTTTTGATTTAGAAGTTAGTTTGGTAATTTAAATGTTTGGTATTATAATAAAAATTGGATGTGTACCTTCTCGGTTTGGTACAGCCAATATTACGTCAGTCTTAATTAACTAAGTCTGTCGCTAAACAACAATGTCAATAGCATATTTGAGTTTTGGTATTACATCTTTGTGGGTTAAAGTTACTTGCGTCCGTAGGTTTACCCTTGAGACCCTACACGTGACCCCTGGGTGGTGCTAAATGAGTGACACTGACTGAGTGGTAGAGCCACGCTGCGTTGCAGCACGCATTGGGCCGGCTCGCCCGGGGTAATACCACCCTCTCACTAATATCCGGCGCGCTTGATGCCAGTTTTTTTCAGGATTTGATCATGTGGATATTAATAACTTGTATGTCATAAAGCAGCGAATCCTGGTGGCAAACGCGATGAGTTGCTATTTAATTGTACGACATTTTCGTTTTCGTTACCGTTCTTGTGCGTAATAGCACGGTAATGAAAACATTACGCTAGCTCTTTGTGAGCACTATTATATCTTCTTTCTATAATAATATCTTTTTTTATTCCTGTCTTTGACATACACAACTCAATATGTGATGGAATTGAGAAATTCGTGAATAAAACTTGCACTATAGCCAGACAGATCGGTCATTATTCTCTACGATTGTTTAATTTCAAGATAGATTTTGAACAACAAGCATTGTTATGCCATACAGAAATATGAACAGATTTAAACGTTTCCCAATAAATTATTTGGATAAAACTATTTGTTCCGAACACAACAATTTTGAACTTTACAGATATTCGCAGGTAGCAACACCAAGCGGAAGCTATATTTTGTGCCCTTATTCTGTCTTGGTCGCGTCACCCTACATCACCATGAACTCTGAAGATAAGAAAGCTTTCATATTGCATACTATGTGTCTCTTTATCGGATATGTTAGAGTCTTTTGCTCTTTCTAAATTTATGATTTTTATACATTTTGAGACAAGTGAAATGTTAAACTAATAAAGACTTGCCTACTTCGTAAAGCTTTTTAACGAAGGGTGGTTTAATAAGACCCGTACCTTGCACTTTTTCAACGAGGTTTTTTACTATTCGATCGAGTTCAAGTTAACAGCAATTTGTATTGGCTCGAAGCAGCGCCACCAAGTTGGTTACGTTCGTTAACTAATGTGTATTTGTTTTAATTATACACTTAGATTTACCATACAAACTAAGAACTCAAGTATGTTTGTTTGTTACGCTTTCACGCCTTAACTACTCAACCGATCATCATGAAATTTTGCAAACACGTTGTCGAGGATACAGAAAAAGATATAGAATACTTTTCAATGTAGTGCACGCGTACGAAGTAGTTTTTAATAAGACAGGCAAATTATCTACCTACATTAAGTATCCGCATCCTGGACTTTTGTTGCATGTGTGTGACTGCCAGTGACATGCCGGTGTTTGCATCCTTGCTTCCGATGGGCGGCATGCGTCGCGCCGCCCTAAATCACCGCCCTCGACAACCGCCCGTTTTAAACTTCGCCGCTGAATTACGGATTATGTGTCCTTATTGTTGCGTTATACAGTGTATATATATATACTACCATACAATATATACACATAATATATACATAATACCATGTCTACATAGCTAGCAGATGATCAAACATTAAATAAACAATACATTCTTTTAAAAGGTAAATATATTATCACATAATATTTAAAAAAATATTTAATTAAAATAACAAAATGTTAAATAGTAATTATTTTTTTAATTGTGACTGTAAGTGACTGTACCCCTGAAGGCATAGTAGGTACAGGTACGACACTGTTATGATAAATTCTATTAACAAAAATAGGAGTGATGTATATAACGATCAAGGCCTCAGAACAATATGCTTTAGTTATTGTTCTGAGATCAAGGCATTGGAAATTCTAAAAACTAATATTATCAAACGCAAATGTGTTCGTTTATTCTTCCTTCACAGCTGAACGTTAAGCTAAATGACGTGATTTTTCTAACGATATAATATTTTGTCAAATACGATGTTCCCTAGGCCCCGGGCGGAAATTAGTGGCAAAGATACCTATTTAATATTGTATACAATAGAGTACTGATACAAGTTGATTAAACATTGTAACGGAATTAAGATTGAAGACTCACTTAGGCAATATGTTAATAATATAATTGCACCATAAAACTGTCATAGATTGTGTCTTACTCGTACATTATGACAACGTATATTTATTATGATAATAAAATATTGATACAATGTTTCAACTAATTTATAGTATAACTCGACTATTTATGTGCCATCAGAGGCTGCTTTTTTTGTCAGATATAACTTATTATTGTTATATATGTAAAGTATTTAGTTAATAAGTTTTATCTAGAATTGGGTTGTATCAGTATCAGACGGGTAGGCAGAGGCCACGGCTTTAATTTGATACGATCCTGACACACTTCTTCTTCTTCTTCTTCTATAATAGCCTTAATACTACAGATAAAGTACTGCATTAGGTATTAGGAGAAATAGGTGAATCACTTTTATCGTTCGGTCACAGAGAAGTGCGAACTACCTACCTAATAGGGGTGATATTTCTTTCGGCTCGGAGGTACGCTTCCGATGACGTCATCCCCTCCGTTGTTGGATTCTTTCATCAAATCCCAACATTGCGCAGTCCGATTATTCACACGATCGGGCCAGCGGTGCTCAAAGTTTTGCTACTTCGCTACCATTATAAAGGTAGGTAGCATGTTGCGTTCTAACAATTATGGATATGATAGCCAGTTTCTCAGTAATGAGGATGCCGGGTGAAGTGTGCTTCCACTATTCAACTGACTGTCACTTATGAGTACCATCAATGGTAAGATGAAGGCCCAGCGCTTTAAGAAAAAGAAAATACTATTTTGTCTTATAATAATCTCGTTAATTTGTCTTGTTGTGTCTAGTTAGCTATGTTTGTCGCTAATAAAGTCTGTTGAAGATATTATAAAAAATCCAAGTCTAGGTATCTATCGTGTGTGTGGAATGTGGAATTTGTCTTTTTTTATGGATTATGATTGTGCCTGATCTAAGTTGGTTTTGTTACAGGTAACAAAATTATCGAGATAAATAAAACACTTGCTTATTTATTGTGAAAAACCCATTCGAAGTTATTACAGTTTTAGAAACAGCTATATAGAAAGGAAATAAATGATCCCCTCCTTACAACGGTAATCTCGAAAGTAGATGGCAATGTGGCGATATTTATATACAGCCTGATTCAATATAAATAAGCTTAAGCAAAATATGTTTTACTAAATTATATCGCTTTAGACGAATTGACTGCTCAAATAAAATATATAAATAATTTTACTACTAAAAACCTGAAATTAAAATCAAAGACTTATATATTCGACGACGAGTCGACGACCTCCCTGGTCGAGTGGTTTGTACGCCGGTTTTCATGGTGTCGCCATCTCTGAGGTCCCGGGTTCGATCCCCGGTCGGGTCAATTTAGAAATTATTGTTTTTCTAAATTTTCTCGGGTCTGGGTGTTTTCTATGTACAATAAGTATGTATTTAAGTATTTTAAGTATGTTTATCCGTTGTCTAGTAACCATTTAACGAGTTTCTTCGAAGCTTCTCTTGGGCTTGATAATTGGTGTGACTGTAGGAAAGTTAAATTTTTAATTTTTAATTAATATTTTTTATTTAAATAGACTTAATTAAAATTAATGTTATTGATTCCAAGTTATTGCGTAAAAGCCTAACAAACAAACAAACACAAACTTCATTTATAATATTAGAAAGGACAATATTATACCCCTGCTTATTTAGGTCCGGCAAACCAGATATGAATGTCAAAACACATTAAAAAACTCATACTAATCCACGGTCTCTGCAGCTCGCCTCTTTCATTAAAACCAGCGTGCGTGTTGAGATTTTATAAACTTGAGCGCAGAATGTGAAAATTTTAAACAATCTGAATTAGACGGACAGGTCTGTGTCTTAATACACTCGGCGTCAAAAAAATCGCACCTTTTAAAAATCATCTTTAAAAATTCTTAAACCTTATGTAGAGGATAGTGTTGGGTATCATTAGAAAGGTAACAAAAAGGAGTATCAAAAAACAATTAAATTTAACTTTCTGTTTAATTATAATTATACAAACAACATTAAAATTAATAAAATAATAAAAATCCTTAATTAAGTCCTAATTAACAACAGATAATTTACAAAGAAAAATGTACAAAAAGTGTCTTAAAATTAACTTAAAATCTAGTGTTACCCCCCCTTGCCCTGATCACGGCTTCCATACGGTCCCTCATGGACCTCACCAACTTCAGGAGCTCTTCTTGAGGGATAAGCCCCCATTCTTCAATCACCGCGTCTTGGAGCTCCTGTAGAGTCGAAGGAGCTGGATCCCGAGATCGAACCTTACGTTTAAGATGGTCCCAGAGGTGCTCTATAGGATTCAGATCCGGACTTCGCGCTGGCCACTGCATCACAGAGATTTGGGACCTCTGCAAGAAGTCGCTCACGATGCCTGCAGTGTGAGCGCGAGCGTTGTCGTGCATTAATGTGAACCCCTCGCCAAAAGATTCGGCAAAGGGGACCACATGCACTTCCAGGACCTCAGTGACATAGCGGCGAGCAGTCAGCGACCCTTGTCCGCGAGCACCTCCAGTCCGGGAGACGCAGACAAGGTCGGTTTTGCCGGCAGCAGACATACCGCCCCAGAACATGCAGGATCCGCCACCATATTCCACCGTCTCCTGGATGCAGGCTTGGGCGAAACGTTCACCCTGCCTCCGGTATACTCTTCTCCGTCGGTCGTTGCAGAAAAGACACACTCGCGTCTCGTCTGAGAAGAGAACAGCTCTCCACTGCTCAAGGGTCCAATCGACGTGGTCACGAGCAAACTGCAAGCGGGCTCGCCGATGCGCTGCAGTCAATTTTGGACCCGTAGCAGCTCTGTGGGCCGCTATCTTCTTCTCCTTCAATCTTCTTCTAACCGTAGATACGCTTACGGTGCGTCTGCGAACTGCCTGGAGCTGCTGTTGCAACTCAACAGCGTTGGAGAAACGATTTCTCAAAGAGTTCGACACAACGAACCGGTCGTCTCTTTCCGAAGTGCAGCGACGTCTACCCGAACCGTGTCTGCGGATAAAGCCACCGGTCTCTATGAAGCGCTGGTACACTCTTCGAACGGAATAACGGCTCAGGTTCAGTTGCCGGGCGACATCACACTGCCGCACCCCTGATTGCAGTAGTGCAACCACTTGAGCGGCTTTATCAGCTGTGGTATCCATCAAAATCTGTGCGTGTGTCCTCTTCAACGGTTGAATAGCGAATGACCCACATTGAACCCGTGTTGACCGTTTTATACCCACAAAGGAAGCGCAACTAGCAACTCTCACGGGTAGCAAAATTTGCATCGAATTTTTGTGACACTTTATTTGTTGCATTAGGTTTTATTTGATAATGAAAAGTAATGTTTTTTATTAAGTTAATTAAGTAACCTTGTAAATAAAATCATAATTAATGCGACTGCATGTGCATATCAAGAGTAAATGACATTTGAAAGTGATTTTCTAAGAGGTGCGATTTTTTTGACGCCGAGTGTATGTCTTTTTCATTTGGAGAAAATAGCTAAATAAATAAAGCTTATGGAAAGTGTTTCAATAATAGCTAAGAGAACTTTTAGAATCGGGTCTCTATGAAAGTTTTAAAGGTTACCAAATAGGTACACAAAAATTAACAATTTTAATATTAGTACCTATCCGTGTAAGCAAAACATATCAGTTTTTTAATAATGAAGATTTAAACCCCTCAAACCCCAAGCATGCAACCGCACCTACAAAAACACACTTGACTTTGTACCGTGTTTTCATAGACTTACAGACTACTTTAGTATATATCGCATAGTCTATGCTCGATTCTGTCAAATTTGACGTTGACAGTTCCGCCAATTTTTTTGTTAGAAAAGTGCCACGAGAGAG